>CM028378.1:13559032-13949188 GCA_013146195.2 Codonopsis lanceolata | reverse complement strand
ATTGATGATATAAAGGCGAAGCCGTATTTCAAAACAATGAAATCGGGGTTTTACCGACTTGCCTCTGCGAAAGAATATTATCTGAGCGATGTTCTTTGGGAGAATGATGAAGTGGGCCATCGACTAACGGGTATAAATTGTTTATCTTCAAGAAAAACCATCGGAGCTCAAATCTGGCGATTTCATTGCGAAGCCTCCTTCACCTCGGCGAGATGGAAGAAGCCCAGATCAAGGACCTTCCACTGGCGAACAAGTGCCCGAGCAAGAATGTCCTCAAAACGCGACCACCTCGGCCACGGACATTGTTCGTAGATGGATCGTCCAGCAAAAATGGCAATGGAGCGGGCATTCTCCTCATAACACCAGGCAGGCGGAGATCGGTAAAGCCTTGGCGAATTCAGCGTCGAACAGTCATGAAATCTGAAAGCCTTGATAGCGGGTGCGGCGGTCGAGATAGGGGCTACCCAAATCTTGATCTTGGCGACTCGGCTTGTCGTGAAGCGATTTCGGGGAATATGGGGTAAACCATCCAACCCTCGACAAATCACAGAGAACTAGCCGGGTGGGTGTCCTCGCCCGATTTGAATCTTGGGAGTTGGAACAAATCGGAAGAGCGGAAAACACAACACTGGCGGACCACCTCTCGAAAATGGCCACCGGTGAACTCGGCGAGCTCCCGAAACATGGATCGAAATCCTTGACAGGACCGTCCATTGATAAAGAAAAGATTTTGATGCTGGAACAGGCGACAGAGTGTTGGATCGATGACATCAAAAAGTATATCGACCAAGGAACTTTACCCAGCGACAAAGAACAAGGATGGGCAATGGCAAGAAGGTCGGCCAGATACACTTTAATTGGGGACGTACTATACCGTCGGTCCTTCACCAAACCTCTCTTAAGGTGCGTTCGACCAGAAATCACACAAGGATTACTAGCCAGGAATACATGGAGGGGGGTATGTGGTAGCCATCGAGGGGCTCGAACTTTGGCCGAGGCAGGTCATTTTCCACGGATACTATTGGTAGACGTTAAGAAAGGATCTTAGAGGTATATGCGAGAAAATGCGACAAGTGTCCAAGGTTTGCTAATATTCCAAGATTACCCTCGGCACCTCAAACACCGGTAATCGCAGCATGGCCTTTCGAAATGTGGGGACTGGACCTAATCAGGCCATTTCCCGTCGCCAAAGGAAAGAACAAGTTTGTGATAGTGGCGGTGGACTACTTCATGAAATGGATCGAGGCCAAACCCTTAGCAAGCATCACCAGAACAAAGGGCCATCGACTTCATCGAGACAATATCCTCTGCGGAGATATGGATTACCGAGAGCCATTGTATCGGACCACGGCACAGGTTTTCAAAGCAGATTCACGGCCGGTTGCGAGAGAGAGGAATTCGCCATTGGAAGTCCTCGGTAGCACACCGAGGAGCGGCCAAGCGGAGGTGGAAACAAACAAATACTTCATGCCTTGAAAAGAAGGCTTAGATGACAAGAAAGGTGCTTGGCTCGAGGCTTCCGGCCGTCTTATGGGCAATCAGAGCGTCTTCGTAGAGGCTCAACCGAGGGAAACGCCTTTCTCCTTGACATATGGAACCGGCATGGCCGGTTGAAATAGCTCTCCCCACTGCAAGAGTCATCCATTTCAATGAAGAGGCGAACACGAGAATCAAGGACTACGGACCTTGACTACCTTGAAGAAAGGCTCGGCTTGGGATGAAGGCCATCAACTACAAAAGCTTGCTAAAGCCCATCATGATAAAAGGGTGAATCCTTGCACATTCTCGGCGATCGGCGGTGTTGAGAAAAATCGAAGTGCAGAAACAAGCAGGGGAAGAAACAAGCTTTCTCCAAATTGGGAAGGACCGTACAAAATAACAGACAGCATTCGAGCAGGAACCTACAGGCTCGCAAAACCAGATGGAACCCCTCTAAAAAACTCTTGGCATTCAGACCACTTGAAAATGTATTATCAATGATCTGTAATCTTCTTATATGAAAGAAAATTTTCAAGTGAAAAAACTTGTTCAAACCATGTACTCGAGACAACTTTGTCTCGCCAATCCGAGATCGCATTGTCTCGCCAATTCGAGACCGCATTGTCTCGCCAAAACGAGATCGCATTGTCTCGCCAAAACGAGACCGCATTGTCTCCAATGTCTGAGATCGCATTGTCTCGCCAAAAGCGAGATCGCATTGTCTCGCCAATCTGAGACCGCATTGTCTCCCAATCTGAGATCGCATTGTCTCGCCAAAAAGCGAGATCGCATTGTCTGGCCAATATGAGACCGCATTGTTTCGCCATTATGAGACCGAATTGTCTCGCCAAAACGAGATCGCATTATCTCGCCAAGACGAGACCGCATTGTCTCGCCAATACGAGATCGCATTGTCTCGCCAAAACGAGATCGCATTATCTCGCCAATTCAAGACCGCTTATATATATAGGCAGAAAACACTTCTCATCATACAGAAGAAAATATTTGCATATTGAAAAAACTAACAAAGAACAAAACATACTTGAAATATACACCAAAAGTATTACAGACAGCCATCAAAAAATCATTGTCTTTAAAAAGATACTAAAACTTTCCTAAACCAAGTCCCCTCTCCTCTCCCGGGCCTCCTCCTCGCGAGCCGCCACTGCTTCGAAATATGCGGCTGCGAGAGCGGCTCTTCCTGCTCGTTTTACGGCCTTCCAACTCGGCCGTGGCGATTAGCGATCGCCCACATAGTGCTTTGGAGTGGCCGGCGGCCTCGGCGAGGAGGCAAAAGGCAAAAGGTTGTTCGCCTCGGCAGGAGGAGGCAGCCACTCAGGAGCTTGAGCTGCGGCATCGGCATCCCGTATCTGGCCCAGCTCGGTTTCATCGAAAGGTACGAACGAGGAGACTCCTCGGCATTCCGGGCCAAAAGAAGCAAGATTCGCCATCTTCACCACTTCCGACATCGGCACACCCATCGCCACCACCGCTCGGAAAGCCTGAACTCGGCTCGTCTCCATATAATCCAGAGCCTCCACCCCATAAGCAAGCGAGCTCCGATACCTCGCCAAGACTTGCTCCTCGCTAGGCTTCGTTGAAAGCTCGGCCTTCAAGTTATCATTCTCACCCATCACTCCCTTAAGCTTAGCCTCGAGCTCGGTCACCCTGCGCTCCCGCTCGCTAGCTTTGTCCTTCAGCATCTGCTCCCGCGCTAGCCAAGCCGTCTTCTCGGCAGAAAGTTGAGAGACCTCTTCAGTCTTCAATCGTAAATCCCCTTCCAAGGACTTCACTTTCTCAGCACCAGAAGAAATCTCCCCCTTCGCACTTGTCAGAGCCCTCTCCAGTTCCCGCATGGACTCGGTAGCCTTATTCAGCTTATCATGACAACTTCTGTCATGGTCGGCAGACACCGTAGGTAGACCTTTGACAAGCCCATTTTTGGAGAGCTTGGAGAGGTGCTTGAAGTTGAGGTGGCCGAGGCAGCTTGTGACATAGCAGTTGTTGTCACAAACATTGTTGGCTACTAGACACGGGTTTGAGAATCTCCTAGAAGATTTAAGTCCACGACATAGGCGTTTCCTTGTCTATTGCCGGTCGGTATTGTAAGCAGGATTCACTGTCTTTGATGAGAGGCGGTTGGAGTTGAATTGGCATAGAAGTCCTTTGTCGCGAGAGTGGGATATGCTCAGAAGATTGTGCTTTAAACCACTTACTAGAGAAACTTTGTTGATGGAGAGACTTCCTCTAGTAATTGAGCCATATCCAATTGTTTTTCCTCTTGCATTATCTCCGAAAATAACGTGGGTCCTTTGCTGACTATATCGTAAGAAGACTTGTTCATCATGTGTCTTGATTGCGACCCTTGTCTAGGTACCGGATGTCTTTGTTTTACGATTCTATAGCCATGAAGCATTCACGAAAAGAAAATTAAAGCAAACAAGGTACCCTTTATTTTCTTTGGGGGTCCTAAGGATTAGCAACCTTTTGGAACCCATACAACGACCTTGAGAGAACTAGGTCTCTCGGATCTTGGAGTGAACCTTAGCAAGCATTCGGTGCCGGATGGCCTAGGCAATTGCAAGAGTGACATAAATGGAAAGTCCATAGAGAACTGTTAGTGACTTCAACTGAAGAGTACTTATGATTATTCATTTTCTTGACATCCATTCTTGGTTCAGCTTGTTTGTTGATGGTAGACTTAATTGGTTTCTTTTGAATCTTTCTAGGTAGGTTACCAACGGACTTAGCTTTAGCTTTTACGTTGATTACTTTTCGGAAGGATTCGATAGAATACCTTTAAGTTTACCTTCAACGAGTAAAAACGCTTTTCATGGACAAACTTGATAGTTCTTGGTAGAGGTTGGTAGGTCTACCGCCAGACTTTGCCTTGGCATAGCATGCTTGGCGAGACTTCACTTTCTGGATTATCTTATCGGGTTTCTCATTTGAGTCGATTATTTTGGCTTTTCCTTTGAACTTTGGGGTAAACGTAAGGGACACTTGAATAACCAAGGCCTTGTTTCCCTATATTTCCAAATGTTTGTTTAGAGAAGGAAATATCATTTGCAGTCTCGGAGGATTCACCTTTCTCGATGAGTGAAGAGATTGTCGGAAGAGGCACATCGAATATCCTATGTCGGTTTATCATTACTAGATTTTTGGCTTGAAAGGATTTCTTGAATGCGTCCTTGGAGGCGTTCGAGTCAATTGTCTTTTGCAAGGCAATTTTCTCTAGGTCAAGTCCTTTGATGTGCTCGGATAGACAATCAATTTTGTCATAAAGAAATTTGTTTTCTTCCTTGACTTGATACTCTCTTGTTGACGGCTATTGAGAGTTTGAATCTCATTTGCCATCATAGATTTCTCATATGATTTTCTCACCAGAGTTCTTGGCCGGTTTAACATAGGCTACTCTAAAGGAATTAAATTCTTCAAGCATATCTGATTATCCTTGAGAAGTTCTTCCTTCTTGAAGCTATCCTTTGTTGGTTTCATTTTTGTCCAAAGGACTAGGTGAAACTACAACTTCATTTTAGAGTCATAGGTAGGACTGAATCATGAGCTATTAAGCATATGTTAGCTTGCTCACAATCCTCTTCCTCCTCTTACGAATCAATCTCAAACCATGTAGCAACTTGTTTGTCTTCTATGTCTTCACCAACATACCCTTTTGTTTTTGAAATTTTCTAAAGAGGGTTTTCGGTATGCTCTTCAAATTTTGGCTTAGGACATTTTGAGGCAAAATGACTTGGTTTCCTACAATTATAACACACAAGCTCTTCCTTAGATGAGCTTTCACCATTCTTCCTAAAAGGTTGTTGGTGTGTGTTCTTTCTTCCATATTTTGCAAATTTTTTAAAACGTTTTACAAACATGGCAAATTGTTCGTCTGATAAAAAGTCATTTTCACAGGAAGAAGTGGAAGGTTTGTTTTCAACGATGATTTCTTCTTGGACCATGGTGGCAAAGACACGATTCGAAGCTGTTTGTCTTGCTCTAGAGCTTGATTAACTTCAAGTTCATAAACCTTCAAACTTGCGTAGAGACTACGAAGAGTCATCTCGTTTAAGTTCTTGGATTCTTTCATAGCCGTGGTCTTAACATGCCATAAGCTACCTAGAGAGCCTAAAAACCTCATGTTCATTTCCTTTTTGTCATACGTTTTACCTAGAGAAAAGCAACTATTAATTACCTCACTGAAGCGATCGTATGCTTGTTTCAAGGTTTCCTTAGGATCCTTTTTGAAAGAATCAAACTGCTGGATGTATGTATATTTTCTGTTATCTCTTGTGTCTTGGTCTCCTTCCAAGTATTCCACAAGGACTTCCCACATCTCTTTTGCAGTTGTACATTGAATCACTTGTTGGTATGTGCTTGTGTCTAGAGAGCTGGTGATTATGTTGATTGCTTTACTGTCAAGTTCTACCAGCTTTCTATCATCCTTTGTCCATTCAGATTCTTCTTTAGGAACTTCTGCAGGATTCCCAGCAATGGAGGCTAGAAGATTTGCCTTCATTGGTACGTGTTGACTGCAATAGCATTTCCATAATCATTGTCAATAGAGTTCATAAATCTCATTACTTTATCCTTCCATACATCAAAATGTCCTTCGTCCAATATTGGGACGTGGTTAGCATTAGATGTAGGTAGCATGTAGTGTGTTTGTGTCATTATATCGTATCTCTCAAGAGTTTAATCTTGGAAAAACTTGTTTTCAAATAGTAAGGCTCTGATACCAATTGTTGGTCCCAATGAGCACAATAATAAGCTAGAAGGGGGGGGTTGAATAGCTTATTAAACACTTAAAACTTTTTGGTAAATACTTTGAAAGATACTTGCAATCTATTGAAAAGATTCAAGTAGCGGAAGACCTTCAAAGTAGTTGTTCAGTCTGCCGATAAGGACTACTGGTAGACCTTTACAAGTTACTTAAGTTCTGTGAAAATGGATAAAGATAATCAAAGTAATTATGCGGTTCAAATATCGGACAAGCGATGAGGAATAACACAAGTATTTTGGGATGGTTCACACTATAATGAGTGCTACGTCCACCACCAATGCAGTCAACCTTGGATTTAAATTGTGCAATATGTTTTCCACTAGTTCAATTACAAAGAATATCCCTAATGGATCGTGTACAAAATATTGACTTGTGTTTGGGGTCTAGGGAATTAAATATCTGTAAATACAGGATATTTAATTCGATGCAAAAAGTTAATGAAAGTAAACAACAAGAAGATAAAACAATAAGTGTTGATGAGCAGCTTCTTGTTGTTGACGAGGACTTCTAGATCTGTTGAGGATCTCTTGATTGCACTGAGTTGAAAGACTTTGAGTAATAGGAAGTTTCAGAGCAATCCTTTAAGTGTTCGATGATTCTGTACAGTGTTGTTGTTCCAGTCATCAATGGCAGCATTTATAGCAGGTGCACTTCAAAAGATCCGTTGGAGAAGACGAATACTTCAACAGCTCTTTTCATCAATGCATTAAATGCATGGGGCTGTCATCGATCGAGGATTTTCATCTTCACGGATATCTAGAGCGAGGGAATGATTTACGAGATCTTCAAAAGGTGGGCGATTTAGGTGTCGATCGAGAGTTGTTGCGAGACTAGGGGCGATGCTTTCACCTCTCGCTTGTTCGGGGCGAAAAGTCTTCCTGCTTTTCGGAAAGGTTGCTTTCGGCGGCTTGATATGTCAGGAAATGTCTTGGATTAATTCAGACAAAGATTAGGATAAGTTTGAATTAATCCAATTTAATCTTTGCTGGATAGGACACGTCATAGAAGACTAGGTGGACACGAGGTCTGCCGTTTGCGAGCTGAAAGCAGGTCTTCCGATGAAGCTTGTAGAGAGGTCTTCCGCTGAACCTGTGAAGTCCTATAAAAACTATACTAGGCAAAGTTCTATACACAGTTGCCACGCTAATCGATACGCAGTCCGATTAGCCACTTAAGTATAAAACTAATGTAATGATTTGATCAGATATAAATCTAACATAAGAATCAACACCCTGCCTTGCATTCCAACTAAGGTCTTTTTCTTTTGACATGTTTCTATAAGATCCTACCTTTACATAAGCTCAGATATCCTACAAACCGCAAGGAACGGCCCAAGACCAAATTGTGTAGCATCATATTCGATTTGTGCATTGTGATGCAAAATCGATGCATGAAATGATATTTTGCACGCACATTTTCGGTTCATTAAGGGTATCGTAATATTTTTATCCCAAAAAATGATTTGAAAACTTTTAAAAAGGGACCGGCCTAATTTCACCCCAAAAAGTTTGCTCACTCCTAATTGTCGTTGTGGTGTAATTTATATCTTTCAAAGTAAAAGAGATTGGGTCAAGGACATATCGAGCTCATCTAAATCTTTTGTATTTTAATTGTTCAGATAGTATAATCAAGGATAAATTAGTCCCAAATTTTATCTCCTTTTTTTTATAATAGAAATGTTGTTTCTTTGAAACATATATATAATAATTTTAATCTTTGCGTTAAAATTATTTAGCTAATTTATATTTATCAAATTTATAGTATTTAGTTACAATTATTTGTCTATTTTGTTAGCATTAATTTATTTATATTTATATCAACGTATTAGTTATTTTATTTACTTCGAATGTTATTATGTGTTAGTGATAGTCGTAATAATTGTACATGTTCAACGACAAATGTTGTATATAAAAAAGTATTTCAAATTTATAATAACATTTTTCAAATTTATGCAATTTTCTTTCTTTTATTTTACTCTTTATTATAGTTTATTTATTTTGTTCATATTAAAGTTTTCAATTGTATATTATTTAACTTTAATTGAGTATATGATTTTACACATGTATACAAATCGTGCAACGCACGGGTGTATCACTAGTAAATTTAAATTTTAAGGGCTTCTCCATTGTCTCATTTTCATCAACTTCCAATTAAGAAGTGAACAATTTACTCACCATTGTTCACTTCTTAATTGCCAATTAGGATAAAGAAAATAATTGACTTCCTAAATAAGAAGTTGGGGAGGAGAGGGAGGGGGGACAGCCGCCCTTTTTGTGGGATGATGTTAAATTTAATATTTTTTTGTATAAAAAATATGTAAGAAGATTATACAATGAAAAGATATATTGTTAAGTGGGTAAAAAGATAAAAATATATAAGTAACAGTAGAACCTAACTAAAAAATTGTATAAGAATTTATCACATTGAAGATGCTCTAAACTTAACCTAACTTATCCTCCACGTCAAGCTACCATCCTACTTTAACATCTTTCTTTTTTTTACCCAAAAATGAGCGGACCAATAACAATAATAGCCGGTTCACTTGCTTACAAAAGAATAACTAACCTAATTTTTGTATTTGTAAATAATTATACTCATTTTCTTAAATAATTGTATTCTTTTTTAAAAAATTAATTTTATTTATCTTTACTTTTTTCATTTACTTAAAATACAACTACATCATACATACAAGAAAATTAAAAAAATCACAAATTATATAAAAATTTATAATTTGATAATTGCCAAAATCCTAACAAAGGAAGTACTTGCCTAATCATTGCCAACTCATTAATGAACTGTTGTGTTATAGGCTGCGCCATTTGTCAGTTGTCACTTACAGCTGTTTCCTAGTTTCAACTTTCCACCATTTTCTTTCCACCGCAAATTTGCTTTTTTCTTGGTTCGCTTGCTTTCGCGCCAAGAAACACGTGTCTACTGTCTACCTCCTTTTTCGGGGCGGTGCGTCTTCCTCCCGCCAAATTACGTGCTTTTGTTCGTTATTATCTATTAAATCAACTGTACCAACCAACAAATTACCACACGAGGGATTCCGAAACCTAGGTTTTCGGCCATTTCTCCAATTTGACAAAAAAAAAATTGGTATATTTTTTATAACAGATTTTGTAATTTTTATAATTAATATTTACTTCCTTTTCAAATTATCGTTTATCTTTCTTTTTTTATATTATAAAATAATTGTTCTCTTTTTAAAAAAAAATCTTTTTAGAAAAATATTTTAACTTCTTTACTCATACTTTTTTTTTTTACATACATTAGTTATTAGTTATGATCACATGCTTAAGGTCATTAAATGAAATTACACATTTTACAAATATTTATAATACAGTTTATCATATTTTCTTAAACAATGTGTTATGTAAAAAAATAATAATTTAAAAAACGAAAAGAGTAATAGTTTTTTGTACTATACGTCTATACTTTAAAAAGCAAATATAATACTCCCTCAATTCCTTTTTTTTTTGTTGTTGTTGATGAAGTGTCTACTCTATGATCTTTTCCTTTTTGATAATATAGTGAATAAGTAAAACAATGCAACTTAGTATCTATGTTCCTTAGATCAAACCTGACATTATATTAGGAGCCATTGAAGTACATTTTAGTGCTCTATGTTCTATAACGTGTGTGTCCATTTTTAAAGTTTTTATTGTCTCAAAATGAATGTTGATTTTTGTATAGATTTACTATTAAATTTATTTGGGTTAACTATCTATCATGTCTTATTGTTCCCGTTAAACATTATAATATAAACACTAATAAATTTATTGTCTCACATGTTTTTATTTCATGTTGTTTCTATTATTATCATTATTATTATTTTAGTTGTTAATTAATAATATTATTATTAATTTATCTGAAATACTAAATCATTAACATTGTTGAAGTTGAATATAAGTTTTTTTTCAAATAAAACCTCATACCTAACAATGTTAATAGAAACATTAAATTTTAAACTTTTTGGTACTAACCATTTAAATTTTTGGATAATTATTTGATATCTCAGTATACTCACCATCATACTAGTTAGAAGATGTAATCTCCATTTGGATAACTTATTCGTCCCAATGTATCATATATGTAGTTCTTCTAATTTAGAAAAGTAAAATTAATTTTTTTTTCCCATAAACCTGATATGTTGTTCAGTAGTTCATCTCCATTTTACGAAATAAATTAAAACAATAATTAAAGAAGCTCAATTATTTATATTAGAGTAACATTATTTGCAATTATATATTTAGCAACATGCCGATCACCTCAATGTTTTAATTGTTTCAGCTTTTTAAAGTTAAATAGATTATTTTTAAAAGAAAATTTGATGCATATTTTCTTCAAAACTTATACTACATGGTACGTATTTTAAAATTTCAACAAAAAAACCAATAAATAACAAATTTTTATTGTAAAAATAAATTAATTTGACTTTATTTAAGTAGGGATTGTTGGCAATAATCTTTTGGGATGTTTTGGATAGAACTTGTAGGACGTTTGCAGGATGGACATTTTCTCTCTGTCTTTCTCACATAGTGTTTTTATCCCTTCCCTTGGCATTACTCAGATCGCGTAATAAAAATGAAGGACATAAAAATGGACACTAACTCTTACCATACTTTAACCGATTGAATCACTTAATTCTAGGGTGACATCATCAAAACACGATTATAGAGATAAATGACATAATAAAACCAGTACGACACGAAACTCTACACAAAAGACATGAAATTGTTAATATATTCAAAATAATATTTATTGTTAATATTTATAATCAAACTAGATCTTCATGTTCGTGCCTATAGCACGATGCCAGTATATCTGATTTCATCAATTAAAATGACAGTGTCTAAATAGAAGGTGCGATTTAAAAAAATGTTACAGTTGAATGATACATTGCTTCAAGTGAAAGTTGAGGGATTTATGTTTTATAAGAGGTGACTGTTCAGTAGATTAATCGTGGGGTGTGACTTTGTAATATGAAGATAAAACATAGAGAGAAGAAAAAGATGTGATTACTCATAATATTAATTATAGGAGGTGACTTATAATAAGGAAAGAAAAAAATAGGAAGTTAAAAATAGATAATTACTTACACATATGAATGTGAGGATGAATCTCAACTATTAAATTTTTAAAAATAATTTAATCTCAACCTCTAAATAATCATAATCAATTACCTTTTTATAATATAGATATGATAAATAACATAAAAACATGATAATACGAATTATCACCCATACTTAATTCAATCTAATACTTTAACCGGCCAAACCAATTTAAAGAATAAATAAGTAAAATTATTATTAATACAAAAAGAAAAGAGTCTTAATTGAAATTGAAAACCAAATAAACGGCTAGTCATAGACGGTTAGTCTCCCGCGGTTTCCACGCCCAGTCTCTCACCCACTAAGTACCCGCCGTTTCTCTATATCCTGCCCCCTCCCATTTGTCTTACTTAAGTTAATACTAGTACTTATTCAAACAAACTAATAAGAGCATTAGTAATCAAGAACTGACTTAATCAACACACGACACTACTGTCCGTCAAGCAACAAGGAGACCTTTTCCAACGTGGCATCTAAATTTTTGGCCCCACCTCTTCCTAGATTCTGCCTTACCCTTTTCTTCCCCACCACACCTTCTCTCTCCTCTCCCATTCCTCTCTCCCCCTCTCTCTCTACCGTTCCTTAATAATTGTCTTAATTGATCCAGCACATATTTTTTAAAAAATAATTGATTTGATTATTTATATTGATTTGATATGTAGTTTTTTTTAAGTTCATATATATGTGGTCCATAATTAAAGTAAAGTAAAAAAGTAAGGATAAAGTGATAAAAGTGATGTTCTAAAAAGATAAGTTTTAAACTGGATAATTATTTTAAGACGAACGAAAAAAGAAAAGATGATGATAATTTAGGGATATATATATACTCTCTCGGCTGCCTAATTTCTTTCAATATAAGCTTCCGATTTTTTATTCTTTGCATTGTTCTCTCTCTCTAATTACACACAAACGTCCACAATTTCTCTCTCTCTCATTATCTGAGCTTCTTCAGCTTCTGTGATATAGTAGAGAGATTCTTGATTAACCTTGGGTTTCAATTTTTCTTGCTTTCTATTCGAGAAAGCAGCTTCGTTTCTTTTCGTTTGGACATGCAGATACTCGGCGTAACTTGATTCGCATTCAACGAACGATTTCGCTCGACTAAATTGATTATTCACTTTCGATCAATTAATTTGATATTCACTTTGAAACTGACAAAGAGATCATCAACATGTTTGACGCATTACTGAAAAGCAAATTCTATTCCAAATGGTTAGACTTGGCACCTCTCTGTTTTTTCGAATTTTGATCCTTTTCTTTTTCAATAAATAAGTTGTTAATTTATCTTCTGTGATGCAGCAAGAAGGATATCAAGCTGACGAAAACGCGAATTGAAATGATAAAGAGAAAAAGAAACGCTATGCAAAAGTATCTGAGGAATGATATTGCGGATCTTCTCAAGAATGGTCTGGATTATGATGCCTATGGCAGGGTAAGCAATTTCTTTAATTTGCTAATCATCCTGATTCCTGATTCTACAATGGAGGAAAACAATTTCCTCTTCCGTTTTATTTCGAGTTATGTATTGATTAATGTTCTTGACCTGAAGTTTAATTTTACTCTGATTTCGTCGTCCTCTGTTTACTAGCGTTTCAAAATGATAAAATTCACCGTTCTGATTGTTTGGAATTTATCTTCATCCTTCTCTGCTCATCAAATTCTGCAATTCTCGATATGACACTCTCTCTGGGGAAGCAAATACCTTTTTATTTTCTTGGATTAAAAGCAGTTATAGGTAAAATTTGACCGCAATAGAGAAAAAACTTTAGGTTATTGGAAGCCAGATCTGAAGATTTTCCTTTTCAGAATTTCGTTTCATATGTTTGTGGCTTTTGAGTTTTGACGGAGCCTTGTTATAATTATTTTTAAATTTTGTCCGTATGCAAGAAAAGGGCAGCATACAAATGAAAAAAGTTTATTTAGTGCTAATAATGCTCATTTGTCAACTGTGAATACAGGCTGAAGGACTTCTGGTTGAGCTGAATCTGTCATCCTGTTATGATATCGTTGAGCAAGCATGTTTTTGCATATCAAGTCATCTCTCAGCCATGAATAAACAGAGGTAAAGTGAATTTTTTGTTCTATACTTTTACTGCTAATAATGTTATCTTTAACTTTATCTTCATTTGAATTGTTTCATTCCTAATTTATCTTCCCATCACTGTAGTGAATGCCCTGAGGAATGTAGGGAAGCTGTTCCATCTTTGATGTTTGCAGCTGCAAGATTCGCTGATTTGCCAGAATTACGAGCCCTTAGAAGTCTGTTTGCTGAGAAATATGGGAATTCCCTTGAATCTTATGTGAACCAAGAGGTCATTATCTGCCACTTTGCCTGGAAGAAAACAATATTCAAGTATTGTTGTTCTCTTTTCTTTTTTACTTTCACTTATCAAACGTAACTTAAGAGCCAATATCATGTGTTCAGTTTCTCAAGAAGTCAAAGTCACCACCACCTACAAAAGATATGAAGCTTCAATTGCTGCAAGATATAGCACTGGAGCATGGTATAGAATGGGATTCCAAGGCTTTGGAACAAAAGCTGTACAAGCCACCTGCACCTGTTCAAGTAAGACTTTATGTGTAACCTTATAAGCCATCTCTTGAAGTTTTAACATTAACATTAACACTTGCACTGAATGGATTAAACCAAATGTGATCTATAAGGACTAATGCTAGTAATATACACGGCATGCAAGATGTTGGGTGAGAATTGGTTATATATTAGACTTTAAGGTAGTCCTTGGCCTGATACCTATATTGCATTCTGTTGTAATCTTTTGCAGGACTTGTCAAACAATGCCAATGAAGATAATAGCAATGATTTACCCAAAAGAAGCAATCCAAATGCTTGGAGAACAGTGGACCAGAAAGTTGAGGATGAATACAGAAATTTGAGGGATGATATTGCCAAAGAAAGGAATCAAGAACACCGTTATCCTCATGGGAGAAAAGCAGTCCCCAAGGACAATAACAATGATCCCCCGTCTTACAAGATGCCAGAAAACATTCCCAGTGAAGCTACACAAGTGGCAAACAGTGACCTACCTGGTTTAGAGAAGAGCAAAGGTGGTTCTGAAGTAGTCAAAGACAAGAGTCAGTTTGGTTATAGGTCAATCCCTCCTCCTTATACCAAACCAAAAGTTAGCAACAACAAAAGCAGCTTGGATGTTTCTTCTACTAGTCCTGGCAGGGAAGAGTCGACAGGAAGAATGCAGAGTGATCACCTTGATCGAGCAGAAGAAAACCATCACCAGGATGAGACTGTTGATAAACCAAAGCCAGTACCAAAGTCAGTTAGGAGGAGAAAGGCCAATACAAGTGTAAAAAACCTAGACGGTGATGGTGGGAAAGATGAAGAGGAAAGGTTGTTGGATAAGCACTTGAGGCACTACAGCTCAAAACCATCTCCTAAAGAACCCGGCCAACTAGAAGAATCAACAAGTATGAGGCAAAAACGCAGAGATGGGATTCGAACAAGAACAAACTCTCTCCCATGCGAAGCAACAACTTCAACGGCACAAGAAACAAAAGGACATGCTCGGGCCAGTTCGCTTGATCAACTCGAAAACGAGATGTTGGGGCCACCGGCCCATGTGCATCCCAAGCTACTGGACTATGATGATTTCATGGCTCGCTTAGCCTCTCTTAGAGGAAAGGGAAAAGAATAGGAGTTCGAGTCTTGATTTACAACATAGCTAGTATCAAGTTTAACCACATATTATTTCATTCATTGTCTACATCTATATGTACACAGTCACTATTGCTAGGTTGTCTATTTATTAAGAAAAATATATACTTCCTCAGTATCATACACCGCACCACACTGCACATTATTGATTGTATAAATTGTTAAGAATACTTCTGCATTTGAAAATATAGTGGAATTATAGCTGTTTTAAAGCCTCAAATTCCGTACCGTAATTCATTTTTCTTGTCTGATTTATCAATACAATAAAACTTGTCAGCTCTGTACGGTCAATGATTTTCCTAAATAAATCTCAAGATCAACATTTGAAATCGTTTGTTCAAATGACGGCCAGTCTTCACAGGACAGGTGGGGGAGTGCGCTTAATGGGAAATACCGGGAAGTGGTTAGCTGGAATCCCCCGAATATGGGATGGGTTAAAGTTAATGTCGATGGCTCTAAAAAACATAAGGATGCTGCTTGCGCCGGTGTGATTAGAGCTTCCACGGGCAAGTGGATGGAGGGGGTTGCATGGTCTCCATCTTGGAGAGGGCTTCAATTCAAACGATAGAAATCATAGAATTACTGTGGGTAATGCTTGAGTCACTCTTTTTTTGTACAAAAATATTGGTACTCTATGACGTAGTGTGTCACGTCATAGAATACCAATATTTTGGTGTAAAATGAGACTGGTTCTAACATTGCCCAGAATAGGGGTGACAAAATGGGTGTTATGGATAAATGGATAATAGGCTATTATCCATGGTTATCCATGGATAATAGCCTATTATCCATTTATCCATAACATCCATTTTGCCACCCCTAGAACTATAGGCTATTTGGAGGGGTCTTGTGTTGACGTGGCAAAGAAGCTATACACGAGTCATCTTAGAAACAGACTCCACCACGACCGTCAAGGCAATAGAAGAAAGAATGGAACAGGATACGGATTGGAATATCATCTCCAAAAATCACGAGTGGTTGACAAAGGACTGGCAGTGTAGAGTGGAGCAGATTCCTCGGGAAGCTAATGCTGGCAGTCACAGATAAGCTAGCTAAAGAATGGAGGACAAAAGTATGTAGATGTTACGGCATCCCCATTGTTGGCTTTGCCAACTTCTTAGAGCTTAGAAAATTGTGCTAAGTGGTCACATAGGAAATTTTTTTGGCCAATTAGAAGAGAGGGAGTGACCCAACTTCCTAATTAAGAATCTGCAAGTGGAGAGAGAGTGAGGGGACATTAGCCGGGTGTGTGTGTGGGGGTGGGGTGGGGGGTTATGTTTATATTAAATAGTGTTAAATTTAATATTTTTATGTAAAAAGTTGTGTAAAAATAGTATACAATGTGAAGATATATTCTTAAGTAAATAAGAAGATAAAAATATGTATATAACAATGAGACTCAATTAAAAAATTGTATTAAGAATATACACATTAAAGATGCTCTTATGTATTGAGTGAACTCCGAATGGGATTCGTAAAACTACTAGTGCATAACATAATTCGCCCTCCATTGAACCATAAAAAAGGGCCTACACGGAGAAACTCAATATCTATGAATTAATTTATAGCGACAATTACCTTGGATTAATAAATGATTTGGCCCATGAACTTCACCTTTCTTCTTATGAAGATAATATATATTTTTCATTTTCTATCTTGGTCAGTAGACTTTATTTTAACTGACATATTAGTTTCTCAAACCATTATCTTTAATAGAATCATTAAAAAAAATTAAATAACTAAATTACCCTCACTTGAATCTAAGTGAAATGCCTAGGTAGAATAAATTATTATTTATCTATTTCCCACTCCCCCTCTCATACTTATTATGTGGCCTACTAGTCAAACTTACATCATTTTTATTTTTTATCTTTCATTAATTATTTTTCATATAAAATTGCCAAAGAATTAAAGTTTAATTAATTGTACTAATTACTTGGGAAACAAATATTTTTTTAATTATATCTATAATATAATAATAAAAAGCAAAAAAAAAAGGATAAATATAAAATAGTGCAAAAACAGATGAATAAATTAAAAATATTTTTAACTTTTTATTCCTTTTCTTTTTCATTTTTTATTTCCACCCACATTATCACTGCTCCAAGTTCTTAACCTCCATTATCACAACTCCACCCAAGTGATCATTCATCCATTTCGATGTTTTCATGGAGCAGAATTCATTTTCACAATTACCTTATCATTACACAAATTACTTATATAGAAATTATGTCTCAAGTTTGCACAATTTCCTTCACGAAACACAATTTTTCCAACATAAATAAAATATAAAATTCCACCATAATCTTTCTCTTTCGATTGTCGATGAAAATAAAAAATTAGATCCAAGATTATTCATGGAAATTAACTATTAGATCTGAGATTGTTTGAGGAATTATATAACTACAACCACCACTTGTGATTATGTAGTTTTGTGACACGGTAGTGTAGAAATCTAAGCTCGACCGAGAAACGAGTGGATTTCTCATTGTTGTCTCCAAGCTCGAACTAAAAAATGATGTCTTTGGCGACAACTCTGGTGGTGCCGATCATTGGCAAGATTGGATACAAACATCATCGCAGATCTACTATTTGAGAGAAGATAGAGGGGAGGGGAAGGAATTAAAGCTGGAGGGGCTTTTAGTGGAGAATTCTGAGGAACCAATGGTCATTAACGACAAGAAGAAGGATGGGGAGGAAGAAGAGAAATTTTTGGCGGTAATAGATTTCGATGTTGAAATTGAAAATGGTGGTGGTGCTATTCTTCGTATGTGGGAAGGTAACTTTCTTGATTGCCTAGACAATCGTCACTTGCCTTTCTTGCTTGGTTATTCATTCCAATTCAATGTACTGTGATATTTTTTTGGCAAAACCCCTCATTTGGCCACCGTGGGTGCCCCAGATCGCGTCTGCGCCCCGCGCGCCCTTGGATAGGGGTGTGCGACGTGCGGTGCGGACACCACACTTTTCATTCCACCCTCCCTTGTCTAGGGGAGGACGAAATTAAAAATGCGGAAAGGGTGCTGTCAAGAAGCGCGTTGAATACGCCTCGGTCACTTCAGTGATTTTTGGTCTATTATGCGAGCTTTGGGTTTTCTGTTTCAGGTTATCCCTTTTTTAAGGGATAACAAGATGCATGAATACATCACCCTTTCATTCGCATCTTCCCTTGTGTAGGGGAAATGGAAAGTGCAAAAAGGGATGTTGCGGGCCTCACTATGAAATTTATAAAAATTGTCTTAAGGCCTATTTTGGATCACTATGAGTGCTTTGGGTTTTTCTGTATCAAGTTATCCCTTTTTTAGGGGATACCAGGATATAGGAATACATCACTCTTTCATTCTCATTTTCCCTTTTCTAGGGGAAAACGAAAAATAATAAGAAAGGATGTTGCGCGGCCTCACTGTGATCCAAAATGTTTTGACAGAGTCGCCATCTTTATTTTAAGGAGAAAATAAAGAAAAAATCAAAAATAAAACCAGAGAATGCAAAAAGCGGGTTCGGAGGCTAAGTTACGAGTTGGGAAGGTGTTAGGCACCCAACTCGCCCTTTCGGTCTCAAAAAACAGTTTTTGGCTAAAATATGCTTTTTGTTATATTTATCTAGCAAATAAATAAAGCATTAAAAGATAGAAAAGAAAACAAATACATCCGATGTCTACATTATTTACGGACTTACAGTCACTTCCTTCCAATAATTTACAAATATACTTAAAAATATTTGGTCATAATAATGGCTCTTTTTAATGTTATTTTCTAAATAAATCCGGGCAGCACTACAGCTTATATTTTTACATTGGGCCGGATGGAAAATAATTTTTTTTTATAAAATAAACTTTTAAAAGCTCACCTTTAAGAGCGTTGGTGTGCTCGATCTGTCTTTCCAGGAGAGGAAGTCTTTTTTGCGCTATCGCGGTTCGGGCAGGTAATTTGCTTCGGGCAACGTAAACGGGCGAGCAATTGCTTGCGTTTTGCCAAGGCTTGCCGGCGGAAATCGGGCGGAACAACTGCTTGTTTCTGGCGGATTTGGCCTTTTTACTCGGGCATAGCAACTCCTCTTTTTGAGATTTTTGGACCGGGGGAATAGGGTGGAAACCTAGCTGGGGGACTAAGGCTCACTTTAACCGGTTGGTTTTATATTTGGAGGAGGTTTGGCAGAGTTTCGAGGCTTTATAGGAGGGGGCACTCACTATCTCACGATCGCTCACTATTCTCACAACATAATAATAATGCCGAAAGTTTTTAGGCGTATTTATGTGTGTTGAAAGCGAACCCGGGGTCCTCTATTTATAGGCTGAGAGAGGGACATCGCTGGTATTTGCGGATTTCACTTTGTGCTTGACTAGCTTGTACCGCGTGCTTGAGAATTTGGGCAATGCGTTAACTTTCAGGACACTGTAGAGGACTTGGGTGCCAGAACCACACCTTTTGGGCGTCGCGCCAGGAGGGCTTGGTTCAGCGCCAGCCTTCCATTTTCAACCACTTTTTGCCACTTTTGGCCCTGCATTTTACTGTTTTGCGCATCCAGCTTTGTCTTTTGCATTTTTAAACCCTACAACTTGACATTTGTTAAGTTTTAATAGGTCTTGATATCGCATGTCAATGTTACGTACCAGGGGTACCAAATTGGGGTGTCTACAGAGTCCTTCAACGATGGAGTCTACGGGTAACCCGCATCTTACTGAGTAGACGAACATCGTTGATAAAAAATAGACTCTATAATTTCGTGCAATTATAATGGGTGAGAAATGTAACAAGTAGCAGTTATAATGCAACAGTTTATAATGCAAACCAAACCTCACATATCCTAGACATATTTAGTCGGTTATAGCAGGTTATCGTAGTTTTTAAGCAGATATGCAAATAATGTGTTATAATGGTCGGACCTACCGAGGTAGGCTTCCTACGTATCCCTTAATAAAGGGAATCAGACCAAACGTAGTTCGGCCAAAGCCGAAAGAAGCATGTTACGATGGTCGTGCCTTGATTGCCCTTAAGCTGATATGCAAATAAATGCTCTGATGGTCGGACCTACCGAAGTAGGCTGCCTACGTATCCATATCAAAGGAATCAGACCAAACGTAGTTCCCCCCAAACGCAAACAAGCAGTGCTGGGTGGGATGCCAAGGTCAAACATCGTGTCCTCAGGACAGGGTCCTTCGTCGAAACACGATAGCCTTTCCCTCTGATCCGAGGTTGCAGCCTCTTCAGGGAAAGTTCCAAAACACAAATCATATCAAATGCATGTCGTATCCCTCAAAGGGTCGAAACCCTTCGCCGAACACAACGGCAGAATGCATCGTCTCCTCAGGAACTCAGCCTTCGTCAGAGAACGATAGCCTTTCCCTCTGACTCGGGGTTGCAGCCCCTTCAGGGAAAGTTTCCAAACACAAATCATATCAAATGCATGTCGTATCCCTCAAAGGGTCGAAACCCTTCGCCGAATACGACGGCGGAATGCATCGTCTCCTCAGGAACTCAGCCTTCGTCAGAGAACGATAGCCTTTCCCTCTGACCCGGGGTTGAAGCCCCTTCAGGGAAAGTTTCCAAACACAAATCATATCAAATGCATATCGTATCCCTCAAAGGGTCGAAACCCTTCGCCGAACACGACGGCGGAATGCATTATTAATTTTAACTAACAAACAAATTCGATCTAAATATTGATTAATTTCATCATCAGTACTTTTTTTTTTATCTGAATTTTTAAACATGTATAAGTAACTAAAAAATAAGAAATTATCGGGTTTCTATTTTTTTTACATGTAGCCAGTTGTCTCAAAAAATTGGTCCTATCTCGATTTATAGATTTTTTTTTAACAATAATAATTTTGGTTATAATGAAATAGAGAAAAAATTGTCAGATCTTGATATTATTATTAATTGATTGTCTATGAATTAGTTTTACTTCAAAGTGTGTGTATATGCTTTAGTTTCAAAATCGTTGTTTTATTATATCTTTATTTTTCCTAGCCTGGATATTGATGCAAAGAAATTGACAAAAAAAAAAAACTTGGTTTTGTTATCTCTCATAATTCTACTATACTTATTCTTCTTAATATACTAAATAAGAATATGAAGAGGTTTTGGAATCATTTATCCAATCAACCATAATAATAACATTTTTTATTTTCAATTTCCAATGTAAAAAGTGGCTTATATACAAATTAGAAATGTTTCTAAATTTGGAAAGTCACTTTTGGCGTGAACTTTCCAAAACTTGCTCCTCTCATTTTATATATGTGTAGATTCCTTTGTTGAATTATCATTGCTAAGAACAACGGGGGATAACATATCAAAATAGAAGAAATCTCTAGAAAAATGGCCCCATCTCTCATTTTGATTAGAGACATCAGCCTAACCAAGGGTAAGCCTAGATAGCTCAAAGGTTTTCCGTGAAAAATGTATATTTTACAATGCTAAGGCATCTTTCCAACCTTTAATACTTTCTGTATTCTTTATGTTTCGATTGCTTAGGATTTCATATACTTGCTCCTGTATTTTTTTTCTAGAGATCACGGAACTACTACAAACTGAAAATAACTATATATGCGAAATTATTAAATTCCCAAGGCACCTTTGTAATCAATAAATAGGTTAAACATATGCAATACCTATGATTAAAGATGTGGGGAATAAATTACAATAATCAACAAATAGTTAAAGTAATTCATAACAAACAAATTAATCG
The DNA here is from genome assembly GCA_013146195.2 of Codonopsis lanceolata. NCBI lineage: Eukaryota > Viridiplantae > Streptophyta > Magnoliopsida > Asterales > Campanulaceae > Codonopsis > Codonopsis lanceolata. The sequence goes on along the minus strand of CM028378.1, from coordinate 13,927,434 downwards.
TATTGTTACGCATTAATTTAATAAACTCTATGTTCAAGTGTATGTGTTAAATTTAATATAATTTAATGATCTTCAATTGATACATATTTCTTGGTAACCAGCATATATTTTATTTATTTATTAATATGCACTGTGACTACAAATTTCTCAATTTTGATTTTATCAAATCAGAATAATGAACAGTTATAAATCAAATCTAATTAAATCAAAGGAATTTGAAATATAGAGACCGAAAGCAAATAAATAAGTGTTACAAAGAGGCCAATTTTGAAGTGAATAACTATATTAGATACAAGTGATTTAAAATATATGTATTTTAATTTTAAAAATGTTTAAAAAAAAAACATATCTTCAAAATATAGATCTAAAAATTCGAGATCTATTTTTTTTCTCTACTCAAAATATAAAAAATTCGGGTATAACGTTAAATACTAAAAATATAAAAAAAAAAGTCTCGACTTATTTAAATTGTATTTATAAAAATAACTAGGTAAAAAAGTATAAATACGTAGCTCTTATTATAAGCCCTATATTTTTTCCAATCCACTAAGTAAAATTAAGTTCTAAGATTTTTTTAAAATCGAAATACAAAGTTGAATACTACAAAACTTGCTTTATATATATATATATATATATATATATATATATATATATATATATATATATATATATATATATATAATAAATCTAACAGGCTTTACTATGAAATGATTTGATTTGATTCAACTTTGGGTTGGGGAAACTTGGCGGATGAATTCTTGAAACGAAAGGTTTGAAGAGATGAAGAGTCATTCTCTCATGTTCATAGGAGGAATTTGCTAGGTTTAATGATAAATGAATAAGAAAGGTGACCTTTTAGACGACTTGATTGAGTGAGGGTGAACTGATGTGTATATAGGTTAGAGTGAGTGGGGGTGGGGATTTTAGGTTAGAGAGTGAGAAGCTCTTTATCTATATGACAAAGGAAGATGCTTTAGGTTTCCTTTTGGGCCAGATTGGTTATAATTAGAAAATATTTGTTGTCCATTATTAATAAGTAAGAATAATTTGAATGAAATCAATTGATAAATTTGGGCTTCGTGAAAATTTGAGTATTTTTAATATTTTGTTGTTGTTTGTTTTAGGGAGAAATTCAGGCCCATCTACTATGTGAAGTTTTCAACCGTTACAGTTTTTTTATATGTTTTTAACCGAAAAAGACACTTTTGAAATGAAAGGACTACGATACTCTTAATGAACCGAAAACGTGCTACGGATCACCTAATCAATGTATCAATTTAAATAACATAATCTAATTTATACATCGCACGTTAAATCATAATATACCAAACATTCATCTCTCTTCTTTCCTCTACACAATCAACAAATGATTCAAAATTAATCACCTACATCCCACATCCAAATCGATACATCAAAATTTACAAATGATGCATTGTGATTTAAAATTGATGTATCGAGTTTCAAAAAGAGTGTCTAAAAACGAACAAATTTCTATTTGGGAGCCTTTCATCAAACAATACATGCACAGTAACGTAAATACAAAAGTAAATTTATTTTAAGTCATACAGACAAACACAAAAATGAAGAAAAAGAAGAACGATGTATGAAGAAGGAAGACAATGTGAAGACACAATTATGTAGTAATCACCATTCTTCACCACTCAACTTCCTACTGCCTTTCCTTTTTTATATATAACCAGCATACTTTTTTTCGTCTTTGGACGAATGAATTCGACGATGAGGGAGAAAAAAAAAGAAGTTTACCTCGTTTATGTGATTTGACATTATTGGAACAATTGAATAAAAGTGGACTTTTTCGGTTAAAAAAAACGGTCTACTTGTTGTTGAAAATTTGGGAGAAAGGACTGGTTGCAATTACTCATTTGTTTTATGTAAGTGAAATATCATCTATAAATTTTGTTGTTCCATTTTCTAATTTTTTTTGTTTGTGTTTTTTAATTGAATAATCATATAAAAATTATGTTACAGAAAATGTTGTTCTACAATATTTTAGAATTGAATGTTATGTTTAGAATGTTATACCAGACTTTAATTTCTCATTTTTCGGATATAACAAACGGTGTTATGTTGGACTATTTAGTAAAGTAATTTTCATTTATGAATTTTTATATGTTTGTATTTTCAATAACCAACATTTTTTATAGCTATTACATTAGTACGAAATATCGGAAACCGTCATTTCTATCAAATTTTGTCATTCATATGCATATGTCTATTATCAATTGTTGACTTAACGAATGACGAAAATGATTCAATTCCATTCAATCCTCCATTTCTGAACAAGAAAATACATTTAAATAAATTCATAATAATTTTTTTAAATTTATGTGATATCTTTAATTATACTTTTTATTAATTTTTGTTTATTTTTTATATTAAAATTTTTAATTACATATTATTCAACTTTAATTGAATATATATTTTTATACACATATATAAATCGTGCAACGCACATGAGCATCACTAGTACCTAGCTATTATAGCTTTGTGATTCATTAATAATAGTGTCATGGCCAATTTTTAGAGTTGGGCATTATCATTATCATGAATCTTGTCCCTCTTCCTTTTGTTTTGTAGTGTCATGCTACTCGATTTTCCCTCTACTATACGAAGCCTAAGTGTAACGATCTAAGTTCGAGAGCTCAATCTGCTACGTGTAGCTCATACATTAGATCACTGAGCACGCAGTATCTTAGGTCATCAGACCCACCACAAGCCGACTCAAAAGTCCATGGATGATGTTGGTGCCCAGTAGTATTAATTTTTGTTTATTTTTTATATTAAATTTTTTAATTACATATTATTCAACTTTAATTGAATATATATTTTTATACACATATATAAATCGTACAACAAACAGAAGCATCACTAGTACCTAGCTATTATAGCTTTGTGCTTCATTAATAATAGTGTCATGGCTAATTTTTAGAGTTGGGCATTATCATTATCATGAATCTTGTCCCTCTTCCTTTTGTTTTGTAGTGTCATGCTACTCGATTTTCCCTCTACTATACGAAGCCTAAGTGTAACGATCTAAGTTCGAGAGCCCAGTCTGCTACGTGTAGTTCATACATTAGATCACTGAGCACGCAGTATCTTAGGTCATCAGGCCCACCACAAGCCGACTCAAAAGTCCATGGATGATGTTGGTGCCTAGTAGTAGCACATGTCTACCTTATAAATCAAACACAAGTCCTACATCTACCTGATGTGGGATTGAGGTATTACAATCTCCCCCACTCAAATCCTTAACATCCTCGTCAAGGCTGAATCGTACAGGCGTCGGGAGGCTCGTCTGAGGAATCAAGAGGTGGCTCCCACCTTACGCGATTGTAGCACTTTGGCCGCGACACTTTGTTCCCACATTTTTGGCCGGGCCCCGCTCTGATACCATTTGTAATCCTTGACATCCTCGTCAAGGCTGAATCGTGATACCATTTGTAATCCTTGACATCCTCGTCAAGGCTGAATCGTACCCCGGGCGATGCAAGAGGCTCGTACGGGGATCAAGAGGTGGTTCCCACCTTCTGCGGTGTAGCACTTTGGCCCGCACAACACTTTGTTCCCACATTTCCGGTTGGGCCCCACTCTGATACCATTTGTAACGACCCGAGCCCGAGAGTCCAGTCCGCTACGTATAGTCCACACACTAGCCCACTGAGCACGCAGTGCCTTATGTTATCAGGCCCACCACAAACCGACCCAAAAGTCCATGAATGATGTTGGTACCCAGTAATAACGCATGACTACCTTATAAATCAAACACAAGTCCCACATCTACACTAAGAATAACCAATTAGCTGAGGTCATCGACTTAAACAAGAACTAAGCTGAGGTGATCAACTCAAACAAGAACTAATTGATGCTCCAACATAGCATCAAGGCAGTGAAGTGCTGACTATATTAATTTGGGCCTTCTCTCGTGAGGCATTAATGTTTGAAAAAAAACATGTATTTTGTTCAAGTTAAATATGTCCCAGCTTGGCCTACCATTACAGATTTACTAGTTGATGATATTTTTTTCTTTATCCTACACATGTCTCAACTTGCTAAAAAGTAGGGATGATAAATCGGTAGTGTTAGACCGTTATTGAGCCGGCATGATAACAATACGATATGATAAGTATGAATACGAACGCTACATGATAAGTTTATCGTGCCTAATATTAAAGCACGAATATGACACGATAAAAACCTGAAAAGCACGGCACAGCACGATAGAAACGATAAGCAAAATAATACGATTTATTTAGTCAGACTCATTAAGCACGTTAAACCCAATAAACATTATAAAATATATAATCTTGATTTTTTAATACATATTTTGAAAATTTATCAATATAAATAATCAAGTAATTTAAAAGTTATAAATGCCCAAATGATAAAACTATTAAATAATCATGAAAATAGTTTGAAAGAAGTGAACAACCCCAAGTAAATTTTTAAAAATATTTTAGTTATCGTGTCTTACCGTACTTATCAAGTCAGCTCGATAACAACCCATTTTTTATAGTGTCTTATTGTATTGGCCCTATAACAGTCTGAACCCGATAAGCATCAACTCAAACCTTATAATTTCGTGTCGTGTTCGTGTTGTACCTCAAATTACCACCCCTACTAATGAGTTACTAAATATGTCTCAACTTGGTCAGCCATATATTTCTTTCTTTTCCCTCTACTATACGAAGCCCAAGAGTATTCAATTATCTGGGGTGATCAACTCAAACAAGAACTAAGATGAGGTGATAAACTCAAACAAGAACTAAATTGAGGTGATCAACTCAAACAAGAACTAAGCTGAGGTGATCCACTCAAACAAGAACTGATTGATGCTCCAACATAGCAGCAACAACTACAAAGTCATCATTAGGCAGTGCGCTGTATAAATTTGGGCCTTCTCTCATGAGGCATTAATGTTTTAAAAAAAACATGTATTTTATGTTTCAACTTGGCCAACCATTATATATTTACTGGTTGATGATATTTTTTTCTTTATCCTACATTGTAACGGACAGTGACGGATCCATAAATAATGTTAAATGGTATCCAAAATTTTAATTATTACATAAAAAAAATAGAATTTACAATTGTCCTTTACGCGTTTTCATACGTTGAAAAAACGTAATTACATCATCATCACTAACATTTACTCCATTCGTTTCAGGCAAAGAGTCCATTATTCCATTTTGGAATGTACCACCTAAAAAGTCCACTTAAAAAAATGAAGGTATAAAAGTGTCATTTTATTGCTAATGAGTTACTAAAAGTGTCATTTTCTTTAAAAAAAATTGACTTTCAAACGGAGACTCTTTACCCAGAACGGAGGGAGTATTAACAAGTCTTTTTTGATATAACATATAAACGAATCATTTAAAAATTGATAGGACATTCGAACAAATTTTACCTTTAAATTGCCCAAATTCTTCAATCAATATAAGCTCAACCAAAGTTCCAAAAGCACAAAAACTTGTTTTCCTATATAAAATTAGCAATCAATTAATCAAATCAATAATTTTATATTTTAACCCAAAACTTGTTTATTTAACTTATCGAATATTGAGTTGGGAGGGGTCCAATAGAAACATTAGGAGGGGTCTAGTTGTCAAAATATAAAAAAATCACAATATTTTTCTTTTTTGGAGCGATGTCCATGTACACCGGTAAGGTAAACATCCATCCGCCCCTGGTAATAGATGATGATGAGTCTTTCTTATAACTATAAAAACCATAAAATATTTACTAATAAATGTTGAGCGTAGACAATTTTTATTTTCCATAATATTTGTTAGCCAAGATTATTGTTCCATGTCTCTTGTTATATCAATATTACACTTACTACTAAATTTTGATCAAAAGAGAATGTAATTTAAGATTTTTTTAATGTTGTATATTACATTTTCTATTTACTTTCTGCTTGCTATTCATTGGCAATATTTCATCAACTTTATTGAGGAGAGCATTTTCTATTTTCTATGCAAATGAGACCAACATATCCTTTTCTTCTATATTGCACTACATGCTGGACATCTTTTGATTTTGGTCAAGTGAAGTGCGAGATATTTGTTTTTCAAAAAAATAAATAAATTATGAAATAATTACAAGTCGATATATTTTTCAAAACATGTTTTCAAATCAATCCAGCTATTTTTTAGACATATCTTTTAGGTACATTTTTTGAGTGAAAGTACATCACTGCCCCTTTGCCCTCTTATAATTTACATACTCCCACGCTTTCTCTTTAATTAGCGGCCCTTTCCCCATTTCCCCCTAATTCGACCTCTCTCACTCTAAATCGATCTGCATTCGAGAGCCATGGCGAAACACTCAAAATTGAAGGATGAGTCATCGGATGATTCTCTCTACAATTCGTCGGAAGGAGAGCAAGTCAATGACGTTAATGAAGAGGTTGAAGAAGAAGACGAGGAGAACTCGAGGCGTCAGTGAGACCAGTTGATTCCGACGAAGATGACGCCGTCGGCTCCAGCGACGACCAGGAAGACGATGATAATAACGAGGTCAAGTTCAGGTCTTGGAGAAGCTGCCATTGTTGATGTTGGAAACTTGGTTTCCAATAGCTTGAATAAACTAAGTCATGTAATGTATAATGTGGGAATCCCACATTGGGAACAAAATGAAACAAGCTCTACCTTATAAGGTAGAGCTTTGAGCTTTACTTTCGGGCCGCTGGGCCACTACACTTTGTGTAGGAGGGAAGACTACCTAGGTGTGGAGTCCAACACCTGTAGCCTTGCCGCGCCCGTCCCGGCAGCTTGGCTTTGGTTGGTCGGCTGAACCTATCTTTTTGCTACCGGTTCATTTGGTGTGTGACCTTTTCGGCATGAACCTTTGCCTGAGTTCGAAGTTCACCAACTCAGAGAGAGTTATTGCGAAGGTTGTGTCTCTTTCAGACAAACATAACTGCCAACTGCCAAAGGTTGTGACCGTCATCCCCAACTGCCATTTAAATACAACCTTCAAACAGATTTTTGGTATCGAAAATTCTGCTCTCTTTTACTCTCCCTTCTGCCCTACAGAGATTACAACAACGGTTGCATTCGTTAGTGATTGAGTTTTGAAGATCTGCCAAACATCCAATCACGTAAGATCAATATCCTGGGAGACTCACTAGATTCACACCGTGCAGATCTAGAACACGGTTTCTAGTTTTTGTCTTAAGGACAGAGATTTAATCTCGTTGATCTTAATACAAAAACCAACACTACACTGCCGGGCCACTATAACAGTTGAAGATTATGAATCCTTCGTTCACCTATGTGGGGATATATATATATATATATATATATATATATATATATATATATATATATATATATATATATATATATATATATATATATATATATATATATATATGTCGCTCGACAAAAGGACGAGGGCTTCGGCCATGGAAAACGGAGCTCTTATAGTCTTTGAAAGCTGTATAATGAAAATTCTTTGGAAAGAGGGCTCCGTCGTCTTATTCGTGTAAAGGCTAAAAGCCTTATCTCCCTTTAGGTCTTCAGTGAGCATGCCGGTATTGAATGATGGTCTTGATATATATATATATATATATATATATATATATATATATATATATATATATATATATATATATATATATATATATATATGGCATCAGGTTGATTTTTGGCATCATCTTTTTTGATTTTTTTTAGGCTGGATCTTCATTAATGATATTTTTGTCATTTGACAACCAATTTGTAGTTACATGAAATGTCCAAAAAATTGATGGTCTTATATGAAAACATGTTTCTAAAATTGTACCCACTTGAAATTTGCCCATAAATTATCCCTTAACTTGCATTTTTTTTTAGATAATAGTAATTGAATTAAGACATACCGAGTACATTTTTTTCCATAAAATATTAAATTCAAAATATAATACTACTTCATTTGGATTGTCGTAAGAAAGTAATAAAAACTAGTTTTTGTACCCGTGAGTTAAATGCATGTAGGATATTTTATTCAACTGAACTATACATAAATAATAAATAAAATGAAAAGGAAAAAAAATAAAAATGATAAATCAAGGAGAACCGCTTAAATAAAAATATATCATTGCAAACTTATATTAATCAGATTTTCATTACTTATTATAACTTGCTTGGATTGATTTGTTTCACTAACATGAATAAGAGCAACATTTTGGAGACTATTGTTCTCTGTTTTTACAAATGTGATTGTGAACGGATTTCCTTTAAATATTTATATTGATTTTAGAAATCAAAAATTTGAGTGATTCAATTACCCATGTGATGCTTCGGCTGCTACTGGTTTATATGTTCATTCAACATTATTTACAATGTAACAAATATAGTTGTTACATTCAATTAACTTGCTTTTAAAAAGCAGAAAATGAAGAGTTTTTACAGAAATCTAAATACAAATCAAGATAAAGAAGTATGCGAAGAGATATTGATCATAACATTGACATTTTTTTATTTCTCAAAGCAAAAGTTTAATATTAAATGTAATATGGATTTTAAAGGTTAGACTTATTTAATGATGATCTATTTTTAGTAAGTGAATTTACTGGCCAGGATTGATTTTTACCAAACACAATTACTGGCCAGGATTTAATCTGATCTCAACCATTTTTATCTTTCATCCTTTTATCTCTCTCAACCATTTTTATCTCAACAATGTATTGTCTCACTAGCCCCCCTACCCACCCTCCTTATCATCAAACCCTTGGGTGTTGCCTGAAATTACAATAAGGTACAAAATTCAAAAAACGTTCACGTACGAAATCTAAAAAACTTTCTACAAAAAATAACAATAAGCTACCTCTTTTCTTCAAAAACTTTCTAAAAAAAATTCTCTTTTGAACCCGAACCATTCCAACATCCACGTTGTAGAAAAAAATTCATATACGGAATCTAAACAAGTAAAGGAGATTAGTAATAATAATGTAATCATGACTCTTAATTGTTGTCCTATACTCCTATTTAGGAATAAAAATAATTATTTTTATGTTGTCTTATTTACAAAGTTAAGAAAAATACCAAAATTTTAACTTGAAAAATAGTCAATTTAAATCAATAGAAGTAACAATAATAATTTAAATTGAGTGTATAAAACATTCTTGATCTTTTTGAGATGTAATACTTCGTTCGTTTCTAAATACTTTTACATAATTATTTATTTTATCTGACACATTATTCAAAAATAATTTAACTATTTTATAATATTAATTAAAAAAATAATTATTTAAAGTCAATTAAAAAAAGAAAAAAACATATGATATTTTTAAAGATAATTATTTAGAATTGTACATTATCCCTTATAATTATTAGTGTTAGAGTTTAAGTTTATATGAATAATGGTAGGAATATCAGGAGAGGATATTGATGAGGAGGACGTGTGTGACGCCTAAATAAGTGGATAATGGGGAAGTCCTGACACTTTGGATTGGAAAACTGGTTTTATAGTTGTATAGGTGTACTGTAGTTATTTTAATGGTTGAAATTGCATCTACCACCCTCAAGTTTTGTGTTTTAACAAATGGAAAAAGTCTTATTTTTTGATGTTTTAATTTATTGGCCCCTCTATTATTTATTCACTACCCAAGAGAGGATAACTTACTGGTTTAACAATAACCCATTTAATTAATCACTTTTATGCATAACATATAGTTAAATAAATATGTCTGGCTCTTTTTTGTCTCACGTATAGGTGGAAATACTTGATAAATTTGTTGCATCTCGCGTTTCAAAACCATTGGTTGTTGTAAAGCAAGAGTCTCCAGAATAAGATTAATTTAAATTTATTTGTTTTTATTTGTGGTTGGTATTTCCTTTTCGAGATCATGCTCTTCCGTCATTCCTGTTATAAGGGCAAGACCGATTGCCCCTCTCAAATTTATAATTTTATTTCTATTAATAAAATCTAACAAGATACCGCCCATGTTTCCTTTAAAAAATTACAAATAAACTCTTTTTGTAACATGATTACCGAGATGTCTTCATTTTTAATTTGTTATTTTAAACTATTTTTGAAACATGATTAAAACATATATTGATTTATTTAAATATTGACACCCTCTAATATCGACATCCTCCCTTACTCGCGCCGTGCCATGGGCACGGGCACAAATACTAGTATATATAGATATAGATTAGAAATATATATATATATATATATTAAAGTTGATGAGGAGTACTATGGTTGTGCCACATCACCACCTTTTGATAAATCTTCATTGTAAAGCATCCATATGGAGGCTTTTAAAAAATTTGGTTTTTTAGCCATTAACTAATAATAATACATAATAATAATCAATATGATAAAGGATATTGGTATTAGCATATATAACTTTTTCTATTGTCAATAGTAGAGGACTTATATTTAAAAAAAATTACAACTAACATTACTTCTAACCAATGTGGGATAAAATTTTTCAAGGTGAGACATATATATATATATATATATATATATATATATATATATATATAATGACAAAGGTAGATTTCTCCCTCCAAAATCTTATTTTTGAATTATTGACTTTTGAATTACCATTTCACGTTTTCTCTCTCCTATCTTATATGGTTGTATTTCTCTTTATCTCTCTTGTCACCTCCCTATTTTTTCTCTCATCACCACCATCTCCTATCTCTTAATTATGTTTAAATATTTTTCTCTTTTTAAATATAAAAAATAGTAACTAAAACAAAAATAATAGTTCCGGAGTCAAGAAAACAAAAATATAAGAGGTTGGTAAAATAAAAATAATTTATGGAACAAGATACTATAAAAATAAAAGTTACGGAATCAACAAAACAAAAATAATTTAATGTGGAGGTTAGTAAAATAAAATAATTTACGGAACAAAAGTTTAAAACAAATTCTTAAAAATGTATATGTAAAACAAAAATACATTAGTAAAATAAAAATATTTGATTGAACAAAAATAATAGTTACAAAATCAATAAAAACAAAAACTATTTAAACTGGTGTTACTAAAATAATAAAAATAATTTACGGAACAAAATTTTAAAACAAGTTGAGGTACAAATTTGATATCTTATTCATCTAAAATTTGATTTGAACAAATAAATGTATCATTTCGATGATCTTACCGAGTACACCACATTTGCATAATTACTTTTATCAACAAACAAATGACACGTAAAGAAATTCGTGCCTCAAGTTGCACAATTTCTTTCACTAAAAATACTAATTTTTAAATAAGTATTGTACTTTAAGTTTTGATATCTTATTCATCCAAAACTCAATTTGAACAAATAAATATATAATTTTGATGTTCTAACCGAGTAGAACGCATTTGCGCAATTACCTTCGCCAACAAACAAATGACACGTAAAGAAATTCGTACCTCAAGTTGCACAATTTATTTCACTAAAAACACTAATTTTTCAACAATAGAAGAGATGTATCCCACATTGGTTAGAAATTGATGTTTGTTTTAAAAATATTATTATTAAGTACTAATACAAGTGATGTATCATACATTGGTCGAAAGTAATGTTGGTTTTCAAAGTCATTTGATAAAAGACTTCTACCATTATTACTGATAGAAGATGTATATCTCACATTGGTTAGAAAATAATGTTGATTTTAAATTATTTTATATTTATATTATTACCAATAAAAAAATGTATAACACATTGTTTAAAAAGAAAATGTTAGATTTTAAAGTCTTTAGATTAAAGACTTTCACTTTTACAAGTGATGTATCTCACATTGGTTACAAAATATTCTACTATTATTACCAATAGAAGAGATGTATCACACATTGGTTAGAAATTGATGTTTGTTTTAAAAATATTATTATTAATTACCAATTAAAGAGATGTATCATACATTGGTTAAAAAGTGATTTTGGTTTTCAAAATCTTTTGATAAAATACTTCTACCATTATTACCAATAGAAGATGTATATCTCACATTGGTTAAAAAATAATATTGATTTTTAATTATTTTATATTATATAAAATACTTTTACTATTATTAATAATAGAACATATATATCACACATAAATTGATATTGGTTTTGAATTACTATTGTTACCAATAAAAGAGATAAATCTTACATTGGTTAAAAAGTGATGTTAATTTTAAAAGTCTTTAAATAAAAAGACTTCTATTTTTATTATCAACAAAAGAGAAGAGAATAAATATATCTCATTACATAGAAAGAGATGTTGTTTTTATATTATTTTTTAGATAAAAAACTTCTACTACTATTACCAAATGATGAGATGTATTCCACATTAGTTAGAAAGTGATGTATGTATTAGAAGTCTTTTTATAAAAGACTTAATACTAATATAAAAAATATGTATTTCACATTGGTTAGGAAAGTGATATTGGTTAGAAATGTTTTTAGATAATGTATCTCACATTGGTTACAAAGAGATCCACATTATTTAGAAACATATATTGGTTATAAAATTCATAGATAAAAGAAATTCTGAAAAAGACCTTCCCAATTAGGAGAAAACTTCCCCCATTTTGCTCGATGGCCTGTTGCTTCAATTCCAATTTTTGCTTCTTGGTAACTTTTGCTCATGGCAGAGAACGGTGTTAACGACGGTAATCAGGACGAAGTACATACTTCAACCCCTAGTCTTAACCTTTCGGCTGGCAATAATCCACCACCTCACGATGCCCGTCATCAGCTCAATCAACGGGCAAGGTCTGGATTCATTAGCAAAGAGTGCCGTGGCTGCTGTTAGCTTGGCTAATGAATTTCGGGAGGAGGCTTTACGCCAAAGGGCAATATACCTGGGGCAAATGCATCAGCTGAACCTACAGCTAATTGATGAGTTCATAATTTTACATATTTTCCCCATGTTTTATTCCCAATTTATATGTTTTTCATATTTATTTTGCCCAAATAATTGCATTTATTGTGATTTTATTGTGTTTAAGGTACTTGGGCATGAATTCAAGCTTTAAAGGATTAATTCATAGCAAATTGGGAAGATTCAAATCAATTCTTGAAGTTTGAAGACACCTAATCAAGATCCGTTAGCTTTCCGTTAAGCATTTGTAAAGTAAAGGACTGAATTGATAGAAGAAAAGAGCTAACGGATGCTAACTGGCATTAAAGGAAGAGCTAGCAGAACTAACGGAGGCTATTTGGACTAACGAAGGACTTAAATGCAAGACCTGGGAGGGGCTGGAAGGCGGCGCCAATAAACAGAAGTCCAGGCGCACCAGAGTAAATTCTGAAATCAAAGGGGAAGCCGACGCCTTTTCTTGGAAGTTTTTAATCCTTGCGTTGTCGGCCCAGGAAGAAGCCACGTCGCCCCCTCCACTATGGCTGACCCGCGCATCCCTCCAGCGGACCCAAGCCACCCGGCCCAATTCCAGCTCCATCACCTGCCTTCCTTGCCCTGTTGCCCTCACAACCCAGCCCATTTCAGTCCTGGATCAGCCAGCGCATTGCTCCTTGGATCCCCCTTCAGCCCAGCCGTGCCCCATCCTTATTTCTTCTCCATTTTACCCCCAAATCTCCCTTGTTCTCCCTTTTTTTGCCCCCTCCTTAGCTTGGGCACCACTCTTGGCAATAAAAATAGAAAATAAGTATCCCACGTTGTTTTAAAATGAATTATGATTTTAAAAGTTTTTAACAAAAAGACTTATAATATTATTATCAAGTTAGATGTTAATTTTAAAAGTTTTTAGATCAAAGATTTTTACTATTATTACTAATACAAAATATATATCCCACGTTAATTAAAAACTTATGTTAATTTTAAAAGTATTTAGGTAAAAAATTATTTAATATTAGTAACAATAGAAAAAAAATTTATAACCATGGAAAAGATAAACAATCTAATTATAATGTCCAGAAATTATATTATTATTTCAATATATATATATATATATATATATATATATATATATATATATATATGTATACATATATGTGCAAAGCACGTATTAAATAACTAGTTTTATTAATAATTAGATTTATTAGTCGAGATTAAAGATATCGAAAGTATTAAAAAATTGTATAAAAAGTGCTTATTAAAATTTATATTATATAAAAGCTTAAGGTCTAACCGATGATTATAATCGAATTATATTAAACACAACTAACGATCTAAATTGATTTGTAAATATATAAGTTAAAAATGAACCCCTCAATTATGAGCTAGGTTTGAATTATCCCTTTACAATTACATAGAACTGGATTAGTAATGACTAATAAGTTTTATTTATCACAGCTATTTATTGAACAGATATTCCGACCCCGTGTCTTAGAGTGCCTATCGCACGGACATGAAAACGTGGTGTTCGGAGAAAATGACGAGGATGTGTGGTCGTGGAACCTTTGGGGTTTCGGGAAAGGGCGCCCTACAGATCACTGTTTGGAATGGAAGCAGGGGATGGTCGGTCTCCTTTACTGCCGCCAACTCCAGTATCTTCGGAGGTCTTGACTTCATCTGGCGGTGGTGATACGGTGGCGGATCACGTGATGAGCGAGGTTCATTTAGGCTGTCCCCCCAACTTCTCGGGGCCTTACATCTCTTACTTCACCATCACAATTCCACCGGGTAAAGCAATACAAATTTCATTAATGCCATTCTTGCAAGCTTCTTAGAATCGGTGGTTGCTTTAACTGAATTTTGGACGTCGACTGATTCACAATGGTCTCACGTACACATTTTCTAAACTTAATTTTCTTATTTTTTTTGAAATTTACCCCTAATCAATTTGCTGGAAAATCTATCTAGTTCATACTATTTGTGCGGTAATTATTTAATTCGAGAATTTCTCTATGTTCATGGATATAGAAAATGAACTTATCGACAGCAGATATGATGGTATTGTTGAAGGGGTTTCAACGCAGCAACAAGTTAGCTTGGACGATGATGGTGATCTTGTGCTAACTCGACGCCGCAGTAAGTTATTGTTGCAATTGTCGAATAGTCTCTATTCTGGTTAAATTTGTATGCAGGAGCAGGGAAAATTAATTTGAAATACACTGAATCTTACTCCACCAAACACCAATCACCACTCTTTTTAATCTTTACAGTTTTGTCCTATCCACTTATCAGATTGTTAAAATGCCTTTTTGATTCCGATATCTTGGTTTAACACTTTAAGATCAGTACTTGCTCCAAACAGCCTGTGTTTTCCTCATTTATAACTCAACAAATTTGGGCTGGTTAGTTCAGTTGTTGATGGGGCTGGCTGGGTTTATCTACTCAATCTGACTATGAACTCTCTTATTTTGTAAGAATCATTCATCTAGTTGAGAATGAAAATAAATACCTTTAAACTATTTTAGTTGTACATATACATAAATACCCTTAACGACCATGTTATATCATTGCAAGTGAACACTAGGACATGATAGTTAGCAAAGGCGAATTTAGTTAAATTATACAAAAATAGACACTCATTTTGGGACGGAGGGAGTAATGTTCTTATAGAACTAACTTTTAATTGCTTATGAAAATATTTTCATTCTCAAAACTACTAAACAATAATTCTTTCATTTTCAGAAAAAGATAAGAACAAATTGGTTATGGCTATCCAGCACAATATCACATCATCAATTCCAAGCGTTGGTTTGCAGGTAATAAATGATTCTTATGTGATGCTTGCACCTCGACAAATTGTTACATTACACTTCTTCTATTCGGACGCATATATACTATTTGTACATTAGAGCTTTTCTAAGGTCCCTTGCAATAATAGAATGTCCGTAGCTATCCATTTCACTCGTGGAGCATTTGTCCTCCATTTTGCAAAAGAAACCATCAGCATGAAGTGCCAAGTGATGCTTTCTGATTGCTAAATGGATCTGTTATCCTTACCAGGTGTGGAGAGCAGAACTGGTTCTAGCTGATTTTGTGTGCCATAAGATGTTCACGTCATCCGAGTTTCATGGGATTGTGGCAGTAGAACTTGGTGCTGGCACCGGTATTGACAACAAAATTTTGCAATTCTGTATTTTCTTTCTGGGATGTGCTGCATTTATTGATTTTGAATCCTGGACTTTTTGGCGTGGATCTATGTGCAGTAAATGAGATAAAGCCTGTCATATATAACATAGCCAAAAGTGTCATTCCTAATAAAGCCCTCTTTTGTAATTTTTATAACGTTGTTGAGTAGTTTTATTGGAGAGCAACATAGTATTCTGTTTG
This sequence comes from Codonopsis lanceolata, assembly GCA_013146195.2. Classification (NCBI taxonomy): domain Eukaryota; kingdom Viridiplantae; phylum Streptophyta; class Magnoliopsida; order Asterales; family Campanulaceae; genus Codonopsis; species Codonopsis lanceolata. Next base: position 13,911,265 of record CM028378.1, on the reverse strand, counting down.
GAGTAACTTCTAAAACTTTTCCTGTTCTATTGCTTCCTTCTCTGGCGAATCATCAACAGCTATCTTATAGGAAGGGAAGGGACCATTATTTTGGCTGGTAACTGGTAAGACTGAACCTCTGTCAACTGTATGGTTCATGGACTTTATAAATATTGTCCGACTTGACAGCCACAAGTTGTGCTCTTATCTAATACTTGCCATTCCAAGTTCTGATACTGACTTACTTCTTAATTTTTTATTCATCATGGTTTAGTTTGACAAAGCTGTCAGTAACAGATCTCAGCTGTGTCTAAAATCCTTTTTTTATTTTTGCAACTGATGCATATTGATTCAATAGCCCATGAACATTTCCGAGTTAAGTGCATAGGGAAAACGAGAAGACACATCAGATAGTGTCTGACCTTGAAAGTCAAACTGACCACATTACGTTTATTTCACCTATCAATACCTCCTCAAATAAGTTGAGCATTATCTAAGGACCTCATAAATACCTCAGGCTTTCAGTTAAATTTCCAGCATTTGCGATTCTGAAACTTTCTTATTCCATGTTCACAGCCTAAATTTTCACCTTGCTCAGGGCTGGTTGGGTTGCTACTTACACGTGTTGCTCAAATTGTCTTTGTAACAGGTATGCAATTGATGGAACTCAAAAATAGACCTGTCTTTACTGCCTTTATACTTTCTAGTTTCTACTTTGGCACCATATAGTGCCTTATCTGGGATACCTTGTTATAAGTACTTGTTTGAACATTTTCAGAAAGTCATCTTGATACCAAGGGCAGTCATGGCAGGTTTAGGTTTTATCGTTTAATTTTGTATGGTTTCAGTTGTATGGTCACTCATGAATCCCCTGGGCAGTGTAGTGTATATATGCGGGCATGTTTATGTGTGTGTGTGTGTGTTTTCACCGGTTGAATGAGGAGTGTTTCCCCCAAACGCTCATAGAGTTGAAATCTGTATTGGAATGACTTCACAGAAATAAAGAAAAAAGAAAGGAAATTCTGCACCAACATAACCTTCTTTCTTCACATTTTTTTCTGTAGTTTCGAAATGATTTGAAATTCTTTGATTGCCTGTTTCAACTGATTATCCTTCATCCCCTGTTTGTATATTTGGCCATAGTATTCATTTCTCTCGCAAATTGCAGAAAGGATCACTATATTTATTTTATTCTTTTCTCTTTATTTAGCCTATTTTACTACAACCATCCTTTGAATTTCAAACTTTTACTTTTATTGATTGCCTTATTCTGCAATGGTAGAGAATATTTTTATTTTTATCTCTTGTTAAATAATTTAAGTTTTCATTCTGACCCTGTATAATTCTCTGATAGACCATGGTGCTGAAGTACTCGAAAATTGTGATAAAAATGTTCATCTGAATTCTGGATTGCTCCCTCATAAATCGGCGGTTTTGGTACGTGAACTTGATTGGACAGCTTCATGGCCCCCACGACTGGTAGCCGATTCTCCATTTCAAGAAAGGTGATCCTGGTCCTCATTACTCTCTCTCTCTACAAGCAAAGTATGACTCATGTTATGTAATTTTGTCATTTAGGTATGGTTGGATCTTATCAGAAGTGGGACAAGTCCATAGTGCTTCTTTGCTTGTAGCTGCTGATGTAATTTATAGTGATGACCTGACCGACGCATTCTTCAGTACTTTAGAGACATTAATGTCTCAGGGTTCGGAGAAGGTACTGGTCAAAACTTAAAATGATGGATATAGGTGGCTATGGTATCTATTAAATAGCAAGTCAATATCCAAGCCATATGTGGTAGATCATGACAGAGGTGACAACATTTATAGACGTCACATAGAAGAAAATTGTAAGAAAATCCGGTGAAATCCTCTATGTGACAGGCGAATGATCATGTTGTTTATCTTTTATTTCAGGTGTTATACATGGCTCTTGAAAAGCGTTACATCTTCACCCTCGATGATCTCGATGTTGTTGCAAACGGGTATTCAAAATTCCGAAGCTATGTGAGAGATGAGGGAGGTAAGTGCAGACCACTGCAGTAGAAAGTCACGCTGCCACTTTACTTGTGATTGTTTTAAATATTTAATCTAGCTCGGCAACGGTATATGCAGAATGTCATGACCTTCAAAATGGATCTTCTCCTTACTTTGTTGGCACAAGCATTGATGTTACAGAGATACCACAATATGTGATGAACTATGAGCGGGGACACGACGTAGAGGTTTGGAAAATCAAATACAAGAAGAGGTAATGTAACTGACTCTCCAGGAGAGACATGCTTGACTGCTGACTGTATGTGATTGTGAATCTTCTGGTTTTGATGAAAACAAAGTAACCACCTCAGTCTCCTTTTTCATCTGGTAAAGCATTACCCTTCCGTGCATGTTGCCAAGATTATTATAGCACGGAGTATTATTATTTGTTTTTGTTTTTTTGAGCGTCACATATTACAAAAATGCGGTGGAATTTTGAGAAATAGAAGAATGCTAAGACCAAGAGGAATAACGGTACCAAAGCAAGAACTAGAGGAAAAGGCAGCCCTTGTAGTCGTCACACATGCACCCAAGAATCTTAAAAAGGTCGGCCGCCGGAAAGCCACTTTAGCTTACAACAAAAGGGTTGGCCGTCACACATGCACCTAAGTTTTAAAAGAATCTTTGCTGCGTCCTCCATTTCTTCGCCTAGAAATTCTCCCTGTAATTGCAGGGAGTGTCCATTCCTTTTTCTTTTTTTAACAAAAAAACTCCATTTTTTAAGAAAATGAATGGTCAAGAAGAATTAATAATCTACTTCCGTTATGGGAAAATTATAAAATAATCATCTTATTATTCATAGGTAATGGATTTGATCAATCAACTTACAACATCTCAAATGTGATCAATGTATTCAGTAATCGAGCACGATGTGGAAATCAAATTGTGATATTGTAAGTTGGTTGGTAAAATCGGTTACCTACGAATAGTAAGATGGTTATTTTTATAATTTTCCCCTTTCTATATTGAAAAGTTAACTTAAAATAATATTATATCATATTTTATTTATATTTATTTCTCTCTCTGGAATTCAGTTATAGAATCCATTATTTTAATTTAAAATCATACTATTATAATACTGCTGTGGCTGTGGATATCAGATTATTAAAATCTTCAAATGTGTTTCAGTTGTAGAATCCATTTGGTCCCTGAATTTGATTTTTTTATAGATTCTTCACCCCCACCATTCTCAGTTACTTTTACCATCTATTTTTTTCTTTTAATGAGGAGAATACCCTTAAGATCCGAGTACTGCTCCCCCTTTCTCTCCCCTGTTTTTTCCTTCTTCTTGAAGAGAGCTACATCCCTTTCTTCCCCAACCCAAATAATTCAAATTCAAAGCCAACAATTATGTCGATTCCTTCACGGACATGGATTAGGAAAGAAGTCCACTAACATTGTTAAGCCATCACTTTTTATTGTCAAATAAAAATAGCCCAGATGTAAACAAATCGAAAAAAAATACAACACCAACATTTAGGGGGGTGGGTGTGACACACCTGAAGAACTTTAAATTCACATCAATCCCAGTTGTAAGTCGAGGGTGCAGATCAATGGCATCCGCAATGTTCTGTTGTTGATTAACAAAATGCATGAATGTAATTGCATCCAAATTTTCACGTAAGAAATTCAAAATGGAAGAAAAAGATTATAATCTGGCCTTGCAAATTTTAGGGACAATAGACCGAAGAATGTAAAGCCTGTGGTTGGAGCGTCTGCCTCAACCGTCCGACAGCCCTCTCTTTTACTTCTTTTTCCTCCACTTCTCCGCCTTTGAACTGTTCCCAACAGCATTTTCATTTGGATCCACAGTGTAATGCTTCGTTGGATCCATGGTAATGCTCCCATTCCATCTTCACCTCCCTTGAGAAGTCCGAGTCGAAGCTCAGAAAGTTACGATAGCGAAAGCATCTGTTTCAAAAAATTTCCAATTGCATCAAATTTTCCTCAATTTCAGTTCCAATTGGTGATGCGGCCATAACTTCGAGATGTCAAATACTCTGGAAGAAGCCACTCTGCACCATACCGGATGGCGTCATTTCCAACATTCCGTCCTATCCAAACACTGGCGTTTCCACTTCCTTCCACCCCCAGTATGATCTCGATGAAGCGTCGCTGAAAACCCCCCAAAGATCAATGCCAAAATCTTCAATCTTCTCCTGCAAACTCCCTCCCTAAATCTGGAAGTTTTCGTCTCTTGCAGAAGGTTTGATAAACTCCCTCCTGAAATCTTCGCTTGTAAACAACCTCGTGATTTGAAGGTTTGATACGAGAAAGAGATAGGGAAGCAGTAGGGGGGTGGTGGCATGGCAGTATGGATGGGAAAATGGGTTGGAGGGTATCTATTTTTTTAATACCGGTATTCTCGCCATTACAAAAATAATAATAATAATAATAATAAACAGGTAAATGTAACGGTAACGATAGGAGGTGAAGAATCTGACATAAAAAATTTCATACGGGGACCATTTAATATAACGGTAACGACAGGAGGGGAAAATCTGACATAAAAAATCGCATACGGAGTCCAAATGAATATGTTTTAAAACCTTACGACCAAACTTAAAGTGTGGGTTAAATGGATTGACTAAATAATATATTAATCCTATTATTTATTTTTTTTAGATGGAGATAGACCAATATGTTAGAGCATCTCTATCTCATTTCTTCTTCATACATCTTCTTAGCTGAGTTTTATTGTTATCTCATTAATTTTACACCTTAATCTTATTTTTATACTTCTTAAACAAATAAATTTATTTAATTTTATTTAATATATTTCATATTTAAATAGATTTAAATATTTTGTATAAATAAATTAATTTATAAATAAAGATGTAATTAATTTATAAAAAATTGATTTTCCCACAATGGCCACATGCATAATTTTACAAAAAAAAAATTTAATTAAATTTGGTGAAAACAGACGGTGGAATCTACAGAAATCACCTTCCCACGTCCTGTAAACGCGTTTGGTGTACGTGCCCGCTTTAGGTGAGCGGTGCACACCTCCTCTTTCCTTCTTGTTTAGGAAGACTTCTCTCCCTCTCTCCCTCCCTCTCCCTCTCCCTCCCTCCTAGTTGGCAGTTTAAGAAGATTGTTATTTGTTATCATTCAATTTGTTCCGAGAAAAATTGGTCCAATGGTGATGACTGATGGTCTAATGTAGCGTTTTTTAGAGCATCATTGCATAAGCATAAAGTCATGTCAATCACATTATATTACTATTAAGTTGTGGCGTAGGCTTAGGCTCCGTTTGTTTCACGAAAAATGATTTTTGGAAAATGTTTTCCTCATTTTTCGGTGTTTGGTAACCTTAGGAAAATGAAGTCCGTTAAGGTTTTCCGAGTCAACAGAAAATGAAAGCTTCTTTTCCGGAAAATGACTTACAGATTCAATTTCCGTAAGTCATTTTTCAAATGTTCGGGCACCCTCCGCTTTTTTTCACAATTGCACATATTTACTTACACACACAATATTTCATTCAACAAATAAATTGTTTAGAAATATAAATAAAGTTTGTGCATACTATTTATAAATTATAATTTTAATAAATGTTTACTACGTTCTAAAATTAGTGTCACATATATTATTTAGGGACATCCTAACCATTGTCAATCTTTTATTTTAAAATATTTTTTTTCATATCAATTATCAAAAAAATTATTTATAATTGTGAGATTGAAATAAGATAGACATTGATTTGACACCACTAATGATAAATTAAGAGTTACTAAAGAAAAATTACTTAAAGTTCAACATTATTTTATATTCAATATGTGCATTAATATTATAATATATATATTTTTGTATTTATTCATATATAGTTTTCCGTAACATTCTCTAGGGACATCCTAAACATTGTCTATTTTTTATTTTAAAACGTTTTTTTTTTCATATCAATTATCAAAAAAAATTATTTCTAATTTTGAGATTAAAAAAGATGGATCTTATTAAAAAAAAGATAGTCCTTATTGATTTTCTAGGGACATCCTAAACATTGTTTATTTTCTATTTTTATTTTTGTATTTATTCTTATATTATTTTCCGTAACATTTTCTGTGTATTTGCCAAACATCCGTAAATGTTTTCTGACATATTTTTAAAAGATTTATCAAACACCTAAAAATGAAATCTTTTGATTTTCCGAAAATCATTTTCTGAAAATGATTTTCTATGAAACAAACGGAGCCTTACTTCAACTTTTTTAGTGACATGAATTGAACCAAAAAGTAAGCTTCTTAAACACAATATTTTAGAGACTTTTCCATGATACTAGAAATAAAAAAAGGGCTAATCACACAATTGGTCCCTTAACTTTTCCTTGTAAAAATTGGGTCCTAAGAGTGTGAAATTTTAACAGTCTCAGACTCTTAGTACTTTCTGATGGATATCGTAAGAGAAATTATGTTAAGTTGTTCATGGATTCACTTGCATTTAGTAAGTGTTAAAAATGATTTTTTTTTTCAAACCTAACATAGGATAATTGGGTCTTAATAGTTTTTATGATCTTTTTTAAAGAATATAACACAATTTATGGTAGAAATAGTGGTAATGAAAACTTAGGTAGTGATAATACTAGTCAAGTCATTGATGACCCATTTTTGTGGGTAGAATTTTTTTTTTAATTCAAATATTCAAAAACAGCATGAGACGATTTTAATACTCTAGAACTTGATTTATATCTTACAACAACTTTTGGCCCAATAGAATTTTTAAATTTTTTAAAGTGATGGGTATTAATGGCCCAAAAATTATCCTATACTATCATTGATTGCAAATGAGGTCTATCTTTTCCCGCCTTTACCGTCGCCATAAAACAAACACTTAGCATAGAAGGCTACGTTTAGGATGAAATAAGATCAATGTTGAACTTTGTTAAGTTAATCAACTTTTAACGGCGATTGGGTTCAAATACAAAATAGAACATAAAATAAGGTAATTATTTTTTAGGAGGGTTTTGATGAAGATACATCGATCGGGAGTGATTGAACTATGTCGCTTCCTGAGGTGAGTTAATTGTAATTTTTAGATTATATATTTTTATTTATAGATTGTAAGTTAGAATTTTTACATTATATTTTTTATTTTTTGAACAAATTGTAATTTAGAGGTAAGTCTCCTATGATCGTGTCCCTCCTTGTAATTTTTATTATGATTAATAAAATTGGTCATTACGGTCCTTGTTTTTTTAAAAAATACTTTTTATTATTTTTACAAAGTTTAAAATATTTTTTTAGGAAAAAAAACTTGAAATGTGAACCGGTTCAAAACCATCGACGGTTGGCGGTGCGGTTCAATTTCACCATTTCAAGATTTTTGAATCGAAACCGCCGGATGTGCATTATTATTTATGAGAATAATCGCCTTGGCGGGCTAGGCGTCGCCTAGACGGCCAACTATTGATTTTTCATATATTTTTAAATCTTTTAAAATTTTGACCCTAAATTATGTCATTTTGGGTTTTTTTAAATAATAATAATAAATATCAATTTCAAATTATTAAATTATTTTATAAATTTGTAATTGTCAACGGATATATGGATAATTGAGCTGTTGACTATTTTTGTAATATTTTGAACCTTAGATAATATTAAATTTCTACTTTTTTACATTGAAAATTTAACATCATAATGTAATCATTAATTTTGAATTATTATGTGATATTTAATATTAATATATTTAAAAAATTAATGTTTAATAATTAGTTTATAATAAAAAATATATTAAACATCAAATATTATGTCTTATTTCTAGGCCCGTCTATATCCCACCTAGGCGTTGGTCTGGCGCCAAGCGCCCACCTAACGATTTTTAGAACTTTGACTTTTGGATAATGTTGTTAATTGTCTTAGTTTTGTCATTACATTCCAAATTGTTTTGTTTCTTACCAAACAATACACTCTATAATATGAATTTATTAACTATTACTAAAACAGAAACCACTACTGTCACATGTCAACCTACTGTAAAATGAGTTTTTTTTTGTCAAATATTAATTAATTTAAAACTAGATTTATTATGTTTAATTTATACAAGTATGACTGAAACTCTTCAATTCTTATCTCTTTTCATTTCCATACTATTTGATATATACAAGTTATTCACCGGACAATTTTATGTTAATTTTTATCTTCTATTAATCAATACCTATTAATTAATAATTACTACTAAAAAAACTCAGCCATGTGTTGACTTTATGTTAAACTATTCGATTTCAACAATAAATTACTAATTAATCTATATCCATAAATTATTGATTAATTTATTTTTTAAATTTTTTTACGTAGATCTTCAATTACCAATTCATATGATCAATTTCAATATTTATCTTATTTTAGTTTTGTTCAAAATATATATAATCAAAATGTTAATTAGTTATAACAAGTTTAGAAAATCATATTATTATAAATAACTTTTGAAATATTTTTTTTATTAAAATCGTGCATTGCATGTGTATTTACTAGTCTAACTAATTAATGACTTCATACGTTTCAATATTTCATTTTTGGATGTTTCACTTTAATTTATTTTCAAAATTAAGCTATAGAATTTGTTGAATTTCCAAATGTACCATTCTTTTCAATTTTATTCTTATTACATAATTTAATTTTCTTTTTCATGTTCTCCCCAACAATTTTCGATCAATCATTATCATCCAAACTCATTTAGGACATCCACGATCTCTTCCCACAATTCAACCTCGCAAAGGGTCTCCACGGCTATGCGGTCAAATCCTTTCAATTAAATTATACATAAGCAACATAAAGTGAAAAAACAAAATTAAAAGAATAAATTAAAGAGAATTGTTGAAATATATATATATATAACTGTAAAACTAATATCTTGATTAAAAACTTTAACGATAATAAATAAAATAAGCAAATAATTGTAACGTAAATATTATGAGTTCGATGTACATAACTGAAATTATTATAACACATCGATTAAAAAAAGATAAAATTATTAATAGAGAATACAATAAATAAATAAAATATTTTATAAATCTTAGAATATTTTTTTAATACAACATTTGTCATTAAATATGTGCGATTACTACTACGATCACTATGATTAAATATGTACAATTACTACTATTATCTATCACATAACAAAATGCACGTAATCTGTATTAATCAATATTAATATAATTTTTTTTATCTTTTAATTAGTGTGTTATGAAAATTAAACACATAATTAAAATGTAAGGATAAAAATATAAATGAATTTAATTATTGCTTATTACATTAATGAATATATATATATATATATATATATATATATATATATATATATATATATATATATTTAGAATACATCTTTAAACAAATATATATTTGTTAGATAATAAAAATTGTACAACAGATTCAAATGACGATAAACCAAAGAAACACGACTCAAATTACATACTTCCTATGGTCATCACTCCCCCGAAATGACCAAAATATCCCCGACTCAAAAACTTTTTCATTAATATTGTCACCCAAATGAGCTGACATTGATAATATATGTACTTAATTATTACAATTATATATACAAATATTTAAGCTCAATTCAATAAACTATGAAATAATCATTTAAACTATGATTGTTCTCAATTCATTGTACATGTTCCAAGAGCAATTAGACTACGATTTACTTGCTTATATTCATCCTCGCTTTTCTACAATGTCAATGAGCGAAAATGAGATCCGGTAATAATGATGTTGTCACCTCTCACCAGGATCATATTGATCTTTAAAAGTCCATTCATCAAACATGTCATAACTGTTGCTACCACTTTTTTTAAAGGTTGGAGGGGATATAGACCTTACTCCAACCCTTACTTTTTAATATTTTAATGCGATGAAAGGCTACAATTATCGATATATGATGCCTTTGGTGTGGTTAGAACAAATGGTGCCTCTGGTGAGACTTTAAACACCCGACCTCTCGGTTGAGAGTAGTGATGTACCAGGGTGCTTCTGGTGGGGCTTGAACACTCGACCTCTCTGTTAAGATAAGTGGGCAACTAAATGGGGCCTTTGAGTAAGGCTTGAACAACAACGTTGCCTCTGAAGATGCTTGAACACCCGACCTTTCTATTGAAAGTTGTAAAGTCCAGGTGTCTCTAGTGAGACTTGAACACCCGACCTCTCCTCGTTAGGAGAAGTGAGCAGTACCAGTTGAGCTAAAACTTGTTGGTTGATGCTACTAATTTTGCCGATGAAATTACTTGGTTATACGCAATAAAAGTGGTCACATAGCATTTATGACTGAGTAAGTAATGTTTGTTGAGTATAAAATTAGACATGTCAAACTTTAAGGATCCATAATTGTTCATCAAATTATATTTCACTATATACTTGTTCTTTAGATTCTATGGATAGAATTTGTCTCAACAAAACTCACAAGTAAATTAATATCAATATAAGAAGATCTTATAGTATAATACGTTTTTAAATTGTTATTTTTGTTTCCCTTGCATATTGGTAAAAAGAAAAAAGGCATTGTCTCTTAGATTGATGGTATTTAATTTCTTAATAGCTTTTTATGTTTTTTTAATTTATTTATCAATACTTGTATATGTATTCATATATTAATATAATCCTTATTTTGTAATTAGTTACGGTGGTTATCTAGCAATCTTGAGATAAGCAAATTATATTTTTCATTATAGATATCTTCCTATTTTTGGTAAGTGCATTTTGAATGGTAAGTGCATTTTGAAGGGATCTTGCTATATATGGATGTGCTAATTACATTTGTCATTATATATAGGAAATGTAACAAAACAAAGTGTTTCAATTTTCAATGTCATGTTAATTAAATGTTTAATATAAAAATTAAGAAAAATGTAATAAAAAAAGTGTTTTAACTTCCAATGTATATATATGATAAATGTCAAAACTAATTTTTAATATCTATATAAGAGTATTGTGTTTTTCAATGATTAAAAGGGAATGTATCAAATTTGATACATCTCCTAGTATCAAACTTAATTTTAATACTCTTCATTTTGATCATGTATGTATGTCATAATATGTGTTGGTAATTTATTATATATTAATATTTTAATTTTGATTTTATATTATGATGTGTTGCATATATTTTTTTTTCAAAATTATTATTATATATTTTGATACTTATGGTTGGAAATGATTATTAGATACACATGAATAGTAATCAATATGTATCAAAATTTGATTTTGATACCTATAGATAAGTACCACCATTAAACTTATCCTAACATATCATTTCAAATCCAACACTTGTCACATCTATTAATCTATTAACTATTAACTATTACTAAAACAGAACCACTGTTGCCAAATGTTAGCTCTCTGTAAAATGATTGTCACATATCAACCTACTGTAAAATGATTTTTTTTTGTTTTTGTCAAATATTACTTAATTTAAAACTAGATTTATTATATTTAATTTATACAGATTTGACTGAAACTCTTCAATTCTTATCCCTTTTTTTTTTCATTTACATACTACACTACTAACAAAAGTCAGCCCGTGTTGACTTAATGTTAAAATATTTGATTTCAACAGTAAATTACTAATTAATCTATATTAATCAATTATTAATTTATTTATTTTTTAAATTCTTTCTATGCAAATCTTCAATTATCAATTCATATGATCAATTTTAATATTTATCTTATTTTAGTTTTGTTCAATTATATATAATTAAAAGTTTAATTACTTATAATAAGTTTAGAAAATCATATTATTATAAACAATTTTTGAAATATTTTTTTTATTAAAACCGTGATCACACGGGTATTAGCTAGTTTGTACTATATTAATAACCATAATTATCAAACACGTTTTAGAAATTATATTATGTTCTCATCTATTTCGATGAAATCTCATTAGTAGTTATCAATTTCGCATAATTAATTTTATTTTCATGTACCAGTGGAGGGCATAAAGTATTGAGACAACATTCAGAAAAAAGGAAAAAGGAAAAAGAGAAAAGAAAAAGGGAGATGAATATAACATAGTAGTATGCGACGGCGTCGTTTGTAAGCTTAAAAGAGAGGGATCGATATCGAAGTTGGCGTTGGCTTAACAAGCAATCAAACACTTTAACGTTAGCTTTATTTCGATTCCTCATTCTCAATCGGACGCAGCTGTCCAAGTCTTTAGTCTACTAGGCTACTGTAGCATACTCCTAGTTCTATACATCCTCTCTCTCTCTCTCTCTGTATAGAATTCCCTCAATCTCCCCAAATTCTCTCTCTCTCTCTCTCTATACAATTTATACATAATACACAATTGTACAGAATTAAGCTCAATTCCCGGGTAATACTCTGAGATCGATCTGGCTTAGATAGCTAATAACACTGGGAAATGGGTTGCACCCAATCAAAGATTGAGAACGAAGAAACGGTCAACCGATGCAAGGACCGCAAGATGTTCATGAAAGAAGCCGTCTCCTCCCGTAATGCCTTCGCCGCCGCTCACTTCGCCTACACCATGTCTCTCAAGAACACTGGCGCCGCCCTCAGCGATTACGCCCACGGCGAAGTCGACGCTATCTCCTCCTCCTCCTCCTCCCTCCCCACCGGCGGCCCTACCTCCACCCCTCCACCCCCTGTCCCTCCCCAAGCCCCTTACGACAACCTCCCTCCTCCCCCTCCCCCTCCCCTCCCCAATTTCCCTCCTCTCCAGCGCGCCGCCAGCATGCCCGAATTTGTCCTCCCAAAACCCGATTTGAAACCCCACTCCGACCCGATCATTGAAGAGGAGAATGAAGAGGACGAGATCGAGACCGAGAGTCATCACAGTTTAAGGCATCGCAGCAGCTCTCGGAATTCCGGTGGTGGTGGTGGTAGTAGAAAAGGCATGTCTAGTCGAGATATGGAGAGTGAGAATTTGCCGCCGCCGGATAACAGGGGAGTGTCCTGGGACTACTTCTTTCCGTCCATGGAGAACATGCCAGGGCCCAGCTTGGGCGAAGTTGATGAGAATAGAATTGAAAGAGAGGAGATTGAGAGGAAGGTGATGGCGGAAAGATCTAGGAGAAGTGAAATGGATGGTGGTGATGGTGGCGTCGGGGGAAGGAGGAACGGTAAGGCTGAGGTTGAGCCTGAAATGGTGGAAACCGTGATGGAGCCTCCACCGCCTCCTACGGCTAAGCCCGTAAAGAAAGTGAGGCAGGCTGCGCCAGCAGATGGTAAGAGGTCTGGAAAGAGTGGGACCGGTATGAACTTGTTACAGATATTCAACGAGCTTGATGATTGTTTTCTAAAAGCCTCCGAGAGTGCTCACGAGGTTTCCAAGATGCTCGAGGCGAATCGGTTGCATTACCACTCTAATTTTGCTGATAATCGAGGTATAACCTTATAACAATAACTGTTACTACTCTATGAAAACCTTCATGCAGATGCTTGATTGTGATCAGCTATGAAACTATTGTCTATCTATTCTGTGTAAATTGAACTCTTGTCCTTAGTAAGTGCTTGTTTGATGGAGTGTATTGACCAAAACCCTGGTAAGAAATGCAAAGTATTCTTTTTAAAAGTGTTTCAATGCAGCGTTATAAAAATATGGATTGTTTTAAAATGTGTCGCGTTTATAACTATTTTGTTTATAAAAATAGTGTTTTGAAATAGTTTTCCAAACATATTTACAAGAAAAAAATTACGTTTTGAAAATGTTGTGTTTTGAAAACGCTGCGTTTAGAAAAAGCTACGTTTTCAAAACGCTGCACCAGACGAGGCCTAATTGGAAAAGCTCACTTTTTTGTAAACTGATTATGCTAAGATTACAATAATTAAACAGAGCTGTTTTCCGTTTTTGGGGATATACTATGTTCCATTTAAACAACATAGATTCACTGTACATTTACATTACTTTATCATCATTTTAATGTTCACTGGACTTGGTTTTAGGCCATATTGACCATTCTGCAAGGGTTATGCGTGTGATTACTTGGAATCGATCCTTCAGAGGTTTACCCAATGCCGATGATGGTGTGGATGACTTTGATTCAGAAGAGCACGAAACACATGCAACTGTATTAGACAAGATGCTAGCATGGGAGAAAAAGCTATACGATGAAGTGAAGGTATGTTTGTAGAACTTCATAATGACACATTTTTGTTTTTCTTCCTTGTAACGGAATGCCTCTGCATCAAGTAGTGGTTGTTTAGAGCTCAACCATCTATATTGCTAGGACTTTGTTTATGTAATATTTCCGAGGATTCTGTTTAATATATGTGAACTGAACTTGCATCTATATTTGGATTCTTGCAAGGTGTCCCTTTCCAAATTTATAGTATGCAATGGTCATGATTGTTCAAATATATCCTTCTGTGAAAATGAGTATATACCAAGCATCACATTATCCACTTTCATATTTATGAAGTTGAAGAATTTGGGGGTAGATATGTAAACATGAAAGTTTCCCGATGATGTTTGATCTACATGTAGGGCCCTTATTTCTTGTTGGAGATGATGAGAGACAGCAATTGGAACACCAGTCTATCCCACTGAAGGGCCACGTTAAAGAACATAGTTTCCCTTTTCGATTCTTGTTGATTTGGTAATATTTTTAGTATGGGGAGGTTCTATATGGTTAAAGCAACTGCAGAATCTTTGTTAATATTTAATGGCTATTGTGGATGGATAAGTTCTGCAGTGCAAATCCCGACAAAACAGTTGTCTTCTTTCTTAATAATGCTTTTGTCAACTAAATTGGAGCTAGGTGCATTTACTAGAGGGGAACTTATCTCTTCTTTTGACTTTTGAAATGAAGATATGTTTTGATGTTCTTTCTGTTTATAATGTTCTATTGCAGTTCAGTTTCATGATAATTATTACATAATCATACACTTTAGAATTTTGAATCACTTTCAAATCTCATCTAGCCTATCAGTAATCAGTCTATTGTTTGCCAAGTATCGTCTACAAATTCGGGCTTGTAAAGAATTTCACTGCCTTTCTTAGTTTTCTCATTATTGGATTCGTTACTTCACTATCGAAACAAAAACATGGCACAAACATGAAGGCGTATGAATAAATTTACATTCAAACTAAAACATTGGCTCCAACCAGATTTCATACATACATGCAAGCATTTAAATGAAAAGATTATGCAAGCTTTGCTTAACCCTGATGCATGCGTGTTGATACTCCACAGGCAGGTGAGCAGATGAAATTCGAGTACCAGAGAAAGATCGCTTCACTGAATAAGCTAAAGAAACGTGGCGCCAGTACTGAGTCCTTGGAGAGGACTAAAGCAACAGTAAGTCATCTGCATACCAGGTACATTGTCGACATGCAGTCCATGGATTCAACCGTTTCAGAAATAAATCGGCTACGTGATGAGCAGTTGTACCCAAAACTTGTTGCACTGGTTGATGGGTAAGTCCAGAATATATATTCGCATTTTTGTGTTTATACACGTATGTAGAAACTGTAATTTCCAGTGGCCTACATATATGTTTGGCGTGTAAACTGTAGGATGGCAACAATGTGGGAGAGCATGCGAATACATCATGAAAGCCAGACAAAGATTGTGCAGGCGTTGAGGTCTCTTGACCTCTCTCACTCCCCAAAAGAAACAAGTGAGCACCATCACGAACGCACAGTCCAGCTATGGGCTGTTGTCCAAGAGTGGCATTCGCAGTTCGAAAAGCTCATGTTCCATCAAAAAGAGTACATTAAAGCCCTCAACAACTGGCTGAAACTAAATCTCATTCCGATAGACAACAACTTGAGGGAGAAGGTTTCGTCTCCTGCAAGGCCTCAAAGTCCCCCAATTCAAGCCCTTTTGCAAACTTGGCATGATTATCTTGAGAAGCTTCCGGAAGAGTTAGCAAGAACTGCTATTCACAACTTTGTGGCTGTTATAAATACTATAGTGCAGTATCAAGCAGAAGAGATGAAACTGAGAGACAAGTGTGAGGATACTAGAAAGGAGCTTAATAAGAAAACGCGGCAATTTGAAGACTGGTATCATAAGTATATGCAGAAAAGGACTCCTCCCGATGAAATGGATCCCGAGAGGTCACATGATAAGGAGCTTATAGCAGAGCGACAAATCGCGGTGGAATTGTTGAAGAAGAGGTTGGAAGAGGAAGAGGAAGATTACCAGAGGCAGTGCATTCAGGTGAGAGACAAGTCTTTAACTAGTCTAAGGACTCGTTTGCCGGAGGTTTTCCGAGCCATGTCAGACTTTTCTTATGCTTGTTCACATATGTACAGAAGCTTGAGGCCCAATTCAAAACCCCACAATTTGAACCGGAATCCGTTATAAGATTTAGTGATCATGTTTTCAGTGCAATTTTGCTTATACAAGTTGAAATCCCCATTTTGTAAAATGATTGCTTTATGAGCCAGTGTTGAAATACTTTGAATGTATAATGTTTGTCAGATAACAAATACATCAATTCATTTTTGTGTCATTTCACTTGCGTGCGAACTGGCTCCAACAGTAACAGTGTGTATTCTTTGGCAATTGCATTTTAGTGTCACATTTCATAGGTTGAATATCTAAAAATTTGCAAAGTGGCCATTGCACAAATGTGCTAGCTTTTGTCAATCTTTTTGCTGCAAAAGGCCAAAGGAGAAAAGTGTTTCAGGGAAAACGTTGGCATAATACATCAACTTGCAGTGTTTTCAAAACGCAACATTTTTTAACAAACGCGTTTGGAATATATTTTTAAAACGTTATTTTCATAAATATGAGTATTTGTCAAAATGATGTTTTTACCCTTTCTTAAACAATGTCCTATTTCTAATTATATATATATATATATATATATATATATATATATATATATATATATATATAGAATCATTTATTTCATAACACTAATGTAAATTTAAATCATAATTTTAAAAATATCTAAACATACTTATTTAGTCAAAAATACATATTTAAAATAAAAATGAAGTAAAGTTTTCAATAATTCCAACCAATATTAAAGAAGAGTTGTCCAAATTAACTACATAGTAATAATATCTCAAATCAAGTCCAATAAGAATTATTACAAATAAATTCTAATAAGGATTGTCGAAAAGCATCCATCATATGATTTTCTTCCCTACAATTGCCTGATTCAGGGACTTTAGGCTCTCCCTCTGAATTGTGATTTACATATTGCTCATTATCACTATCATCATTATCTTCACATGGACAATCTTTTTCATAGCGATGAAACATTTCATCAAGACGAGTCTCATGTCAAATGAAATTGTGTATTGTCATGGTTGCAACCACAATTAGCACTTGTGTCTTAAAAGGGAATGCTGGAATAACCTTCAAAATTTTAAATCTTGTCTTCCAAACACCAAAAGACCTTTCAATAACACTTCTTAAAGAGGAGTGTGCTTTGTTAAATTTTTTCCCCTATTCCTCGGATGTTGAGATGCTCTTGAACCCCTTCGAAAGTCAGGTAGGTGATACCTCATATTTTTATAAGGTGCAAGAAAACTTTTTGTATTTGGGTATCCACTATCAAGGTAATATTTTCCTACAAATTTAGCATCAAACATCAATATTTACTTGAAAACATGCAACTAACTAATATTGTAGAAACAATAAAATACCATCAGGAGGATTTTAAAACTTTAGCTCTTTTCTTGCTCTAGCAAGCTCAAAGATGCAATAATTATTAACGATCCCTTCCCAGCCAGCTCAAACATATGTGAAACACAAATCAAAATCGCACACAGCCAAAATATTTTGTGTGACATATCTTTTTCTCCCTATGTATGCATTTGTGTTTTCTTTAGGTGGTACAACACGCACATGAGTTCCATCAATTGCGCCTATACAATTATGTACAATAATAGATCTAATTACTTTGAATATTTTGAAATGATTGCATTTATAAATTAATTAATATGCGTTACCTCAAAGATATGATATTTGGAATTTCTCCTTATGTGTGGATGAACTTGAGCACATAATTCTTCATTTGGTTTGATGTAATCAATCGACATCCTGATTACCGCATTAAGGACATCATAGAAATATTTATCAATCGTCCACCCTGAACGTTGAAATATATCTTGGGCTTGCCTACTTTTTGCCCATTTCCCCACCATGTACAAAAAAATGACAACGCTTTCCTTCGTAGTTGATTAATTATGGGTTTCAAACCATATGTAGTCTTTAAAGTATTGCACAAATTCTCAAAAACATGCGGTAACATACGTAAGTTTTCTTAGCACACTCTTGCACTACCACCAAGTTTTACATTCACCCAATCTTGGCCAGTTGTAGATGAATTCCTAGAGGATTGTTTATACAAATGCTTAATGTAATAATTTGTCATACCTTCAACAACCGTGAGTATTTCTCTATCTAGTGAATAGTCAATCATTACACGATCAAGAAAGTTTTGGTGATAATCGTCTCCATCGTCACCATCATTATTACTTGAGTTATCATGATTTTGCTTTTCAAATTTTTCCACCATCTTAACCCAATACTTCAATTCATCTTCATCCATTACACTGATAAAGAAAAACATCAATAACTTGTAAATATCAAGGTTCTAAAAATCGCTAGGCGGGTGTTAGGCGTTAGGCTAGGGCCTAGCGCCTAGGCGAGGCCAAGAAATTAAAGCATAATTACTTGTAAAATAAAATTGTAACTAGTTAAGTAACATTAATATCATCATTTCAATGAAATAACAAATGTTCATATAAAATATAATCCTTTAAAGCGTTACTCAATATCATACCACCAAATTGCCGAATATGCAAATACACTGTCATAAATCAATGAATCGATGACTTCAACAACAAAAGGTTCTTAATTACAACAACAAAAGTAAGCCAACACCAACAAAATTAATCATTTATGACAGTGGCAACAGCGGCAAAACAACGAGGCAACAAGTGCAAAAAAAGCAGCAACAACATCATAATAGGAGTAAAATAGCTGTATAGCAACATTATAAAACAACACCCAAACAACACCAAAACATCACCAAAACAACATCCAAACGGCACCCAAACAACACCAAAACAAGGCCAAAACAGGGTAGCAACACAAAAACTACGAAGTACTATAGAGTATATACTATATACTAAGCATAATTATCTTAAATCTGGACCAAAATGTGGAGACAAAACATTTGGTGGTGTAGAAAACTCGTTAGCAATTACATGAGAGGATGGCTGAGCTAACAACTGAGAGAACCTACCAAGCGGTTGGGTAGTAAACTGAGAAAATCCATTGGGAGAGACTCCCATAGCGGGCTGCACAACTTGATGAGAGAATCCACTTGAAGGTTGACCAAACTGTGGAGAAAATCTAAGGGGCTGAGCAAGTAACTGAGAGGGTCCACCGAGTAAATGAGCAAGTTGCGAATTGTAGACTGGTGGTTCCCTAAGTTCCATATCCTTCAACCAAATAAGTCTTATGTCATTGTCCCCTAAGTTTTTAAACACCTCTCTACTATACAGTTTGGCAAATAATCTAAGAGCCAAAAGGTATAAAAGGCTACCTACTGTCACACCCGGAAGTTGATTCAAAAGTTTAATAGTCTCTTTCACACTGGTAACATTTATGATAGACAGTGTAGCATCAGCTCTCCGTTCCATATGATGCATCATACTATCCAGGGTATCGGTAAGTTTCTCAGCACTAGTCACTCTCTTACATTTACGCACCGATCCATAACTTTTTACGTCATTTGTTACTTTTTTCTTACGGTGTCTTGTCAACAATCGGCGAATCTTCATCCAGTGAATCATTTTCAAGTGATTCGATTTCTTCGCAGTTATCATCCGCAGCCTCATCTCTTGTATTTTCCTCTGTTGCAATGTCATTGTAGCCACTAGTCTGATCCCATGGTTGTGGTATGTATGCATCATCTTCAGGTTCAACACCTTGACTAGGTGTCCACACGTTGTAGTCTAAGAAAATAACTCTTCATATTCATCTCCATGTTCTAAACCTTTTATTTTAAACTTTAGAACAAGCTTGTTTACCTGTAAAATATATCATTAACATTAGAAACCATTAAGCCTTAAAACAAATCCAAACATTAATTACACTAATTAAAAAATTAAAAAGATATACCTTCGCCATTTCATTCCACCATTCCTTAGACACCGCATGTGTCCTCTTTTTCGGATCCCAACCTACTCCACTAGTTTTTTGTTTTAAAAATATCAAAGCCTGCCATTCTTTTCTCATACCATCCTAGTGATTTTTTAGTTGTGCTCGAGTATACCTTTTATTAGTTTCTTGAGTGAAAAGCATGCAGATGGTTTCCCAACCTTTGCTATTAAAATGTGTAGTTGGCATGTTTCCCTTGTTTTTCTCCTCTACACAAAGTCTAACAAAAACTGCATGGGAAATATAATTAGATGATCATACAACTGAGCTTAACTATGGAGAAAAAAATTCTTGATTCAGGTTGGCTGTTTGATTCACATAATTAATTAAAATGGTTGTGGATCTGGTTAGGCTTGAATCTCACGCTTGGAAATTTAGTCTAATTTCACACATCCACTTCAACACCATTTAAAGTGCATCTTAATTTCTGCTTACATGAAAGCCAAATAGAAGAGTGCATTCTCAGAATTGCCAAAAAGATTGGAGATCTCTGTTTCTTTTTTTGGTCCTGAGCTTAAGATCATTGATGAGTTGGAAGATAAAGAATTTTGTGAACTAGCATCGCAAATGTCAAGTTTGACTGGGTAGCAGAAAACTTATGTAAATGTGCTATGCAATTATTGATTATTACTATGTGAATCAATTATTAATATGCAAATTAGGTCTTTAAAATGATCTACATGTCATTTTCAGTTAACTGTCAAGTCTGTTAATTAAAGTGATTATTACCAGTTCACTGAATTTTGTGATAGATAATGGTGTACATTTGTTAGAGCTTCGTTATCGAATAAAAGTTTATGAATTCAAAGCATTGAATGAAATACATTGTTTGTGCTGCAAATGCATTGAAAAGTTTCTGAATTCAAAGCTCATTAGTTAAGATTGCAGTCCTAGAAATGGTGCAACAAGGCAACTCTTCCTTAATCTTTGGATTCTATTTCCTCTCTCCCTTCCCCCCTCCCCCCCGCCACCCCGCTCTCTCGGCGTGTGGGTTGGTCGAGGTGGGTTAAATATGTGCAAAGCTGCAGAACATGTTGGAAATATTCCCTCAAAGCTTATCATGAAAAATGTCGAAACCTCACACCCAACAAAAATCTCAGCTCATAGACCTAAACATTAAAAGATGGAATTAAAATTTGAATTCAACAATAAAATGAAATGATCTCACCAATCTTGAAGTAAACTGAATGTTGAATGCTGAAAGCTTAATTCAAGATGCTATTGATGGCCCCTTTTAAGATTCAGATCAATGCTCATAATCAAGTTTTGAAACCCTTCATTTTCAAAATGATCATGTTTCAAATGGGATAACACATTCATAGACTTGTTCTCTTGCTTATGCTCCGTAGAAAACTAGACTTGTTCTCGCATTAATCCGCTAGCGATTGAATACAAATGGCTTAGAAAGTGCCCTGCTACTTGTTCTAATTAACTGCTGGTTTTTTTTAAAAAAGATGCTAGCTAGTATATTAATATTAATAGAAGGTTAGGTTAAGGAAGATAATATCATTTGGCTAAAAATGTTTTAGTTTAAAAGCTTAGGAAAAAAAATGGCTCTCCTAAATGGTATGAATGGATTTGTGATAGTAGAGAATGGTGATCGAAAATGACCTATGGCAGAGGATCCAACACCTATAGGACCAAAGCCAAACAACTTGGAGTAACATGTGCCACAAAAAACAAGTAGGAAATTCCAACAATTATTGAAGTCCCTACTGTTTAATTTGTTAATGCCCACTTAATTGAATGTATCGATGCACCAAGCCATGAACCCTCTTCCATGGTGACAGGGCCGGCCCAGGGAGGATCTTTGTAAGAGGCCTCAAAAAAAAAATTACTGTTACAACTAGGTTTCCACTTTCCAAAGTTTCCTAAACTAAATTTACTCCTTAATTATCTCCACTCCTTAATTATCTCATTGACTCCTTCATTTCAAAGTAGATTTGAACAATTTAAAATGTATCAAGATATTTTTGGTTTTTTATTTAGCATTGAGAAATTAAGGTCATTGTATAATGAAATTTTTTTAAAAAAATTATCTTAACCTTGAAAATTCATTAAAGCATAATGGCAACTCTAATATTGAAGGATTAAATCTGTTTATGGAACTAAAAAATTTAAGAGAAATTATACAAGCGAAAAATGATACACCAAAGGACATACTTAATTACATATTAAAGGTTGATTTTTTTCCAAATACGGAGATCGCTTATAGAATAATGCTAACAATTTTGTAGAAAGAAGTTTTTCTAAGCTAAAATTAATAAAATCTTATCTAAGATCGACAATGTCTCAACAAAGATTAAGTGGACTAGCTTTATCATCTATTGAAAAAGAATTGTTAAGTGAAATCGATTACAATAATTTAATAAATGATTTTGCATCTCAAAAAACACGAAAGATAAACTTTAAATAAAAATATAACAATTTTAATAATAAATTATTATTTACTTTAAAAGCGCCGTTGTTCGACTTTTGATAATCATTGGAATGGTGATCAGTTTTTGGTGTTAACTGACTGCGTTTTGGAAGCATCCCTCTTCTACAGCGAGATTACGAGATATGTTAATCTCTTATTTCAATTTTGTATCTCATTTTCGTCTTGGTTCTCAGGCTCAACTATAAATGATACTAGTTGTTACGAAAGCCTTTGGGGTCTCCTTAATCAATTCTCCTTTACTTATGTGTGTATTTAGTTTAGCTACTGGACAAGGTTGGATCATCTCCCAGCATTTTGAAAAAAAAAAAAAACAAATCGGCAGGATTGGGATTGTTCTTCCAATTCAATCTCTTTCAAAACTTAAGCAGCCCTAGGGAGCACAAACACATGGTTAATCACTAGGGGGTATTTATTGACTCAATAATTCCACACTGAAGGAAACATCAACACCCACACCTGAACTGTACATGATACAACAAAGTTCAAAAGCCAAACAAAACCACCCAATTTCTGCATTTTACAATTTCACAAAACGAAGTCCAACTCCATCATCAAAAACTGCTATAATAATAACAATTACCACATATATAATAACAACAGTACTTAATAGTAGTGTGGGTTCCCGGGACTTGTGCCCGTGCCCCGCGCGCCCTTGGATAAGGGTGCGCGTACGTGCGGATGCGGGACACCACTGCTCTCATTTCATCCTCCCTTGTTTAGGGGAAAACGAAATTAAAAGTACGAGAGGAGTGCTGTTTAAGATAGCGCATTTGAATATGCCTCGGTAACTTTCAGTGGATTTTTTGTTAAATATGGAGCTTTGAGTTTTCTACATCAAGTTATCCCTTGTTTAGGGGATACCATGATATATGAATACATCATCTTTCATTCTCATTTTTCCCTTTTTTAGGGAAAAACGGAAAAGTGCAAGAAAGGATGTTGCGAGGCCCCACTATGGATTTTATGAAAACTGCCTTATGGCCTATTTCGGATCGCTATGGGTGCTTTGGGTTTCCTGCATCAAGTTATCCCTTGTTTAGGGGATACCAGGATATAGGAATGCATCACCCTTTCATTCTCATTCTCTTTTTTTTAGGGGAAAACGGAAAAGTGCAAGAAAGGAGTGTTGCGACGCCCCACCGGATCCAAAAAGTTTTATAGAGTCGCCATCTTTATTTTAAGGAAGAAATAAAGCAAAGCCAAAAAAAAAAAAACCAGAGATTGTAAAAACGGGTTCGGAGGCTAAGTTACGAGTTGGGAAGGTGCTAGGCACCCAACTTGCCCTTTCGGTCTCAAAAGCGGTTTTTGGCTGAAGTATGGTTTTTGTTATATTTATTTAGCAAATAAACAAAGCATTAAAAGACAGGAAATAAAAGCAAATACATCTGCGGCTACATTATTTACGGACTTGCAGTCATCTCCTTACAATAGTTACAAATATATTTAAAAATATTTGGCCATAATAACGGCTATTTTACATAGTATTTCCTAACTAAATCCGGGCAGCACAACGGCTTATATTTTCTACATTGGGCCGGATTTGAAAATAACTTTTTATAAAATAAACGCCCTTAAAGGCTATTACCTTTTCGAGCGGAGAGTGCTCGCTCTGTCCTTCTCGAGAGAGGGAGACTTTTTATGCTACTGCTGTGATTTGGGCAGAGTAACGACTTATGTTTGGTGGTTTTGGCCTATTTACTCGGGTAGAGTAACGGCTTATATTTGGAGTTTTTGGACCGGGAAAATAGGGTGGATACCTAACTAGAAGGTTAGGGATCACTTTGACCGGTTGGTTTTAGGGTTGGCGGAGTTTTGGCAGGGTTTCGAGGCTTTATAGGAGGATCACTCCCTATCTCACTTCGCTCTCTATTTTCTCAGCGTAACGACGACGCGGAGAAATTTTATCAGTGTTTTTCTCTTCTTAAGTGAGCCCCAAGCCTTCTATTTATAAGCTGAAGGAGGGATTCGTCGGGAATTTCGTTCTCTCTGCGTGCTCAAATCCCTTGTACACTGCGCATTGGAAGCTGTACTTTGCGTTAACTGGGAGGCCTCCTGTAGCACCCTGGGCGCGACCTAAAGGGTCCTTGGGCGCCGCACCAAGGATCCCTTATGGCAGCTCCAGGTTACTGTTCATCTTCCAAATTTTGCACTTTCATCCCTCACATTTTACTGTTTTGCGCATCCTGCTTTGCTTTTCGCATTTTTAACTCATGTAACTTGACATTTGTTAAGTTTTCGCAGGTTTTGATATCACATGCCAGAGTTACATATCAGAGGTACGAAATTGGGGTGTCTACAGAGCCCCTCAACGATGGAGTCTATGGGTAACCCGAGGCTTACTGAGTAGACGAACATCGTTGATAAACAATAGACTCTCCAATTTCGTGCAATTATAATAGGAGAGAAATGCAACAGGTAACAGTTATAATGCAACAGTTTATAATGCTAACCAAACTCCATAACCTAGACATATTTAGTCGGTTATAGCAGGTTATCGTAGTTTTTAAGCAGATATGTAATAAAATGCTCTAATGGTCGGACCTACTAGTGTAGGCTGCCTACGTATCCCTTAATAAAGGAAATCAGACCAAAACGTAGTTCAGGCCAAAACCTAAACTATCATGCATGCGACGGTCGTGCCTACCGAAATAGGCTGCCTATGTATCCTTATATAAGGAATCAGACCGAAACATAGTTCACTCCTGCTGGGGATCAAGTGCTGCGGTGCAAGTGCTGCGATGCTAAACGAACAAGTGCTGCAATGCCATCAAACAAGTGCTGCAAAGCTTATCAAACGAGTGCTGCAAAGGTAATCTATCAAGTGCTGCGATGGCCGTGCCTACCGAAATAGGCTGCCTACGTATCCTTATACAAGGAATCAGACCAATCGTAGTTCGTCTGCTGCTGGGCGAAATGTAATGTTTCCTTAGGAACTCTTCCTTCGTCGGAGAACAAAACATTTCCCTTGCTCTGGGGTTGCCTGCCCCTTTAGGGAAAGTTTTCCAACACAGCTATCGATGCCTGGAATGCATTTTCTCCTCAGGAATGCAGCCTTCGTCGGAGAACAAAGCCTTTCCCTCGCTCCGGGGTTGCTTGCCCCTTTAGGGAAAGTTTTCCAAACATCACACAAATGCACAGAAAAGGAAAATACTTTCCTTTCCTTACCCTTGTTTTGCCCTTGCGGCAATCTGCCGCTGCTGCTGCTTTATGCTGCTCTTGCTGCACTTGCTATTTCATGTTGTACTTGCTATTTCATGCTGCTCTTTTGCTGCACTTGCTGGGGATATTTCTTTTGCTGCAGTTCCGGCTTTTGCTGGAAATCTTTTCCCCCTTTTTCGCTATATTTTCGGCTTGAGCTGGAAAATCTTTCTCTATGCTGCTTTATTTGTCTTTTCTTTTTGCTGCTCTTTCTAACCTTGGTTAGAAATTTTCTTTTCTTTGTTGCTGCATTTTCTGGTTCCAGCTGGAATTTCCGTTTTTTCTT
The DNA here is from genome assembly GCA_013146195.2 of Codonopsis lanceolata. NCBI lineage: Eukaryota > Viridiplantae > Streptophyta > Magnoliopsida > Asterales > Campanulaceae > Codonopsis > Codonopsis lanceolata. The sequence continues at coordinate 13,885,246 of CM028378.1, read as the reverse complement.
GCTGCTGTATTTTCTTTTTGCTCCATCTTCTAGCTTCAGCCGAAAATTTCTTCTCTTTGCTTATGCATTCTCTTTTGTTGCATGCACTTTTCTTTTTTTTTTTCTTTTCTTTTACATGCATTTTCCCTCTCTCTTTTCTCTTTTCTTTTTCTTCTTTTTTTTCTTTTGCTTGCATTTTCCTTTTTTTGCTTGCATTTTCTTTCTTTTTTCCGCATGCTTGCCATTTTTTATTTTTTATTTGCATGCCATATTTTTTCTTTTTTTTTTCTCTTTTCTCCTTTTTTTTTCTTTTACAAAATTCTTACCTTTGCTGCCGGTTTTCTTGGCTTTTCTGCTTATTTTGCAGCTGATTTGCTGGGGATGCACTTTCTCTCTTGCCATTGGATGGATGGATGGCCATCGAATTTGGTTAACAAAATTACTTTTGTTAACTTTTCGTTAAGCTTTAGGGGTCCATTTTGCAGCTTTGGAGATTCAGGGACTTAAGTGTCGCAACTTCAAACTTCGGAGGTGGAAAAAGGAAAAATTCCTTTTTCCACCCTTATTATGACGAGGAGGCAGAAGTAAAGCTCACTGCTTCACTTCTTCTTCTTCTCTGCTTCTCTCTGCGACGCCATTGTTGCCCATTTTCATTTCTTTTCCATTTTTGCTCATTTTCTCAATTTTCTTCCGCCCATTTGCGTGTTTTCTCTAGCAGATGGCTTCTTCATCTCGATTCAGGGAAAGGGAAGGCTCCCATGCACCCAGAATCTGGTGAGAGGAGGAAGGAATTCCCTCATTTGATCCGGAATAAAATCAAATATCGCTATTCCAAGGATGACTGGGGCAATATCCTTCGCGATTGGGACACCCATGTGTCCAATCTTCCAAGTACTTCTGTAAGTTTTTTCTTTCTATATTTACTTAGATATACTTCAGATCTGCTAGATTTTAGCACTGCTTTGAGCTTTTGGAGCATTCATGACCTTATTAATAATGCTTATGCATGCAATATTTATCCTAAAATAATGCAATTTAGTGATGATGCCTGAAATTTATGTAATTTATTTTTGCGATGCATAATTGAACTAGTGGTCACTATTTGGCTTTATAATGCATTATTTATATTATTAATGCAATTGGGGCTATATGATGCATGCTTTATGCTTAATATTAATTTTATATGCTATATGCTCATGACACGAACTTTTCGGAATATAATGCAATTTGTTCCGGACATATTCTTGGATGCATTTTCGGATATATGCAAGACAAAATAGATATATTTTATGCTCTAAAATTTACTTTTTATGCATGCTTATGCTGAAGGGACATAGTAAATGCCATGAGAATATTATCTTTTCATGATTGGTGGCATTTTATTCTCTTTTGATTAATGCTATAATGCAGCTTATTTGACAATAAATGCAAATGATAGATGCATATATTATTTTATTTGATGCAAATGCAATGCAGAAAAATTATGAGATGCTTGCTAACATGATGCATGGGCATTCTTTATTTTATTATGCATGCGAAAATGCAAAAATGCAAAAATGCAGCATATGATTTTAAATTAAAATATACATTCTTTATGATACCTAAAATGCAAAAATACACATTTAAATGCTAAAAGATGCATTTTAAAAAAAAAAATGCATCACGGAAATTATCATGCTGCCATTTTATGATTTACAAAATATGATGCATGAAACATGTTTATTTTTTATATATATATATATATATATATATATATATATATATATATATATTATTATTATTATTATTATTATTATTATTATTATTATGCAAAGGAAGTAAAAGATAGTAAACTTACCTTTCCTTTTCCTCTCTTTTTTTTTTCTTTTCAGCGGGTTCGGGCTACTTGTGCCAACGTGACGGATATTTATCACATGCTGCCCCAGGCGTCACAAGTCTTGGTGGAGGGCTCCGGTTTCAGCGCCTTCCTACATGCCTTTCGCCCCTTTTCTAGTTATTTGCCCATCTTCGATGTGCTTCGGGATTACTGGTGGGATACTACCCACACATTCCATTTCAGCTAGGGGGAGGCGACTATGACCCCCTGTGACTTTGCTGCTATCACCGGCCTTCCTAACAGCATTGGTGAGACCCTAGCTCTTGATTATACTCTCCGTCGGCGTCATGATGAGGTGGAGGACCTCCTGGGTTTTGAGCCGGAATATAAGTCGACGGATGAGATTTATATTGGCAGCGTGCGGAAATGGCTTCTAGCCAATGCCGGCGGGTTCCAGAAAATGACCCCGTAGCCGTGGCTCGTGTTGCTAGAGCGTTCTTATTTTTCTTCCTTGGTACGTCACTTTTTGTCAATTCTTCCACCACACTACGACTCGTAGGAGTGTAAATCCGAACCACGGAACCGAATCAAACCAAACCAAACCAGTCGGTTTGGTTCGGTTTTGGTCGAAGATGGTTCGGTTTCGGTTTCAAAAATTGGAAAACCACGCGGTTCGGTTCGGTTCACGGTTTTTGGTACCGAACCAAACCACCCTATATATTTTTATTTATTTATTATATAATATATATTATATAACATTTATTAACTATTTTGAACCTTTGATTTATTCATAATATATATATATATATATATATATATATATATATATATATATATATATATATATATATATATATATATATATACGGATACTAAACCAAACAAAATCTTGATTGTTGGAGAACTATTATTTCTTCAATTGTTTGTGTTTATTTTAGAATTTGTTATGATAATTTGTTGTTAGTAGTTTATTTCCTAATTTTGATGTTAATTCTAAATTAAAATCTTATTTTTATTGTTATTTTTAATGTTGGTTAATTTTATTAAAACTAATTTATATAGACCAAAAAACCGAACCGAACCAAACCAAACCAAGTGGTTCGGTTCGGTTCCAAGTCTTACTCGGTTTGGTTCGGTTTGAGATTTTTGGAACCACTAGTAGGCGGTTCGGTTTGTGGTTTTGGCATAAACCAAACCAAACCGAACCACTTACACCCCTACCTACGAGTCTCTGTCTTGGCATGGCTGGCAAATTTTGAGCAGATTCCCGCTTATGACTAGGGGCAGGCGGTCTTGGCCGAACTTTATGCTTCCATGGATAGGGCTAGTCGAAATGACTCGCCGACTCTGAATGGATTTGCCCCGGCGTGGGAGGTATATGCCTTTTCCTACTTTTTGCTGCTTTTTTTTATTTATTTTTTCGCATATCATATATTTTTCATGCACATTATTTTTTTTGCAGCATATATTTTTAGGGGTATACTTAATACAACACCTATAAAATACTTAATACAACACTTTTTGTTGTAAAAATACTATATTACCCTTAACAAAAACATTTTTTTAGACATTAGGATTGGTTTGGGAGCTGTCCTAAACCCAAAAACAAAAACAAAAAAATTAGGTATTGGGACTGGTTTGGCAGCAGTCCCAAACCAATTTTTTTTTTTTTTTTTGGCGGCGATCCCAAACCAAAAAATTTTTTTGGTTTGGGCATTAGGACTTTCGGAGCGCCCAAAAAAATTTTTTGGACTTTTGGGGTTTCGAAAACGAAAAAAATTACTTTTTTTTTCATTTACTCATAAAATGGCAAAGGGCAATTTGGTCTACTTTTTTTAAAAAGTGTTGTATGAAGTATTTTATAAGTGCTGTATTAAGTATCCCTGATATTTTTATTGCTGATAAAATTTCTCTCTTTTATTTTTCTTTCTTTTTGCAGGTCTAGGCCTTTTCATTTTTCATTTCACGCCGGGTCGACTACATCAGTGTGTACACCAGCCACCGTATCCCTGCCAGTTCTAGTGCAGGGACAGTGCATTCGTTCCTTAGAAAGGCACTGGAGGGCATTTTCTTTGGGTCGCCAGGATCGATGGTATCCATTATGGTAGATTCTTTATACATGGGCGAGCGGGTTAACCGTCAGCATTATTCAACTTTGGTGCCTCCAGTGGTGCCTCCTAGACCTCCTTTTTGGGTGATAGAGCCCAATCACTTGCCGAGCAGGTATCAGTACCTGTCGAAATTCCTTATATCCGCGACTGATTTTTCGGTTATGGCATATGAGGATTTCTTGCGGACAGTGCTTCATCCTCCCCCTCCTGCTCCTGTGGCACCCAGACGGGCTTCTGATGCATCTGTCAGGTCAAGGCCTTCTATCCCATCTCTCGACGAGCATCTGGAATTTGCCGAGTCTGATGATGTCTTCTCTACCTTTCAGTATCATTGGGGCGGCCGGATGGTAAAGGAAATGCTTCCAGATGTCGAGATCCTTGAGGAGCGTCGGGTTGCGGAGCAGGCCCGTTCGGTAGACACATTTACCTTTTGCATCCTTTTTTTCTCTTTTTTTTCATGCATATATTTTCATTTATCATTCTTCTTTTCATGCATATCTATTTTTTTTTGGAGATTAATATATTTTCTTCTCTTTTTTTTTTTTTTTTTTTTTTGCTGTCTCACTTTTTTTCAGTTGAATGTGTCTACTTATAAGAGGCTGATGTGGGGCTTTTTCAGCATTAACAAGCTTTATCAAAAGCTTGTTGACGAGTTTTCCTCGGGGAAATGACGCCAGATCTTGATGGATGGTGATGATGATGATGCGGATGCCGGGTCGAGCCGCGCTCGGGGCCGAGGACGAGCATATAGAGCTGGTGGCACAGAGGACCCTTGGGTTATGAGAGGTGGTCTTGATAGGAGCCAGTCTTCCCGCGCACATTAGTCTTGGATACCTGCGCTTTATTAGCTTTCTTTTCTTCTTTTTTTTTTTTCGTACTAAAAACTGTACAAATATTTATTATACAATGCAACACAATTTTATATGATGCAAAATATTAAAAATGCAGACTCAAAAACGCATGCATAAAATAAAGCTATACCAATATCTAAGGGTAATGGCACGCTGTTCTTCAAAAATGAGTTTTAAAAGAATACACCTTCGGGCTCGAGCGGGCTTTTCTGGTGATACGCAGGGAGGAAGAGGCGGCCGCCTCCTCCTGTTCTCGGCCACATAACTGCCGCAAGGTTTATAATTGGCATAGGGCTATTCTCATAGCCCCTACGTTTTCTTCGCAATCAGACAGGGCAGTAGTGAATGATCGGAACCCAAATCGTCCAGCTGTTCATGACAACGGCAATGCGGATAGTGAATAGGACGAGGACACTTGGTGCTTCTCATTCTGATGAGACTGAGCTTCTTCTGCGCCTCGCAGAAGGAGTATATGGGCCTGGCTAGGCAGACGCCGCAGGCACTGATGGACTACTCCGGGGCTTAGGCTGCAAATGAAGGAATAGTTTGGGGGAACAAGGGGGGTATGTGTAGCAAAATATTATGTACAAACAAGTAATGCACAATCTAAATTTCTTTAGCAATCATTCCTAAGTTGCACCTTAGGACCTGTAACTTTATATTTTAGTGTTTTAATGTGAGCTTTTTGTCGTGGTTTTTCTTTTTCTTTTGTCAGTCGAGCCCCTTGTATGCTGAAGACTGGAGGTAAAATGCCGAGGGAACAAATGGTGCCTTCCCTCCCCTTTTTTTCCTGATTTTTTTTATTTAGTTTTTGCTTAGGCCTCCCTCTCGGGTTTTCAACCTAGCGAGCCCTTATTTCTCATTTTATTGTTTTTTTTATTTGCTCTAATTTTTGTCTAGGCCACCCTTTCGGGTTTTCAGCCTATCGAGATGGGGAGGGAAGCACCTGCTAGATAAGTTGGCTCAAGCATAATACCTTTTAAGCTTGTTGAGGTTGAAGGGCTGAACAAGGTCTTCTCCTTATGGGTTCGTGAGGAGTACGACACCTCCTGACCGGATTTCTTTGACAATATATGGTCTCATCCATGGAGATTTCCATTTTCCCCTAGTATCAACGTAACTAGGGGGTTTTTCTCGAAGCACGAGATCCCCAACTTAGATGTCGCGGCCTTTAACTTTTTTATTGAAAGCTCGGGCTATGCGCCTTTGATACGCTCGGGTATGCTCCAGGGCGAGCAAGCGTCATTCATCAATTAGGGCTAATTCTACAAATCGCCCTTTGACCCAGTCAATTTTTGCTACGCCATATTCCATCATCACTCTTAGTGATGGAATTTCAACTTCAATAGGCAGCACTGCCTCCATGCCATATGCCAAGGAATAAGGGGTAGCCTAAGTGGGTGTGCGGACTGAGGTGCGATAGCCTCAGAGGGCTAGCGGCAATTTTTCTGGCCAGTCTCTTCCTGTATCAGCCATTTTTTTGATAATGTTTTCTAGTGTTTTATTGGCTGCTTCAACGGCACCGTTGGCTTGCGGTCGATATGGGGAGGATTTATGCCTTTGGATCTTGAACTCGTCGAGTAGACGATTCACGTCCCTTTCAAAATGTGTCGTTGTCAGAGATTATCTCGAAAGGTACTCCGTAACGATATATTATGTTGGTCCGGATGAACTTGGACACCTTTCGAGCATTTAGGATTTTATAGGAAGAGGCTTCCACCCATTTTGTAAAGTAGTCGACGGCTACTAGAACGTATTCGTGGCCATTGGATCCCTTCGGGTGAATTTGGCCTATGACGTCGATTCCCCATGTTGAGAAAGGCCAGGGGGCTGTGAAGTTATATAGGACATGCGGGGCACATGCTGCAGATTGGCGAAACGCTGGCACTTGTCGCAATGTTGCACCCACCGAATACAATCGGTTTCAAGCGTACTCCAATAGTACCCCTGTCGGATAACTTTCTTGGACAGCATATGGCCATTCATGTGGGGCCCGCAGGTACCACCATGCAGTTGATCCATAATTTGCTCAGCTTTGGCCTGATCGACGCATGATAAGTTATGGCCTTGATAATGCCTTTTATATAGGCTGCCACCGCTGAGTACAAATTGTGATGCCCACCTCCGTAGGGTGACTTTCCCTCTTTTGTCTAGGCCAGGAGGATAGGTTCCCTTTTGAAGAAGATTTAGGATATCAGCGTACCAGGGCTCGTGATCTATTTCAGGGGCTGCATTAATTTTGAAGCAGTATGCCGGCGTGACCTTCTTCTCGACTACGAATGGCTGAACATTAGTTTCTGGGGGAATTTGGACTAACGATGCCAGAGTGGCCAATGCATCGGCAAATTGATTCCTATCTCGTGGCAGATAGTGGAACGAGATAGAATCAAATCGGGCGGCAAGTGCTGTCAATTTGGCATGATAAAGTTGCAGCCGAGGATTTTGGGTCTTCCATTTCCCTCCGACCTGGTTTATAATTAGAGCGGAGTCTCCATAGGCTTCGAGATCTTTGGCTTCCCTTTGGCGAGCTTCTTCTAGGCCAGCGATACAGGCTTCATATTCCGCCGTGTTATTTGAGCACTCGAACTCCAACCTTATGGCCAGTGGAGTGTGGGAATTGGTCGGATCAATTAGCAAGATTCGTATGCCGAAGCCTCTTTTATTTGCGACTCTGTCAAAGAACATCTGCCAGCTGGTGTCATGGTTGATGATTTCCAAGACGCCTTCGTCTGGGAAGCTAGGCTCAGTCGCATCTTCGCCTTTTAAGGGCAGATCGGCTAAGTGGTCTGCAATTACGCTGCCTTTAATAGATTTGAGTGTGACATAAGTTATGTCAAACTCGTTGAGAAGAAAGGACCACTTGGCCAGTCGGCTGGAAAGTGATGGCTTGCCGAAGATGTATTTTATAGGATCCATCCTGGAAATGAGTTTGACGGATCGTCCTTGCAGATAGGTCTTGAGCCTTTGCGTGGCCTAGACTAGGCCGATGCAGCTTTTTTCCAGTATTGAGTAATTTAGCTCGCTTCCTTGCAGCTTCCTACTTATGAAGTATATGACATTTTCAACGTAGGAATCTTATTTTTCTTGGGTGAGCATATCCCCTACTAACGTGTCTGTGACGGTTAAATATAAAATGAGAGGTTTATGTGTATGGGGTGGAGCTAGCACATGTGGATTGGTAAGATAGACTTTTATTTTTTTGAAGGCTAGCTGGCACTTCTCGTCCCAGACTTGGTCGGTATTCTTTTTAGGAGTTTGAAGAGGGGCTCCCATGTGGTTGTCAGCTGCCGGATGAAGCGGCTGATATACTGCAATCGGCCTAGGAAGCCCTTGACTTCGGTTGGAGTTTTTGGCCGCGACATCTCTAGGATGGCTTTAATCTTTACTGGCTCGATCTCGATGCCCTGCTCGGTCACCATGAATCCCAGAACCTTGCCTTTGGTAACCCCAAATGTGCATTTGGCGGGGTTAAACTTCATTTAATGCTTCATTTCGAAGAATTTTCGAAGGTCTTTGATATGGGCACCGTTGGCGTCGCTGGAGGGCACGCTCATGTCGTCAACATAAACTTCGATCTCCTTATGGATCATGTCGTGGAAGAGGGTGGTGGCAGCCCTTTGATAAGTAGCCCCAGCATTTTTCAGCCCAAACGGCATATTGTAGCAATAAGTTCCCCAAGGAGTGGTGAATGAGGTCTTCTCCTGGTCCTCTGCTGCCATTTTGATTTGATTGTAGCCCAGCATGTCGTCGACGAAGGACTTGACATTGTGAGTGGCAACGGTGTCTACCACAATATCAATATTGGGTAGAGGGAAGTCATCTATGGACGACGCTTTGTTGAGGTCGCGAAAATCTACGCAGATTTGGACCTTCCCGTTGGGCTTGGGAACGGTCACTATGTTAGACAGCCAGATCGGGTATTCAACTACCCAAATGAACTTGACGCGCAGCTGCTTCGTAATTTCTTCTTTGACTTGCAGTGACCATTCGGCTTAATCCGGCGGAGCTTTTGCTTGATTGGCCGAGCATCCAGATATATGGGGATCCGGTGTTCGACTATGGCTGGGTCTAGCCCGGGCATATCTTCATAGGACCATGCGAAGATATCTACGAACTCTTTGAGGAGATTAATAAGTGCTACCCTTTCAAAGCCTTGTAGGTAGCTGCCGATTTTGATTTCTTTTGTTTCATTGCTAAGCCCCAGATTGATGATGGACAAGTCTTCAGTTGCTGTTGATGAATGATGATGTTCCCGGTGCTCAACTGACTTTACAAGCTCAGGTAAATAATTTTTATCTTTCGGTTCCATTTCATCAAATGACTCATTATTATAATTATTTAATGTGTCTTTTAATATAGGTGCAACTAAGGAATAAGCAAAGACATTTAGATTATCATTAAAAGCAAACTGTACAGGGTTCATTACATTATTGAGGACCTGGGGTTTGAGATCCTCAACTTTAGGGAGCGGATCGATAGATGACCAATCTGTAAAGCTAGGGGAAGAAATAGGGATAGTATATCCGAAGCGGTCCACCAGATCTGCGGGCATCAAAAGCGGGCCGGTCGTAGTATACCAGTTCTGCAGAGGCTTATCAGTAATAAGCTCAAACTCAGCAGGGAGCTTTTCATAATTAGTGCCTCTGTCTATCATACCCAGGAAACTGTCTCCTAGACCGTCGTCATCTAATAGAGCCAGAGCATAATCATCTTGGTCAATAGACCAAGTATTCTCTATCGTGACAGTCTTATATGCAGTGCTACGGGACTCAGGGTAACTTGTTCCATTCTATCTGTGAGAAGACTGACATCTTCAAAGATTTCCCAACCAGGGCATCTTTTCCCATTCTGGTCTAACCAGGGCTCAGGAAACATGAGATAGGCTTCTGTTTCCCCTTCCCTTACAAAGTAACCATTTAAGGTTTTTCTATATGGTTGGAGAGGGGGATATTTATAAGGACGTTTTTCTCTTTCTGCCTTTCTTTTCTCACGTTTCTGTTTCATAACTGCGGCTATTTCAGCTGGAGTGGGCGTGTATCCTAGACCAAAGGGAGGGATACATTCCTTAAGTTCATCTTGGACTAAATTAACAAGTCCTTGCTAATTTCTGCCGAGACCCAGACCAGACATATAATTCATTTTCCGAAACATGTTTAAAGGGACCATGTTTCATAGGGAGGTGGCTTTTTTCCAATGATGTCAGTTTCTCGGCCATATTCAATGGCGTTAACTACAGCTTGGGGGATAACCTCAAAGCCACTGAGAAAGATACCGTGTCTTCATGCTCTATCTCGAGGATTTTGATATCCTCGCTTTTTTTATTTTCCACGATCTTATCAGCCAAAATAATCACTATATGGTCTTCGTGGATGAATTTGACACGTTGGTGCAATGAAGAGGCTACCCCCTTCACCCCATGGATCCAAGGGCATCCCAGCAACAGGCTAAAAGTGGCTGGTATATCCAGGACTTGGAATTCAACTGGCATGTTTAATGGCCCAATAGTTAGCATTAAAGTGACCACCCCTAGGACACATCGACTAGTGTTGTTGTATGCCCTTACTGTCTGCGATGAAGGAGCAAGCTCTGATAGTTTTGTTCCCAATTTGGCTAAAGTGCTGGCGGGACATACATTCAAGGAGGACCCGTTATCTATCAGAACTCGGGGAACCCGTTTTTCCATAACCCCCACAGTGATATGGAGAGCATCAACGTGTCTGGTTCCTTCTCTTGGCAGATCTAGATCAGTAAACATAATCACATTTCCAAAATGAATGTTTCTGATCATTTGAGTAAGCTCATTTGGGGAGGTTTCAATAGGGATGACTGCCTGGCTTAAAGATTTAGCCAGCGTATCACGGTGGGTCTTAGAAGCACAAAGTAAGCCCCAGATAGAAATGTTGGCCTGAGTTTTCTTCATCTGAGCTAATAAAGTATCTTCCACCGTTTTAGCCCCAGTATCTGTTGCTTGGTCTTTGCCAGAGTGGTCACCTCTTTCTAGGTTTGGTTGGTAGGCTCGGCCAGATCGGGTAAGGTGGCTAACATCCCCACCAACCCAAGTGGCTTTTTCGATATTGCAGGTATTTTGGCTACCCAGGATAGTGTCCCAATAGAGCATATTGCAGCTAGGCTCTTTTATGGATAGAGATGGAGAGAAAGGAACAAGGATATATGGTAATGGATGTTTATTTATTTCGAATTTGGGTATACAAATTTTTTCATCAACCTCAATCATATTGATTTGAGGTAGGGGTTATTGACTATATTTGGTCTGGGAGGAGGCTTTTCAATAACCTTATCATCTATAAGGTCCTGGATAGCATCTTTGAGTGTATAACATTTATCAGTGAGGAGACCACTGCAGCGATGGTATTCACAGTACTGGGCATGATTCCAAGTCCTGGGTAGGGGGTTCGGTGGCTTATAATTTTCCAAAGGCTTTAGCACTCCCTGTGCAATTAGCCCATGCAGTATCACAGACTGGGGAGCTTGCAGCTCATCATAGTACCAGTTTCCCCTGTTCTGATTTCTGAAATTTCTGTTCGGGCCATTATTCCCTCCGACTATGTTGACAGACCTGTCTGATCCATAGGACCACGGGACAGTGCTATAATTTTGGGTAGGAAAAGGGGCTGATGTATTTCCTACCATATTGACGGCTGGTGCTGGTGCGGCTGCATTTCCTTTAGAATAACGGAAAGAGCTAGGAGGCATATTGACTTTTAATTGCCCGGTCCGTATATCTTCATCAATACGGGTTCATATCTCCACTATTTCTTTAAAATTGCTATATGGGAGATACCGCATATGTTCCATGTATATGGGTTGGAGATTTTTAATGAACATTCTGGAGGACTCAGCCGGATCATGTCTGTCAAAGGTCTGGGCCAACTTTCTTTTCCACCTGACTGCAAACTCAGCACATGTTTCTTTTTCCCTTTGGGTGCACAACTCAAGGTCTCTTTTATTTTCAGGGTTGGTGTTGTCTTTGTATCTTTTAAGGAACCCTTCAGCTATCTGGTCCCAAGTATTCATGGTGCTACTATCAGACAACATTAGCCATTACTTGGCAGTCCCTATTAGGGTGAGGTGAAAATTGGAAGCCATAGCCTCAAAGCTAGCTCCCCTTAACTGCATGCCAGTGGAGTATGATTTCAAGTGGGATGTAGGGCATCCAGTCCCATCAAACTTTTCTATGTCGGGCATTTTGAACTTTGAAGGTAGTATTGCTGAAGGTTGCAATGCTAGTGCCCGCATAGAAAATTCCCTTTTGTTGAGAAGTTTGAGCATCATGGTCTTCATATTGTCCATGTCGGCCTCCATTTTGGTGGGTGGGGGAGTTAGCTTTTGGTATATGCTGGCAGGGTTAGGGAAAACTGGGTTAATTTCTGGCTGCGGTATCTGGTAAGGATTTTGGGCTGGGTATGGATTTTGAGCTGGATATGAATATTGGGCAGGATATGGATATTGGGCTGGATAAGGATTCTGGGCTGGTGGATTTTGGGCAGTATAAGGATTCTAGGTTGGTGGATTATTGACAGTTTCGGCTGGGCGGCCAGGATCATTGAAGGGTAAGTAGGTAGTAACTTGGCTCTGACGGGTTATAGCTTTGTGGGTCCATATGTGGGCTATGTTGGAGCAGGTTGGTTATGGGAAAAGGGAGGTCATTTGGACTATGGGGAATATTGGTGCTTGGAAAGGATATGGAGGATAGGACGGGTAGGGGTTGATATTTGGGTAGTAGGGACTTGGTGGAGGATTTGGATTTGGGGTAGTGGCGGTATTTGGTAGGTTAGTGCTTGGCTGAGAAATTGGATTTGGAGGAACATGGAAGGTTGATGTTTCTTAGGGGACTGCAGGGGAAGAGATTATCTCACCACTAGATTTTAAATTTTGCACTAGATTAGCAATTTGGTTCATTATGCGATTAGCCTGTGCATCCAAATTTTGGTCTATCCATTGTTGCATTGCTGGAGTCGGAGCATACCCTGGAGCCCCTGTATTGGTACCCATAGCAGACTGCTCACTTTCTGCTGCCATACTGCTCGGATCTGTACCCTCTGAACTGATTCTGCCCTTATCTGATCTGATACTGATACCCTCTGATCTGATTTCTACACTTATTTCTCGTATCAACCGGCCAGTACTATCTCTGCCTTTTCAAAATTCGGGCCAGGTTTCTGAGGAAAATAGGTTTGGAGGTATCAGAAGGCTGGTTGAAGGCTTTCTGGGCTTGGAGTACAACGTGCCTTTATTAGTGTTATTTATTTATTTATTTATATTCCCTACAATTGACCGGATAAACACCTGCTTTATTTTGATGGTCTCATGACTTTTTCCTGGAACAGTGGATTCTTTCTCCAGAGTATAGGACCAATGTATTTCACCTGCCTTTCGACTCCCCAAGATCGGACTGATCCCATGCGAAGGGCCTATACTCTTTCCAGGATCAACCATTCGAAATGGTCTAGGTCGAGCATCAGAGAATAATAAATCAGCCCCTGTGTATTTTTTTTTTCTTGCCCAAAAACTTTTTTTTTCTTATTTTTTTCTTTACTTGCGCATTTTCATTTTTTTTTGATCTCGTTCAATTTTTTTTTTGCAGGGGTTGACCCACGATTCAAAGATGCAAAAACCGGTCGGTCTTTGAAGTGTCCTGAGAATCTATATGTAGTCTAACGTTGGCTTATGCAGGGGGTAGGCTGGCGATGGTGTAGGGTAGCAGTTCGGAATATATTTACATGCGTGCGCGTGTGTGCAGCCTCTAAAAAGCAGTAAAATCTTTTTTTTTCAGATATAAAAACAGAAAATAAACAGATATGGCATGTTTTGCTGTTATGCGTGGATTTTCTCGGCTTTTTTAGTTTGAGCGCAAACAAGCAGGCACATCACATTAAGAAATAGAAAGAAAAGCGGGGATCTATCTATCTCTATTAATTACAAATTGGTCATATATCCCAAAATAAATTGGCAGAATGAATGAAAATATACACATATTTTGCGGAAAGAGAATAATATACGGAACAAAATAATAATATAGGGCCGAGAATAAAGCGACATTAAAAATAAAGCCCCGACACTTTTATTGTGCTGCTCGGAATTTTATTGCAAATATATATATATATATATATATATATATATATATATATATATATATATATATATATATATATATATAAATTTTTCCTTTGATTTTGAAAGAATTTTTTTTTTGTTTTTTTAAAAAAATATTTTTAAACATACTTGTAACAGTTATCGGAACGAAACTGCTACAAGATGGATGATCATATCCACAAATATAGACACGAATGTATAGGAACGCAATATTCAAATGCTTAAATTAATATAACAAGCATACTTAGGCAGAAACAAAGAAAAACAAAAAAGTTTTTTTTTATGAGTTTAGCCCTCCATTTTTATTTAAAATAAAAACGATCTCCCGAGCAGAGTCGCCACTGTGGGTTCCCGGGACTTGCGCCCGCGCCCTGCGCGCCCTTGGATAGGGGTGCGCGTACGTGCGGATGCGGGACACCACTGCTCTCATTCCATCCTCCCTTGCTTAGGGGAAGACGAAATTAAAAGTGCGAGATGAGTGTTGTCTAAGATAGCGCGTTTGAATACGCCTCGGTAACTTTCAGTGAATTTTTTGGTCCAATATGGGAGCTTTGGGTTTTCTACATCAAGTTATCCCTTGTTTAGGGGATACCAGGATATATGAATACATCACCCTTTCATTCCCATTTTCTTTTTTTTAGGGGAAAACGGAAAAGTGCAAGAAAGGATGTTGCGAGGCCCCACTATAAATTTTATGAAAATTGTCTTATGGCCTATTTTGGATCGCTATGGGTGCTTTGGATTTCCTGCATCAAGTTATCCCTTATTTAGGGGATACCAGGATATAGGAATGCATCACCCTTTCATTCTCATTCTCCCTTTTTAAGGGGAAAACAGAAAAGTGCAAGAAAGGAGTGTTGCGACGCCCCACTGGATCCAAAATGTTTTATTGAGTCGCCATCTTTATTTTAAGGAAGAAATAAAGCAAAACCAAAAAAAGAAAAACCAGAGATTGTACAAACAGGTTCGGAGGCTATGTTACGAGTTGGGAAGGTGCTAAGCACCCAACTCGCCCTTTCGGTCTCAAAAGCGGTTTTTGGCTGAAGTATGCTTTTTGTTATATTTATTTAGCAAATAAACAAAGCATTAAAAGACAGGAAATAAAAGAAAATACATCCGCGGCTACATTATTTACGGACTTGCATCCATCTCCTAACAATAGTTACAAATATATTTAAAAATAATTGGCCATAATAACGGCTCTTTTACATAGTATTTCCGAACTAAATCCGGGCAGCACAACAACTTATATTTTCTACATTGGGCCGGATTTGAAAATAACTTTTTATAAAATAAACGTCCTTAAAGGCTATTACATTTTAGAGTGGAGAGTGCTCGCTCTGTCCTTCTCGAGAGAGGGAGACTTTTTATGCTGCTGCTGCTGTGATTTGGGCAGAGTAACGACTTATTTTTGGTAGTTTTGGCCTATTTACTCGGGTAGAGTAACGGCTTATTTTCAGGGTTTTTGGACCGGGGAAATAGGGTGGATACCTAGCTAGAAGGCTAAGGATCACTTTGATCGGTTGGTTTTAGGGTTGGCAGGGTTTCAAGGCTTTATAGGAGGATCACTCCCTATCTCACTTCGTTCTCTATTTTCTCAGCGTAACGACAACGCGGAGAAATTTTATCGGTGTTTTTCTCTTCTTAAGTGAGCCCCAAGCCTTCTATTTATAGGCTGAAGGAGGGATTCATCGGGAATTTCTTTTTCTCTCTGCGTGCTCAAATCCCTTGTACACTGCGCATTAGAAGTTGCACTTTGCGTTAACTGGGAGGCCTCCTGTAGCACCTTGGGCGCGGCCTAAAGGGTCCTTGGGCGCCGCGCCAAGGATCCCTTATGGCAGCGCCAGGTTACTGTTCATCTTCCAAATTTTGCACTTTCATCCCTCGCATTTTACTGTTTCGCGCATCCTGCTTTGCCTTTCGTATTTTTAACTCCTGTAACTTGACATTTGTTAAGTTTTCGCAGGTTTTGATATCACATGCCAGAGTTACATATCAGAGGTACGAAATTGGGGTGTCTACAAGTAGCATATTAAACACTTATCTAGCAAATTGAAAAACACAAATTAGAAGAGACCCCATGTGAATAGGTTGTATTATACCATCACAACATCATAGTTTGAGATCATAGTAGGCAAATTGATGCAATAAATAGACATAAAATATGAGAAAGAAAGGGAGATGGTACCTTATGGGGCTAAGTATCAATTTGTCAAAAGACAGCACACCTGGAGTTGGAAAACCCCACAAGCAAAGTTGTCTCAAACCATGTGAAATTACCAAATCAATGAAATTACAAAATCAGTGAAATTACAAAATTAGTGAAATCGATCAAAACTCGATTTACCAACATACCTGGAATTGTGTGTGTAGCAACGGAGAAAAGAGCAAAGGGGAGAGTTGTGTGCGCAGCAACGGAGAGAAGAGTGAAGGGGAGAGGTCACATAGTTAGAGAAGAGCTAAGGGGAGAGAAAAACCTAATGCTGAAGGGTAGTGACGTAAAATAATTTCTAAGCATCGTTTTGATAGCTGCGTTTTCATTTACCGCTCACAATTCCAGTGTTTAAAAACACTCACCATTTTTAAAACGCTTCGTTTTTAAATGGGGCATTGATACAACTTTTAAGGAAAACACTTCATCATATTGCAACATTTTTGGCAAAAACGCGGTACCAAAAAAACCCTAAATGACTCAATTCAACACAATTTAACTTTATCGTCAATCATTTGAGATCGATTACATAAATCTAGACGGTGCACGATTACTAACAAGTTATCCATATATGATAGTACACCATGATTAGCTCCAAGTGCACGGTTCAAGTACTTTATTTGTGGTTACGACATAAATTCTTCAAAATATAATTAATTCAAGTCATTTACTCATAATCAGATATTGCTTGCCATCTCATTTGCACCGCGATAGTACAGTATAGCCAAGCTATGGTAACTTTTTTTCTGTTGAAGTTGAGATATGGGCAAAGAAAACAACTCCTATAGCTGGTTTTCTTTGGTTCGTTTCCCCCGAGAGAACCTGTTGAACAAAGATCCATGGCAAAGAAATTTCATTGCCTTGGTTCAGTTTGAACGGTTAACAATATGGATAAACCACATTTAAGTAAGGAAGATCATAACTTTTGTTGCCTTCTCGATCCCACAATCATCCGACTCGCCTTTTGTTGACATCTCTAATTCTTTAGGAATTATGGAAACATTGCAATCATGCTACTTTTGAAATCACCATCTCCTCTTCAAGTCAAGTCATCAGTAATATCAAACAAACAAGAGTTAGTCACTCATCTTAAAGCTGGACATTGTTTCTCTAGAGTTCATATCATCTTGCATCTTGGTTTTTAGTTTACTTTCCTTGTGTCTTGTAGCCTTTGGGCATTCTTATTTTCGAGGTAAGGCTCATTTGTCCTCACTATTTGGGACTAAGCTGGTTGTGCCCCCTTTGTATTTTTTTATTATTAATAAAATATATTAGTGTTCGCCCAATTTCCTTTAAAAAAGAGAGAAGTATGGAAGATTTGAGATAGGTCATAACTAGTATATGTTCCCTATAATCATGGCCTTGCAACGTATATTTGAATCCTTTAGTTCAAATGAGTAAGCAAATTCATAAGCAAAAAAAGAGTTGTACGAATATATTTTTCTTTTTGGAACAAAAAAAAGAAAAGAAAAGAGCTTTATGAATAGGGATGAGGAGTAGGCGAAATTAGGATTGACCGATTCACCAACATATAACAACGATTGATTAGAAATTTAGAATTTAGAAGGATTAATATATAATTTGGTCCCTGAACTTGCCGATTCCGATTTATATGGTAACTAATGTTGAAACTTTCCTATGGTGGCTCTTCAACCCAACTTTGGGCTTCATGTTAGTCCCTGGTGGCGTTATCTTTGGATGGAACGTTAAATATTTTATAAGAAGACAAAATTGCCCTCACTAATTCTAATGAACATATACATTCTCAATTTATTGCTGAGTTGGAAATTGATCTAAAATAAAATAAAATAAAAAATTAAAAAAATGAGCACAAACCGAACAACACCACCTAACATTTAACCCCCCCCCACACATACACTCCCACCACACCGACTTTCTCTGTATTCACACCATCACCAATCATCAATTGCACACATGAAATTGACATGTGCTAATTGTAGGAAATTGACATGTGCTAATTGCAGGAAATTGACATGTGATTACAGTACCGGAACCCCCTTTCACCATACTTCTAGTTTTCCCACCAAAATATGGAAGAGAGCCCAACAAGAAAAGAACCTTCCGAAAAGAAATTAGAGAAGAACCCAGATGAGATTTAGGCCCTGAGCTCTAAAGAATGCTCTTTCGAGGCATACTGAGCCACGAAAGGGGAATTGCAGAGCGATTCGATTGGTAGGGAAATGGTGTAGGCTTCGATCGGGTGTAAATTGCCGCTGCTAGGGTTTACACAGAGGGACCAGGTTGAGGACCCGGTTGATTTCCAAGCTGATAGAGCTAAGGAATTGTAGAGGAATTAAGAAATGGTGGATTTGGAAATGAGTTTTGGATTTGGGAAAGAATTGAAAAAGGAGGAGTAAAGAGGGGTTGGTGGCGAGTCAGGTTGTTGGTGATGGAGGAGAGGGAGAAGAGGAAGGAGGAGGCGGAGATGTAGCGGCAGAAAGGGTTGGGTTGGTTGAGCCAGTCGAGGTCGTGCGGGCCTCTAGCGTAATTGGTGAACGTGTCTTTGGTTTGGTTATGATATTTCAGAACTTGGGTTAGAAGTTGTTGAGAATTGGGTTGTGATGTTGTTAACATGGTGAAGTTGTTGAGAATTGGGTTGTTGATGGGTTGTGGATGTTGTTAACATGGTGGAATATGGTGGATTTTTGAAATTGTTGACATCATCATGCTGGGCCTACTCGAGCTTTTCTTTAATGGTGATCACCCATTCGGATTCCGATGACTTTGGCCCTTCTTCAATCTTCCCAGCCTCTTCATCATTGGCCTTAATTTGTGGTGCATCAAATGTCTCTTGCGGTAGCTGTAGCAACTGGTGGTCGTGGTCTGATCGTGCCGAAAGCTCAGTTGATTGGGAAGGGATAGGAGATTGTGATTGCTTCGTGGCATCGAGAGTTTCTTTGAGTTTGAGGGTAATGAGGTACCAATTCAAGAGCTCTTTGTTGAAGACAACAACCATTTTTGTTTCAAGAAATGGTGTCGTAGGCTTTGTTCACCTTTAATTTTTAACTCATAAAAAAATAAAAAAACGTAGATATTCATTAGATTTGTTGAGGGAAATTTTGTTTTTTTACAAAATATTTAACATTCCATCCAAAGATAACACCATCAGGGACTAACATAAAGTTTAAAGTTGGGTTGAAGAACCATCGTAGGAAAGTTTCAACATCAGTTACCTTATAAATTGAAATTGACAAATTCAGGGACCAAATTATATATTAATCCAATTTAGAAGTAGACGAAAGCCGGAGATTGATAAAAGAGTGATCCTGAACATAATACCAAAATCCCTAAACGTAACACTATTTAATACATAAAATGACCTAAATACCCCTTTTAACATTTAATAGATACTTACTTGTAGTACACATTTGCGGATGTTTTATAAAACATTCGCTACACACTTGCAGATGTTTTATAAAATATCCGCAAGTGTGTAGCAGATGTTTTGTCCGAAATCGAAAAAAAATACAAATCGACGATTTTTTGTTCGTAATTAAAAAGAAAAAATAAACCGAATCAAAATCAATCCAACTAACATTCGATATCATATCTTAATAATGGAAACCAAATCAACAATGATACATAATCAATATTAAGTGAGGGGGGGAGAGAGGGAGGTGGTAGTATAGTTTAAATGTGGAGAGTGGTAGTGAAGTAATTTTACCTTTTAAATGATGTTATGTTTAAAAATTTTGGTGTTACGTTAAGGTATTTTGTTCATAAAATTGATAAAATGATGCGTATATCTACTATCCAACATAGTCACACACATTTGTTAAGAAATGTAATAGAGAATACCATCTTTTCGACCACCGTATAAATTGAGAAAATCCAATTTGACCAACGATATTTCATAACGATCAAATTAACCAACCAATTTTTAATGTGGTTGCAATGTCATCCTCTCCGTTTCATAAATACCAAATTAACAAACCAACTTCTGTTAATATCTTCCTTTTATGACAATTTCTTGGCCCAATCATAACGATCAAATTAACCAACCAATTTTTAATGTGGTTGCAATGTCGTTCTTCCTGTTTCATAAAGATCAAATTAACCAATCAACTTCTGTTAATATCTTCATTCTATGATAATTTCTTGGTCCGATATTGACAAAAGTTGATTGATTAATTTGATTATTATGAAATGACAAGGAGACATTATAACCAAATTAAAAGTTGATTGATTAATTTGATCATTAAGAAAAATGTTTTGTCAAATTGAATTTCTCCAATTTATACTATGGTAACAAAAAATAGTATTCCCAATGTAATACGTGTTGTGTTCTACTTCAATTTGTAAACCCGTCCCTGGGGCTGTGGGGCCACGGCTTACCTGCCTTTTACAGTAGTTGTAGGGCCCAGACAAAACACCAATTTATCTCTTCCTTCCTATATCTTTGGCCCACACCGGCACACCGCCTAACCCAATGGCTCCTTCCAAACACGAACCCGCTCCCTACCACTACGACCCTCTCCCCCCAGACCTCCATCACCACCAGAACCGCTACTACGTCGTATTACCTTTATATGTTTCCTCCGGCTTTCGCCGCCGATGGCGCGGCCGCATCATCTGCCTCGCCACTCTTCTCCTCCTCGCCGTCTCCATATACATCCTCTGGCCCTCCGACCCCGACCTCAAAGTCGTCCGCTTCCGTCTCGACCGCCTCCATGTCCGTACGAAGCCTAGCATCACCCTCGACATTACCTTGGGTCTCACTGTCAAGGTTCGTAACCCGGACCTTTACTCCATGGATTATCAGTCTCTCCAAGTATCCATCGGGTACAGAGGGAAGCAGCTAGGGTTCGTCACATCCGATCACGGCCACATCAAGGCCAGAGGCTCGTCGTACATTAACGCTACCCTTGATTTGGACGGAGTTGAAATTCTCTCCGACGTGTTCTTCTTGATTGAGGATTTGGCTCGGGGTTCCATTCCATTCGATACGGTCTCTGAAGTTCGCGGCATGCTAGGTTTTTTCTTCTTCAAGCTTCCTTTAGAGGTATTTTTTTTTTCATTTTACAATATTTTTATGTTTATAGAGCACAAAATAGATCATGTTGTTAAACTATTTTTCAGCATTAACCTTGTAGTATGAACTCGGGATTTAGGATTAGCAATTTGATTAGTATATTAGTTTTGGAGGTTTATACTATTTCTCGTTTTCGTCAATTGATTATCTGGTTTAGCTTAACTAGTTCAATAATGTGCTTAATTGCAAGCTGAAGTTCAAACGGAGGAGATTACTTTCAAGATGCAAGGTTAGTCCACTAATATATGGATAAGAGAAGACATGGAATATCTACGACTCACGAAGAAGGGAGGAACAGAAAAATTATTTGCTTTGGAATTTTAGCCCTAAGAATATGGTAATTTGGAGTGTTTATTAAGTACGTTTGGGTTGCAAGTTGCACAAGTATTGACTTTGAAGTGAATTCAGAGTAATTTTCAAGTCAGTAAAGGACTTGGGAAAAAGAAAGCTGAGAAATGACTGGAGCTAGTGGTAGATAACCTTTTCTGTGGAATGAGACATTCAAGAGTTTAAGCTAACTTTGCTTTATGATTTATTTAGGTGATAGAAATGAAGAGCAATCTGAAACTGCATATTGTACTAATAGGCTATCGTACGTGGGGATTTAATCCACTCTTAGGCTTGCTCAGTGGGTTGGTCAGTAGAAAATGCTGTACTGTTTGTTTGAAATCCCTTCTTCTCCAATCCTGGAATAATCATAAGATGTATGACTACTTCAATGAAAGAAGAAAAAGATACAGGAGACGCTGATCATTTAGTAATTTGATACTGAGGATCAAGGAGTGCATCTTACAAGGCTACAGTTATTTGTTAAGAAACCTTGTCCTGGATCAGATGAATATACTTTTTTCCTTTTTTGGTGATTCCCAGATTCATATATATTCTTTGTTATATGACACTTAGCCATTTGGTTCTAATTACTTTGAGGTTTGCTTTATCTGATGATGGGAACCAACCTATCAGGAAAAATTGAAAGGCTAATTTGATAAATCTTGGGGTTGTCGTCTCGGCGATGTAGCTACCAAAATTGGGAGAACAAAAGCTTAGGATCGTATAGGTTCAAGCCACTCCTTTACTATTGTGCAGTGTGCACACTTCTCGTCTGACTACCCAGTCTACCCTAAATGTTGGAAAGAAAGGAACAATGTAGTAAATGCTTGGCGTGACCAATATGAAGATCATGTGGAGAATTTGAATATAAAAGTACAAATCTTTACAACTATAAGATCATAGGGTTGACATAAGATGAAGGGAGTCGTGTGGGAGTCTAGTTTTATGGAGAACACCGTTCTAAGGATAAAGTAGTATTTGTACTAAAGGCTTCACAGTAAGTGTTACCTGTCAGTAGCAAGAGCCCTGTCAGCCACTCACATTACGTGGGGGTGCATATGCTATACATGGTCAGAAGGCCCAGAACTGTATAGTTCTGAGCATTTTTTAATTATAAAAACAATTAAAATGTTCTGAGCATTTTGACCCATTCGGAAAATGTCAGTGAATCCTGATAATTGCGTCTATGAGAAAGTCCCCGGACTGAACATTCGAAGAATGCTAAATGAGCCATCACTGTTCTTTTAAGTTTTATTTGGCTCGACTTATGTCAAATTCCCAGTTCATGTATTTTCTCCTGGCCATTTGTCTAGCCTCGAGTTTTGGATGACGTCCTGCAATTCCACAGCCAATTTGAGCTGCAAAAGCCTTTTCTAGATTAAGAAAATAAGTACACAAAATGGAAAATCATGTAGAAAGTAAGACAATGACTCATTTATCAACCTGCAGAGATGGTGTATAGATTGAAAATATCATATACAAAAAGACACATTGTTTCTTCTAGCACATTTCTTGAACTCAACTTTCTGCCTTTGTCTCAATTACTTGGGGTTAGCTTTGTGAATCTTTTTTCCCTCTTTTTTTTCCCCCCTGTTTGGTTGGGTACAATGCAAGCTCTTTCACACCATGCAAGGAACATCTCTTCACACTTCCATTGATGACTTCCAAACAATTAGCCTTAAACCAATCGGCCATAACTGAAAATGGCTCAGGATACCCATCAAACCAATAATATTATGACTATTAAATAGAAACTCTTACGGTTTTGTTTCCGATTTTGCACTTCATACACAACTCCATTCTGTAATTGTTGATGTTTCTTAGTGACTGAAGACATGACACTTGCTTCAGTTTGCCTCAGAGTACCACTCGTTTTGTTCAACTTTGCCTTGTTTGCCCATCTTTTCTTTGCTGATTCCACCCTCAGCAGTTTGACATTTAGGAGACGGTGGTAAAATACTTCCTACATTCATGGTTCGTCCCTAGTACACCATTAAAAAAAAATGTCATTGTCAACTTTTTTTCTACTATTCCCATTTTTATTTTATTTTATTTTTGAGTCTCCAGTCTCCACAACTTTAATAAAAATTGTGTCAGGGCACTAGATTGAAAATGGAGTTATGCCCTTTTATAGTTTTTGGTTTTGTCCAAAATCCTTTGTCAGCGCTTGAGATTGAAACTGAATTTTTACATTTGCACATCTAAGATTGAAAATGAAGTTTTACATTCACACTTATAGAAGCTTATTAAGGATCGTTTGTTGTGGCTGATGGCTTAAGTTGGTGACTGAATGATTTTTGGCTGATTGCATGATAGACTTTTTGTTACAGCTGTTGAAAAGCTGCTTATGAGTCGTTATAATTATTTGTTAAAAAAAAAAACTTGAAAATTAGTATTCAAATTTTTATGTATATTTCATAAAAGGATGAAATGAGGATAATCAAATATTTATTAATGAATAGTTGTATTCATGTTTTAAAAAAAACCAAAAAATCTTAAAATTTTGGCTTTTTGGCTTTGGCTTTTCAATGCATAAAGGGTGTTGTACCTTACTTATTGACTTTTGGGTTATAAGCTGAAACAAACACTCTAAATATGATTTTTCAAAAAAAGCCAAAAGTTACTCCAAATAAGCTGTAACAAACGAGCACTTAGCATTTGCATGTCTAAGATTGAAAATGAAGTTTTACATTCACACTTATAGAAGCTTCGTACACGTGGTAACCTTTGAAATTATGCTTAGGATGACTACTCTGGATGGAGGATCTTCTAACGATCACATTTTTCACTTATAATTTTTCTTGCTATGGCCTGTTACTTCTGACTTTGATCATCAAGCTGCACAATGTTCTAAGTTCAATTGGGCTTGCTTTCGCTGTGTTTGTGTCATTGGTCCTTTTCTGACTGTGTTTGTATCATCAGAATGTTAACCATTTTCAGAATGTAACCGTCATAATTGTCTGATTTCTCTGTTGGTCAAATGTAATTTTCTTACTCTATGAAAGTCGTACTTTGTTACAGGCAAGGGTATCATGTGAGATTTATGTGAATACACGGAATCAAACAATTATGCATCAGAATTGTTCGCCACAGGTAAATTCATTTTCCTAACTATTGTTTTTATCACATGGATCTCTGCTTTTTCCCTGTAAAAGACTAGCTTCAACCATTCAAAAGCTCTTACTGAAATTGTATGCATGCAGTCCGAGTACATTAGAAAAAACTGCTCTACATTATCATCAGTTTTTGCTCGGTCCACTTTCTGCGTTGTATTTTGAAAAATTCCCACTTTAAAATACTCATATATAAAGGTTTATTGAGCAGCTGTGTTTGCAAAAGCATCCTTCTTACCCAAAAGTTTGAAATTGTTAAAAATAATTATGAAGTCTTAAATTGAAGATATGTGTAGAATATTTTACTTGGCCACTCACAGATAAACAGCCACTGATTTTGTTTAACTGACTGGTTTCGTTTATGACCAGTAATTTATTATTTGCACCGAGGTGAAGATGGGCAACAACTGAAAAAAAAAGGGAAGAAAATTACTGACTAAGAGGTCTGTATCCACTGAGACAGGAGACGTTGTATTTATGTCTGGATTTCTTTTTCTTTTTATTTTAGTCTGTAGTTACATAATTCTGCTAAAGGAAAATAAATATCCTACTGTATCATGCAAGTTTACCTTGTAGTAATTCATTCTTTCTTTATCTTTAATGTTCCTTGTACATGATGTATACTATGGGTGGCAATTGGGTGTTACCGGTTAATTTGGATAAAATCATTTTGGTAGTTTTGGATATTATCCAATAACACCCATTAAGGTTAATGGGTGTTATTGGATAATATCCAATATTATCTATTAATAAATGAGTATTATCCGGATAATATCCAATAAGGAATATCATTTATTGTTTTGAGTATTATTTGTCTACTTATATTATGATTCACTAAGCACAACATACACACACAAACCCACTCAAACACACACACATACCAAAAAAAACACACACATGGCAAAAACACACGCATACACACAATGATAAGTTAATAACTTAATATTCATAAATCATAATATTTTTACAAACTTTTCACATTTAATAAAAAATTAATGGGCCCCATGTTCAACAATAACCAAGATATTTTCTTAATTTTGATATTTATCTTTTTTTGCCTTTTTTTACATCTCAAATAAAAAGTGATATTTGCAATGCGACACTATTTTTTATCTCCTAATATATATAAAGTTGTCAAAATTTTATAATAGTCTTCATAGTTGTGAGATAGAAAATATACGTGTTTATTGATTTGACACTAATAAATAATTATGTAAAAATAATAAAAAATAAAAAAGTCAAATGCCTTATTAAAAAATTAAAAATTTATATTCATTATAATTATAAATTATAAATTATAAATAACAAACAAATATTCTTAATCCAAAACAAATATCAAATACGTTCATATTAATCAATAATTTTTATGATTACTTGTTTATATTTATATTAACTTTCAAATATATATCAAAAAATGGTTTAGCCCGGTGGAAACAAACTTTGTTGTAAAACAATTTGGTTCAGGTTCGAATCTTGCTAATGGTAAGTTATGTATTTAATTATTATTATTTTTAAGTAAAGAGCCGACGGTGGCGATGGTGGGAGGCGGTGGTAGTGGCGGTTTCCGGCGGTGGGTGGTGATGGTGGGCAGCGGTGGGCGGTGGTGGTTGCCGGCAGTGGGAGGTGGTGGCCGGTGGTGGTGGCTGGAGGTGGGAAATGGCGACGGTGGGTGGAGGCGGTTGACGACGGTGACATTAGTGGATAAATCCAATGGATAACCGGTTAATATCCATAATTATCCATTTTGTTAATGGGTGTTAATGGATATATTATCCATTAACTTAATTGGGTGTTAATGGATAATAACCAATAAATCTTTTATAATTGATATAATAGATAACCCAATGAGTTAGATAAATTTTTGCCACCCCTAATATATACCATATTCTCTCCTTAAATGGTTGTTCATTTTTAATTCTTCTTTAATATTAAAGATATTAATTTTTGGTAAAATTGCGATCCCAAGGATTTAATCCCTCTAGTCCTTTGTTTTTATTTTCAACCGAAAAAAGTTACTTTTGGAAAAGATTTCCAAATGACTACATTATCTTTAATAAATGCTTAACGGATGATTAGTTGCATGAATCGCAATGTATAGTTTTAAATCTTTGAATCACGATGAATATATTTGCGAACTATTGTGCAACTATATTTTAATGATTTTTTTATTTCCTTCATTATAAATTTTGAATTGCGATATATAAAATGGAATCACGATGCAAGAATATGTAAAATTAATCGAACTTGTATAAAGTACACTATAAAGTGTAAATATATTGCGGTGTAATTGTTTTTATAAACTTGAATCGTGATATATAAAAAACTTGAAACGCAATATATAAATAATACATAAACATTTGCATCAAGAGATGTAACTTTGCTGTAGTTGTAGCGCGTCTCTTGATCATTAAGGGTATAACATTTTTTTTGTGTTCAAACGTGATTTTTTCTGGTTTTAAAAAAGAAGATACTTTAGCCACTAGAAACTTTATAAAGGGAATCAACCTGAATTCTCCCCTTATAAAGGGAATCAACCTGATGCCCCTTAATTCTCCCCTTCATTAATAAACTACTTAATATCAACGTATAACTTTAAAAAGCCACACTAAAATGAGTCCAGATCTTCTGTACCACTTGTGTGTATCATTGGTGTACCACTTTTCATCTTTACCATTGCATCGCAATCATTACATCTCAACCAATGATTGAGATGAAAAATAGTACACCAGTGGTACACAAAAATGATACAGGAGATCTGGACTCCACTAAAATACGAGTTCAGATCTCCTGTACCACTTGTGTGTACCACTGATGTACCACTTTTCATCTCCACCATTGCATCCCAATCATTGCATCTCAACCAATGGTTGGGATGAAAAATGGTACTCCAGTGGTACACATCAGTGGTACAGGAGATCTGAACTCCTAAAATACTACTCCCTCCATTCTTTAAAAAAATTCCCAGCTTTCCTTTTTTGTCCTGTTTCACAAAATTATTTTGTTTCTAAACTTTTTCTTTTTCATAAAAACATTTTTTAACACCGTATATTTATTTTTTCTATTTACTTTAATTATGACTATACATAGAAGTGTTTTAAATAAAATTACATATTTTACCAATATTTGTAATAAAGTTGATTAAATTTTATTAATCCGTATGGTCACTCAAACAAGACGATTAATTAAAAACAAAGAGTATAAGTGTTAAAAGTGAAATAAGTAAATTTATAATTTAGTGTTAAAAGTAATGGCGTATCTTATAGACAAACGTTTAATGATTAAAAAAAAATTTGTTCTCTTTTAACAATAAATATCATTTAATAATGAAGGGACTTAATTCTTAGTACTCACTAGTTTAAGTAGTTTTACATCCCTGCGTTAAATGTATGGATATATATTTTTTTAATTAATTTTTATTCAAGTAAAATAAAGAAATTAAAATTAAAAGAATGAATTGCAACTACTTAAATAGAAATACATCATTTTATCGGTAATATGATGGACTAAATGCATTATACATGTTATTTTGTTGGCTTTTCTTTATCTCATATCAAAATCTTTAGATCATAACGATTTGTAAACATAAAAATCGTGATTTATTCTGAACTATATTTCAGGAAGTGTAACACGTGCGACAATGATTGATCTTAATTTTTGTAAATCGTCATTGTTTATCATACTACAAATGATTGACTTTAACTTTTATTTGATCTATATTTTTGGGTTGAAAATATAAGTAATTGTTTGCTTTTTTTGTTTTTTTTTTCATGTTTCTAATATTTTAATAAACACACTTTTGCAGGGACTATTTTTCTTTTATATAAAAGTAAATATATAAGATTTTTCTGAGTACATGTGACTAAAGACGGTTGTTTAATTTCATAATCTTTTATCTTCTATAAAACCATAAATTTTTAACATATAAAATATTTGATTTCAATTTCTTAACAGCAAAATTAGACAATAAAATTAAGATCTTGATGATATTGAAATATTGGGATAAAGACTTTGTGATGTAGCGAAAGCGTGTAAGGAACAAGACACGACTTTGGGAAGAACCCGAAGTTTTCTTAATAAATTCAACAACCATTAACACGATGTCTGAAAGTAGTTTAAATACACAAACTCTACTCAACACAAATTACCAAAAAGGCTAAGATAAAAAACAGAGTACTAATAAAACTAGGAAACCCAAACAAATAATAATAATGTCATTAAACAGTCTTCTCGCCATCACTTTGTCTCCAAAATTGCTTATATTCAAGATTTTAGCTTCTACAATGTGAGATTGTGATGTCCAAAATTGTTAACCGAACCCACATCCTTTCGGTTTCAAAAATCTCAAATCGAACTGAACCAATCAACGTTTGGAACTGAACCGAACCGAACCAAACGATTCGGTTTGGTTTGGTTTGGTTATATAGTTTGACATAAAATCAAATTAATCATCTTAGAAAACATTAAAACTTAGACAAATAAAATTTTAATCAGTAAATTAACATCAAATATTATATTAATTAAAAAAAGTCAAACTCCTGTTATAAACATCAAATATTAACAAACTATGAAATAGTCAATATATCATTTGAATTCACGATATTTGATAAGAACGGTATTATTTATTATATATATGTTGAAAATACATATATATTATATAAAATATATAATCAAATAAAACATGATTCGGTTTGATTTGGAAACATAAACTATGAACCTAACCGGTTGGTTTTTGAAAATCAAACCATTTTAAACTAAAACTGAACCAAACCACATGATTCAATTTGATTTGATTTGGTTGGATCGTTCCTCTTAATAGTAGACTTGGCATGAGTTTTTGCCCTTCGTATATTGCCTGTTGCTTTTAAAAGAATGTTTTCAATCTTCAAAAATAAAAAAATAGCTTTACACATCTTAAGCATGCTTGAAAAAATAATTGTCATTCGTTAACGTTTAGGTTGACTTGCTGTACGGTTTAAGAAAACATATTTGATTGAATTATTAATATTTGTTAATTTACTTTAAAACTCATGTATATGTAACATATAATTAAAGTATTATGAAAAAGTAAGGATAAAGTGGTAAAAGTATTATCCAAAAAAAATATTCAAATGCGATAATTATTTTGAGATGAACAAAAAAGAAAAGCACGATAATAATTTTGAAACGGATGAAATAATTGCAATTCTAATTAAATTGGAAGTTTACGACATTTAAAAACAAATCAAACTTCTGAAATTGGGTAAAACGTTAACTATTTTATTTTGAGGTGTTTTACTTAAAAAGTTCACTTTTAAAAATTAAGGTATAAAAATATTATTTTATTACTAATAAACTAATAAAATTGTTATTTTTTTAAAAAAGTGAAAACTCTCAGCTTAGGACGGAGAGAGTACAGCGCTATAGTGTTTGAACGAAAGAGGAAAGTAATTGTTGGAGGTGTCCTTTGAAAAAGAATCAAATGTAGGTGGCACTGGTACTGGTGGGATGTTAACAAATGTAAAAAAATTCTCTTCTTTATGGGAAGGTGGAGTACGTAGACTTTGGAATGTGAGCCGGGTTAATAACCTACCATATATTAAAATAAAATTGATGAAGTAGAACGACAGATTGTATTTGCCCCTACTCCCTAGAGAGAGAGAGTGTACAAGCATTTATACATATACATAACTTTGGGTGGGTAGAAGTAGAATGGAACATAAACAACAAACTAACTGGGCTTGGGTCCCACTCCCAGTCGACCAACGCCAACCCATTCATACTCGGTATGATGATGCCGGCACTTGAATGACCCAGGGTGGCGCGTGGGAGAACATACACACTGTCTCACCACTCCGCAACCACCACCTATCACTTGCTCCTCTCTTCCCACCTCTTGCACTGCAGCGGTAGCTGGAACCACCACTAACCGCATCTTCCAGGACTCATATTGACTACTCCAAACAACACCCGGATAACACATCTCTCTTTAACAAACAAGGAAGGAGAAGATGATTATTTTATTAGAGGGTATTATCAAAATTAAAATAAAGAAACGAA
The DNA here is from genome assembly GCA_013146195.2 of Codonopsis lanceolata. Classification (NCBI taxonomy): domain Eukaryota; kingdom Viridiplantae; phylum Streptophyta; class Magnoliopsida; order Asterales; family Campanulaceae; genus Codonopsis; species Codonopsis lanceolata. The sequence goes on along the minus strand of CM028378.1, from coordinate 13,854,631 downwards.
AGCGATCGAATTTAAGGAGAAGGAAGATGAAGAGGAGGAGGTACTTTGGATTGGGATTGCTTTAGCTATTCCTTATCTTCAAGTATGTAAGTATATATGGAGGTGGAGGGTTATCTATCTAAAAGCACGGACGCCTCTTCCATGGTGGTGGTGAGTGGTGACTTGTGAGCGGTGAATGGTGATGAAAAAAGTTATTGAATTTTTCAATATAACTCAAAGACGGAGAGAGGTTTCCTTTTCCACCTTTTTGCTAACACTTGTCTTGACTTGGGACCCTTCTTCTAAACTTTTGTGATGACGCGCCAACCCAACCCTCTAACTCTAAGTAGGCCGGTTAATGGGTTGGATTTTGATCAATCCGATCTGAAATTTTGGATAGGATTTGTATAATGGTCCAATAATTTGAATCCAAATCTGAATTCAAAAATTTATTTTTTAACGGATTGGATATAGATTTAGTTATATCTGATCCGTTAAGGATTCGTCGGATTATCAGATTTGATCGGATCCGTGATATAGGGTTTTTGATTGGATTCAGATTTATATATATCCGATACATATCCGATCCATTGACAAGCATGCCTCTAAGTCTAACCATCTGTTACTTATTTGTTTGTTTCTTCCCATGTTTTAAGGCTTTTTTTTTTTTTTTTTGGTGTAGGGAAAACATTTTTTTGGAAAACAAAAATATTTTCCTTTTAAACGTTTGGTATTTTATTCAAAAAATGTTTCGGAAATTGTTTTCAAGTGTTTGATTAACGAACTGAAAATCTGACTAAAAACAATCATAAATTTACATCATTATTATTTTGGACACTCAATGACTTAACATATCCTGATTGGTTGCATATTTTATGGGTCCTAACTCCTAATACTCTGACCAATCAGAGTGACCGAACTCATTAAGGTGCCTATTTTTTAGTGTACATTTTGAGTGGTCCAAATATTATCATGTTTGAAAATAAACACTTTAAGTGAAACATTTTAAAATATAATAATTGACTCTTTGTCGTGAACGAAGGGAGTATTAAGTAATTTTCTAGTCCTCAAAACAAAAATTATATTTTTCCTGTTACACTTTTAATGACATGTTATTGAAAAGCACTTATATTTCTCTCACTATCTTAATAAAAACGGTCTAAAACTAACCACTATCACATGATATAACTAATGCACATACACTCCACTTTCGTCGAAATTTAGAAACCATAATTTATTATATTTATAGATCTTATCTACTGTCAATCTCTACTTATGGATATACGAATTTGTGGATAGAGGTCTATAAAAAATAAAATTCAAAGTAAATGGGTAATGTTCGTGGACCCAACTAAAATGAAAGAAAGAAAGTTAATAAGTTTTATATCATCCCTACCCCAGCAAAATCAATATGAGTAGAAGATGGAAGACATCTTGAAAACACAAATCAACCAAAACAAAAGCTTAAAGAAAGGTAAAAGAAGATAAGGTAGAAGAAGAAGATTAGGACATAAATAAGAATGGAAGAATCCACTTATCTTAAGCAAACACTAAATTACATAAACTTATATTCAAACATAAAACACGTACATCACTCCAAATAATTGGACACTATCATAATGATGTGATCATATTAATTCTATTTATAAATTAAAATGTCAATGTCTTTCTTACCAACTTGAGCAATACCAATTTTGAGATCATGCAAATTGTTCTTTCTCTTTCTCAAGTGAGAGGGGGGGGGGGAGGAGGGAAGAAACCTTATATTGTTTTGGGCAGGTCAACTCTTTCAGTTTCTCTTCCTCTCTTTTAGAGTCATCCTCCCACTCATTTGTACATAATGTTTAATCTACAATGTGGTTGGCTTGAAGCGAAATAGAACTTCAATTTTTTTGAGATTTGCATGAAAATCCATTTATAACTTGAACATATCAACGGATCCATGTGAACCGTTGCTTAAATCCGAGGGAAGCATGGCTATCTCAGAAATTCCTGCAACATTGAATCAAACATCAAATTAGACTATAACTTGCTAGATCAAAAAACATAACTAAATTGTACAGTTCTTGTATCAAGTTAACTGAATGCATGCTCTCTATCTCTCTTATGCAACCTCAACTTCTTTCCCTCTTCCTTTTTTTTTTTTTTTTTTGAAGCAATAGACACTCACACCACCAAATACAAATCTCCCTCCTCTCCAATTTTTTCTTCCGCCGTTGCCGGACACACTCACAATGAGTATACAATCAGATTATACAAAATATAAAAGTAAAGTCATGGTATTAACCTAATAGAAGCAACATATTTAAACTCGATCAATTTCAAACACCAGACATATTTAAGCTTAATCAAAGTTGAAACAAATAAAAATTCAAACAAAAAGGGGAGGGTGATTTTGAGGGTGGCGAGAGCAAAAAACAATGATTTCAAAATACGAATTTAAAAACTCAATTCAAGCTTTTGATGACAATATGAAACTATGTTTTTGCTATCAAAGGAACTGTGACCGTGTGTGATGGCCATATTTAGTCTACATAAAGCTATATTTAGTTTACTAGTTAAGGTTGATTAAACAATAATTCAGGATCAGGTTACTTAAACTAATCCAGCACTCTCATCTCCGCCTGCTTTCCCTCTCCCCCACCGTCTCTCAACTATGGACGCAATGTGTTCGACTAAATTCCCAACTCAAATCTCTGCAGTTGGGACATTGCTATTTGAGCATTTTTTATAGGCAACATACATCATAACTGATTGCTATAGAAAAAAAAAAAGCATAACTGATTGCTATAGAAAAAAAGTATAACTAAGATTAAATTTGATAAGGTCGAAAAAAAAGTAAAGGAAAGGCAAATGGCAAAATCATTATAAATTGACCCAACAAAGACGCATACACATAATTCAAAGAACAGTTTTTTACCCTATAAAAAAACTAAATATGACCAACTCAGATACAATGAAGTAAAAAAATTGAAGCAAACTTCTAGCTATTAAATTTATGCACAAAAACTTTGACATGTTCTTGGCCAGGCAAAAGAGAACCAGTTGCAACGATCAGCAAAACATGCGTCAATTTGCTCCATGAGCAGCGAACTTAAGGATTCTGGCGGAAAGAGAAAGCTTTATCGCGGCAAAGAGAAAATAGAGGAGAGAGAAAAAAAATCGACAAAGGAGTGGAAGATCGAGAAGAAAAAGAAGGGGAAAAAATCGATAAAGTGAAAATAGAAAAGAGGAAAAAAAAATCGACAGAAGAGTGGAAGCTGGAAGATTACATCTGCAGGTTTTCTTGGGTGCGATCGACAGACAGGAAAGATGGAAGGGTCAAAAAACTGACGCATTGAAGGGGGTGTACATGAGAAGGGCGGCATCCAGGAGAAGAAATTGAAAGGGAGAAAAGGTTTGAGGGAGGGACGTGGGTTTCGACTTGGAGGGAGGGCTAACAAAAATTAACCGCTTCACATGCTCAAGGAGACTTTTATTTAATCCTAGCCAGTAGTTGTCTTTGGTAAAAATAAATCCTGATCAGTAATTAGCTTTTCAGAATGTGAGCGTGCGAGACTAAGCTGTATTGTAATATGAGTATGTCTCCTGTAAGATCGTCTTACGGATCTTAATTCGTAAAATGGAGCTCCACTCTCTCACAGCTCAACCCAACAATACACAGTAGGTTAAGTGAAGATGATCTGTTTTACAAAAAAATATTTGTAAGATCGTTTTACACAAGTTTTTGTCTTGTAATATAGATATCATATACGATAAAAACACTCTCTTCGTTCTCATAAAATAATCCCTTTTTTTTGTTTGTTCCAAAAAAAAAAAAGTTTGATCTTTCTAATATTTCCTTTTTATGAAGTTATTTTTACTATTATTCTTTTACTTTTATTGCTACCTTAACGACAGGTCTCACGCATATGCGGTTATGAGCTTCATGCAGAATTAGAGGTGACAAATGGACAGATATGGGTGAGCATGGGTGCGCTCATATGTATAATGGGTTCAAATGGGCGGGTGAGGAAGTATTCATTTAATAACATGGGCATATATGAGCGGACATTAAATGGGTATGGGCGTTCGGGGGAGCCCATTTACTCATTAAAATCCAATTATCAAATAAATACAAAAAAAGTTTATGCCTCTATCAAAAAAAAAACAAAAGATCTCTACATTGTAGACTTTAGATCAGATATGCATTTTTTCTAAATAATGACACGTCGTCACAAATTTAATCATTCAATGTCCATAACACTAAAGCTTATACTAATATCACAAGTTTAATCACGTAATTTAATTTGTCATTAAGAAAATGATTAAAAAACAAATGTAAATTTAATAACATAAAAAAACACTTAAAAAATCATTAAAAATGAAACAGAGTAATTTAAAATGCAGAATTCTAATGGATATCCATAAAGTAGCAGTTGAGTTGGGAATTTGGGAGTCTTTAATAATATTGTGATTTGTGATTAGGGGTGGTAAAATGGGTGTTATGGATAATTATGAGTTAGAGGTTAACTCATAATTATTCAAAATACCCATTTTGTCAAGTCTATTATCCAGATAATAGGCTAATTTATAATTATCCATAATACTTATTTTGCCACCCTTATTTATGATATTATCATCATTCGATAGTAGAAGTGTATGCATATTACCTATTTTGACAGCGAAGTCAAAGCATTTCCTTTTTCTTTTTTCTTTTTTGTGTAAACATTAATTTATCATATTTTAGTGTGGGTGCCCAAATGGACGTCTAATTAGCCCATCATACTACATGGTCTCAAATGAATATATACATTTGTATTCATTAACTTTTTTAAGTGTATCCATACCCATTTTATAATGGATGATCTGGAATGACAAATGGGCATGGAAAAAATGCAGAACATATGAGTATTTTTAATAAAGTTAATTGGTAATTTAGAGGCGGACATACATGCAATGGTGTGGGTGCATGTGTCCCCACTTGGCTTTTTTTTTTAAATGTTTTTTAGTTGTGCCCCCACTTGAGGTTAAAAAGTTTATTATTTTTATTAGTAATTAGTAAAGAGGATAATAAGTCACTAACCCAAATTTTAAAATAACTTTAATTTTAAAATAGCTCTAATTAAGTAATTTTACGAATTTAAATTAAGTATTTAATTTATGTAACTGTTGGAAATTGTAAATTTGTGATAGATGATATTATTGTTTTATTTTCTAAATTTGTATTGTAGATATCAGTTTCAGTATGTGGTTTTGTATTCAACATCTTGGTAAAAAAATCTTTATTTATTTAATCTGAAATAAAGGTATTTTAATTTGGGGGTTAAAGTAAATCTACAAAAACTTAATAGAGTACAACTTTATTGGCATAAATCTGCAACGACGGCAAGGAACACATTTAAAAAAAAAAAAAAAAAAACTCCTATGGCTATGGAGTACTAAACTATTTATCTTTTTTGAATAGATAAGTTTGACTCTTAATTGGTTTCGACTTTGGAGATTGAACCAAAGATACTTAAGTTGGGTTAGTAATATTGTGGATGAATTAGTTGGCACCATTGAACATTGTAAATGAATAGAACAACCTGCTGGTGCTGACTATGCATGCAAGCATATTAGTATTGAACCCTGTTTCTATTTAATTGATTAATCACCGTTTCAGTTTCTTGGTATTCTCTTTTGCCTGGTGCAATTGCGCCATATGAGTCCGTGAAATTACAAAATGGCCCATGACCATGCATGTCACAGCTCACATGCTAGACCAAATGTACAATTTTGCCTAAAGTCCAATACTGTCAGAGACTCGGACAAAGGCAGTCTCGTTAAAGTTTAATAGGGTTGAGGTTTGGCTAAAATTCCAGAGTACCCCTTCACCTTGAGGCTTAGATTCAAACCCAAACCTCAGGGATGAACTGTGGTATTGAAGTATGTGTATTTGTCAAAGCAAATACTTCATGTGTACACTTTGCAGAAAAAGTTGTACAATTTACTTTACCAAGCAAAAGCTCATTTGCTTAACTTTAGTATATAAAAAAGAGTGGGAGTGTAGTTTGGCACTTGCCACTCATTTGCTACAGAAATACAAATACAAACCAAAGAAAAAGGAGTGAGCGCATCGTTTATGGAGGAAGATTAAGACTAAGAGGAATTTCATCAATCGTTCAAATTCAGCACGGTTTAGTTATGATCCTTATGATTATGCACAGAACTTTGATGAGGGATTAATGTGGAATACTCTCCATCGCTTTGCTGTTCCATCAAGGGTCTTCCTGTTGCAGGATTGATTCAAGATTCATACAAATACTGTTATAATTATGTCTCAAATTAGAAAAGGATTAAGATTTCTTTTTTCACTTGGATTAGGAAGCTTAATCCTAATTAGCTTAGGACTAATCTTGGTGAACATGACCCATGCATATAAATATGGGGGGTGCGTCTTAGGAGAGAAAAAAAATTCCAGCCAAGTTTGTTAGACACAATTTGGAGACGGATGATACGACACTTGGTCGAGGGTCTCAAGGTCTTGGCGGTGTTAGACAAAATAGTGCGTGATTATTTTGGGCTGTGAGAGGTGTGGTACTCTGTGGGATCGTGTCAATCCTTGTAACCCTAACCTAGGAAGGGTGAGTATATTTAAAACTCTCTATTGTAATTCCTCATCGTTTATAGTGAAGTTGTTATTTGCCTTAGAGTGGATTAAACCACGTAAAATCATTTGTTCTCTTTTGTTTTATTCTGTTATATTTTATATTATCTTGTCATTATTCGTTCAAATACTTGATACTATATTTTCGACCGATTCACTTTCGTATTAAAAATAGAAACTTAAAATTCTTGAGACACGAATTTCCTCGTTTTATAACACATACAAGTAGTAGTATTTTTTAATCTCCTTGTTTAATTCTGTCTACATTACAAGGTCAATTTAGAATTAACTTGAAGATGCTAGCTTGTTCCCACTTCCCAAACCCAAATTCATTTTATCATTTTACAATCACAATTACGCATCGCAAATCCAAATACGTAGAGAGGTGTGGGTGTCTTATACTTTATGATTAAACCTCTTTATATTATTCCTACAAAAATCATCTAATCTAATACAAAAGCGACCAATTGTAGATGCTTCTTTACACAGTATCTATAGTTAGGCCCGACTTTATCTTGACTTTGTTCTCTGTAGAATCCATTTACGGCAAAAAGGAATCTACTTGTATTTGCCTTTTGTTTTCAACTCTTTCCTACAAATAAATAATAAAATCTTAAATTTTATAAAAATATTTTAAAAATTAAAAAAATATATTATGATGCGTCCAAAATCATCCTAGAACATACTGGGCTTCTTAAATTGAATATCTGGTTTTCAACTTATCCAAAAACTTCAAGGCCAAACCCTGTAGAACAAGCAACAACCGTAAACTTGGCAGGGGCTCTCCCTGCAAAAGCCATCTGGCGTGAGAATTAGCTCAACAGTTAACTGAGAAAACGATTTAACAGAGTTTAGCCTTATAGAAATCACGTACCTCCCTCCTTTATTTCGAGGGGTTTTTTATAGCCTGTGCCGGAGAGTAACTGCTCATTAATCATCGTGGCGTGCCCGGTGGGCACATAACTGCCACATTTATCACAACGGTCTCATCATGGAGGTGGTGGCAAGTTTCTCAGAAGTAACTGCCCACATTCAAGACAACAGTTACCTTCATAATCAAGCATGGTAAATCCTGCTCGATGAATATTTGTCTGCCGGGTAAGCCCCCAGCTCGCTGCATTCTTGCCTGCTGGGTATTAAGCCCCCAGCTCGCAGTACATTTCTGGTCGTTGCCAGTTCCTCAATGTGACCTGGGACTTAGAGTGCACGTGTTCTGCCCCTGACTGGTGGAGACGTGTCGGGCACGTGACTTGTATGTTAGGCCTATTGGGCCGAGCAGCTCAGTAGCCCCATGTTCCTTGTCTGTCAAGTAACTATGCTCGGAGCGAGGAGAAGAATCTTGAATCCCCAGGCCAGATCGTTCTTAAGATGAATCTTTTCATGAATTCATCCAGGATCATCCTCAACCAGACGTTATGAGTGGATGCCAGCCCAAAGGATTTTGAAGGGATGGGCCGCCATCAGCCGCCTTATACCCCCACGCGGGCTCATTCCCCAAGGGATCATTAAATGTTGTGCTCCGATTTTCGTGCCCTAATGATGACGACTCTTCGGACAACCCCAACCGCCGGTTTCTCTTGGTATAAAAGCTCAAGTTCCTTTCCATTTTCAAACTTTACCCATACTTGTGTAAAATCAAATCCTAGAAAAGTTCTCATCTCTGCACTCAGACGCGTGGAAAAGATTTCTCAAGACCTTCTTCAAATCATTCGCTTCCCATCTACAGGTACTCTTCAATCCACATTCTTACCTCTGTTACAATTTCAAACTGCATTTTCGCCGCTAAAACCCCCATTTTTGGGGTTCAATAATGCCGGTTGGGTACATTATGAGTTTTGTTACGATCTGAAAATAAATCTGTCGTAAATCAAAATGTCTGATACCTGTTCCTTCTCCTTGTCTTGAATCGTCTGTCCCCCATGCTTTCAAATTGTCACAACCCTTAAACCCATGAACGATCGGGATCTAACCATTTCCCCGTTCTTATTTACAAAAAACCGACTCACAAATGGGAATCGAGGGATATCAAACTAGTGCCATGTTCATCAGTCTTGAAATAATCCTTAATCATGGGTTCTTGCTTGCCCGCCCTTTGCTAACTTTTCACGAGCAAGAACTAACATGCATTCCTCGATTCATGTTTCCTGTAGGATGTCTTCCAGTGACGAAACACATTCAGAAATCGAAGGCCGTAGTTATGATCATGGAGTCTCTACAGAGACCGAAGAGAGCCTCGAGACTGAATCCTCTAGCTCCAAGGGAGCCGAGCAGGAAAATCCCTTATTAAACCCACGGGAACCAATAACTTTCGCAGGAAGAACTTTAGAATCCCCAACTGAGCCAGAAAACAAACTCATCGAGCACGAGCAAATCGACTTTAGGGCAGATGACCGACCTGATAGTATCCTTCCGAGCACCATCAGCCCGCGACCCAAAAAGAAAAACCCTGACGCTCATAAGGGCAAACAAATCACTGCCGATGTTCCCCCTCAACTCAAATGGGACGACTTAAACTGCGAGGACGATGTATCTCCTTGGTTTTACTCATTGGGTATGGACCCCAAAAATTACCGAGTTAGAGCCTTCGACCTGGATATCGAAAAGAACGAGCATAACTTTCAGGGTGACTGATCGATGTCTTATTTTAATTATTTTCCTTGCAAGTGGACAAGACTATTGGAGAATAGTTTTGGGAAGCAAGGGTCGAACCACAGAGACAAGAAGATCACAGATAGAACAATTTATCGGTAGCAAATTATTAATCTAAGGGGGTTTTTATATTAATTCTATTCTAAACTAACTATTATTATTTTGTTTAACCAATTAGCAACAGTTACAATTTATGAAGATCTTATGGTGGATGGAAATCTAGGGTTCGGGTTTCACTTGTATCTCCTCTATGCTTATTTTAATAAATTATCAATCAATCTCTTGGGTTCGTTCACAAAATATAGATATAGCCTGTTGAATTACCGTTCAGTCTCCATCTTCAAATAATTCATCCATTCTATATCCTAGGCACAAGAACATATGATCTAACTATCACTTAGGTCATATATGGAACCCGACCCTAACTTACCACTCTCGTGCATCGATAGGTTCAATTTATTGTGATGGTGAGCTAGTGTACGACATATGCACATTGATCATGCAGTTATCCGCACCTCTAAACCTTTATTATTCACGATTACATTCATTTGTTCAAAGTGAAATAATAGAGGGATTGATAAACACCACAATTAACAAGAATTGAATGAATAAAAATATAGATTAAAGCATAGATTTGATACAAGTTACCTCCCACCTCCTAGATTAATGAAGATTTAGTTCATCCTTGAAGATGAACAGCACATGGAGATGATTAAATACATGAATCAATCTTCAATCCTTGTAATTACAACAACTAATTATGTTATACAACCTAAAATCTATTCTAAAGCTATAGAAAATGGTTTTCTAGCCGTCTCCAGCCGTCCTAATGTCTTGGCTACCGGCCTCTATTTATACCATGGAGTTGTAGGGCGATTAGATCTCTTGGCCTGACGTAAAAACGCAATTTTGGGCATTCTAACCACCTTGCGGTCGTAAGGTATGAGGCACCTTGCGTCCGCAAGGTCCTTGATTTCTCCGGGGCTTGATTTCTGATGTTTCTGCCTACCTTGCGGAGGAAAGGTAGATTGCACCTTGCGATCGCAAGGTGCCCAGTCTGGTTTTCTTCGTTTTTTTCTTCAATTTTACACTCTGGCCCCTTCTCGGAATTTTCACCAAAAAGCCTTATAATTTATATACTTTCACCTAAAACCCTGACACTCACAAAATCACTGAAAAACACACATCAGTAGCCAAAAGCCTCGTGGAATCGCTCACTTTAAGTCATAGAAGTATAGGAAATCGACGTATAAAATACATCGATCAAATACCCCCAAACTTAAACTTTGCTCGTCCACGAGTAAACAATACTTACAAATACAAAAGCATTTAAATAACAAAATAACGAAAAAAAATTTTGGAGGGTGACACTATTTACACTCCTCTAAAAACCCACAAACTCAAGGAAACTCTTACAAGTGACTCGACTATGCATATAAATACAAAAACTAATAAATACAAAAACGGATAAAAATTAAACTAAACATAAAACAAAACAAAAATCTTTTTGGCTTCAACCTCAAGTTATAATAGCATGGCATAACAAAGCAGCCTCAGTCCAATGCTCACCACATATGTGCAGACTTAGTCACATAAAACCAACTGACTTTTACTTAAAACTGCTACTACTCTTAATTTCTCTGTGTGTGTGTGATCACCAGTCTTAAAGAATATCTCAACTAAAACAGTTTTATTAAGCTAAGCACCACATTAATATGAAAATCAGAATTTAATTAAAACCAATGCATCGTGAAGTATGAGATCTACCATCCAAACCCGGTCTATTACAAAAAGAGAGGTCACCAAGGATTTCAAAAACTTATACATCCATCTCATGCACTTCTATGTATGACATACAATTCTCTCCTAACCTAATTACTTGTAATAGTTAAGATTATGCTAACACAGTGAGCTCTTGGCGAATAATAATATGAACATGAAGTGTTTGATCAATTCTATATGACTCACTTAGCAAAGAAAACAGGCACAAGCATTGGCAAGAAGATTATTAGGTCTTTATTAGCTTGTAATGTAAGGCCAAGGTGTTGGGGGATTTGATGGAAAGGGATTGGAATTCAAAGTGAGAGAGCAAGACTACCCTTTATCCCTCATACTTCCAAGCAAAAGGAAATTTTCCCTATTTAGGCTAGGACCTGCAAAGACTACAAGTGGGGGGGTGTTTTCTTTTTCTTTTACTTTTACTTTTCACTTTTCTTCTTCCCCCCCCCCCAAACTTGTTTTGGGCAATATATAATCTAAAAATATCTCATCATTTTTCTCAGCAATATTTTTCTAACATATTTTTCTTTTGAAAGCTATGCTTTCATTTGACTCCTTTTGCACTCTTCTTCTCTCGTTTCATTTTTCGTCGATCTATTTTTTTTTCTCGACGGGAAGAAGAAGTCTTCAGAAAACTTGCTTGACTGAAAAAATGGTCCCATAAATTTAATTCCCCACCCACATCCTACTCTCTCAAATGGTAGGCTAAAAGTGTATAGGCTTTTAGGGTTAAATTAATGTGGGTAATAGAAACGATGTCGAATGGGGGTTTAATGTGTGCGTAGCACACTCCATTCTTTTTAATTAGGCTCAAAAGGGGACACTGGGGATATTTTTAGTAAAGGTCAGGGAATATTTAGGCTCTAACGATCCAAAGATGGCCTAAGTAATTTCTTAATGCCAAATGCTCATACATTTTTTAAAGCAAGTAAGACACACAAAGTCTCATATCAACTATGGGAAATGTGGGGTTGAATGTTTAGCATCACTGGATTTCACATAAGCATTCGCTAAGACAGATGGTAGGGACAATTGAGACTAACATGCAGACACGGTTCGAAAGTGTGCTTGAGATATATTAGTAAGAAAAATCCAAGGGATCTAACTATCGTGCAATTGACCCTAAGTTACAATTTAATGAAACAATCATGTTCGGATGGCTATTTATCATATTCTTGTGCATATCTTGTTGAAATGAAGTAGGTGCTATAAACTTTATAAAACTATTCTAATCAATCCCTAATTATGACTGGTGTGGGTGCATGAAGAATTTGGAGAAAAGTAGGAGTTTCGCAAAATCAAGTAAATTCCAGAAGGATCTACGGACTAGTTATGTGGTTCATTGCATTAACTCCTCATCGACTAGTACTACCACACCAAAACTTGAGGATGAAAATTTTTAATTAAAAATATTTTATTTATTTTATTTTTTTATAAAGAAAATTGGAGATGATGATGACGCAATTGATGATGGATCCCCATGAGAGGAATCCACGAACATCCAAAATTATAGTATTCTGGTCAAGGCAACATCTCCGAAAACAAGAAAAATTCAAAAGCAAGAAAGGCGGGTGAGGAGAAGACACGATAGAGGGAAAAGGAATTTTTCCCCACCCTAAAAACGTAGCCCAACTCCACTCCTCCTTAGGCTAGGACCTGCTAAGACTCTGGGCATAGAATCCCCCCCCCCCAAACTTAATTTCTATTTTGTCCTCAAAATTGAGGAACATATGAGAGGCTTGATGGGGAAGGACAAATATAAAAAGGACATAGCAGGCCCACCTAACGAAAGAGGATGAAACTTGGGTCTCGACTCAATGTGAGTCGGGATGAAATAACGAACGAGGACGAAACTCGGGGATCGTACCAGGCGGCATCCCATAAAGGTTGGAGATATTTTGCCCCACGGTGTTGACCCAACCGAACAGATCTTCTTGGTCGGCACGCATGAGTGCCAACTGCTGCTCTATCATGTCAACCTCAAGGGCAAGCTCCTCTTGCCTGTTGGAGATCCCTACTAGCAGGTCCTCCTCCTCCTCTTCGGGTTCCCCCTCGTGAGGAACCCTCTCTCGCGGCTGACGGTGATGCTCAAACAAAATTTTGCTCTTCTTCCTCGACAGGGCAAGAAGAGGAGGCACCGGTGTTTCTACGTTTTGGGGCCATTATGTTTGAACACAATTTTTTTTTAGCAAATAAAAATATTATTCTCTTTTTAAAATTTAAAAGTTAAACAATCACCTAAAGCATGCAAAAACTATATTTCTACATAAATTATTCTAACACCCTAACATGTAAATTATTTTCGTACGTAAAAATGGAAGAGGTGTGAGAGTTACTTGGATTTTTTTTTTTTTTTTTGCAATTTGGAGGTGAAGAGTCGTCGAAATTTAAGCTTCTTCGCTGGCAAAAATGGAGTCTCCTTCTTCAATTCTTTGAATGGAGTGCAATGGAGGATGAATGGAAGTAGAAGAGTTTGAAAGAAGAAGAGCTTCTTGTAGATCGGGCCGGAGTTTGAAGGCTTCTTGCCAGATTTTAGAGGGAGGAGAGCTGATCTGCTGACTGCCTTGAAGAATGGAGGAAGTTTTCGGGTGATCTGCTACTGAAGCCCGACGCATTCTTTTATAAAGGGACCTTGCAGTCGCAAGGCCTCTTTTACCTTGCGTCCGCAAGGTAAGCAGTTATGTCCGGCACTGATTCTTGTACACTGCATGACGGTCACGTACCCGGCATTTATGGGGGCCTTGGAGACCGATACAAAGACTAGCAAACATTATACACACACTCTCTCTCATTAATTATGTACATATTACTCTCTCTCTCTCTAGGATGTGCAATAATAATAATATTAAATGAATTGGTATATTGAGATTAATGGTAGAACATTAGTGGAGATATCACAAAATCGAAAGTAAAATAATGCATAGTCTAATTTCTTTCTCTTACAAATAAGAAAAATATATAAATAACAAATAAAGTGAACAACGGAGTGGCATGATATTATATACTCCCTTCGTTCCCGGCAAAGGGTCCACTATTTCATTTTGAAATGTTTCACATAAAGAATCCATTTTTAAAAATTAAGGCACGAGAGTGTTATTTTATTACTAATGAGTTACTAATAGTATCATTTTTCTTTAAAAATTGACTTTCAAATAGGGATTCTTTACACAGAACAGATTGAGTAATATTGAAGTACTGAGTACAAATTATGAATTTCAAAGTTATAATTTTAATAAATATATTTTTATGGACTACTTACAAAGTTTTTACAATAAGTTTCTGGTCTCTTAGAATAAATGATCTTTTATGGTATAACCTACTAACACATGATTAATCAGATAAATAAAATTTGTTTTACAAAAAAATAGTTATAAAACCTTGTTTTTACTTATTCACATGACTAAACGAGAATTGTTACTTGTTATTGTCTGGCCGAAGCTGTACATATGGTCCCCAATTCATTTACTTTCATTTAGTGTGTGCTGACCTATGGTCCTATACTATAAGAGCACAAACAACTGAGCTCCCCACTTGGGGAGCTTAAGCTCCATTTTTTTCTATTTTATTACAAAAATGTCATTAAGCTCCCCACTTAAACTCTTCACCAAAAACACTCTTCCAACAATGCACAGATTCCAACATTTTTACATACCTCATCATCTTTATCTCTATTAATTTAATATTTTTATATCTTACTTATATCAACCAATAATTTTGTTTATACAATTTTATTTACATATTTCTTACATTAATATATTAAATAATAAAAATATTTTCGAAATTAGTAATAAATAACTAATTATTAATAAATTATTTAATAATTATGTTTATAATTTTAAAAATAGAAAAACAAGTACAATAATTAAGTAAATAATATTTTTTTCTCAAATAAGTACAATAATTAGAATAGTAAATACAAATACAATAAGACACAGAAAATTCGAGAACAATACATTAAGTTGAGCATGAAAATTAGGGAAAATACAACAACAATTAAAGCAAACGTGACATTTCAAGCACTAACAAATTTAGTTACCAAAAAGTCTCCAAATATTTCCATCAAATCATGCTTCAGACGGCGATGTGTTCCTTTATCCTTAACGACACACCTTGTTTGAACATATCTCTCGTGCTCCAGAATACGCTCGTTAAAATATTCTCATGCTAAGCTACCATCTGTAATGTCAACTTGGTCATAGTCGGAAGCATTTGGTACACGATCGTAAGTATCTCGTTCATCTTCAACAATCATATTATGTAACATGATACATGTCATCATAATTTTTCCCAAACTACTTACCTCCCACATAAGTGCTGGGGCTCGTATTATTGCAAAACGTGCTTGCAACACCCCAAATGCATGCTCAACATCCTTTCTTGATACCTCTTGATGTTGAGCAAAGAGCTTATGTTTCTCACTGTGGCGATCTAATAGACTTGATGAATGTTGCCCATGGAGGATAAATATCGTCGGTTAAATAGTAACCCAAGTTATACTGATTACCATTAACCGTAAAACCTACCATCGGAGCTACACCAGTATAAATATCGTTAAATACCGGCGATCGATCAAGGACATTAATGTCATTACAAGTACCTGGAGTACCAAAGAATGCATGCCATATCCATAAATCGTAGGAAGCGACTGCTTCGAGTACAACGGTCGCTTTTCCGTCCCCTCGAGCATATTGCCTTGCCAAGACACAGGAAAATTCTTCCATTCCCAATGCATGCAATCTATACTACCTAACATACCTGGAAAACCGCGAGTCTCCCCAACATGAAGCAATCATTGAAGGTCCTCCTCTGTTGGTCTTCTTAAGTACTCATCTCCAAAAACACTTACCACACATTCGGCGAAATTCTTCACGCATTGAATTGATGTTGTTTTTCCAATACGAACATAGTCATCACACGCATCGTGGCAAGCATTCATTATAGCAGCAGTGCACTTTTGTAGTGGCGATAAACCAAGTTTCCCTGATGCTTCATATCGTTGTTGAAAATATGGAGTATGTTCACCTAGAGCTTTCACTACTCGGAGGAAGACATGTTTTCGCATCCGAAATGGTGTGCGAAATTGTTGGTCGGTGTATGTTGGATTCTCCGCAAAGTAGTCTGCATATAGGCGTCGATGGCCATCAACACGATCTCTGTCTATGTACGTACGTTGACGACCTCCTGTTTCTACTTGGCTGGAGGTTACTAGTTCCCTCATGATTTGACGCTTCCGACGTCGACGACCGGAGACGTCTAAAATACGTTTTTCTAGTTGCCTTTCAAACAAAGTATCTATATCTCCGTGATCATTGACATCTTCTTCATTTTCATTGGGCATCTGAGAATTGAAACTAGAACTTGAAGACATGATTGTAGTTAGGTATGAAATGAAGTGTTGGGATGATTAGTTGAAGTGTTTACACTACGATATTTATAGGCCAAGGGAAAATAATGAAATGTCACGGGTATTAATAAATTATTTGAAAAGTTAAAAGATAAAGCTAAAGATAAAGTTAAAGGAAAAGCTAAAAGAAAAGACTAAAGCTAAAGCTAAAGCTAAACAATAATTTCGATTTGTCGGTACACAGTAAATAGTAACTACTTAAACATTTCACAGGAATTACAGGAATTGGAAATCACACATTACATTAATATTACACATTACATTACATTAATATTACAGGAATTACAGGAATTGGAAATCAAAACAAATAGAAAGACAAATTAGAATAATATCTACTTAAACAGTTCACGGTACAACCGAGTGCAATCATTTTCCTCTTCTGCTATTTTGTTTTCCTTTTTCACCAAAAACTCCCATTGTTTGAATAAAGGATCCTTTACGGCCTCATCCCTCTTCCTTTTTTCTTCCTCTAGCCATATTTGTGCAAAGTTCATCCATCGGTCAAAATTGTCATTAAACACGCTGTCGATTTCATTTGCTTTCTTTAACTCTTCAAGTTGAGCCTCCTTAACTTTTCTTTTTCCTTTATTCTTTGAAGCTTTTCTGCCGGGAGGTCGATCTGGAAATGCAGTTGGGGCTTCTTCGGAATTGGAGGAAGAATTCAAAAAATGACCGACTTCATTTATTCAACTTCTCTTCGAGCCACTACTGTTCGAATTTTGAACCGTTTCAACATTGGCCGCCCACCACTTTGGTATCTTTCGAAGGACTCCCCAAGCTTCCATTAAGGTGAAATGTTTTCCCTCATCAGCTTGACAGATAATATGTGCCTTGTTAATGACATCATCATCATTCTACCCACTTGCTTTGGTAGCTAAGGCATGGTTAAAGGCTCCTGAGAATTTTGCAGCTGCCCTTGACACCTTTCCAAAATTATTTTTACATTGATATGAATTTCGGTTAAGACCCTCCTCTTTATGTGTATTGTAACAATCTGCAACTTTTTGTCAAAATTGGGTGGAAGTTTGGTTTGTACCAACATAAACGTCGGTAGTCACATTCTCCCAAGATTTACACAGATTTTTGGTCTCGTTTATGGACCACTTTACTCTTGTTGTTGATTTTCCACTTTGAGGGGTATTTTCATCAATCAAGACATCCTCATCTACCTCTTCAACATTAACTGGTTCTGGTTGTGTTGAAAACTGAGGCAAATTTGAAAGGGGGGGACTACCTGGAACATATTCATGAGTAGAACTTCCCATCACTCCCATAGGAAAATACCATTGGTTGAATTGTGATTGTTGTGATGAAAAAGGTGAATGAATATTTCCAAATTGTTGTTGCGACATATGAGAAAATGAGGCAAATGATTGGTGCGGCATATGAGAAAATGGCAGAAAATTTCCAAATTGTTGAGGATTTTGAAGATTTTTCATACCTCCGAATTTGGAAAATTTTGGAATTGTTATACTGAAGGCTGATTTTCGAAATCAAAAATATTATGATAGGATGATGTTTGGTTTTGTGAAGTTGGTTGGGGAATTTGACGAGCAGAGTATTGATTTGGCGTAGATGAACGTGAATTATCTTCTTTTTCATCAATTTTTTTTTACGAGATGAATTACGTGAAGTCATTGATTAAGTTATAAATCAGTAAAAATAGCAATACTACAATAATGACATTAATTGACTACTAAATAATAATAATACTACCACTACTAATAATAACAACAACAATACTACTTAAATAAGAACAATATCAATGGAAATAGTAATTACACTAATATTAATATCTATTAGCAACATTAATTATAAAAAATTATCTTGTCTAGTAAATAATTATAAATTACTTAACAAGTAAATAAATATTAATATCTAAATATTTAATAGCAATATTAAATATTGATTAAAAAATCAAATTTAAAGAGATGGAAGAGAGAAAATGCCTAGAAACTTGAAAAATTCGTAGAAATATTTTCTGATATCCAAATGAAACAAATCAAATCTCTATTTATAGGTAAAAATTTGTACTTTAATTCAGAAAAAAAAAACATTTTTTAAGGTTGAAAATTGGTCAAGAAAAGTTGGAGTGAAAAAGTAATTCGGTCCAATAGAATTTGAACAAGTGGAAAGGTGGTTAAATGACCATGAACAATGTGATCTCCAATGAATGGGAGGAAAGGCGGAAGTTGTCGGATTATTTACACAAGACTACCGTGTTTTGTGTATAACAAACATCATACAACGTCGTTTTTGGCCTGAACTTTTTTTAAGAACGGGAGCCTATTTTGCTCCTGAAATCGCTTTATGCCTAATTAAGCATCCGAAGGAACCTCCGTTGTTTTGCTTAATCTCGTTGAATCTCCTAAGCCCAATGCCAAGCACCTCTGTTGTTCCTACTCTAAGGTGCCCAAAATGTGCAAATTAAGGATCGGAGTATATATATATACACTAGATTTAGTGTTCGTGTCTATGGCACGGTATCGGTATAAAACTTGATCAGTGTATGGAGTAGGCAATATACGAATGCATCAATACATACTTGGATATTTATAAGGATCAAATTAATATATACTACACAATGAAAAAATGACAAAACCCAAAAACTAATTAAACATAAAATATAGTTTACTAGCCACAATGTTTGTGACTTGTCATGTATCAGAAAGAATCTCACTATTGTTAGTATGGAACCGATCGTAATATTAAAATACAAATAATTAAATAAGTACGAACACAAATTAATGGTTGAAATATAATCAAACACTAGCACATTAGGCATTGATCAGTCAAATGCTAACGGAACAAAATATCACCAAAAATCATCGAAAATTACAGGATCTATGAAACACTATAATTCAATACAAATCGCACGACTGTAATTGCAATACAAAAACTCGAATACACTAAACAGTTCACAACCAAATCCTGTTCTCCTTCTAACCACCATAGCCATATAAAGTGTTGCCTGCCTCTTTGAAGCATAAACACCATCCACAATAAAAGTTAAAATTATAATAAAGAAAAGAAAGTAAAATTTGCTAGTAGAAATTACTTACTTTAGCAAGTGAACATGAAAAGGATTGAAGCTGTCCATCGGCACCATAATAGAACAGAAATATGGAAGCACCATTGCATTCAAGACTGCACATTAACTTATTCTCATCGAAATTGACCTTCAATTCATAAATAAGTACCTACCATGCTGCTTTCCAGAGAAACTGAACCAAGCCTCCCTTGAGCAAAAGCCTTGCTTAGAGAACTGGTCAAATCGGATCCGTAGGGATTTGCTCCATTGCCCACCGGCAATAATAGACCTGTAGGTAAATGTATTATCTAATGAAAAAGAGAATCATAGTTTTTATATTATGTATTATTTGATGAAGAAAGAGATGAAGGATTTTCAAAATTAATACACCCACATGTATCAAAATTAACACTTAATCAATTAAAATAATACCACCATCCAACAGTAGTCCTATTGTAGTGTTTTGAAGCAACAAAATTAGCACCTCTGACAGTGGAATTGTGCAAGAAAAATAGGGATGGACAGTGGCATGGGACATCTCAGATCAAAGCACCTTTAGACATCTCTTTTTTTCACGGACGATTTCCTGCTTTTTTTTGGAAGCCACTAACTCCCAAGCTCGAGTCATTGTGGAACGATTGGTCCATAAGGGAAGGCTAAAGGAGAAATAGAAGGTTGTGTCTCGCGTAACTTAAAGGCTTAAATATAGTGAGAGATTCCAGACGACCTCAAATGCACCCTATAGAAAAAAGGTAAAAATCAAATGGAAGGGAAGCCAAGTTAGCTTTAGTATCAAGTCAAGAAGGCACAAATTCACAAAATAGCACAATAAAAAAACCGGGTTAAACTCAAAGGCATGAAAGCTAACAAAAAGGAGCTGACTTAGCATCAGGTCAAGAAGGCAAAAGCTCACAAAATAGCACAATAAAAAAACAATTAAACACAGAGGCATGAAAATTAACAAAACTAACACCCAAGATGTAATGAATTAAAACAACATCATAGTGTTTTGAAGCAACCAAATCCAAATCATTTATCACCATCCAACTGTGGAATTGTGCAAGAAAAATAGGGAGAAGATGGGACTCACTACTCGCATAGGAAGAAAGAGATTTAGGATTTTCAAAATTAATACACCCACATGTAACAAAATTAACACCCACATGTAATTGTCTTGTTGTCTACTGCATATATGCTAAGATTCTCATATCGTTATGTAGAAGAAATTAACTAAAAACAGCTTTTGTATCTTTCCAGGAGAATAATTTGGTTGGGTGATCTTACAATAATAAGAAAATAGCACATAGAAATTAACAATAAAATATATTACTGGAAGCTCTTACACAGTAATATCAAACATTGCTTCAAATTTATTTCAATATATCAAATTACCATGAACATTAAGAGTTAAACCATGAACACTAAATGCTGATCTAAATATATCAAATCCCCAAGTTCAGATGGCAGTCGGCAAAATAAATTGTTAGGGGAAAAAATCATGCACTTATATGGTAAATAATAAATATGGGTCAATATTTATTTCTATAAACTCTAATTCAAGAAAGCATTATACCAAGCAAGGTGAGATGCTCAAGAATAGACAAAAAAAAAAAAAAAAAAAAGATCCCAAGATCTCAAAAATCAAAGGAACCAAACCAAAAGCTGAATTGGGAGTAAGGAAAAAGGAGCACTAAAAGTATAACTTAAAGAAAGTAAGGACAATGCTTTCAGTAATTGGAAACCCAATTAAGATTGAGGAAAAAAGTGAATAAGTAATAAGAATACAGTGATTCAAGAACACATAAAATAATGGGTCAGTTATTCCAATATCATAACACAATTGTAGCACCCATTTTATCAATCATAAAGAAATTCGGTTTCGCTCGCTGCCAATCAAGAATTTCTAGAGAGTCGAAAATTGGGTTCACCTAATCGATAACCAGAAACGCTGCCGCCTCCGAGGAAAAAGAAGAAGAGGAGAAACTAAATAAATTAAAATTAAAACCCCAAAAAAAGTTGCTCTGACCTTCATAGTTAACACCCTTTGGAGAAAGATTACTATCCAAAACTCTCACCATAGCCCTACACACCATCAATAAAACCACCCATAACTTCCCGTTCGTTGAAAACCCAGTTCAAAATCCTCACACTCGTTAACGACCTAGGCAAAAAAGGAAAACAAATAGAAGCATTTACCGGTGGGTCAAAAGGTTTCCGGCCACCATGCCTTCTTCTTATGAGAGATTTAGGGAAGAGAGAGATGGTTGTGAAGCGAGAAAGGAGGGGAAAGATGAGTAGTGAGGAGAAAGAGAAGGGGCGGTGGAAAACCGTTGTTGTGTAGTCACAGAGGGAGAGGGGCACGGAGAGAGATGGGTTGCGAGGGAGGGAGTTGCAGAAAGATCGGTAGAGAGAAGCGGGGGAGTCAGAGAGGGGGTCGCACGACTGCCGTTCACACATGTAAAATAGTGAAGAGATTATAACCGTAGGATCGCGTTAAAAAAATCAATCTCAACCTCTAAATAGCTTTTGTCAATTTCGAGCGTGCGAGACTGACCTCTATTGTATTATAGACTAGTACTCTTGCCTATGCCGATGGCACGACACCAGTTTGGAAATTTATTAATAAATGAAGCAGATAATATGGAAATGAATTAATATTTACTTATAATTTGTAGGGGTTGGATATATGTACCCTACACAACGAAAAGGGA
Source organism: Codonopsis lanceolata (assembly GCA_013146195.2). Classification (NCBI taxonomy): domain Eukaryota; kingdom Viridiplantae; phylum Streptophyta; class Magnoliopsida; order Asterales; family Campanulaceae; genus Codonopsis; species Codonopsis lanceolata. The sequence goes on along the minus strand of CM028378.1, from coordinate 13,832,450 downwards.
AGAAAACTCAAATACCTAACAAAATAAAATCAACACCAATTCAAAATCTCTTACTCTCCCCTCCCTCACAACCTACAGAAATTCAAAACCCAAAAAAATCATTCATTCTGTCATTGAGTACAAAAACAAACAAACGCACGCCACACCTCTCCATGTCACGAAAAACCCGCATCGCCTCCTCTATCTTTTCCTGACCACAAAGAGACTGTATCAGTGTTATGAATGAAATTGCATTCGGATCACAATCTTTTCGCCTCATCTCCTCCAAAAGATAAAAAGCATCCACCATTTTCCCCGTCACAGCATACCCATTTAGTAAATTGTTGTAAACCACAATGTCAAGTGCAATACATGCTTCTCTCATCTGCACCAGAACATGCTTAGAGCATCTCATACGGTACCCCCAAATTTGGGGGTTTGGTCATCCCTTTTGCTACTCCAACCGATCCCCAAACCCAATCCCAAATTTGGGGTTTGCTACGGTGCTACCCCAAATTTGGGGTTCCACTGTAACATTACCCCAAATTTAGGGTTGGTGGGTCCCATATGTCATTAAATTAATTTTTAATAATTATATAATTGTTAAAATTGTTTATAATATAATATTTTTATTTAAATGTATTAAAAATTAATAAATACCTAATATTAGATCATATAAATAAATAATAATAATATTAAGTATTTTAAATTATTGAACATTATTAATTCAATAATTTTATAACATATTTTTCTATTATTTGTAGATTTCGTTTACAAATAAATAAATAAATTATTATTATACTAATTATAGAACACCAATTTCACATTTAAACTAAATAAATTGTTATATTTTGTATTGATTGTAATATTTTTAATGGTATTTTCAAGTACTTGTATGTTGATTAAATTATATTTTTTTCAATTTAGTTTAAAAAATTACTAATTTTTAAATATTATTAATAACGTAAATATAACTATTAAATATACGAAAATTATTAATTGGGCAATCTTAATAATAATTATTTAAAAGGTTAATAGCAAATTAATATACATGTTGATAAATAAAGTAAAAGAAATAAAAATAAAATATGCTAAGAAATATTCTATTTGGGGTGAGATTTGAGGTTATGGGTTGGAGTTGAAATAGTGTTTGGTGCTGAAATTGACCAAATTTGGAGTAAAATCTGACCAAATTTGGGGTTCCTTATTGGAGATGGCCTTAGCCTCCATGAGCCTCCCTTCTTTTCACCACCCGTACAACAACGAAGTAAAATGCTTAACACTACCATTCTTGCACAAAGCATTTAACAAACACCCAAATGCGTACTCATCTGGCTCACATCCATACTTAGGCATTTCATCTAACACCTCAACTGTTTTCTTCACCATTCTCGCTGAAGCAAATCTCCTCATCAACACAACAAACACTGGGGTGTTATCAACTCTGAATTATCTCTCCTCATTTCATCAATAAGGGCCCATACAGCGCCAAATTGTCTCATTTTTCCAAGGCTTTTGATCATTGCTTTGTACACATCATGATTATGCCTATAACATGTTTGTTTCGATGCCCAAACGAAAAACCTATACCCCAAGTTGCCAACATCGCCGCAACGATTTAGCACACGTTCTGTTAAACCAGACCGGACGACAACACCATATTCTTGCAATGCGAGTTCGAATGTCAGAACCCTCGAATGGAACTCCCTCAAAATTCGACATTAGGACCAAACCGGCTTTGATTTCTCGAGCCTGGCGTTCGCAATCTTCGGCATCTCTATCGGTGGGATCGAACATCCATCTCACATCCGTCTAGCCCGCTGTATTTCTTTATCTCGTCCGTCTTCTCTCCTCGGTTTCTGCAATCCAATGTAACTATCGAAGAAGATAGAGGAATAGGCTGGAAGAAGAGGTTGAGAGAAAACGTGTGAGAAGGGGTGGGAAGGGGGTTGCTCAACCGTCATTCACACATGTGAAATCGGGCAGCGATTATGACCGTAGGATCTCGGTAAAAGAATCGATCTTAGCCCCTGAATAGTTTTTGTCAATTGCGAGCGTGCGAGGCTGAGCTCTATTGTATTATATATATATATATATATATATATATATTTATATAATTTTGACCAATTCTTTTTTAAAGTTTCTAATCTCAAAAATCAACCGTTTTTTTTTTCAACCGCAAAAGACCACTTTTCGAAATATTGTTCCGAAAATGTTATTGTCTCCTTCAATAGCTCCGGTAAACACATTTGATTCGAAAATCACAATTGTAATGGATCTGTGCTAGGTAGGAATTTTTCAGTATAGATGAAGACGGAGTAGGATGAGGAAGAAAAAAGCTTACGATAGAAAAAGAAAGTGGAGGACGTGATCTGGTTCTCTATGATTTTATATTGCGGAGCAAAAATATTATATTAATGTATCGCGTTGTAAACATTGATGTATCACGGTTCAAACATTGATGTATCGCAGTTCTGATGTATCGCAATTCAAACATTGACGTATCGCGGTGCAAATATAGACTAGGCAATTAAACTGATAAATCGCGGTTCAAAAATTGATGTATCGCGGTGCAAAAATGGACTAGGCAATTAAAATGATGAATTACGGTGTAAAATTGATGCATCGCGGTTCAATAGTCAATACACCCAATTAAACTAATGAATCGCGGTTCAAACATTGATGTATCGCGTTGCAAAAATAGAATAGACCATTAAACTGATGAATTGCTATCCAAAAATTAATGATATAAAATTAATACATTATGGTTCAATAATCAATGCACCGCGATTCATTTTCGTAGCGCGCCTCATGTTCATTAAGGGTATCGTAATCTTTTTTCCTCTAAAATCGTCTTTTTCAATTTGAAAAAAATACATGGTACTGGAGCGAATTAAAACTTTGAAAAGTATATATATATTTGTTTTAAACCGCTAAAGTACACTTTTTAAGATAAAATAACGAAGATACAATTAATGAAGAAAAGGCATGCGGACAAAGACACAACCCAAATTTGGGCCTCGCAATGAAAAACATTGGGCATCACTTAAATTTTTGGGCGTCGAAATGTAAAAGTCACCTAAATTTTTGCATCGCTCAAAACATTGAACATCATTCATTTTGGGCCGTGTACTATGATTGCTACATTCCTACAGTTCTAATTCATATTATCACATTTTGGAACTCAACGACTCCCACATCATAGGCACCGACGTTCACATCATAGGCAACGACGCCCACATCGGAGGCAATGATGCCCAAATTGGATTTGCCTGAAAGCTTTGCTTATTTTTTTCAATGGTAGTACTCTTTTGTAAATGAAAGTAATCGTTCAAGTAGAAGCATAAATGGAAGTTGGAATTCCTTTCCTTTTATACGAATACTATTTCTCTCAAAAATGTTCATCAATCTCACTCCAAAAATTTTGCAACTCAATGCATACTTGAGTGACTTGCATTTGGTTACGCTCACATTGCAACTCATGGCAACGATGGCCACGTTGGAAGGAACGACGCTCATATTATAAGCAACGATGCCCAAATTGACACACAATTTCATACAACCTGATCTTGATCTCGACCTCGATTCCGCCCCCCTCTGTCTCATACAATTTCACACACACACACATCGAATAGCAATCAATCTATTTTTTTGTGAAGCTCCAAAGCATTCCATCTCAAAAACAATTGTTAGATTGTCACATTTGTTTCTGTAATAAAGAAACAAACAAAACAGAAGGGAATGTTTCGATAGCTAGACGTATTCTTCAGGGAGGAAGTTCGAAGAAGCTCGCTTTCGGTAGAGAAAAAAAGTACGATCTTTCAGGAAAAGCAGGTAGCTCAAACGGAGAAAGGAATGAATGGAGGAATGAAGAAACTAGGTTAATCTCTCGCTTCTTATCTCATTGAAGATGACGGTGGGTATTTTAGAAATAATTTTATTAAAATGGACTTTAACGGTTGAATAAAAAAATAGGGGAGTGAAGCAGTTATAATTTAGACACCACCGTTTGAATTGATAGAATTTTTCCGCCTAAGACTCTCATAACCATCTTTATGGATATTTTTACCATAATATTCAGTATAAAAATAAGAAATGTTTTGTTTGACCATTTTTATGCACAAATAGAGGCTAAAAGCAACAAGGGTTATTGTCAATTGAAACACCAAAAGACATTATGAAAAAAAAAAAAACTTAATGATGGTCACATGAGTCGGAGGTGGACATTTTACGTCAACTCGAATGACAGTGCATAAACAGAAGTTGTGATTAAAGAAAATACAATAGTTAAATGGGGCGCATTGCCTCAATTAGTAGTTGACTTGAGGGGGTTACTGGTAATTTCCCTAAAGTAAAACATGCTCATATTAAGAAGACAAGTAGCAGATAGATTACATAAAATTGTCGTAGCTAGTAGCCTAATGGACAGGACGACGAAGCTGAATCAGAAATAAAATGAATTGAGATTATTCTAGAGCGGGAGTGGGACTGTGGGACTGTGGGAGCGTGCTAGCCAAGGAGCTTTACAGAAGACAAAGGCCGCAGATGACAATGACCATATAGAAACTGCAATCTATGAAAATAGCACGAAGTGTCTGGTGTACCACCAAACCTAATTCCAATACTTTAATGGCTCCATCCCAATTTGGTCCATCCGTTTCTTTTTCTTCCTCGACCTTGTTTTCTATAACATTAACTTCCCCCCGCTTCCCAAGCACTAGTCGTCCAATCACTATTGCAACATCCGTCATCAAGAGTACATAAAGAGGCTTTGAGGCTATGATGCTCTTCGATTTTACAATACTACGAGGAAGACTAATGTTAGATAGAACAGCCAGAAACGCGATCACAATAGAACACAGAACCCGTGTGTTCTCCGAAGCAATAATACACGAGTTTATTTCTTTGGGAGTTAAGTCAATGCCGTAATGTTTTAGAAAAGGGGAGGGTTGTAGTTTGTCCACGACCTCCATGGCAGGACCTCCTCTTACTTCTTGTGGCAATCGTGATTCTACCCCGCTACCCCCCGAATCAAATGATTTCGCCCTTGAGAATCCATTGTTCACTAGTGTACCCGATGCGTCATTTTCGCCATCTGCAATACCAACAAAACAAAATGCAATGTCTCACGGTGTACGTAATATAAGTAGATCAATTCTATCCCCCTCCATTAATTCCTCTACGACAAATTGGAAGTGATCAAATTTTTTAAGCCAAATCTATTGTTTTTCAAAATCATAAATTGGTGATAGTGATAGAATCCGTGATCGTGTACAATAATTAATATCAAATTCAAATTCAATAAGTAGAAGATAATATTAGTGTGATTGATAGGTACCATGGAAATTGGGTGGAGGGATAGGGTGGTGTTGGAATAATAAATCAGGGGAGGATTGAGCGTGTGAATGATGAGCCTCCATTAACGAAGATGAATCACCAACTGTTTGGACGCGACCCGTGATGAGTGTCATTCGATCTGTTCCTCTCTCCATTATCCTTCTCCTCCTTCCATCTCTCTCCCCGCCGCTTCTGACCACCTCCATCTTTTCCATCTCTGAATCTGATCTCTCTCTCTCTCTCAAACGACGACGACAAACTAGGTAATTTTAACATGGCGGTCCCTTCAACCACTCTCAGCTACGTCGTCGTTTGATTAACAGAATCACCGATCTCTGCGGTTATTGTACCATGTCTTAAATCTTAATCGATTGATTGGGTCAATTAAATATGAGTATAATTAAACTTGTTTGGGAATTGGGGGAATTAATATTTAATTTGTGAAGAACGAAGAGTGAAGTCAGTGAACCCACCCAGCCTCAGCCTCAGCCTCAACAAAATTATCACATACACGTAACACCCTTTGTTCCAAACTCACAGCTCAATGGATAATGGAGTACTAAATACTCCTATAGAGATCATGTCATGGGAGCCTTGACAAACATAATACTTTTCCATTCCTTAAAATAAATTAATTAATTACTATATAATATAATTATCCATAAAATTGAAGGGCTAATGCATTGCTTTATTTGTCTGTATACTATATAACCAACACTAAACAATGATGCAAGTTTTACTTTTACTTTTATTATGAACAAACAAAAATTAAATGATAATATTGCCTCTCGTGTTTATTTTTAGGTTTTTATTTATTTATTAAAACTAAAGTTGATTTTTGGGTTATTTTAGTACCACGTACCTGTACATTAATGTTCACATACAATATTAGATGTCCACATTAGGACATCATTAAACTTCTACAAAAGTAAACACTATTTAGGGACAAAAAAAAAACACTAATTGAAATATCTTAAAATAATATGTTAAATTCTTTATGTAGAACGAAGAAAGTAAAAATAAACATCCATTGAGGAACGTGCATAATATACTGTTAGTATTAGGTCTCTACTAGTGAAGCACCCATAGGTTGCACGGTTTGTTCACGAGTGTAAATTTATATACTCAATTAAAGTTGAGTAATAGATAATTAAAAACTTTAATATGAATAAAATAAACGAAAATTAAAGATAGAGAATCAAATAAATTTGAAAAGGTTATTATAAATTTTAGAATACTTATTTATATACAACATTTGTTGTTGAATCTGTACGACTATTACAACTATCACTACCACATAACAACGTTTGAATATCTTTAGATTAGTAACTCTAGGTAAAGCGAGATACAACAAGTCATGACTAAAAACATTTTTTTTCAAATGAAATCGTTAGACAATGACTATCCCTAACTTTTATTTATAGACATTGCGTAAGATACCATCAGTGGAAACTGCGTTTTCTGGAATTTGAATAAAATTCTATGATCAGATGGTGTCACTGATATTTTTTAAATCAAAACAGTAATACCAAAATTGCCCTTTGAAAGAACTTGACTTTCTAAAACATGGTTTTTCATAAATGATAGTATTATGGAAGTATATATATGTTTATTATCATATGTTCATATCATAATTAACCATCATAATTTGAAATAACTCGACCTTCTAAAATATTGTTTCAACGATCTTGTGTCATTATTTAATAAATAATTGACATAATCTATCGTTTATATATAATTATGTTGTATCTGGATTAATTTTCTATAACGATAGAAAATTATATACATAAATAAAATTGAATAATATAAAAATTAAGAACTTTAATATGAACAAAATAATAAAAATTAAAGATAGTAAATCACATATATTTTAAAATATTATTATTGATTTTAGAATATTTCTTAATAAACAATATTTGTCGTTGAACATGTACAACTATTACTACTATCACTATCTCATAACAAAATTCGAAGATGTTTAGGATTAGTAACTTTACACAAAACGACATACAATTAGTCATGGCTAAAAGAATGTTTTTTTTAAAGAAGTTCTACATTAGACAATGACTGACCATGACTCTTATTTCTAGACATTGTTTAAGACACCATCATCAAACTATCCTCTCTGTAATTTGAATGAAATTCTAGTATCCGAAGATATCAGTGACATTCTTGGAATCAAAATGATGCCACCAGAATTGTCATTTGAAAGAAGAATTCGACCTTCTAAGACATGGTTTCACAATTTGGTTTCAATTTCTCGTGTCATTGCATTACTCAAGGTAACGATCAATCTTTGTAATAATTAGTCTTGTTCCACTGCACAACCCTGCAATATGGATAATATATTTTCAATAACGTGTTGCCCAAACTTTTGTGTATTAATGTTAATCAACCAGCATGTATTTTATTTTTCTTTATTTTTATAATAAAATTAAAATCAAATGATGTCATTTAAGTGGTTGAAAATGAATTATTTAATTTTGATCAAATGATATTTGGCTATTAATTGAAGTAATCTCTTATTCTTTTAATTTAGTTTTTCGTCTTCGTATTGATTGAATATAACTTTCATATATTGCAATAGATATTTCTTATCAACTAGATAATGAATAGTGGCATAAATCTATAAACATGCAAATAAAAAGTACCAATAAAAAATTGTGAAATAATTTGATGGTAGAAATTCGGTCTCGTACCCTTTTTTTGTAATCGGAAAAAGTCATTTTATGCATTGCGATGCAAGATTTTGTGCATTGTAAATTTGTAATGCACAAAATAAAGCACTTTCATGCATTGCGATGCAAAAAGTGACTTTTCCTGATTGAAAAAAAAAAAGAATAGCGGAGCTGTTAAAAAAATTGTAGAAGGAACCGGTCTACAATGTTCCCCAACTCAAAACTAATAAAAATTTCAATCCGACCTAAATTAAATAACCCTAAACAAATAGGTCATGTACATTCAAACTTACATTAGCCAAATATAACTACCCAAACACAAATTTTACCCTATAACATTTGCCGTCTAAAACATAAAACCCTAACATTTTTTCTCATTTGTTTGTTTAACGCTTCATTTTGGATGACCCTCAGTTCCAAATTTTGTTCCGAAAAAACACTAAGGACATATTTTCCCAAATTCCTCAACGCCTTCTAAGATCTCATAGTAAAAGGAAAGAGTTCGTTAAGAAATTATGTTTAACTATCCATACAAACAATACTTCAACGGTTCTTCAATTTTGTTTTGTAAACATGGTTTTTCAATAACTTTTGCCTTAGGGAAAGAAAATGACTATTAGAAGTCAAAATTTATTGAATGACACTAATTTCAGCCAATGTGGCTGTTTTATAACCTATATGTTGCAAATCTAAACATAACAAAGTTATATGTTTAAGATTTGTTAGATTTTATAATTTATTTTCTTATTATTTTAAGAAATTAATATTATGTTTGGAATATTTCAATTATCTCAATGTTTAGAAATTTTTAAAATTTTTTGAAAATAGAGTTTAACAATTATATATTTTAACTTAGAAAAATTATAGTTTAAAATATATAAACCATTTTTCTTTCTCCAAGATCTTACCAATTATGAGGTGTTTTTTTATCTACTTGTTTCATATCTAAAAATAACAAACTTATATATTCAGGATATGGATTTATTATTTAAAAAATTCCTTACAACTTTATTTAGGGAAATTTAGAGAATATAATATTCAATTATGAATATGTGAAGCATTTCGTTGTTTAGATTTTTTTAAATAATTAAAAAGCTTGAAATTCTACTAATAAATAAATTTATACATGCAATGTCTATATATTTGTCAAAAAAAAAAGATACTATAACTTATACATTTAATTTTTCAGATCTAAGAATCTAACGATAATTTTTTAGAATAAAAATGATTTAATATATATAAACATTTTTACCTTGTCCAAGTTCTTAATACATTATTGTCATGCTTTCACTTTTTGTCCGCTTCAATAAAATGGTCTTGTTTGTTTTCTTTTTAAGACAACATTATTTTGTCTATTAGCCACGTACACTTGACTTTAATTATAAGTCACGTACATACGACTTTAAAGGAAACTACATAATATTTCAAAACATCTGATCTCCAAAAAATGCAAAAAAAAAAAAAAGACAAATATTGAATAAATATATAAATATGTATCAAATAAATTGTTTATATAAAGATATTTTTGGATTTTCAATTGTTTTCAGCTACGAATGAGAATTTACTTCAGGTAACATTTTTCATCCAAAACCAAGACGAAAGAGGATAGAGTGACTAAAGTGTAATGATGAAATTGTTGAAAAAAATAACAAGATGACGTTAATGAATAAAAACTCGAAGTAAGATGATAAATTTGATATGTAAGCCAGTTAAGGAATGAATATTATCATTTCAAGTTTAAACTTGCAACTTTGAGTCGCATATTTATACTTAGTTTTATTTGTACAATAGCATAATCAATCTCTTCATCTACGTGTTGCTCTCATACAGTCGCCAGTAGATCTTGATTTTTAAAAATTAATAATAATATAACTACTAATGAGAGTCTTTTATTATATACTCCGTAGTAAGAAGGTAGCAATCTAGTTTATTTTTTTGACGACCTGATTATGGTATATTACTAACTTTGCTGCTTTATACTAAGAAAATCTTTAAAATAAATTAAATTGATCGATATAATTAAGGAAAAAATGTTGAAATTGTGACATGTTAGTCTTATCTCCCACTTTGACCAAAAAAAATTTATCTATCTCTTGTTATACATTTGAATAATTTTGGTGTTTTACTAAACAAATAGACATAAGTCAACATATTAAGATAATGTCACATGAGCATTCACAAACAAATGAATGTCGAGTTGAAATTAATTAATTTTAATATTGTGAGCTATAAATTAAGCTAAAAAATAACAATAAAAAAATGTTTCAACTTTGAATCTCAGTCAAGAACATTAAATTTACTAAAGATATTTGAAAAGTCATTTGAATCTAAAGAGTTATTGTCAACTTCATTAATTGATTTTCATTTCAATTTCCAAAAAAAAAATATGGTAAATATTCAAATTATAAATATTTCCAAATTTAGTAAGTTACTTTTAACGAAAACTTTCCATAATTTGCTTCTCTTCTTTTATATATTTATAGATTTAGAAAACGAAAATCACTAAGCAAACCTTTTTCTTGACATACCCAAAAAAGTTGAGTTTGAGGTTCCAAACAAGCACCATTGACAACCAGGCCAAAAAGGGTATTTTAAGGGTATTTTTGGTAGTTATCAAAGTAAAAATGTCTAATATATTTTGAGTTACCAAGTGAGTGGTTTAAATCACTCAAGTATAAAGATGAGCAGTTTAAACAACCTAAGTGAATAGCTTAAACGACTTAGTGACTAGTTTAAACGATATAGCAAGTAATTTAAACGGTTCAGTGAGTAATTTAAGAGACCCTAATATGTAGTTTAAACGATTCTAATGAGTAGTTAAAACTACCTAATAAGTAATTTAAAGGACAAAATCAATAGATTAAGGGCAAAATGATAACTTGTGTAGCACTGTCCTTTTTTAAATCACGTGTGAACTAAAATAAACCTAAGAAGCTCAAGTTAATGTTGTGCAGGGCGATTTGAGGTAGCTGGCAATCAGTGTTGTAGAAGAACCTAATGGCTGATGAGTGGAGAATACAATGGTACCGCACCGCCATAATACTAAAGAATCAGGACAGTGGTCCATAGCCCTATGCAGCTTGAGCCCACCTCTTTGTTTCCCTTAAAATGCTTCTCTTTTGAATTAGGCAATTGGCATGTATGTCGCATTGTCGCCTCTAAAGTTTAAACCAAAAAATATACTCCCTTTTATTCGTAATAAATATTCCTTATTTTATTTTTTTTAAAATGTTCTTTTTTAATTTTGGGAAGATTTTTAAGTAAATTACTAATAAAATCGTATAAATTTGAAAATTAAAAAGGAGAAGGATCCATTGATTTGACAAACTATAGCTAAGTGATCTTTGAGGGAATTAAAAAAAAAACAATAATATATAGAGTTAACTCTTTGATGCGTCCAAAATAATCCTAGGACACACTGGACTTTTTAAACTGGATATCTGGTTTTCAACTTATCCAAAAACTTCAAGGCCCAACCCTGTAGAACAAGCAACAACCATAAACATGGCAGGGGCTCTCCCTGCAAAAGCCCTCCGGCGTGAGAATTAGTCCAACAGTTAACTGAGAAAACAATTTGACAGAGTTTAGCCTTATAGAAATCACGTACCTCCCTCCTTTGTTTCGAGGGGTTTTATCGCCTGTGCCGGAGAGTAACTATCCATTAAACATCGTGGCGTGCCTGGCGGGCACATTAACTCATCATGGAGGTGGTGACGAGTTTCTCGGAAGTAACTGCTCACATTCAAGACAATCATTACTTTCATAATCAAGCATGGTAAATCCTGCTCGATGAATATTTGCTGTCTGTAAGCCCATGCATTCTTGCTCTGGGTATTAAGCCCCACCACATTTCATTGCCGCCTCAACGTGACTGGGACCTAGAGTGCACGTGTTCTCCCCCTGACTAATGGAGACGTGTCGGGCACGTGACTTGTATGTTGGGCCTATTGGGCCGGGCAGCTAAGTAGCCCCCTACTCTTTGTCTGTCGAATATCTATGCTCGGAGCGAAGAGAAGAATCTTGAATCCCCAGGCCAGATCGTTCTTAAGATGAATCTTTTCATGAATTCATCAAGGATCATCCTCAACCAGACGTTATGAGTGGATGTCATCCCAAAGGATTTTGAAGGGACGGGTCGCCATCAGTCGCCTTATACCCCCACGCAGGCTCATTCCCCAAGGGATCATTAAATGATGTGCTCCGGTTTCCATGCCCTAATGATGACGACTCTTGGGACAGCCCCAACTGGCGGTTTCTCTTGGTATAAAAGCTCAAGTTCCCTTCCATTTCAAACTTTACCCATACTTGTGTAAAATCAAATCCAGGAAAAGTTCTCATCTCTGCCCTCAGACACGTGGAAAAGATTTCTCAAGACCCTCTTCAAATCATTCGCTTCCCATCTACAGGTACTTTTCAATCCACATTGTTACCTCTGTTACAATTTCAAACTGCATTTTCGCCGCTAAAACCCCCATTTTTGGGGTTCAATAATGTCGGCTGGGTATATGATGAGTTTTGTTACGATCTGAAAATAAATCTGTCGTAAATCAAAATGTCTGATACACGTTCCTTCTCCTTGTCTTAAATCGCCTGTCCCTCATGCTTTCAAATTGTCACAACCCTTAAACCCATGAACGATCGGAGTCTAACCATTTCCCTGTTCTTATTTACAAAAAACCGACTCACCAATGGGAATCGAGGGATATCAAACTGGTGCCATGTTCATCAGTCTTGAAATAATCCTTAATCATGGGTTCTTGCTTGCCCGCCCTTTGCTAACTTTTCACGAGCAAGGACTAACATGCATTCCTCGATTCATGTTTCCTGTAGGATGTCTTCCAGTGACAAAACACATTTAGAAATCGAAGGTCGTAGTTATGATCATGGAGCCTCTACTGAGACCAAAGAGAGCCTCGAGACTGAATCCTCTAGCTCCAAGGGAGCCGAGCAGGAAAATCCCTTATTAAACCCATGGGAACTAATAACTTTCGCAGGAAGAACTTTAGAATCCCCGACTGAGCCAGAAAACAAACTCATCGAGCACGAGCAAACCGACTTTAGGGTAGATGATCGACCTGATAGTATCCTTCCGAGCACCATCAGCCCGCGACCCAAAAAGAAAAACCCTGACACTCATAAGGGCAAACAAATCACTGCTGATGTTCCCCCTCAACTCAAATGGGACGACTTAAACTGCGAGGACGATGTATCTGCTTGGTTTTACTCATTTGGTATGGACCCCAAAAATTACCGAGTTAGAGCCTTCGACCTGGATATCGAAAAGAACGGGCATAACTTTCAGGGTGACCGTATGGTCTTCTACTTCGATTTCTTTCTTCTAGGCCTTAGGCTTTCTCTTGACCCCTTCTTCTCTGAATTTTTGAATTTGAACAACGCCCTTCCTTGCGATCTAACTCTCACAACCGTACGATTCCTGGTCGCCTATACCGTTGCCTACCGACTGCTCGAGTTTGAACCCAGCATGGCCCTTTTCAGAAAATTCTTCTTGTTTTCCTTAGATAAGAAAAGTGGTCGTATAACTGGTCGATCCAACCCTAATTACTTCAAACTCCTCACTGACAGTCCCAACAAAGTCGATGCCTGGGACGGAAAGGCACTGCCCGTTGAATCCCAAGTCGGGTGGCCCTTTGCTCCATACTTGGAGGATTTAGAAATTGCCAAGTATGACAAAAATGCATTCCGAGCACGAGAACCCTACCTCAAAAAAGCTTTTAGGAAACTACTTGGAGTCAAGGAAGGCAAAAACGGGCAGGATTGGGTGCTAGACTGGGTAGCCCTTACCTCTGATTCCCCCTTACTTCGACTGGCCGGGATATTAAGCTGGCCTGTAGCTGAGGTACCCCACCCATATTGGGGTAGCTGCCATGGAGGTAGATTCCCCAGCGAGTGCCCAGACTACGAGCTGACTGGGACCAATTGCACCCTTGCTTTTTCTCTTACTGGTTTGCACAAGCGTCAATTTTAACTCTTCTTTACTTCTCATTTCAACCAAAGTTTTCACCGATTCTTCATAATTTTCCCTGCATATATGAGGCAACTAGAAGATTCCAACCGATTTCTCCAGGCTATGAAGAGGGGAGCTACAAGGAGAAACACTCAAATGGCCACCTTGGAGCCTGCTCGTCTTCCCACCGTTCCTGCTACAAATACAGGGCGTGGATCTAACTCTCACAACCGTACGAGCTCTCCAAGTTAGAGGAAGAGAAGAAGACATTGGAGTCACATCTTAATTTTTCTAAGAAATCAGAGGAGACTGCTGTAAAAAATATCGGCCAGGTGAGGAAAGAACTCAAGGAAGCCCTCAACCAATTGCAGCGAGCTGAGGAGGTGGTGGCCGAGAAGGAGAAGGAGAAGGAGAAGAAGCTGAGGGAAGAACTGTCCCAGCCCAGTGAAGAACAGAAGCAAGTGATCATTTCCGACTACAAAAATTATGAAGACTTCCAAGCCAGCATCGAAGAAGAAGCTTACCCTTTCTTCCTTCAAGGAGTGCATCACGTCCTAAGGAAACTCGCGTGCAGCGGGATGGACATACAGCCAACAAAGCTTACTGAATAGGGAACCAACACCCCCTTCTGTCCTTCTGCACGCCCAAGCCATGCCTTGGTGCCTTACACTGAAGACGAGCTGACGTCTATGGCCGAATCGGATGCACAGAAAGGGCTAGCTATATGGACCCCTCCACCAACTGCCGAAGTGACCATTACATATCTAATGACCCAGATCTGGATGGCTAAATCACAGGAGGATTCTACCCTGGCCGCACATTCCGCTGGTGATGACGGGTACGTGATCGTACTTGAAGAGACTACTGCAAATGAAGTGGTTGACGCCGTCCCAAACACTGACCAAACTACTGCTGATCCTTAAGTTTTTCCCGGCCTACGTGCCAAAGTTGAACTTCCCTTTTTGTTTCTTTTGCAAAACAATTTACATTACTCTGGGGCCTGTAATATCTAACCTTTCTACCTTTAACATCGATATTCATATTTTGTCTATACTTGTGTTCTCATAAATGTTTCAACTGCTTTTTGTTTTAAAAACAATCTTTTAAATCGAGCAAGCTCATTCCAGGCTTGTCGAGATAAAAAATGCAAAGCCTTCGAACAACAACTCCTTCACTTGAGCTGAGATAGCTCGCAGTTATGAAGGAGCATAATCGAAACGACTAGCTCGAACACCAACCTTTTTTCACGAGCAAAGATACCTTTGCTCGTGAAAAAAAGCATAATCGAGATAACCTTAGATCACACTCGAACACCAACTTTTAAGACATGCAGGAGAAATCCATGCTTGCCAAAAGCATAATCGAGTTCGCACCAAACGCTATAAGTAAGATACTTAAAAAATAAGAGCCAATGCATGCTTGCTCATTTCATCCCCACTTATATCAAATCAAGAAAGTGCAAAATCCCAATCAACGATAATATTTCTTCAAATGATCTGCATGCCATGGATGCTTAAGCTCAATGCCTTCCTTTGTTCGCAACATATAGGTCCCCTCCTTTACAATTCTGACTACCTGAAAAGGACCTTCCCAATTAGGATAAAGCTTCCCCCATTCTGCTCAATGGCATGTTGCTTCAATATTACGGAGAACCCACTCGCCCACAGCAAATGGTCGACCACGAACCCTTTTATCGTGGTGGGCCTTTGCTCGCTGCTTGTAATTGGCCATTCATATTTTAGATTCCAGCTGTTTCTCATCCACCAAATCAAGATCAGCTGCCCGGGCTACATTGTTGGATTCTGTGTCGTAATGAGATACTCTGTGATTTGGCAAATACATCTCCACCGGTGCCATGGCCTCAGATCCATAAGCCAAAGAAAAAGTCGTCTCACCCGTGGGCCCTCTAACCGTTGTTCTAACCACCCACAAAGCCGATGGCAATTCATCCACCCACCTTCCTGCCTTATCTTCAAGATTTCTGTTAAGGGCATGTAGGAATTGCTTATTGGCAGCTTCAGCTTGTCCATTACCTTGAGGATATGCCACAGATGACTACCAATGCTTCACACGCATCTGCTCGCATGCTTTTGTGAACTTCTCCGAAAACTGAGTCTCGTGATCAGAAATTATCGCCCGGGGTACCCTAAAACGGCACCATATATTCTCGTGCACAAAGTCGATCACATTGACTTCACTAATAGTTGGCAAACGCTTGGCCTCTACCCATTTAGTAAAGTAATCAACAGCCACCACTGCATACTTAAACTTTGAACGAGCCAGGGGAAAAGGACCTATGAGGTCTATACCCCACATATCAAACAACCATGAAGCCACCACTGGACACACTGGCCTTCTTAAACTGGATATCTGGCTTTCACCTTATCCTCTGGCAAGGTTCCCTACTCGATGTAACCCTTCAGATCATCTATCCAACACTTTGCGGAAGGCTCAATGTCCATGATTACCTCCTTCTCTATCACTGGGACCTCTAAGTATTCAATCATGACCCCCGGATGCAAAGATTGAATTTCATCCTCGGCCATCTTGGAAAGGTAATCTGCACGCATATTATCCTCGCGACCAATTCGCACTAACTCCCAATAATCAAAATCCTTCAAAATCTCCTTCACCATGGTTCAGTAGTGAACCAGAACTGGATGATGGACAACATAATCACCCTTGACTTGGTTTACGACCAATTGCGAATCACAATAAATTATTACCTCGCGCACTCATATGTCTTGCGCAAGCTCAAGCCCCGCGATCAAAGCTTCATACTCTGCTTGGTTATTTGATGCTGGAAACTTGAAACGCAAAGCCTTTTCAAACTCC
The DNA here is from genome assembly GCA_013146195.2 of Codonopsis lanceolata. NCBI lineage: Eukaryota > Viridiplantae > Streptophyta > Magnoliopsida > Asterales > Campanulaceae > Codonopsis > Codonopsis lanceolata. The sequence continues at coordinate 13,815,656 of CM028378.1, read as the reverse complement.
ACATCATGTTTGGGTGGAACTAACGCAAGACCTGCTCCACTTCCAAACCTGCTAGTTGAACCATCCACGTGCAATTCCCAGCAATAATCTGGGCGAGGCCTTTGAATAGGAACATTCGTTGATGCAGTCTTAGTAGAAAACTCCTCCTCGCATGAATCCTTGAAACTAGTCTCCGCCACAAAGTCTGCCAAAGCATGTGCCTTAATGGCTCTCTGAGGCTGGTAATCGATTTCAAACTCGGTCAATTCAATCGACCAGGTGAGCAAGCGACCAGAAGAGTCCGGCTTGTGCAAAATTTTCCTGAGAGGTGTGTCCGTGTACACAATGATAGGGTGTGTAGAAAAATAAGCTCGAAGTTTCCGAGCAGCAACAACAAGTGAGTAAGCCAACTTTTCTGCATTAAAATAACGTCCCTCCACCGCGGTGAGGGCCTTGGAAACATAATACACAAGCTTTTGAAGATTACATTCTTCTCTAACTAATACAGCGGCCACAACCTGCTCTATAGCCACGAGATACACAAATAAATTTTCTCTGAAGACTGGACTACTTAACAAAGGAGGTTGCCCCAGATACTTCACCAGCTGCTTGAAAGCCTCTTGACATTCCTTTGTCCACTCAAACCCTTTGTTTCCACGGAGCACTTTGAAGAATGGCAAGCACCTTTCTACCGACTTGGAAATAAAACGACCAAGGGCTATAACTCGGTCATTGAGCTTCTGGACATCCTTGATGCAGCGAGGAGGCTTCATTGTGACCAATGCCTTGATTTTCTCCGGGTTGGCCTCAATACCTCTTTCATTCACCATAAAACCCAGGAATTTTCCCGCCTTCACCCCGAACACACACTTGCTCGGGTTAAGCTTCATATTGTTTTTCCTGATATTGTCGAAGTTCTCTACCAAATCAACAGTATGATCATGCCCTTTGGTCTTCACCACCATATCATCGATGTATGTCCTCCACATTTCTGCCGATCTGCGAGCTGAAGACCCTATTCACCATCCGCTAGTAAGTAGCTCATGCATTCTTTAAGCCGAATGGCATCATTTTGTAGCAGTAAAGCCCTCCTGCTGCTCGGAACGCGGTCAAGGCTTTATCCTCCTCATTCATCTTCACTTGGTGATACCCCGAGTATGCATCAATAAAACTCAAGAACTCAAAACCTGCTATAGCATCCACCAGCTTGTCGATGCGAGGAAGAGGATAGCAATCCTTCGGACAAGCTTTATTGAGTTCAGTAAAATCCACACACATCCTCCATTTTCCATTCGACTTTTTGACCATGACTACATTAGCCAGCCAAGTCGGATAGTGTATCTCCTCAATAATATCTGCATTAAGCAATTTCTCTTCCTCTTCCTTGATCGCTTTGTCCTTTTTCTGCAAAATACACTCTGGGCCTCTATTGAATTGGCCTAAAAGTTAGATCCACACTAAGACAGTGAACTGCAACATCTTCGCTAACCCTCTGCATATCCTCTGGCCTTCACGCGAAGTTGCGAACACATCCAAGCTTTCCTGGAGCTGCTTGACCAAATTAGCCCAAGCCTCAGCTGACAGTGCCTTACCAATTTTTATCTTCTGCTCGGGGTAAGCAGAATTAATGACCACTTCTTCAAGCTCGTCTTGAGCTGTAAATTCCGGTTCATTCCGCATTTAGAGCGTGTCACACTCTACTTTTTCCTCTTCCTCAACCTGAGTTTCTGCTGCATCAAGCTGATTCAACTCCATGTCTACCGCTTGCTCGGCCTGTCCCCCCGACCCCAATGTCGGCAAAGGACAAGTGGCCTCCTCCCGACCTTGTTGTTCATCTGGTACCAACCCTATGTCAACAGCCTGCTCGACTTGTCCCCCCGACCCCAACGTCGGCAAAGGACAAGTATCTTCCTCGTGACCACGTTGCTCATCTTGAACCAAGCCCTCATCGACCATAGCAATCGTTGAAGGTCCCACAGTTACATGAGACTTTTCCTTGGTGCTGATGGTAACTTTCTGCTCGCCATCCTCCAAAGTCAACTTCTGCTTCTTCCTCTGACTATCCCGTACATATTCCAGGACTGCCCGGGGCTGACTCTTCAATACCCCCACTCCTTGATCGGTGTAAAACTTAGCTCGCTGGTGAGGAATGGAAGCGACCATTTGGAACTTGGTCATGCTCGGTACCCCTAAAATGATGTTATAGGGGGGATTTCAATTCAATCGCCATAAAGGTGACTTTTTCTGCTCGAGTACGACTGCCTTCACCAATGAAAACTTCCAGCTCGACTGTGCCCTTCACGGGCACCTTATGATTGGTGAAGCCCTCCGAAGTCCCCACATAAGGTTTAAGGCGTTCATCTCTCAGCTCCAGGCCCTGAAAACACGAGTAGTACATAACATCCCTACAGGCTCCAGTATCCACCAAAATTTTGTGCACAACCCAGCCATCGACCAAAGCAGAAACAATCAAGGACTATTCCCCTGCCACATTACTCGCCAGCTCACTGCGAGTAAATTGTATTGACTCTTCCCCTACTTGGAGAGTGGCGGGGCGATCTACCACCTTTGACAAAGAATAAATTTGATTGCCGAGCTGAGTGGGTGTGGGCTCCTCATCAATAATTACATTTATTACCCCTCTGATCGGGGGTGCATCTCTACGGGGAACATTCCCCCTGTTCCCTCCATCTCTCTTGAACCGGTCTAACCGGCCTTCATCTATCAACTTTTGAATGGGCTTTTTCAATGGCCAACATTCCTCCATTGTGTGTCCATAATCATCATGATAGGCACACGTCTTAGATCGATCCCTAGAATCTGTCGTTTCAGGGTTCATGCGAGGCGGGCGAGGAAGCTCATCTCAGACCTCGTACATTATGTCTTCCCGCAATGTGTTGAGCGGGATGAGTTCACTCTCTCGCAGAAACTCCCTTGGGCGATCATATCGCGACTTGCTCCTATTATAACCGCCACCTGCACCTTGGTGCTTAGCCGCTCCCCAACCGGCACTTTCCTTCTTCTTCTCCTTCTTTGCGGTCTCCCCCGCGCACCACTTCTGAGCCCTCATCAACATCTCAGCATGTGTCTTGGGCTCTCGCATGCTCAACTCAGACCTCAAACCGCCCTCTCCCTCAAGCAAACCCGTTTCAAAGTAAAGAGTGACCTCTTGCTCGGATAACCCAGGAACCTGCTCGAGCATCTTTGTAAACCACTCCAAATAACTGGCGGTTGATTCATGAACTCCCTGCTTAACCTTTGATAAATCGGCCCTTGTTTTTGCAATCGCCCCCGAGGTCCCAAAATCTGCTAAGAACTTTGCCCGCAAATCAGCCCAATTATTGATAGATCTGCGAGGAAGAGCTCCCATCCATGTCAGTGTCTTTCCTTGTAATGCTCCCACAAAAGCTTGAATCTTCAATACCTCGTTTGACGTGACAAGACCTATATGGGACTCAAAAGACATCAGCCAATCTCTCGCCTTTGTCTTCCCTGTATACTCTTTAACATTTGGAAAAATAAGCCCTAGTGCTGGAGGTGCATTCTCAATCCAAGGGGCTAACGGACTAGCTGACGTACCTAGAAAATTCTCATCCAAAGCCTTGCCCTGCTCCCATGCCTCCATTCGGCGCTTCAAATCCTCAAACTCTTGCATATTGAAGGTTGTAGGTAAACCACCCGCGAGCTGAGGCTACACCACTGGCACAGGAGGGGCTTGTGGGGGTCTCATAGCTCCCAGAGCTTGAGCAACACCCACGGCCTGCGTCACTTGTGCCTGGGCTGCACCTGCGAGCTGAGGCACTGGCTCATTAGCCACTAAATTTTTTTATGCATTTGGCGGTTACAACTCCCGCCTTTCTCTAGACTGATGTGACAGATGAACTTATGACCGTTTAAAGGAAGGTGTCCGATAACGGCGAGCATGAGACCTCCTGGGGATGGAGTGCGGTGATTGCGAGCATGCGATCTTCGTGGAGATGGTGAACGAGGACGACGGGGATGCGACCTTCATGGAGAAGGTGATCTACGATGATGACGAGATTGTGCAGAATCGTCTCCCACTCGGGGTCCCAATCGGGAATACATACTGGGACAACTCTGTGACTGGCTCGCCCTTCCTGCTGGCTTCGCCCCTTGTTGGATTCTCGTTCACGTTGTGAGGGAACTTGCACAGGATTTAAAGGATTTCCCCCGGTCCTTGACCCACTTGCTGCTTGACTTGGAGCGGGCAAACCAGGTAGGGGCTCCAGCTCAATGGGCAAAGGTGGCTTTCCCATCGCAATCAATTGTAGGTTCAATTGGTGCATTTTCCCCAAGTATATCGCCCTCTTGCGCAAAGCCTCTTCCCAAAATTCGTTGGCCAAGTCAATAGTAGCCACTGCACTCCTAGCCAAAGAATCCAGACCCCGCCGTTGATTAAGCTGGTGGCGGGCATCATGAGGTGGTGGGTTATTGCCAGCCAGAAGGTTAAGGCTAGGGGTTGCAGTATGTATTTCGTCTTGATTACCACCGTTAACACTGTTCTCTGCCATTATCAAAACTAGCGAAGTTACCAAGAAGCAAAAATTTTGAGAAAGACTTTCCCGGCAATGGAACCAACTGATGCGTCTAAAATAATCCTAGGACACACTGGGCTTCTTAAACTGGATATCTGGCTTTCAACTTATCCAAAAACTTCAAGGCCCAACCCTGTAGAACCAGCAACAACCGTAAACTTGGCAGGGGCTCTCCCTGCAAAAGCCCTCCGGCGTGAGAATTAGCCCAACAGTTAACTGAGAAAAAAATTTGACAGAGTTTAGCCTTATAGAAATCACGTACCTCCCTCCTTTGTTTCGAGGGGTTTTATCGCTTGTGCCAGAGAGTAACTGCCCATTAAACATCGTGGCGTGCCTGGCGGGCACATTAACTGCCACATTTATCACAACGGTCTCATCATGGAGGTGGTAGCGAGTTTCTCGGAAGTAACTACCCACATTCAAGACAACTGTTACCTTCATAATCAAGCATGGTAAATCCTGCTCAATGAATATTTGCCTGTCGAGTAAGCCCCCAACTCACTGCATTCTTGCCCGCTGGGTATTAAGCCCCCAACTCACAGTACATTTCTGGTCGCTGCCAGTTCCTCAATGTGACCTAGGACCTAGAGTGGACGTGTTCTGCCCCTGACTGATGGAGACGTGCTGGGCACGTGACTTGTATGTTGGGCCTATTGGGCCGGGCAACTCACTCTTTTTCATAAAATCCACTATAAATCAACGAGGGACATTCATTTTAGAATGGAAAGTTGTACTTGTTTGGTGGAGCGTTTTGATCAAAACGCTGATAAAAATGTAGTTTTTCTCTTTTAAAGTGTTTTAATGCAACGTTTTAAAAATGTGTTGCGTTTAGAAATGCTCCAATTTGAAGCGTTTTGAAAATGTGTTGCGTTTACAACTACTCTGTTTATGAAAATAGCATTTTGAAATAGTTTCTCAAGCATGTTTATAAAAAAAATTTGCGTTTTGAAAACGTTGCGTTTTCACAAAAATATACCTAACAAGGCCTTAATCAAGAATAGAGATAAGTTGGTTAATGCTTCCTTCATCTTAAAACTTTCGTTTAAATTTACCTAATTCACATTTTCTACCTATTATGTTCTAGTAGTATTTAGCAATGTTATGGCATGGATACTGACACCTCGAATGATACACAAAAATAGAATCAATTATTCGGAATTAATTAAGGGCCGCAAATCAATCATGACAGATTGATGTCAGGCTAGCATGATAAGCTCAAATACCAACATGACACAATTGTAATCATTAAAACTTCAACACAATACGATAAAATCACGAAAAGAAAGCCACCATATTCACAATAAACAAGATTGTTGTCTATAATATAATATAGCTCATAGTCGCACATGTATAATTGACTAAAGCTATTTAGGGGCTGAGATTGATTCTTTTAATGAGATCCTACGGTCATTATCACTCCCATAGTACACATGTGTGAAGGGCGGTTGAACAACTACCCCTCTCTCTCTCCAACTCCCCCCACTATTCACGGTTGGTGGCCGTTAATCCTTCCTCCACCAAACTCACGTCCCTTTTCTTTTCGATATTTTAATTAATTAATCAATTTTATGCAAAAAAAAATCGTAAGTTTTGTAATTTGAATTTTTTGTTCTTTTTAACTGTTATCGTAATTAACTTAATCAATTTATTTTTTGAAACTGAATCTCAATTTAATTTATGTCTAAGTTTTGAATATTTCTATTTTAATTTTTTCTTTTTAATTATTATCGTAATTAACTTAATCAATTTAATTTTTTTCCGGCTTGCAATTTCGTATACAAATAAATTTTAAAAAAATCGTAAGTTTTGTAATTTAAAATATTTGTTTTTTTTTTCTCTTTTTAACTGTTATCATAATAAACTTAAACAAATTATAAGTAAATATTAATTCATTTCCACATTATCTGCTTCATTTATTGATAAATTCACAAACTGGCGCCGTGCCATCGACACGGGCAAGATTGCTAGTATTTATTTATTTAGACTCATTATGTTCATTAAAGCCCAATAAAACACATAACTTTTTTAATACATATTCTAATAAATTATCAATAATCAAATAGTTTAAAAGTTCTAATAGTGCAAATGATAAACTAAGGAAGAAACATAAAAATAGTCTAAAGGTTAGAAAGATATTAAATTATAGCATCAATGTCAATGTAAAAGTGAACAATCGTCAACAAACCCTAACACATATTAAAAGATAAAGTTTAAAAACATTTTGTTTTATTTTAATTATTGGGATGACCCAAACAATATTCATAAAATTTTGGCTTAAATCACAATTTGGTCATCCTATTTTTCAGCTTTTTGCAATATGATCACTCTAAAATAAATTTTCTATTTCATCATTGTACTTCACCAAGTATAACACGTTAATCACTCCATCCAAAAAATTGGATGGAAAGCTTTAAAATTTTAAAGAAACCCGAAAATACCATTTAAGTAGATCAGTTGTTACTCACGTGTCTCAGCTTCAGCCTTCAACTTCAGCCTTTGGCCTTACCTTTAAAACGCATAACTCCATTGCAGATCGAAGAGAAGAAAGGTATTACGGCAGGGGAGATCGAAGCAACTCAATACCTTCTCACCTTCGAGTTCATGTCCTAATTTGTTCATCTCACTAGTAAAGCGACAGAGCCATGAAGCAAGGGAGCTCGAATTCAAGATCAAGTAAAGGTAAAGGAGCTCGATTTCCAGTTCAAGTATGTTCAAATGATTTGATTCAAGAAAGGTATTGTGATTACGGTAATAGGGCTCGTATGTGGACATCATGGACCGAAGAACATCCTGGTATGAGGTTTTTTTGATGCCCAAACTGGAAGGCACGTGATTTGCTTATATGAATGTCTGTTTTGATTTGGTTCGAAAAATAGGAAATTGGTATGATTAATTGGTTAATTGGTTAATTTCAGTTATAGTGCAATTAGGGTTTTAGTTGAAATTCAATCAATTTTATTTTAATGACTCTCTGTTTCTTAGGTACATATGAAAACTTCAATATACTGTTTTTTTTCTTCGTTGATATACTCTGTTTCAATTTAGAGCTAAGTTTATTGTTTGGTTCCTATGGGAAAAAAATGTGTAATTTCTTTGTTTATATACTCTGTTTCTTAGGTGTTTGGTTTATTGTTTGGTTCTTAACAGGATGATGATAGAAAATGTAATTTTTTTTTTTGCACGGTATGACCCTCCAATGACTTAAAAAGCAAGAGAGCTGCTCAATGAATTTAAGAACAAAGAGGTTGAGATGAAGACAATGTCAAGCAAGCTTGCAAGGAAAAAAAAACAATTTCAAATTTAAAAGAAGAGGTTTGGAGATTGAAGGAAGAAAATGATATCTTCAAGTCAAAGTTGGTTGCCAATAGTTGGAAGGAGAAGATGCTATGTCTATTTGTTGTAATTGTCAATAGGATCTTAGTGTATAAAAATGTTAAAATGACTCCCCAATTGATGTTGCCTTAGGCTGAATTCCATAATCTATTGGTTATGTGATAGTGTATGTTGGGATAATGTTTCACTTCTTGGTATGTAGTATCAATAATTATGTTAATGGAAGTTATGTAAGGTTATTTACATTTCTTGTGTTTTCACTGAAAAAGCAAATGACAGTACATGGCTCGATTTGTCTATTTGTTGTGGTAGTGTATGTTGGAACAATGCTATGAGTTGTCTATTTGTTGTCATTCTTAGTGGGCTCTTAGTGTATAAAAATGTCAAACATGATTACATAATCTACCAATAAATAAAGTGACATTACATGCCATTATACACCAACCATTAGCAAAAACTACACAAATGTATCAAATTTACTTCAATGTTTTACATGCCATCATATACCAAAAACTTCAACTTGTTTTACAGGCCATCATACTGCAGAAATGTGCACTTGTATTAGTTGCAGTAGGTGTAGCTTGTTCCCCTCCCTGTAACCACAATTTTAAAAAAATGTTAAGATAATAACAACAAACTAGGGAAGAGAAGTTATAAGATGAACGAAATGTACCAAAGTGGATTGAGCTGTAGTATGTGCATTTGTATTAGTTACAGTAGGTGTAGCTTGTTCCCCTCCCTGTAACCACAATTTCAATCTTGAAGATGTTAAGATAATAACAACAAACTAGGGAAGAGAAGTTATAAGATGCATGAAATGTACCATAGTTGATTGAGCTGCAGTATGTGCACTTGCATTAGTTGCAGTAGGTGTAGCTTGTTCCCCTCCGTGTAACCACAATTTCAGTCTTGAAGATGTTAAGATAATAGCGACAAACTAGGGAAGGGAAGTTATAAGATGCATGAAATGTACCATAGTTGATTGAGCTGCAGTATGTGCATTTGCATTAATTGCAGTAGGTGTAGCTTGTTCCCCTTAGGGGTGTCAATCCGAGTCGTCAAACCACCAGGTCGAGTTGAACCAAGCCGAATCATGCGGTTTGGTTCGGTTTTGGGTGCTATATGGTTCGGCTCAGTTTGAGATTTTGGGAAGTTGAACGGTTTGGTTTAGTTTGCGGCTTGACATGTCAAGTCGAGTCAAACCAAATCATTTTGAGCCGAACCACCGAGCCAAACAACAAATTCATTAGAATTCCTAACATTTATACTTTAGTACTCTTATCCTATTAATATTTTTATACTATATAAACTATAAGGCTAATATTAGTATTTATAAATTTGCCTGTACGTTATTGTATTTTTATTATATTGGATTCAATTTATTGATTATAAGAATTAAAAATGTTAATCCTTTTATTTGAAAGTTTGTGCAATTTTTTTTAAAGTGAGTTTTATGATTATAATTGTATTATATTTAAGTTTTTAGTATTTTCTTTAGCGTGTTTTTATAATCTTTTCTTGATTTACTTAAATTTTGAATGACTAGAACTCTTTATAAATTCAGACCGAACCATGAAACCAAACCACGAAACCGAACCATGAAACCGAACCACAGAACCGAGTCGAACCATCATGGTTTGGTTCGGTTCAACTCAAGACTTTAAACGGTTTAGCTTCGGTTTGATTTTTCTCAAACCAATGGCATGCAGGTCAGCTCATAATTTGTTCCAAGTCGAACCATTTACACCCCTAATTCCCCTCCCTGTAACCATAATTTCAAATACATTAGATTCAGTTTGAAACTAAAGAATACCTAACAAACAAACTAATATAAAACATAATTTACCTCAGAAATCCCAGAAGTAGTTGCCAACTTCTTTTTAAGGCATGTTCTCTGATTGTGCCCAATCTCAAAACAGAATTTACATCTCATTACCCTCCCTTTTCTTGACAAGCCCTGTTTCTATGGATGACCTGCATTTGGCTGAGTTGGTTTACCATTTTTTTCTTCATGTGCTGCTTTAATTCTGTATCTTCTAGGTCTACCAGGCATTTTCCTATTTGGAGCAATTAACAAAGGCTTTTTGCTGGACTTTGGCCATTGATCTTCACCACTGATTGGCTTCAGAGAGTATGCATAAGCTTTCAAAAAGCTTGTCTTAAGGTAGCATTCATCTAAGTATTTTTCTGGTCTATCACCTTTTTGTAAGATGGCAGCAATAGCATAGGTACAAGGAATACCACTTAATTGCCATTTTCTACAACTGAAAGTCCACTTGTCCATGTTAACTACATAACCTTCTTTTCTATATCCCACCTCAAACTCCCCATCCCCATTGTAAATTGAAGTCCAAAACTTCACTTCCTCTTTGTTTTTCTCCAAGATTTTCTTGATAGTAGGACAGTAATCATCATATTGCTTCATCATTCAATCTCTCCTTTTCTCCAACCTAACCATCATGTACAACCTAATCTCTTCTAACATGTAAATGATTGGCTTAACTCTAAACTCCACAATTGTGCCATTGAAAGCCTCTGCCATGTTATTATCTACATTGTCAACCTTCATTTCAGTCTTGAAGAAAGCCCTACAAAATTGCCCTAGGTCTCTCTTCATGAACCCATAATATGCTGCCTCATCAAGCTCTTTCATTTTCTCCAATTCTTTTTGCATTTGATTTGCATTACTTGCATACACCACAGCCCAAAAAGCCTTTCTCAATTCACCACCCTTGAAATCTTCCTTCCAGTTTCTATAAATGTGCCTTGCACAATTTATGTGCTCAACAAAAGGCAAAAGCTCATGTACTGCCTCCATAAGGCCCTTCGTTGATCGCATCCATCACCACTCCCTAAATCCAAATCATCTTTTAACATCTGAATGAACCACTTCCAAGAGTTTTTGTTCTCAACCTGCACCACATCCCATGCCATAGGAAACATCTGATTGTTGGCATCCCTTCCTATTGCAACTAGTAATTCCCCTTTACAAATCTCTTTCAAGAATCATCCATCAATCCCCAGAACATGCCTACACCCATTTAAGAACCTCTTCTTCAATGCACCAAAGCATATGTACATCTTTGAAAAATATTCTTTATTAGTGGTTGGATGAACCCATTTTTCTATTTCCACAGTACTACCCTCATTTCTTCTTTTTAACTCTTTTCTGTAATCCCAAAGTTTAGCATAGTGGCCATCAAGTGAACCCATCTCTTCACCAAGAACTCTAGCCCTAGCTCTTAAGCATATACATAAACTAACAATCAACTGATGATTGTTCAGCACATCTTTCTTAAAATATTTTAACTTCCATTTAGGGTTACTCAAAATTTGTTGTTGATACATTTTTGCTAGCCAACCAACTGAACAACATCTACTCTTGAAATTCTTTCCACACTGATGGACTGTACACATGGTTTTGATATGAAATGTTATTTCATCACGAATAGTGCTTGCCCATATTTCCCAAGAACAAACATTTGAATTCACACACTGAACATGGACCCTTTTCCTATCATTTACCAAAAACTTTATGTCATACCCATTCACACAACCATAATCCCTAATTGCATCCCTAAACTCTTGCACATTAGTGAAAGTTTCATGCAATCTGAACTCCCTATTCTTCATGTTACATTTAGGGTTATACGTAGGGAATTTTTGTCTCTTAACTCTCAACCCATTATCATCGTCTTCACTGCCACTATCAAAATCAGGAGGAAAGTATGCATCTCTCTCATCAAACACCATCTCATGAGCATTCTGATCAACATTAACTAATTCAGTATTGGTCTCACCTCCTATTTTAGCCTCCTTAAAATTATATGAAAAACCTTTTCTTTTAATTCCAATAGTCTTGGACTTCACATTACCTTTGCCCTTAAAGGCAATCAAGATCCTCCTAGCAGTAAGTAGATTATCATCATTGAGGTCATGTAGGTCATTATCTTCCAAACTACATTCTGATGAATCGTCATCCCCACTACATGAAGAACCTGCATAGTCAGCATCACTAATGATGCCAAGTTCTCGTTCCCCAACCTCATGTAAGACAAAGATTTCTATTTGTCCTAACTCTTCACCTACCTTCATCAATTTATCCCAATCTCTATAGGTAGACAATGCCCTAAGACTTGTGTCTTCTGAATTCATAATTGGTACACAATAACACATGGAACGCACGTGAGGGTACCCTAACTCATTTACTACTCTGCTTTTTAACCCATAAAAACACAAATCTTCTATATCTAATTCCTCCCAGTAATGCAACTTCCCATCATATTTAATTGGCTTTTCATGGAGGAATTCACCCCCATGATGACATTTCACAGCAACTTTCATATTTTATGCAAGTTTAACAAAAAAAGGGCAAGGGGGCCATCATAATAAGACAAAACATACTACAGCTAGCCATATACTACTTCCATATTAAACAAAAAAGTGGTGGGGAAGGAGGGACAACCTACATTTTAAAAACATAACACTTGGAAAGGGGGCCAATGGCCAACTAGAATATTAATACACTAGTGGAGGACAGAACCTTTAACAAAACCTTTTTTTGGGACCATGTCATTTACAAAATTTATTTTAAAAAGCACATATATAAAATAAATTCATGCATGCATACACGTTCAAGTAACAAAACTCAAATATTTCCAATGACAAACAAAAGCCCTAATTTTACATAACATAAACCTAACAAATTTTACAAAACATGAAGAAAAACCCTAATTTCTACACATTGCATCTAAATCAAAGAATACTAACCAATTTCATTATGTTACAAAATACAAACCATACTCTGTAACATAAATTAGAGATTTTTGCAAGAAACCCTAACTTGTTGACATGCTATTAAAATTTGAATAAAAGTCAAGGGTTTGTTTATGCTTACCTTCGATCCTTTGATCTTCAAACCCAGTAATGTCTTGCAATCGATTGACAAACATTCGTTTTCTTTCGGATGATCAACTTCAATCAATCCCTTCGTTCTTTTGTTCCCTTCCTTTACTTTTCGTTTATACTTGTGAAATGAGGAAGAATAACCCGCGCGACTAACTTAATTGACTTACTTGGTTTCAATATGTTCACGCAAACAACATAAAGGGCATTGATGTCTTTTTTGATCACTTTCATCCAAAATAACAAATGGAAAGGAGACAAAGTCACAAATTTGTTATATGTGGTGAAGTACAATGATGAAATATAAATAAAAAAAATTGTAAAGTGATTATATTACAAAAAACTGAAAAGTAGATGACCAAATTGCGATTTAAACCTAAAATTTTAAACATTTGTCGGGTTTTGGGCAGTATTAGCGGTATATAAAAGGCCACGCTAGTATAAAAAAAGGTTAAATTATTTTGGCATCCCTCATGAATTTTTGAAAATTAATGAAACTTAAAGAAGCATTAGTTGTATGAAGACAAGCATTAGTAATTGGAAGATGGGGGGCAGTAAATTCCCACCATTAATACGCATCTAGCTTATTCATTGCTTTTTAATATCATAAACGCTCTGTATTTTATTTATATGTATATATATATATATATGTAACTCTTTAATTTCTTTTAAAAATATTATTTACATAAAAAACCACTTCCAAGTTCCATCTATAAAGCTTCCTGCAAAAATTGGCGATGCACATTTAACAAACAACTTACTATGCCTAGCCAACTCCAAAAATCTCTTTCAGAGTATCTCTCCAAGATCAAAAAACCAGCCACCCCTCAACTTAATTTGCAATCCAATACTTTCTCAACTTCAACAAACTGGATCCTCCGAGGTTGCAAGCACCCCAAAACCCCATCCTTATCCGTCGACCAGCCCTACAACGACGACGATGCGGCCACTCTATCCGATGTCGACCGTTTCTTAAAAGAGAATTTCAAATCATTGTACGGTAACGGAAAGGGATTCGACGATGAAGAGAACAAGGATAAGAATAAAGATGGCAATGATAGTGAAGAAAAATCAGGGAGTTGTTTGTTCGATTCTTCTAGGTTTAAAGAACCACCATCGGATCTTTGTAGCTCAAATAGGTTCTTTATAGCTCGTAGTTCATCCCACTCACTAATCGAAGCAGCCCTGGCTAGCGTGACAACATCAGAGGAAAACATGGCCTCTAGCTCTACTAGTAAATCGATAAGATCTAGTACTAGCGATGAAGCTAAGGAAGCAATGAACCCCGATGACTTTATTGCAGTTTTAACATACTCTCCGACCCCATACAACGATTTTAAAAACTCAATGCAAGAAATGATCCAAGCAAGGTTGCACCATAATGGCAAGGTAAATTGGGAATTCATGGAAGAGCTTTTATTTTGTTACTTAAACTTGAATGACAAGAAATCATACAAGTATATTCTAAGGGCTTTTGTGGACATGATCGTTGTTTTGCGTGAGAACTCCGGCCGGCTTCCGGCGAGATCGATCCGGGCAAAAGGTGACAAGAGGAAGAAAAAGGGAAGATGTAACGTAAAACTTGAAGCATAGACTTTAAGGTTTAATCAAATAAGAAAACGGTAAGGGTGGGTTAAGGGTTGACTTTCTGCATGTGCTTTCCTTAATATGGCCTTGTGCAGTACTGGTACATGCATATCAGTAACATACACCTAAAGTTATATATAACCTTCTTTTTTCTTTCTTAATAATGTAAAAGAAGAAAAAAGAAAATTAATTAAGCTATTGTATGCAATGTTCTTTTGCATTAGTTCCAGTTATTACTTTTGTGGAGTCTCAAACCTAATTAGTTGAAATACAAATTAAAATATATTTTGTGACTTTTAAGTACGCTTCAACTCGATACGTATTGCTCCCTCCTTCCTAAATCATTGTTATGTTTGACTTAATCTCTATCCTACCTCCCCACCCTCTTTGTTCTTCATCCCTGCGACATGATGTCGTTGTTTCTCTTATTCGGCATTTTAGGAATAATTATTTCCCTAAAATAAATTTTAGCAGTTGAAAAAAATTAAAACAAGGTAATTAAGCGATTAAAAATTTGGGTAAGGGAGACCGGCTTGCAATTTCATCTTTACCAACTGAATAAGGTAAGTACCGTGATCAAATTCTTTTAGGCCTTCTATAGTCATATTCAATATTAATTCTCGAGTACACTTAAGTAATCAACCTATCTAAAAGTTTAAGTTGTTAGATAGGGACTCAACAATGTATATCAAATTTAAGAAGCACCAAGACAACAACGATACATAGTTTATAATTGCTTATATATCTTTCTCAATATATATATATATATATATATATATATATATATATATATATATATATATAAAGTTGTTTATATGAATAGTTATTTCATAGACATTAAGTAGAGTAAGATGGTCAATTGAAACACAAGAAAAACATTACAATAAAAGAAAAATATCTAAAGATAGTTATGTAAGTTTGATCTAGGCTTTTTTTCATCAATGCAAACTACAGTGCCTATATAAAATTATAAATGAAAGATTAAAGAAAATATGATAGTTGAGGGAGCGCATTGTTCTACTAATAGTCGAGGGGGCAATTCGGAGTTATCTATATTTTACCGTAAAAAAACCAAAAAACGAAGCTTAAAAAGTAAAAGATCGGACTGATTACCTGCCGGCTGCCGCTGATAGAGCTCAAGACAAAATACATCAAACATCCTCATCTTACATGTTTCACAGTGGACGTTAACTTTCAGTTGACAAACCTATGAATGTGATGAACAAATAATTATCCCAACAGAATTAAATTCTTAATTACAGTAGTTCTTGAGTACAAGAAAATAAAAACAGTTACATACCATGTTTTTTTTAAGGTTGGAGGAGACATAGACCATACCCCAACCTTTATTTTTTATTATTGTTTTAATACCTTTGAAGGCTACAATTATAGATATAAAAAGTCTTTGGTATGTTTAAAACAAATGATGCCTCTGGTGAGGCTTTGAACACCCAACCTCCCGGTTGAGAGTAGTGAAGTACCAAGGTGCCTCTGATAATGCTTGAACACTCGAGCTCTCCGTTAAGATAAGTGAACAGCTAAATAGGACCTTATTTGGTAAGATTTGAACACCCAACCTCTATATTAAGAGCTATAAAGTCCAACGTGTCTTTTATGAGACTTGAACACCAACCTCTCCGTTAGAAGAAGTAAACAGTACCAGATGAGTTAGAGTTGAGTTAAAGCTCATTGGTGAGTTAAATACCATGTTGGCAAAGGTTTACATTGCAAACCTCTTCTGATTTGATGTAAACAATCCAATAGTCAATATATCAACAATGGTAATTATGTGTAAGGTAAGTTTACGTGTGCCAAGAGAGACTGCCTGCGACTTCTGGTTATGTATTGGACAAAGAAAAGAGGGTTTAGGGTTTTAAGATGTAATGACGTGGAGACAAATACATTGAGATGTTCATGCATATATATATATATATATAGAGAGAGAGAGAGAGAGAGTGTTAGAAATATAGGCACAATCCTTGTTAGCTTATTTGGGCCCAATTACTTTGTTAATAGGCTAGTAGCCCATTTGCATTACTTTTTAGATATAAATAAATGTAATAGTTCTTTTAGGAATTTATTAATTCAATTCAATTCAATAACAAAATTTCTCTTCTTTCTCTTGGTGTATTCTGCGAGTTCTTTTCTTTCTCTCCCTTACCTCCGGCCACCACCATCAATGGTGGTGGTCCGGCAACCTTCATTCTCCAAACTTGACATGGTATCAGAGCCAAGATCCATGGTATCAATCCCTCCCCAAAACAAGCAATCCCAAACAAGAAATACCAACAGCCAAATCTCTGGCCTCAATCAAACCACCGACTCCAATCGCGTCGCCAATATCTACACCATCAGCAACGCAAACCCCCTCTCAGAGCAATAGATCGCCACCAAATTAGACCTTCCCATCCGCGGCAACAAGAAGAGGGTCAAGCACACAAAAGAGTAGAAAATCAAGAACAAGAATCATTTCCTTCAGAGCAAATACCCAGATAGCAGAGAGTTCCTATTAACCACATTTCGTTGTGGCATTTCATCGAACAGTTGCTGACCACCATTTCCGCGAACAATTCGATCGACATCTATCTCGAGATTCTTGATTCAACTCCATCGAATCGAATCAATCTCGTGGAGGGAAAGTAAGAGAAAGGCAGCTATGGCTAGCAAGAAGACGAAAGGTCGGCCTCGTACCTGAGTTTTTCAGAGCTTCGTCGATTCCGGTTGCTATCTCCGCATTTAAAACCGGTTGAAGAGACTGTTCGATGTCAAGAAACAACAACAATTTCAGGCTCTTCAACCATTTCAGGCTCTTCAACAATTTCGTCTTCGGGTTCTTGAACAGCTTATTCGAGGGCAAAAGACGAGAAATCAGAGAAACTCAAAGTCATGAAGGCGATCGAGAAAGGCAATATGGACGGCGCTCGTATCTACGCCGAGAACGCCATCCATAGCCTGACGATGAATTACCTCCGATTTTCCTCTCGCCTCGACGCCGTCGTTGCCAGGCTCGACACGCAGGCCAAGATGACAAACATCAGCAAGTCAATGAAGTTTCATCAACTGCAGATGATCCCAAGGAATTTCAGACACCATCAATACATGAGAAATATACCAACAGGTCCAACAGTGGCATTCAAGGCCAATTGACTTGCTATTCAGGAAATTCAGCCCAAAGGGGCACATTCAAGGCCCACAGTGGCATAGCAAATTGATTCAAGCCCAGAGTGGCTATTCAGGCCCGAAGTGGCAAACGACAATATTCAGGCCCAAACTGGCAAACAACAATATTTTGGCCCAAAGTGGCACATCAACAAAATTCAGGCCCAAAGTGGCACATCAGCAAGATTCAGGCCCAAAGTGGCACATCAACAATACTCAGGCCCATAGTGGCACATCAACCCTAATCTGGCCCATAAAGGCTCATTTGCCGTAAAGGCCCATTTGCCGTATAGGCTCATTTGTTTGCACTTCTCCAACTCGATCATTTCACAAAGTTGCATGTTCGAGTTGAGGGGGCGTGTTAGAAATATAGGCCCAATCCTTGTTAGCTTATTTGGGCCCAATTACTTTGTTAATAGGCTAGTAGCCCATTTGCATTACTTTTTAGATATAAATAAATGTAATAGTTCTTTTAGGAATTTATTAATTCAATTCAATTCAATAACAAAATTTCTCTTCTTTCTCTTGGTGTATTCTGCGAGTTCTTTTCTTTCTCTCCCTTACCTCCGGCCACCACCATCAATGGTGGTGGTCTGGCAACCTTCATTCTCCAAACTTGACAGAGAGAGAGAGAGAGAGAGATTTAGAAATGCTATACAGTGATTGGTAAAAATAAATAAAGGAAATTAACACATCTAAACGAAACTAGGGTCGCAACTGATAACTGGTTGCTGCTACTTGCTAGAAATGACATCAAGAAAAAGGAATCGCTCTGCTTTTTCATAAAGCAAGAGATGGATGAGACGTTATTTGATGCACCAAATCTAGTTTAATGTATTACACGGAAAATTTATGGTTTTTTTATTAGCATCTGTTCTCGTAAAGCATAGTTCTTCTCTACTAAAAATAAGCTGTGAAAATTTCAACTGCATTTTACAACACAGAGGTGGCAAAAGCACCCAACTGACAAACCATTGTCCCCACAATTGTAAGATATATCTTCTTAGATTCCCACTCCATAACTGCAGACCATTTTAGCATTAACGAATTGCCTCTGCTCATGACGCATGACCACCGAAACTCCCTAGCATCATCAAGGCTGGGAACTGACTGGTAGATCAATGCTGGTCTGACAATAAATTTTCTTCTGTTAAAACTTCATGAGAATAAGGATGATTGGGATAAATATTCAATCATACTCTGCCAAGGTATGCCCCATCGCAAAACAAGTCACTCTTTCTTGAACCATATCAGTTGTGTTCACTCGCAATGAGATGTTTCCTCAAAACGCAAATTGATGATCATCTGTTCAAAGCCTTCCTCAGGATATCTGTTATAGGAACATATCAGTTATTCTACATTTCAAGTTGGATACTCAATAATGCAATTCTTCATGGGCCTGCCTTAGGACAAACGGATGCTCGTAAGTACAAAGAAAACAGGAATCGTGAAAGCCTGTCAGAAACTTGGGCAAGCCTCTAAAGGTGTGCTGCTAGCTAACTGGAAACTGTAAAATGTAGATTGTGAGGGTTGTCAAATATTTTAACATTTGTGCAAATGTTTTTCTATTCACATACATAATATAATCATGCATGTAACTGAAATTTCAAATATAATTGGTCCATTTGTGAATGAAAAGGGACCACTAGTGTTCTCATGGTTTCCATTTCCGATACAGAGTGGCAAAATCAACCACACTAGTTGGATTTTTAACCCATTTTAATTTACACGGTTCTATGCTTTCTTTCCAGATTACCTTGATTTTGTAATTCGTAAGTTTGAATCAGGCATGCTTCCCTACTTTCCATCATTCAGCAACCAAACTTAGGTACGCTAATTTAATCTACATACTGTTGACATTTTAAGATTTTGTCTATGTTGCACGTTCAGTCTTCAATCTTGATACCAATCTCACAGAATACCCCCTAATTCAAAAAAATACAAGAAAAACAAAATACAATCGCTTCAGGATTTCAGTTTAACCTCATTTGAGCTGATGGTTATCCCAAGGTTTTGAGCATGGTCAGTATTGATCATACTCGGTATGTTCACTATGATATGCACTCATCTCAAAGAGATCTTGGAAAATGGCCACAGTACCTAATACTCATTTTCATGTCTCTTTCAGCGTCAACAAAGTTACGACATATTTTTATCTTGTTAATGAAAAACAGAAGGTATAACTCTTTCCATGGCCCCTGCTTTAAAACCAAAAAGTTAGTGATGTCTTGGCTGATCAAATTCTAGTCTTTATTGATATAAATTTTTTAGGTTGAGTTCATATTTCCAGAAACGAAAAAAAAAAAAAAAAGCAACCAAGTTTTTTGGCACAAATTAGGGGCAACACCATATCCACTGCCAATACCACTGGCGGTACCATGCTATGAACAACCAACACTGCCCTTTTCGCCATCCTTCCACTCTAAACAAAACCACCCACACCCACCCCTCCAAAAGAAAAGAACAGAACAGCTTTTACTGATCATTTCTACAGATAGACAAGGATTGGGATTGGTTTCACTTACTAAGCCAGGGAATATGCAAGAAATACAAAAGCATAGATAAGTTCTCCAGTTCAAACAAGAGGTGCAAATACGACATCCACTGGGTACCATGCGCTGAACAACCAACACCAATCCCTTCATCCTTCATCCCACTAAAGAAACCCAAAAAAGAGAAAACTGAAAAGCATTTACCCATTTCCTACCAGGTAACACAAGGGTGGCATGTCTATCATCCTCTAAACCAGGGTAAGCGCAATCATGAAGAAAAAAAAATTGGATTGGGACATGCAAATAGTTGGATACAAAAAGCTGGCGAAAAAATCACAATACATAGAATTGTAGTGATTCAAAAGAAAGATACAGAGATGCAGAAGAAAGACATCCTAGGCCTGTTATTGTAGTTAAAATCATTTGGGTGTACCTCACACTAATCAGGAATGACCATATGAATGGAGATTATACAACAAGTTACAATTACTTTTTATTTCAAGATCTAGTTGCAAAGAGCCCTTTCACAAATGGCTCTAAGGCTGGGTACCTTTCTCAAAAGTTGGTGAGAGACACTACATTATTTGAATAGGTAAAGAACAGAATAAAAGTGTATAATATGCAATCATGGTATTAAGTTTAACCAATTCATCTTCACAGTAAACAAGATGGTTAAATGTTGTGGGTCATCAGGCTAGAAGAAACGCGAATGAGGGTCCCTTGTAGGATACAATGAAGATCATGGATGATGGCTGCAGCCGAGCAAGAAATTTTGCTAAGGGGGTAACATATACTTTCTTTTCTTTTTTTGAGAAATGATTTTCCAAAAGCAATCTTTAAATAACCCTTGGCATCATATGCGTTAGGATTTAGATATTATGTTGATAACGTGAGGGGGGAGGAGAACAGCCCCCCTTCACGTGAAAGTGCCTTGCCCTAAATGATGGGAGGTTGCCACTTTGAACAGTATAAAACACAGATGGCTAAGCCTGAGGGTTCCTTTGCTCTATCCGGTACACATATAGATAATCATATTTAAGGGGTGGAAACAGTCTCCCTTGATTTTTTAATTATTTTAATTTTTTTTTTATTGACTCATTCATGCTATCCTAACTAAGTATTCTTCTTCAGTTTCCTAAATGGCGCATGGTAGTTTCACTCCACCAGATAGGCGTTACACCATGTCAATATCCATTACATAATCCTCCAATCTGTAATATAATACAGCTCTCTTTGCACACGCGCAATTAACAAAAGCTACCTACTGGCTCAGATATCTTCTAAACTTTAAAAACTTTTAATGATTAGGATTAACTTTCACATCCACATGTATGTAGGTGACTATCCTCTTATTCCTCCCTCTTTTTTCACTCCCCCCACCTCCAAAAAATGAAATTACAAAAAGAAATTCAATTTACTTTGACTCAAACTCCTGCAATCCGAGCATACATTGATTTGGTCCCCCCTACAAAACCTCCAGCATACATTGATCCGATCCCATATTGACATTGTGCCTACGGCACGGGCACAAAGATCTCGTACATCACAAAAGCCGCCATATTATTTAGAAAATGCATTATCCTGTCACTAGCAGTTCATAATTTAGAGACAGCAACCTTACAAATTATGTTCAGTAATCCTCTACATAAGGAATTCTATACAAATAAGTCATGTTACTTACATCAAAGGTCGATTGCGTTACTATTTCTCTTGAGGTATTGATCATATAAAGAGTGATGTTTTGTAGGGATGAAATCCTTGAACCTGTCAATAGCAACAATAGAAAGAAAAAGTTCCAGTGATATTGTCTCAAGGGAAATAAGTAAGTGAAGAAAAATACTGAACAAAAGAAAGGAAATTCATGAAAAGGATACAATCATGTTAAATGATATGAACAACAAAAGATTCTGTCGTTAACAGAGATGATAAACCAAATATTCTACTACACTGGAAACATGAATAAGTCATGGGACGACTTTCAGCCTCATAATCGTTCCTTCTTTTTTATTTTTTCCAAGTCGTCCTAGAGTAGATGACTTCATACTAAATCATCACTAAATTGATAACTTTGGGCTAGATCGCGAAAATACTCCAATATATACAGATAGTGTTACTTAGACTCCACAACCAACAACTAAAAGCAGGTATAGCTGATCTTTGCTCCATTATTTTCCAAGGAAATGGTCCCAATTCATAAAAAGTATCAAGTTTCGCATAAACGATACCAATAAGCATATCAGACAATTACAACAGTGCAACTGGCACAAAAAGTTAGAGCACTCTGTACCTTTGAAGAAGAGGGAATCTATCTGGAGCCGAAAATAATCTGGTGATCGACTGTAGGACATGACCTATTTGCATTGCTTTAGACTTCAGCCCCTTCATAAAGCCCACAAATTCTTTATATTCTGCATCGGTTAGCTTCTCTTGGACCTGCAAGGTTTGTAACTCCTTGGAGATTAATTAGGTAATTTTGTATTTTTTTATAGGTAAGGGTGACCCTTTGTTGGTATGGGGATTGGAATTAAGGACCTTAAGGTCTTTGCCTTGCCTGAGTGTTCTTGCCATCTCTCCCACCCCTTGGAATCTTAATTAGGTAATTACATGATGAAAATAAGATGACATCAAATTAATAAGTGAAAACAGAGTGTTTTATTTCTACTAATTATAAAAAACTGATACTAACTCACAGAAATGATTATCAGAAATCTAGGAAAAGACTTGTAGAATTATATTCCCAGGTGAACGATATGCAAACCAGAACACAGGTAAGGAACCGTGGGAAAGTTCATGAAAACACATATTTTAGAAAAATGAGGAAGTAAGGCCAAGTTTAAATTCCATTTACTCCTATGTTGCATTATATTTTTTAGTTACTGGGTAAATAATAGTAGCATAGAAATAGAACACACTTTCTATGCATATTTTGGAAATAACAACATAAAGCAGATCTAAATAATGATGAAGGAATGCTACAGGACTCATACAAACCATTCTCTTGGCTCAAACCTGTCTTTTTTATCCAAAAGAAATAAAGAGATCTTTGCCAAGTTCTGACACAACGTCCGTTAACTCATCTTAAATCATTTAGATTTTTGAGCATTTTTAGGCTTAAATATGTTAAGTAATTTCTGAATATTGAGTGACATACCTAGTTTTTCAGGTGCTGAAGTAGCTAGAAAAATTATATTGGAAAGTACGAGCAAGGAATCCTCCATTTTGAGAACAAAGAATAAACTACCATGAATTATACTCCTTCAGTTCCTAAATAATTGTCCTGCTTTCCTTTTTTGTCCACTCCAAAATAATTGTTTTGTTTCTAAACTTTCCTTTTTAGGAAAACACTTTTATCAATTTACCCTTACGTTTTCTTCTTACTTTCATTATGATCTCATACACAAGGGCATTAAAGGAAACTAACAAGGACATTAAAGGAAACTATACATTACACTGATATTTATAATAGAGTCAACTGCTTTTTCTTAAACGGCGTGCAAGTGCACCGAGTCAAACAGTACGATTATTTTGGAATGGAGGGAGTATCTTTCACTATCAGAAGGGATGGATGTCCTAGCTTAACTGAGTTGTAAAAACATAGAAACTCTGGTTGTTGAACCACAGTGAGACCGTGCGAGTCAAAATATTTCACCTGGATAAGAAAAGTAGATCCTCTTTTTTCCTCATCACCACAAGGTGCAGGACTAGATGGATCATCTTTGCTTTTCTGAGAGATAAACTCAGTGGTCCTCTTTTGTTTAGTCATCTCGTCATTACGCAGTACCCCCAAACCATCTTGAGCATTTTGGTTGCTTCCACTCTCAAGTATCTCTAGTCTTGCAGGTTTCGGTGAATCACTGAAAAAATTGTTTAATGGTAATTTCTTGACAAGATCCTCGCAAGACTTTTCACTAAGCTGAGTCAAGTTGCAACAAGGATTCTCTAGTTTAGGCTTCTTCCGAGAACAGGGGGAAATCCCTCCTTTACTTGCTTCTTCACCAAACAACTCATTTCTGGTCAAATCAACTAACTCATGTTTGTTAATTTGCATATTTTTCTTCCTAGAAAAACACACTTTCTTCTCATTGCAGATAGGGTCACTTGAACATCTTGAGGGAAAACTCTGATTAAATTTTTCAAAAGTAAGATTTGAGTGATTAGCGGGAAGTATTTCAGTCAGCTGGCCTGAAATATTGCGTCGCTTGACTTCAGCTAAAGAAGACAATGACCCAGCAGAGCATGTCTTCATTGCTGCAGGCTGCAGATTCAACCAAATCCACCGAGTAGGAAAAGAATAGAGTCAATGTACTGAACTATGGGAATTGAGTTAAGTTGGACATGAACTTGAAAATCAAGTAGTTACCAGAGGAGAAAGAAACTTTTCAAGGTGAAGTTTTCCCAGAGGAACAACGCTGTCCTTCCTCTTGATGTCTCCTGAAAACCACAGACAGTTAGTGCCACCTCTTAGAACAGACATTTATAGAGTGCATAATTAAGAGTCGCAAAATGAGAATCTTGCCATGGATAGAGCAAGAGAGTATTATTGGGTTCCAACAAACTTACTAGGAAAGGATGGTGTTCTCACAAGTTCAACACCACCCCGACCCACAAACACGCACATGGAGAGAAAAATATATCTTAAAGTGTAAAAGTCGAGTTTATTCAATATTTCAGCAAGTCGGTATGAAAAACATTTTTTGCCATTCCGACCAATATGGTACAAACCTTAGGAGGAAAAACTTGATTGTAAATTAAAAACAGATAGGACAACCACACCCTCTTCGCATCAACTGTTGTCAGTCATCATCCAGAAAGGCAAAATATAAGTTCAGATTCCCGATGTTTACAAGACATAAAATGAAAGTCAAGTAGCTAATAAGTATTTCAAAAAAGTTACACTGCAATCATAGATGCTACCACCAGACAAATGTATGAGTCTCAAAACTTAACATTGAAAGATCTGCTGGAACGTGCAAAATTACAATAAATAAATAAAAGATCTACTTAAACACTCAGATATTTTCAAAATTAAACAAATGAGAATCATTCTTTAGGAAATCTGCCAGAAAATATATCATAGCAACAGGTCATTGATTATGATAAGTATATATTTATCTGCACAATGATGTGATCTTAGGATATAAATTGCCCCAAACTCTATAAACATACTGGAAACTTCAACTACGAGTGAGATATTGCTTTACTTAGCTAAAGAGATACTTAACCCTGATCTTCAATTTGTGTTAAATCTTGCTTTGCAGGGCAGGAAATTGCAGCATCTCGAAAAAACCGGGTCAATGTGAAAACTACATCCCCGAATTTGGAGTAACACTGTGTGGACAAGAATATGTAGGATGGGATTTCAGTCTACCATCAAAAAAAATTGATAGGCAAGTGTGACCCCTTGTTCAGTCTACCATGAATTAATACTCCGTATTAAACACCAAACACCGCATTACACACCTTGATATGAGGCTGTATCCACCGTGATATTTGGGACTGACGATTTGAACTTGTAAACCTGTTTCCAACGTTGGAGAGGAGTGAAAACTAGATGGCATCACAGCATAATACTAACGAAAAGGAAAAACAAACAACAGAAACAATAAGAAACATTTACGATTCTTGGTGCAATATTTACAATTCTTGGTGCAAGTACTTTTCACAGAAAACTACAATTGCTTATCCCCTACAGGTATCCTTCCTAGAATCATTGATTTTGATTGTAGAACTCAATTGTAAGATGCACTAACTTGCAGTTAAGAAAATCAAAACTAATGCTAAAAATATGACATTTACAAGGTTTTATATGTACACCTGCTTGAATTTCAACAACAGACGGTTAGTATTCCCTTGAAATTTTGGAATTTTGAAATCAAGAGGTTGAAACTTCTGAGAATAATTGGCAGATGTTACTATGAGTACTCCTCAAAACATTTTTAAAACATACAGAACACATTAGTGCTCCCAGAACTAGCAAATGCAGCTACTAGAGAACGAGAATGAAGATATACAGCAAGCACACCACTTTATTGTTAAACAGAAGTCAGCTGGTTAATATCACAAGGTAGTAAGTGGAATATTTATTTCCACAGTTAACATTGACAGCCTCGTGAAAATTACTGCTTTAAGATTAGCAAAACAACCTCTCATCACAGAAAATAATTGCCCCGTAATCATAGCGATGACGGATTACTCGACCAACAGCCTGATTTACAGCCCGTGATGCCTGCTGACTATACCACTCTTCTCCAGTCAGAACCTACACGTTTAAGCTTGGTTTTAGCTCAACTAAGGTAAACTTATATCTGGGTTAAAACAGAAGAAAGAAATCAGAACTACCTTGGATCCTATCCTTTGGGACTGTGCCTGTCGATCCAAGAACTCACGCTTGAGACGAACCTGTCATGGATTATAAAGAATATAATGCATCTAGAAATGCGCACAAATGATAGTGAGCAGAAAATGCAATGCATCTATGAACCTTATGATAAAAAGAACACTGAATAACCATTTATCTCAAGAGCAAAAAATCAATTCAGATAGCTGGATCAGCCTGTTATCAGCGAAGAAGACAGCGAATTCTCAAAGACATTAAATCAACTAACACTCATGATGAAAAAAATTCAACTTTGAACTACAATTTAAACACACTCAGCATCTTTTGACTGATAATTTGATCCATTACAAATGATATTCTCCTGAATAAGGGTGATGTTGGCAACAGTATCTTACTGAAGAAAACATATCAAATAATGCGGCTTTCAATTGCATTAACTTAGAATTCATTTCAGCTCATTTCAAAATTTTGAGCACCTTAAGCAAACTCTACCGACACATAGAAGCAATATAAGTCAGCAACTCAACTGATTTCATCAACAAAGCCAAGCAAGCCACGACAAAATAGGAACCTTCTTAACCTCAGGAATTGCAGTAAACGTCTGACCTTCAGATATTGTAACTTCTGGATAAGGAAACTAATAATTATTATTATAAAACTCTGAGAAAACACTGCACTTGGGTGTTATATCTTTGAGAGACCAATGATGTTTGTCATCCTATGCGAAAATGTTTTTTCAAGACAATTCCTAGTTGTTTGACAAGTTCACTTCATGTGTAAAACATTGTTCTAATGATCAAAAGAAAAAAAAAATTGTGTCACTTGTCACCTGACGCTGATGCAATGGATGAAAATAATCTACAAGGACATTTAGGTTGATGTGGGTTCGTTTGGGATAGTGATTGTAGGTGAGGAACATAGAATGCTAGAATAATTTGAACTCCATGCTTGTAGTACAATCTTTCCCTATCCTTTTTGTCTTTGTATTGTTTCTGGATGCTTCAATTTATATCTCCTTTCTCATGTAGCCCTAGGGATTTTGTATTAGCGAAGCAGTTTCCCCATTTTTCTGGATTTCTGCCTTTCTACTTTTTTCTAATAAATTTAATTGTAAAATTTGTAAGATATCGATTAGGTAGATTGGAGTAGGTCATTTATTTTTCACAAATACTACTATGTGCATTTTTATTTTTTTTGATAGGTAAGTATGACCTCTTGTTGGTATGAGAATTGGAACCAAGGACCTCAAGGTCTTTGCCAAAGGGATTAAAAGTTCAAAGTAATTTACTAGATTCCTTAATTACAAGAAAAGCTCAAGATGGTGCGCAGAGTTTAACGGAGTTGGAGAACAGTAGTTTCTCTACTTTATGTACACATACATGTATATCTATGGTACTCGTAATGTACGTGTGAATCTTTGAGATAAGTGATCTAATTCTTGGATGTAGGGGTGGCCATTTTAGGAGCGGCATAATTGACCGACAAGAACACGGCACGAATTATAGGGTTTAGGCTAGGGCTTATCGAGTCCGGGGTGTTGTCGGTCGACCTTGATAAGACTCATTACAATTGGGTTGTTATCGGGCTAGACCCATTACAAATATATATTTATTTATTTATTTATTTATAAATAAATAAATATATATATATATTAAATATATATATATATATATATATTTGTAAAAATTTATAAATAAATATTTATAAATAAATAAATATATATATAAATATTTACAAATATATATTTATATTTACAAATATATATTTGTAAATATATATATTTATATATATATATATATATTTATATTTATATATATATATATATTTATATTTATATATATATATATATTTATATTTATATAAATATTTACAAATATATATATATATATTTATATATATATAATATTTACAAATATATATATATATTTATTTATTTATAAATATTTACAAATATATATATATATATATATATATATATATATATATATATATATATTTATATATATTATATATATGTTGAGAAAAGGACTACGTTAGTTCGAGTCAACTGCTACAATCTAGGAATAGATAAGATATTGTTTGTTATTTGTAGATATTTGTATTTTAGATAAGTATATATTTGTTAGTAACTGATTTAGATAAGCATAGGATAGTTACTAACTTATTGATTCGTTCTTTCTTATGGATCCTTCCTCATTATCAAAAGCTCTCCGGTTTCTTTCCTTTCAGATTGTCCACCACACCCCCAAGGGAGCAACTTCCCACAAAATATTTATATTCTTCCTCCGCCAAAAATACCTCCAACTCCACAATAAGTCTTTGGAGGCCTCCAGGAGCACCCACGCCACTTTGAACAAGCGAAACATAAAATTCCACAATTCTCCAACCACCGGGCTATGCAATACTTGCACAAAAAGCATCTGTTAACATATATCATCCCTCTTTTACTCAAATTATCTCCGGTTAGAATAGCCTCATTCGCCACTTCCCACGCAAAAAAGACTACATGGCTTGGAGCTACCATCTTCCATACAGACTTCCATGGGAATGGTAACCCCTCTCTTTCCATCAACTTTGAATAATAGCCTTTCACTGAGAATTTATTGTCCTTCGACCCTTTCCAAATCACCCTATCAATCTCGCATCCAACTTTTTGAGTATAAAGAAGCTCAAAAATCTTGTCACCCAATCCATCTCCCAATCCTGAACATTTCTTCTAAACGTCGGGTTCCAAGATACTCTAAAGAGAGCACCGAGCTGATCAAACTATCCTCTTCCCTAGCAATAGAGAAGAGCTCTGGAAAGGATCTAAGCAACTCCGCATCTCCGCACCATAAGTCTTTCCAAAACTTCACCGCCGCCCCTGACCCGATCTCAAACGAAATATTTCTACCAAAAGCATTCCGGCCTTTATTAATGCCTTTCCACACTCCTGTCACAAAAGCCTCAGTGATCTCTGCCGGAAACCACGAATAATTCCCTATGCCGTATTTTCTCTCCACCACTTTCCTCCAAAAGGCCCCCTTATCTGACAAGTATCTCCACAAGCAAAGCCTCATTAAAAAGCTTGAGATTTTTTATTCCTAAACCCCCCTTCCTTAAATCAGAGCAAACTGTATCCCATTTTACAAGGTAAAATTTCCTCACTAACGACTTACCTTCCCACAAAAAATCCCTCTCCAGCTTCTCTAATCTATTCCGAACCAAAGCAGGAACTACGAAAAGAGAAAGAATATATGTAGGCATACTCGATGACATATTTTTCACCAAAACCAGTCTCCCCCCTTTTGACAAATACTGCTTCTTCCAACGCACCAAGTGACTTTCAAATCTTTCAACCACTGAATTCCACATATTTGTTCTTAAACGGGGCTCCGATAGGCAAGCCAAGATACACGGATGGAAGATTGGCAACCTTGCAACCGAAAAAAGAGGCCAAAGCCCCTACATCCAAAATATCGCCCACTGGAATAATATCACTTTTGAAAATGTTGATTCAAAGCCCTGAGGGTCGCCTGAAAGAAAAGCAACACAACTGGGACTGCTCCGCACCGCAAAAGACTAGGGTGTCGTCAGCAAAAAGGAGATGAGACACTAAAGTCTACGAAATAGCACCCCCACCCACTCTAGACCCACCTCCTCCACTTGTAGCAAAACCCCATCCTTACCATAAGATACAGCAAAAAACCCCAATTAACATGATCATACACCTTTTCAATGTCTAGCTTGCAAAGAATACCCGGAACTCCACTTTTTATCCTAGCATCCAAAATTTCATTGGCGATCAACGATGCATGAAGGATTTGCCTCTCCATGACAAGCATGCTGAGTTTCGGAGATAATCTCGCCCCACACCTTTCTCAACCTCTGATATGCTCCTATAAATATGGCTCTTCATGTAAAGAATCATTATTAAATTCTCGCTTATTTTTCAAGTTGGTATCAGAGTAAATACTGTTCCAATCAGTAACAAATAAGAATATTTTTTTTCTGGACTTGTTCCAGTAACCTATCCTTACTAACCTATAACCATGTCAAACATATATCCTCTAATAAAAAAGAACTCACAAGCAAACAGCCTCTCCAGCCATGAATCTCATTCATTCCAAATCACCAGTATATTCCCCTTAATAGCAATAATTTCTTCCTCTGGTCAATGTCTGTTCAAATGGCGATTCGGGGAAGAGGTAAGATCGACTATCTCACCGGCGGGAACAAGAACCGCAACTGAAGATGCGACTTATGGGATGCAGAGAATTCAATGGTTATGACATGGCTTGTCTCCTCCATGGAAAAAGACATCGCCTCGAATTACATGAACTATCCGACTGCATGTGAACTGTGGGATAGCATTCTTGAGATGGATTCCGATTAGGTAATCAATCGCAGGTGTACGCGCTGCAGCTCTGTTAGCGAATAAAGGGTATTATGAAGGGTGTTATGTGTAACATTATTGTCTAATATGCACGTATATATAAATACCCTAGCCTAACCTATTTAGGGTCAAGGCTTCCAAATCATATATTCTTCTTCTTCTCTTCTCCGTTAATTTACATGGTATCAGAGCAGGTTTCTCCATTAAAAAAAAAAAAAAATTTGGTTTGATCCACTTTTATTTTATTTTATTTTTTATTTTTCTTTTTTTTAAGTTTTCTGTCCTCTACATGCAAAGGTAAGAACGTCGTGTTCCTTTCTTCCGTCGCCAGGGTGTGCGATGCTTTGAGTTGTCGGAGTGTGCAACCTTGATTGATTGGCCGCCTGTGTGGTGTGCCGCTTGCGCCGAGGGTTACAGTCGCAGGATTTCGCAGGTTAGCGGCGTCGACCCGCCATTGCTCGACAAAGACGATTGAGTGCGCCAAGCTTTTTGGCCATCGTATTGTTTCTTTTGCGACCCACGCGCCACCTGCACTGCCGCCCCTCAGCGACGGCGAGTTGTTTTTGTTCGAAAAGTTCATCTTGCCGGAGTTCAGCCACGCGCTCGCCGAATTTCGCTAATATTCGCCTCGTCCAGGTTCACTTAGTCCAGCGTTAGTTTTCCGGTTTGACGGCGTGTGTTGCCACTCTGCTTCTTTGCTTGTTTGGTTTCTTGTTACCGCTTCGTTGGGACTCCTCTGCTCGCGAAGTTATGTCGTCGCCTCGCATCAAGCTTTCGGCAGTGATCACCACTCCTGATAAGCTTACAGATAAAAAGCTTGATGGTACAAACTATATGATGTGGCGTAAGGTGGTTAGTAAGAGTCTGATTGGCATGGAAAAGGGTGATCATCTCACGGATATTAAAACCGGTGAAAGTGCGAAGGTTTCGGATTCGGGATGATGCATTACTCTTTGGCGCCGATGATGAATTCCACGATCGATATCGTTGCAGAGTTAGTTTCCCATACCGAAACAATCAAAGATCTTTGGGAGTATTTGGAGGTGTTGTATTCGGCCGTGATAATCTGAATCGTTTGTATGACTTGTCCATCGATGTGTTTCGACAGATCAAAAGATCACACCGTGACTCGATTTCTGCGATTTTAAGAAACTGCCTCATGAATGGTGCACTTTGCTTCCAATTACTACCGATATTAAGGAGATGCGAGCACAACGAACAGCTCCTTGTCATGGGTTTTTAGCCGGCTTGCGACTGAGTTTGCTATCTTGCTCGATCACAGATTTTGTCAGTGCGACATTTGCTCTTTGTCGAGGCTTTCGCGAGTTTTACGCACATCTCCTAAGCCTCCTCGGTTGAGGGGGATGCGGGTGAGTCTCTGCCGCTTGCCGCACGTGCATTTCATGGGCATAGAGGTTCTCGATCATGGTGGTCGTGGTCGTGGCGACGCAGAGGTGGTAGAGGAGGTCGGGGAGGTCGTGGTGGTGATGATGCACATGGACACGAGGGAATCAGATGTCAAGGTATGTTACCATCATGGGGACACGGGCATCCGCAACGCAATTGTTGGAAGTTACATGGGAAACCGACTAGTAACCGCTTTGCTAATGTTGTTACTCATCCCGACCCCGTTAGTCGGTCCTCTCTCTTTCGACCGACTGAAGATGGTTATGATGTCGATGAAGAGTATGCTAGGTATACCCAGCCTTTGTGTCTCTCAACTGCCTTCATCTTCCTCTTCTACGCCCACTCTTGTCCATTCGGGTAAACCCATTGCGTGTCTTTCCTCCTCGAGTCGCAAATGGGTCATTGATTACGTGCTACCGATCATATGACCGGTGATGCAGTATTTTATCTTCCTTTACCTCTTCTATATTGCCTGTGTCACGTTAGCCAACGGGTCTGCTGCATGTGTTCGTGGGAGCGAATCGCTCGTATCACTCCATCTCTATCGTTGTCTTACGGCCCTATACCTTCCGGTTTTCCGCTTCAATTTACTATCCATCACTAAATTAACTCGTGATTACAACCGTAGTGTCTCATTCCTTTCTCGATTCTTGTGTCTTTCGTGATCTTACGACAAAGAGGATTATAGGTGAGGCTACGAATCGGAGGGCTTTACTTGCTGGATGATGTTGTCTCACCCGTTGCATGTTCCAGTGTCACTTCCCTTACACCGCATCAAATTCATTGTCGTTTGGGTCATCCTTGTCTCTCGAATTTGAAGAAATTGTGTCCTAGTTTAGAGTCTTTGTCTACATTAAATTGTGAAGCCTGTCAGTATGCTAAACACCATCGTGTTTCATACTTTCCTAGAGTCAATAAAAGGCCTTGTGTCCCATTTCGAGTTGGTTCATTCTCGATGTTTGGGGTCCGTCTCGTAGTGTCGAAACTTGGTTATCGTTATTTTGTTACATTTGTCGATGATTTTTCACGTGTAGCTTGGATTTACTTAATGAGAAATCGTTCTGAGTTATTCTCCATTTTTTGTGGTTTTTGTGCTGAAATTAATACTCAGTTTGGTGTGCCTATTAAAATTCTTCGTAGTGACAATGCAAAAGAATATTTCTCCACCCCTTTCTACTTTTATGCTTGACCGTGGCATAACTCATGAATCCTCTTGACCGAGACACCTCAACAAAACGGTGGCGGAGAGAAAGAATCGCCATCTAATGGAAAGTGCTAGGGCTCTTAGCTTTCAAATGCATGTGCCTAAGCAATTTTGGTCTGATGCAGTTTTGACTGCCTGTCATCTTATTAATAGGATGCCATCCTCGGTTCTTAGAGGGGAGATTCCATATCGTGTCTTATATCCTTCCCTGCTTCGTTGTTTTCTCGTGTCACCGCACCTTTGGTGGTTTGCTTTGTTCGCGATCATCGACCTCATATAACCAAGTTGGATCCTAAGTCCCTCAAATGTATCTTCCTTGGCTACTCTCGGTCTCAAAAGGGGTATCGTTGTTTTTCTCCCGAGTTGAATCGTTATCTCGTTTCTCTTGATGTCACATTTTTTGAATCACAATCATTCTATCCTCTATCGCCTGCATTGACCCATCTTCTTCTGGACTCAAATGATGATTTCCTTGTCTATCATGTTGGTCCGAAATGTACTGCATTCACCTCCCCTCACCTCCTCCCTATCGCCCCCCATTCAGCAAGTTTACTCTCGCCGTCCACGAGAGGGACCTCCTTCTCGCACCTCCCGATGTGGTCCCTACCGAGCCGCCTCTCTTCTCAGATCCTAGCACTCCTAAGCCACCATAATCGATCTAGATGTTCCGATTGCACTTGAAAAGGTAAGCGTAGTTGTGCACAATATTCCATTCTTGACTATGTTAGTTACTCTGGTTTGTCTTCTTCTACTTCTTCCTTAATTAATTCTCTTGAGTCTTACCCTATTCCTAAGTCTGTGTCTGAGGCAGTGGCTCACCCTGATTGGAGAACCGCTATGGAAGAGGAGATGAAGGCTCTTGAGGAGAATCAGACTTGGGATTTGATACCTTTGCCGAATAATAAGAAGGCAATTGGTTGTAAGTGGGTTTTCACAAAGGTGAAAGTGAATCCCGATGGTTCCTTGCTCGGTTGAAGGCACGCCCTGTCATGAAGGGTTATGCCCAAACTTATGGTGTGGATTCTTCAAAAACATTCTCTCCAAGTTTGGCTTACGCTCGGTTGCTTGTTTCTCTTCTTTGCATCATACCACCGGCCGCTTCACCAACTAGGTGTCAAAATGTTTTTCTTCATGGTGACCTGCATGAAGAGGTTTATCTTGAACAACCTCCTGGTTTTGTTGTTCAGGGGGAGTCAGGGATGGTGTGCAAGTTAAAAAAGTCATTGTATGGTCTGAAACAGTCTCCTCAAGCTTGGTTTGGTCGATTTAGTGAAGTTGTGTTAGAGTTTGGCCTTATGCGGTGCAGCAGTGATCATCCAATCTTTTATCGTCGATGCAAGCAGGTGTATTCTCTTGGTTGTGTATGTTGATGATATTGTTATTATCTTGGCGGAGATAGTGTGGGAATTTATGCTCTCAAGTCTTTCCTTCAAGAAAGATTTCAAACAAAAGATCTCGGGAACCTCAAGTATTTTTGGGAATTGAAGTTGCCCGCTCGAATCAAGGCATCTTTCTTTCTCAACGGAAGTAAGTATGTCTTGACTTACTTACTAACACCGGGATGTTAGGGGCAAAATCAGCTGAGACTCCTATGGATGCTAATGTGAAGCTTAGAGGTGATGATGGTGAAGAATTGAATCATCCGGAGAGGTATCGTACGCTTGTAGGGAAGTTGAACTATTTAGCTGTGACTAGACCGGACATTGCATTTGGAGTAAGCAAAGTGAGTCAGTTTATGTCGTCTCCACGATCTACTCACTGGGAGGTTGTTGTACAAATCCTCCGATATCTCAAAGGAGCTCCAGGTCGTGGGTTACTCTTATCGAGATCATGGGCACATAAGAGTTGAAGGTTTTTGTGATGCTTGATTGGGTGGCCGATGTCCTATTAGTAAGAAGTCAACCACGTGATATTGTATATTTGTTGGAGGCAACTTAGTGTCTTGGAAAAGCAAGAAGCAGCAAGTTGTGTCGAGATCCAGTGCGGAGGCGGAATATAGAGCTATGGCTCAGTCGACTTGTGAGTTGATGTGGATTCGCCAAATACTTGAGGAGATGGGGTTTGGTAGTTCAACACCTATGCAGCTATGGTGTGACAATCAAGCAGCCATCCATATTGCATCGAATCATGTGTTTCATGAACGCACAAAACACATTGAGGTTGACTGTCATTTCATTCGCGAGAAGCTACAACAAAAGATTATTGTCACAAGTTATGTCAAGTCCGGTGATCAGCTGGATGATGTTTTGACGAAGTCGGTGGTTGGAAATAGGTTGCGTTATATGAGTAACAAGCTGGGCATGCATGACATTTATGCTCCAGCTTGAGGGGGAGTGTTAGCGAATAAAGGGTATTATGAAGGGTGTTATGTGTAACGTTATTGTCTTATATGCACGTATATATAAATACCCTAGCCTAACCTTTTTAGGGTCAAGGCTTCCAAATCATATATTCTTCTTCTCTTCTCCGTTAATTTACAAGCTCCAACTGGGAGAAATTCGACCGAAAGACGACACTGTCACTAAATATTTTCACATGCTCAAGAGACTGGCAGGACCTCGACATTTTCAATACCTACGAATGGAAGTCTACAGATGACTCCAAATACCACCTAAAGATGGTGGAGAATGAACGAATATTCCTTGTAGGTTTGAAGGTAGATTTCGATGATGTGCGAGACTTAATCATTGGGCGTGGATCACTACCCTCACTTGAGGAAGTATTTCCTGAAGTAAAGCGAGAAGAGAGTTGTCGGAACGTGATGTTGGGAAAGAAGGAATCCGTAGCACCAATGGAAAATTCTGCTCTACTTACTGCAGAGGCTAATGTGAACAGAAATCAGAGTTATCAGCAACGTGGAGATGAAAAACCGAGAATTTGCGGCGATGTTTGCAACAAACCCCGACATACTCGGGAGACATGCAGGAAGATTCACGGAAGACCAGCGAATTGGAAGAGCAGCAAGTCTGGAGAGAAGCCTCAGCATTCAATAGCAGCTGCAAATGAAGCTAACTCCACTACCGGCCCGTTCAACAAAGAACCGATAGATCTCCTAAAACTGCTAAAATCCAATCCCGAATCTGGTATACCTAGTAGTTCCTTGGCTCAAACTGGTAAGAATCATTGTGCTCTCTCGTGTCATTCAAACTCTAAACCGTGAATCATTGATTCAAGTTCTTCTGACCATATGACCAATCTTTCAAACATTTTCCACTCTTTCTTTGTATAAGTGTGACTCATTGTTGGTATAGGAATTGGAACCAAGGACCTCAAGGTCTTTTCCACTCTTATTCACCATGTTACAGCAATAGGAAAATCCGAGTAGCCGATGGGAGATTCTCTTCTATAGCAGGAATCGAGGACATAAAAATCTCAAAAAATATTACTCTTCAATCTGTTCTTCATGTTCCAAATTTTTCATGTAATCTCCGATCAGTTAGTAAACTTTCCAGAGATTCTAACTGTCGTGTTGTATTCACAACGGAGATGACGATTGGCAGTGCTAAGATGGAGGATGGCCTCTATTTCTTTAATGATGACCAATTCGGAAATAAACAAGCTCAGGCTCAAGGACTTAGCTCCAGTATAAGTTCTCTCTCTGTTCGTGAAAAAACAATGCTTTGGCACCTTAGATTAGGACACCAGAGTTTTTCCTATTTGAAGTATTTGTTTCCCTCATTGTTCAAAAACATTGATTGTTCTTCTTTCGACTGCGAAAGTTGTCATTTATCAAAAATTCATCGTACTACATATAAAACAAAACCATATTTAGCATCAAACCCATTTCATCTTGTTCATAGTGATGTTTGGGGACCATCTAGGGTAAGGTAACCACTTTATCTCGGAGAAAGTGGTTTGTAACTTTCATAGATGATCATACTAGGTTGTGTTGGGTATATTTAATGTGAAAAATCAGAGGTGGAAAAAATATTCAAGAATTTCTTTTACATGATTGAAAACCAATTCCAAACACAAAGACAAATACTTCATTCCGACAACGGAACTGAATATTTTAATGAAGAGTTAGGAACCTTTCTTCAAGAAAAAGGGATTCAACATCATTCCACATGTAGTGATACCCCTAAACAAAATAGCATAGCTGAAAGAAAAAACCGCCATCCCCTTGAAGTTGATAAAGCCATAATGTTTTCCATGCATGTACCAAAATATTTATGGGGAGATGCAATCTTGACAGCCTCGTATCTAATTAATAGAATGCCAACCCCTGTCTTGAAATATATCACACCTCTTGAGAGTCTTAGAAAATATTTCCGAGTTATAGACTTACCGATGACCTACCAATGAAAATATTTGGTTGCACTGTCTATGTTCATTTTTGCCTAGTAGGCTTCGACCCAGACTCAATCCTCGGGCTAAAAAGTGTTTTTTTAGGGTATGCTCGTGGATTTCTATTCTAAGCTGTATACGGATACTGGGGAATGGCGTCCTAAATTTGAAGGCACTGATTTCAAGAATCTGGAGGAGGATAGGAACGTCCTTTCTCAAAAGAGGAGGTATTGGCAGCCTTGCGTAGTATGAATAGAGATAAGGCTCTGGGTCCGGATGGTTTCACGATAGCCTTTTTCTCTTCTTGTTGGGAGATTCTTAAAGATTTTTTTTTTTTTTTGATAAGTAAAGAGTACTATATAACAGGCACCAAAAAGGTGGCGCGACCTTGTACACAAGGGGTATACAAGACAAAAGTATCACAAAAGACCTTTCTATTGTATATACAAAAGGATCCCCTGTTCTAGTTCTAGTACTGGGATCGGCTTCTAAGCACCAGAATCTAGGAGTCTGGAGAAAAGCTTCCTTAATCCCTTCTATGTCAGTCTCGACATTCTCAAAGATCCTTATGTTCCATCCCTTCCAAATGATCCACCAAACCGCTGAAGGAGCAAGAATCCAGAAAGAGTTTAATTTTCTTCTCTTGTAGAAAGACCACCCACGCAGAACCTCAATAACGTCCGAGGCATGACCCAGGAAACCAAATTGAAGAACAGACTCCACACTTCCTGCGTTGTGGGGCAATGCAGGAGCAGGTGATTCACATTCTCCTCCTCCTTTTTACACAAAAAACACCAATTGACGTAAACCTTACCACGTGCTCTCAAATTTTCCCCCATCAAAATGGCTTCCCGGGCTGCTTCCCACACAAAAAAACTCACCCTACTGGGCACCTTTACTCTCCATATATCTTTCCAAGGGAACGAAACTCTGTCACTAATATTCCCTAGGAATAGAAAGACTTGACTGAGAATTTTCTATCCTTACCCCCCTCCCAGGCAACTCTATCATCGCCCGAAACTTGTCTGTTCACTTCATGAAGCAAAGACAGCATTTGGACTAGATCCCCAATCTCCCAATCCTGGAAATTTCTGCAAAACATAGGAATCTGCCCCGTCATAGATTTCTAGAATCGAGCTCACCAGATCATCCTTAAAGATAATATTATGGATGTGTTCCACTATTTTCACGCCAACGTGTGTTTCAAGAAGAGTTTCAATGCCACTTCTATCACTCTTATTCCAAAGAAGGCCGGTGCTACTAATCTGGGAGGTTTTAAACCTATCAGTCTGTTGGAGGATATTACAAAATTTTATCTTAAGTGTTATTGGTCAGATTGCGTCAGGTGATTGGGAAGTTGGTGTCTGTTTCTCAACGTGCATTTGTGGGGGAGAGACAAATTATAGATGCATCGTTTATCGCCAATGAGGTTGTGGATTCAAGGTTGCAACAGGATAGTCCCGGATTGATGTGTAAGCTGGATATTGAGAAGGCATATGATCATGTTAATTAGGAGTTTTTGATGTTTCTAATGGAGGAAGTGGATTTTGTTTTGCATTTCTTCGGCTCGATTCTCGGTAATAGTCAATGGTGAACTTCTTTGCTAGTTCGAGGGGTTTGAGGCAAGGAGATCCCCTCTCTCCAATTTTATTCATCATAATTATGGAAGCATTGAGCAGTCTTATTGATATAGCAGTAAGAGGAGGATTTATTCGTGGTTTTGGGTTGGGCAGGTCCATAGGTGAAGTGGTTGCCATCTCTCATCTGCTATTGCAGATGACACATTAATTTTCTGCGATGCGGAAATTGAGCAGTTGGGTTACCTTCGACTTGTGCTCATTTTCTTCCAAATGGTGTCGGGTCTTCGAATTAACATCGCTAAGAGTAAAATCATCCCAGTGGGTGTGGTGGAAAATATTCATCAAATTGCTTCAGTGTTTGGGTGCAAGATATCTCATTTTCCTTCTACTTATCTAGGTTTGCCGATTGGAGCGCCGTTAAAAAGTAGAGCTATGTGGAATCCGGTTGTTGAAAGATTTGGTTAGCAGTTGACGGGGTGGAAGAAAACAAGTTGTCCAAAGCGGGTAGACTTACGCTTATAAAAAATACTTTATCCAGTCTGCCCACCTATTTCTTATCGCTGTTTGAGGTTCTGCTTCAGTGCGTAACATATTGGAGAAGATGGAGAGGGACTTCTTGTGGGAGGGTCAAGGTGCGGAGCGGAAGTTCCATTTAGTTAAATGGGATAAGGTCTGTATGAACTTCAGGGAGGGAGGTCTAGGTATTAAAAAATTAAGTCGTTTCAATTCAGCTATTCTTGGCAAATGGTTATGGCGTTATATGGAGGAGGAGCATAGGTTGTGGAGGAGGGTGGTGATCTGTAGCTACGGAGAGGGTGATCATAATTGGTTTCCTAAAATCGTCACTAGTGCTTTCGGGTCCGGAGTTTGGAAAGGTATTTGCAAAGGGTGGGCGCACTTTGAAAGGTTTGTTTCTTTTGAGGTCGGTAATGGTTCGAAAGTTAGATTTTGGAAAGATAAGTGGTGTGGGAGGATGAACTTTGGAGAGTGATTTGTACAATGTGGCTGTGGACAAAAATTGTTGTTAGTTCGGTGCTTCAAATTGATCATGGTAGAGTGGTTTGGAACCCCTTATTTCGTAGGGATCTTCACGACTGGGAGATGGAGATTTGTGGTAATTTTTTCACCTCGCTATACTCGCATCAGAAATGATAAGGCGAGGTGGGCTGCGTCGAATAGCAAAAAGTTTAGTGTCAAATCTTATTTTCTTGCTATGTCGGGCAGGGTATTCCTTTCCGTGGAAAGGAATATGGAGAAGTATTGCTCCCAGCATTTTTTGTATGGGAAATTCTTACCGGAGAAAACATTCGCAAAAGGGGGATTGTTTATGTGAACCGGTGCTACATGTGCAAAGGCAACGAAGAGAGTGTTAATCACTTGTTACTACATTGTCTGATGGCTCGTTCTTTATGGTATACAGTACTGGGGTTTTTTGGGATCTCATGGGTAATGCCCAGTTCTGTTCGGGGGGATGCTCTTGAGTTGGTCGCGGTACAATCGCACGAGGAGCAATATTCTTTGGGCTAATCCGGCGGGCATTTGGTGGACCATTTGGAAAGAGAGGAATAGAAGAATCTTCAATAATATTGAGGTTTCGTCGGATCGATTGAGAGACTATCTTTTGCGTACTTTGATTTTGTGGTGTTTTGCAACAAATCAATCTCTCGGTCATTCTTTTGTGGATTTTGCGTCATCTGTTTTGACGCTCATATTTATACATATTTTTACCTATCAAAAAAAAAAGGGTATAAATGTTATAATTGTGAGCATGCCAGCATGGATGTCACATTTGTCAAAAGTCAAGCTTACCTCCGAAAAAACTGTTTTCAGGGGGAGATTGGGAGTGAAACACAGTTTTGGGAAATAGATCCACTGCCTATACTTGCTTTCGAATCTAATGACCCTATACCTGGTTTTGAACCTAATGACTAGGTCACTCCGAAAAATCTGGTTAAAGACTCACTTCGGCCAAGCCAAGAAAATACTTGTTCAGAGGGAGAAATTCTGGAAAATGACACTCCTGAGCTTCGTGTGTACACCAGAAAAGGAACTCAAAGAAATAGCGGGCCTCCAACATCTCCAACGCTAGATCAATCTTCATCTCCATCAGATGGACCAACCACTAATTCAAGCAAGACTAATTCTCTCTTGAAGTGCCCATAGCTCTTAGGAAAGGTGTCCGTGGTAGTACAAACCACCCTAATGCTAAGTCTGTGTCATACCATAGATTGTCAAAAGGTCACAAAGCATTGACCACAAAGATATCTAACCTATTCATTCCAACCACTATCCAAGAAGCATTAGCCAATCCAGATTGGAAATTAGCAGTTTTGGAAGAGATGAATGCTCCAAGGAAGAATAGGACTTGGGATTTAGTGGAGTTACCGAGGGAGAAAAAAACAGTAGGTTGCAAGTCGGTGTTTACAGTGAAATGCACAGCTGATGGTAGTGTTGAAAGGTATAAAGCACGCTTAGTGGCAAAAGGATACACACAAACTCATGGGATTGACTATCAAGAAATTTTTGCCCCGGTTGTAAAAATTAATTCCATTCGTATCCCTTTATCCTTAGCTGCAAATTTAGATTGGCCTCTACACCAATTAGACGTAAAAAATGTGTTTCTAAATGGAGATTTAGAAGAGGAAGTGTTTATGAGTCTATCCCCAGGATTTGACGAAAAATTGGGATACAAGGTCTGTAGGCTACGAAGTCATTTTACGGTCCAAAACAATTGCCACGAGCATGGTTTGAGCGATTCAGAAGGACTGTCGAGGGTCACGGTTACACTCAAAGTCAATCAGACCACACACTGTTCTACAGGCACTCAAAGGAAGGAAAAACTGTTTATGTCGATGATATTATACGAACCGGTGATGACTGTTGAGCGCGAAAGGTTTAAAAAGGCTCTTGCTAAAGACTTTGAAATCAAGGATTTAGGACCGTAAAAGTACTTCCTAGGAATGGAGTTTGCTAGATCCAAGAAGGGAATTTTCGTTTCTCAACGGAAATATGTTATGGATTTGTTGTCAAAAACTGGATTACTCGGTTGTAAAGCTGCCGAAACACCAATTGAGCACAATGTGAAGCTACAGCAGCCAAACCTGAAGAAGTAAAGAACAGAGAGAAGTTTCAACGGCTGGTAGGAAGGTTGATCTACCTATCACATACTCGTCCTGACATAGCTTTTGCAGTAAGTGTACTGAGCCAATTTATGCACGCTGAGCCAGTTTATGCACGCACCAGGACCTGAACACTTTAAAACTGCATACCGTATACTGAAGTTCTTAAAGGGGACACCAGGAAGAGGACTCGTGTTTGGAAAACGAAACAATCTGCAAATTGAAGTGGATACGGATGCTGATTAGGCTGGGAGTTTAATTGATAGACGTTCAACTTCAGGATATTGCACATTTGTTGGAGGAAATCTGGTTATATGGCGCAGCAAGAAGCAAAGCGTGGTAGCAAGAAGTAGTGCAGAAGCTGACTTCAGATCGGTTGCACACGGGGTATGTGAAGTGCTGTGGACAAAAAGAATTCTCGATGAATTAAAGATAGAAAGCCAGTTTCCGATTATAAAAAACTACTGTGATAACAAGGCAGCAATCTCAATAGCTCACAATCCGGTTCCTCATGACCAAACAAAGCATGTTGAAGTGGATAAGCATTTCATCAAGGAAAAAATCTAAGGTGGACAAATATGTATGATCTATGTCCCAACAAGTGAGCAGGTTGCAGACATTTTAACAAAAGGATTACCAAGAAAGCAGTTCAACAAGATGACAAGTAAGCTGGCCATGGGAGACATCTTCTGACCAGCTCAGTTATTTGTAGATATTTGTACTTTAGATAAGTATAAATTTGTTAGTAACTGAGTTAGATAAGCATAGGATAGTTACTGACTTATTGATTCATTTAACTGAGCTGATATACTCCTATAAATATAGCTCTTCATGTAATTTGAGAATATGAATCATTATTAAATTATCTCTTAGTTTTCAAGTATGTGTGTGTGTGTGTGTGTGTGTGTATATGTATATATATATATATATATATTGCTTACCTAGTTACCTTGTTATCAGTCGTTGGATTCAAATCTAATTGGATTGAGATTAAAAAAGAAGAAACCCTACAGTGACAACATCTAATAGTTTAACAGCTCTCGCTCTCTCTCTCTCTTTTTAGTTTCGATGTAGCAACAAACTTCCGAGGATTGAAATGATCTCAGGAAGGAGGTTGCTTGTCAAATCTGTGTGTTGGATGTGAAGTTTCGATGTAGCAACAAACTTCCAAAGATTGGAGAAGGGAACTAGAGATTTGACAAACAACCTCCTTTCTAAGATCACTTCACACACAGCTGGTGGTTTTTGGGCTCTTCCTCAATTCTGCAACAGCAAATTCAAACCAATCTCTCAATTCAATTAATTATGAATTAAATTTCATCCAAGCTCTACAAAGCTTCTCTCTCCGCTCTCTTCATAAGCCCGCATGTATGAATGAATGAATGTAGAGACAATTGTTACTTGTAATTGTGGAATAAATAATGGTGTAATTTGTTGTCTAAATAACAATAACAGATGTGAGCTTATTGATGGTATTAATCAACACA
The DNA here is from genome assembly GCA_013146195.2 of Codonopsis lanceolata. Taxonomy (NCBI): domain Eukaryota; kingdom Viridiplantae; phylum Streptophyta; class Magnoliopsida; order Asterales; family Campanulaceae; genus Codonopsis; species Codonopsis lanceolata. The sequence continues at coordinate 13,771,849 of CM028378.1, read as the reverse complement.
AATCCCTTGTTCTGGAGCATGCTTATCCAAATTTCAGATTATGCTTGTTACCATTCCGTTCCATCCATACCATTTTAGTACAAATTTTGTGTTTATTGTGCTTATTGTGACTAATGGGCAGGGCTAAATAAATCTAACAGTTTTGTTTATCGTGCATATAGTGCCATTGTTGTGTTTGGGCTTATCGTGCCAGCTCGATAACAACCTTGCCTGGCACAATTGATTTGCCACCCCTACTTGGATGTTAGAAAAGAGAATTTTTGGGGGAACTTTTGGTATCTCTTTGTAAAACTTGGGCAAATAATTGCATTGAGATGGCAGTCTGTTGGAAAATTGAATAGTAGCTTCATCATTTATTATGTTTTTTATTAATGTCAAGAGATACGAACATTGAAGAAATTTTAATAAAGTTTACTTTCAAAATTTAACAAAAATTGATGATATTATTAAAATAAGGGTTCATATGTGCCCTAAGAGCACAAGTTAGTAAGACCTTATTTTAGACTAAACTGCGTCTGGGCCATTGCTTGGGCTGAGGCAATGCAGGGGGAGCTTCACACAACCAAGAGTGGTAACATTGTGTTCATTTAAAAAAGCAGCCACCTTGTGCAAGTGCATCTCCAATAACCTTCACCAGCCGCTAGTGTGGAATAAGAACCATAACTGGTATTGCCTTTATAACTCTAGAATCGGCACTATTCAAGTCGAAGATAACACCCCCGAGATACTTCATAAAAAAAACAATGGCATTTAAACTAGCTTCTTAAAGGAAGCTTAACATTTTGACTTAATAGCGAACTTGCACACAACAAAATTTCTGTGGAGACAAGAAAAAACCAAAAGATAAAACATACCTTAGGATCAGTCCTCGTGGCAAACGGCATACCGGTGATGATCACAGCTCTCCCAGCATGGTCGGCAAAATCTAATCCTTCACTCACCTAATAAATCAAAGGCAACTAAACTCAGTCAACCAAAGGAACATCTTGATGGCCATACGTAGGATAAACAAGTAATCATAGATTAAATTATTTAAATGTAAGGGCTACAGGAATGGTAATTGTCAAAAAAAATAAAAATAAAGACTCTTCGTATTGAACATTAAAGTATGAGTCTAGGGGTGGCATAGAGTAGATAATTCGGACAGTCGGCAACCTCCGGGCTTCTCGTCAATGCTCTTACGATAATATACCACAGGATGATCTTTTCCAGCCTGATGCCCAGGCCTGGCCAGTCATACCAATAGTAATTAATTTCTCTCTTTTGATGTTGTCAGTGCCTGGATTAATTTGCAGGTACTAAGGAGGGACTCAAGACTCAACATGCTCTGGCATTCTCTAACTCCACCAGAAACCTCTGGTCACAATTGGGCTCAGATGGGTGCACTTTCAGGAACACATGCATTAAGTGCAACAGTTCTCATACAGAGGTATACATGTCCTGCAAGTGCACCGAATTTGGGACCACTGAGAATATTATCCTTTTGGAGGAGACACCATACATGCCATCAGTCCCCATAAGGGGATGCAACAACACAATTGATGATTTGATGCCACAATTCCACCAACATCATGTGTAGAGGTGTCAATTACTGCCCATGCCCATATTCCCGCCCAGACCGCCCACAAAATAATGGGCATGGGCCCACTTATTTTTTCATTCGGGCACAAATGGGTATGCCCATTTAAGACCACTGAATTTGATGGGCTAAGTGCGATTTGGCTGGGCGCCCACTTGGACACTGAGGCCAAACCATTCCGGTTTCTTTTCTCGTTAAACTCGTTCGATCGTCTCTCACTCCTCTCTATCCGTAGCCCGCACTCTCTCTGATCTATCCCTACCTTCGGTCTGCCGCCGCCCATCTCACCAAAGCTCACTTCAGACCTGGTAATCTCTATCTCCATCTCTCCTTCTCCTATTCTTGCAACAATTGATAATGGTGGGTGGGTTTTGAGAAAATTGAGGAATTGGATGCAGGGATTCAAGTCGAGAATGTGGTTTAGGAATTAAGGAATTGATAAAAGTTGATTTATATTTTATTGTGTTTACCTCGTCTTCATATTGAATACTCTAGATTGTATACATCTATAAGTTCATTTTCAATTAATTTAGGGTTTAATCTACTTTGTCTCATTAGTTTGTATTGGAATGCTTTGGCTTAAGTTTATTTCCATTATTAGTATTTGGATTGAGAAATTATTTGGAAGTGCTCATGAATTTGATCCTATCACGAAGCTGAAAACTTGATTCTCTAATAACGGGAAAGTTGCATTACTATGCCAAAGAGAGTGGAGTCCCAAGTATTTTGTCACTGTTTCGGGGGAATACGACTCCAAGAACATCATTGTTGACCACTTCAAACTCAGACCTTGAACATCATGGCAAGTACTTAGGAAAAAATGCAATCTATTTTTTCTCAGTTATATAAATCTTATGTCAAGATGTGTAAGAAGTTGCAATCTGTTCAAATTAATTTACCAAATGAGTTGAAGAAGATGACTGCAACTGGCCTTTGGCTGGCATTTAACATGATTTTATACTTGGAGGAATGCCTTTTGTTGAATTTGTTGTTTTTATTGTGAATGCAATTTTCTTAATATATGGAAATAATATTTTTTGATAAATATATGGTTAGTTGTAATTTTTGATAATTTTTTGTATAAGGAAATGATTTTTTTGTCATTTTTTTATTTATTTGATAATTGCATGTTAATGCTTAAATGGGCACCCATGGACGCCCATGCCCATTTAGTGCCCGCCCATATATGCCCATGTTATTAAATGGGTACTTACTTGCCCGCCCATTTGAGCCCGCCGCCCATATGGGCACGCTCATGCCCGCCCATTTGCCACCTCTAATCATGTGCCCATATTTCATATCAGCTATACCACTTGTGAGCACAACAAATAGCTGATGTACTTCTTTTGGATGCATTCGGGTTCCATTTTTCGCTTTACCTCATAAGCCTTACTCCACTCTCTCTACTTTGCGATACAAGAACTTTAACCCACCCCCAAAGGGAAAAAAGGGAAAGGATCAGTTCTGACTTTCATTTTTATACTTTCTCAACCAGAAATCATCATTAACGATGCATAATGCCACAAATCTCTGTGCTGAAAGTCCCTCAAACTATGGCACACGCTCATGAATACTCCCGTCCTGCATTTTCAAAATACACTTGCTAACCATGAGCTATACCCTTCAACCTCATAGTTTCTTTATGATGACAGCAGATATGTCACTACCCGAGGTCGATTCGAGATGTATGCACGTATACTGACCAAAGAGCACACAGGCCCCTGCTGCTCGACCCCATTGCCATGACTTCATTGCTCTCCTCTTTCTTACTAAAGCAAAGACAATCATACCATGCCCTTCGCAATGCTTTCCTCCTCTCAGAGATTTGACTTCTTTACATGGCATATCGAAAGGAGGGCGAAGACAGCTGACCAAACTAAAACCTATTCCCTTTAGTACTTCAGGTGCTTCTCGCCCAGTGGAGTAATGAAGCCAGTCTTCCCCAGTAGTTTCCTTTAGGGAAGGGGTCAATAAGACCTTGGGAGCTAGGATTCTTCCCTTCAGTCTTCCTTTCTTTCACTAATGAAGGGCTAAGAAGGATCCTTTCATGGGATGATAAAAGAAAATAGCACAACCAGGCCCACCATGGATCCTCCCAAAAGTCCATTGATGTTGCTGGTGCCCAATGGTAGTAGCTGATCATATAAGGCTATACGTTTTCCCATTGGGGTATTACGTAACAGATATCTGTGCTCCATCAGTAAATGACAAATTGTAGCTTGGATCTATGTTCCCTAGATCCTTCAGCTTTGCCCAATCACCCGTTTCGACACAACATGATATGGGTGCGAGTGTGGGTGTCGCTGTTTTACACAAAATTAGTGTAAAATCTTAAAGTTTGACGGATCCAACATTAGGATCTGATCATCGTAGCTGTGTCCAAGTAATATACGCTTAGATTCACCTCCAATGACATTGCCCAATTGTACTCACGAGCGAAATTCTTCCCCATCGATAAGTACACATGTTTCTGTTTTGAAGATAATCCAAAGGACCAGGACAGGGATGAAGTGTTCAAAGCAAAGGGAACCATGCTTTCTTTTCTTTTTCTGGGTGGTGGGGGAGAGAGGAAAGCTCAAGGTTGCCAAGGCAATGCATAAAAACTATATTGATCCTTGATTCTTGATTTTATTCTAAGGACAGACTATAGGTGGCTTTTCTAGTATGGAACCTACTCACCTAAAAGTCATATGATTTACTTATTAAAAGAATTCGTATAATGAAGTAATCAGCATTAACAGATGTATGACCACCAACTGCTCAGCTCCCAATCATATTCATCCAGGAGCATGTTGCACACCAGTGAATCCCAAGTTAAGTTCATAAAGGAACCGGAGAGACTTTGATCTTCCTAATCTAGTGTTTGGACATAGATGCCTAACTATGCTTCCACAATTTCATGGATCCCTAATCATCTTCACTTTGGCCATCATGTAGGGTAAAAAATTGAGTACCACACTCAATATGAACCCTCCGTCTAGCAAAATGATGTGACAGAATTGAAGAAAGGCCGCTAGGAACAGTGGCTTAACAGATCATATTTGCCTATATTAGGGACTTCCAAAGCACTTTTACACATAAGAAATGTCAAAAATCTTTAGCAAGAACATAAATAAGTGAAAGCAGGTAACTGGCGAAGAAGGCCGAATATGATTACCCCCAATGTATGCACCAAATTTCACTTTGCACCCTCAACCGATATTAATTTTACACACTCCATGTTAAATTTTGTCTCACATAACCCCCCTTGCCATGATGGGCGTTAGAAATACTAACAGAAGTTTACATGTGCAGCTCACGTGAGGGGCGTTTGAATGACTTTCTATCTTTTTCCTGTTCTTTTTAATTTTTTCCTCACTTTCCTTTCACTGATGTTGAATTCCATTTATTTCTTTTTCTTCATTTCTCTCTCCTCCCAATATATCAAACCTAGAATATCTACAAAACTCTCTCTCTCTCTCTCTCTCTCTCTCTCTCTCTAACATCGAGCTTCAATTCGTCATCAAAAAGTTAAAACCTGTCCACCATCGTTTCTCCAACTCCACTAACTTTTTCAACGGGAGTCAGATCTGCCCTATTCTATAAGCTTAGATCCGTTATGAAATTCTTTGAAAGAGCACACACTAGGCAGGCACCGGCTGTTGTCCGTTCCTTCCGATGACAACCATTGATAGCAATTCAGAAATGAGATGATCAATTTTTAGAGACTTATCATTTTATTATGTACACGTATGGCCAAATTTAGTTGGAATCTTTGGATTTTGATTCGAAGTTTTATAATTAATTGAATTTGTTAATTTTATTCAGTGAGTTTGGTTTTTTTTATCTCCTTTTCTTTTTCTTTTTTTTTGGGGGCGGGTATCGATGGGTTTTGTGGTGGTGGCAGAAATGGTAGGTGGCATGGGCGGTGCATTCTTTTACCGCTGTTATTGTTTAATAGCGAAAGAAGACAATGGTAAACACAGCAAATTCCTAGCTCGTGCAAACCATTTGATGGCTAATGTTAAATTTTTAAGGCCCGTCTTGGCAAGGGGACTATGAGGGACAAAATTTAACATGTGTAAATGGGACAATTTCCGATTGGGGGTGCAAAGTGGGATTTGATGGATACATTGGGGGATTAATCATATTTTCGCCGATGAAGAATAAATCGAGGAAGAATCGTACCTTGCCACGACATACAGCAAAAAATACAGCACCAGAAGTCGAGTTGTCTTCTAACTTAGCCATATAGTCCTGCCAAACACAGTGTCTGAGGTAAAGGTAGTATAGAGTAGAAATACAGAAAATCAAATGCTTATTGAATATGCCATCAAACTACTCACATCAATTGATAAAGGAAAAAGAGACGACTGTCTAGGTTCTACAACAGGCTTCTTATGTTTGCAGATTCTTTCCCAGATTGTACTAGAGTTTGCTGAGCTTGCACTCTACAAGAAATGGAAGAGTTTATCAGAAACTAAAAAGCAATACATTTACCAATTCCTACATAATTGTGGTCAATGACTTACCTTATTCTTCCAAAATCCGATGCATAGGTCCAAAAGGACGTAAGATGGAAAAAATACTAGCAGCCCATCAGGTACAATTCGAGCAAAATTAACTGAAACATCATTTTTTTTATATAAGTAAAAGTATTATATACGAATAGCGTCAAAACAGGAGACGCAGCCTATGTACAATATATGCAAATACAAGAGATCTCGAGCTACTCGAGATGGAAGGAATTCACTATTTCTTCTAGAGAGGGAGTAGGAGTCTGGGATAGATCCACTGGACACCGGGAAGAAATAGTGCACAAGCAAATATCTTTTAGCTTCTCTACATCATATTCCACAAGCAAATCTTTGTCAAACAGTTAACTGGAGCAATAGGGCCAATAACTTTGGGTAAATCTACGAAGCATTAGTGAAAGCAATATATATAGATTTTTTAACTCAGAGTAACAGGCAATACAATGTTTTTAATATTTATAAAACTACTGACTATCTTGAGTTCCACAAATTTATTTAAGCACTTTCACTTTATCTAACTAATGCTTCAGGTATTATTAGAAAAGTGAGATAACCTATGATAGTATGATTCTACTAGGTCAATCCCTCCTGTAATTTCTCTCTTGTAGAATGCAACCCATTTGGACTCTGGTGTAATGGAGAGCAATAGATGCCTCCCAGATAGGGTTCAATACTATCACAACATTTTCCTGCATAATTTTCCCAACAGCACCTTTTGTTACATCAAATTATGGAATGTGTGTGTGTGTACACCTTGACCTACAAATGGTATAATATAAACTAATAGATCACGTAAAACAATTATCAAAATAATCTATACGTACCGATAGCATTGCCAAGCTCAAGCTTGTATTCTGGAGAATCGCGACTCCTGTAAGAAGAGTTGAAAGAATAACCAGACGGACCAACTGGGAGAATGCCAGCCCATATCTGATTAGCTGATATAACATGTGGGTTCTCCAGACGTATAGGAAATTCTCTGAAATGTGGGGTAAACAGTGTTAGAGATTTTCAAAACAGGACCAAGTGATAAGAAAAACAGTCTGGATAATAGTGACTTACAACTTCAGTTCTTCGGCAAAAGAATCCATAGGAGATAATGTACCAGATGTCAAGATAATAGATCCAACATGTAACTTTCTGAACTCTTCCATGGCAAGCCCAGGGTTAAAGCACCACCAACTGAAGATTCTAGATGCCTTTCCTACATCACCAAAAGCAATGAACAGCTAGCCGTACAGAATACAGTATACCAAATAAAAGTTAACTACTCAGGCAAACTTGCTAAAGTTTAAGGGACCTCCAAAATATATAAGCTAATTTGCAGGTAAAGAAATGCTTTTTGTTCTTTCCTTAAATTCCTTTTGAAAGATATTTCAAATGCCATATTTTCCGATTTCCATGTTTTCTTGAAATTAAAACCTAATAAAATTATAGAAAACTATAACCCGGTATTGCCGACTTGATCCTTCACTGAGAACTTTTCTAGCCAGGATACTGAAGTACTTTTCAAGTAACGGAAAGAATTTGAGACTGATAATATGCAATATTTTGAATGTTGAACGATTTGGAGGTTGGCTGCACAATCCTCATCGAATACATGTTCCAATAGAAAGGATGACGACCCTTCAAATTCACAAGACTTTTGTAGCGACCAATAGAACTTTCAATGTATAATCAGGAATTTTAAGACCTGCTTTATACTACCTCCGTCCCAAAATAAGTTGTTTTAGCAATTTGCACACAGATTAAGGAAACTTATAAAAGACTGATCTACCTTCATTTAAGTTTAATTATTGTAGATAAGTTGCAGGAGTATCTTTTTTCTTTCATCTTTACAACCCTCTTTAACTCATCCTACTTTTTCCTCAAAGTTTTAACAACTCATCTTAACTCATCCCACTTTCACTCAAAATCCGAGTGTTTTAAACTAAGAACAAGAAAATCTAAAAAATTAGAAGCCAAAATCAAATTGTTTTGAATTATGCTCAAATTTTAGAATAGAGCCATCCATTTCACTCTTCATGATTAGTTTATTTTTTTGATAAGATTCGTTAAATTACCAACTCGTCTAAAAGCTTAAGGTGGTAGATAGGGGCTCAACAATGTATATCAAGCTTAACAAGATTTCATTCTTCAAGATTTCCATACTCAAGTTAAAAGTAAGAAGAATTTTTTTTACTTCATTTTGTTTCACCTTCGAAATTTCCACATATGTTTTCTCATCATTTTCTAGCCTTTTCATCTGTAGTCTTCTAATGTGTTGTGTATAGTTGAGAGGGTTTCTTAAAAAAACATGTTCATATTTTCAACACATAAATGGTTGGATAAAATGTAGGGTTTGCGTTCACTAAAGATTAAAGTAGTAAAGTGTCGTATGTGCATTGAATACAAATGTTTTCTCATTCCCAATATTCACTTTGTACGGCATTTAATTTGAGATAATAAATAAGGATAGTTTTGGCATAATATAAGCAAATCTTGAAATTATAAAAGGACACTTATTTTGGGGATTAAAAAAACTTCGCTAAAACGACACTTATTTTGGGACGGAGGGAATATAATATATACAAGAAAAATATAATTTTAAAGTGGATAGTTAATTGATAAGTAACAAGTAATACACTTCCTCTCCCAAAAAAAAAAGTCCCACTTTGAGGTCAAACTTTCCAACAACTATTCACTTACATACATACCCTTTAAATGACACTAAGAGTACATACTTTTCACATGCACAAAAAGTCAACATAATGTTTGATGAAAAGTATTAAAGTAAGGATAAATTTGGAAGAGCAGAAATTTAAAGCTTAAATTTTGAAATGAGACTTTTTCGGGACAAACTAAAATGGAAAGCGGGACTTAATATATAGGACAGAGAGTAACTCTTCTTATTTCAAATTTCAACACTCAGAAAAGAAAGCAAAGAGTGAGCCTGCCCAGCAATAAGATTGCTCCACTATGACCAAAGGTCCCAGGGTTTGAACTTGGGAGAAAACCTATCTATTTGCATGAGTAAGGCTGAGTACATCAGACCCTTCCAAGACTCCTTGTGTTGGCCTCGTGAGCCTGGCTGTCCTTTTCCGAAAAAGGAAGCCTTTTTCACATATTTGTTTAACCTGTGTGCCATGTACAACATATACCAAAATCGGATGCTTTTCTATTTCCATTATCGTATAAAACTATCTGTCATATAAGCAACAAATACATTTGGTAACTCAAACTTTGCTCAAGCCGATGCTAGGTTTTCAAGCACTCTCTTTGCCCATTTACAAATCTAATACATACAAACAGCTGACATTGTATAAAATCAAATACACAGCCAAGCATAGTAGTTCAGTCATTGCCAGATAAGCTTAAGTCAATTCAGTAATCACAATTCTTCAGAAAAATCACAATTATGTTAGCAATGAAGTTGTCACATTGTATAATAGATTGGAATAGCAACTGGTAGCATTTCGGTGGATACTGGATATAAATCATTACATAATTGAAAATTAAGAAAGTACAATATACAAATTTTATCATCAATCAAAAAAATCAAAAACTTCTCTTATCATAGAATTGGAGGGAAGCAAGTATATCTACTACCTTTAAAGACTTCCGATGCCCTTCCTTCTAATTCCTGAACGTGAACCTGAAGTTAACACCAAAAGAAGTTCAAAACAGATAGCAAGTCATGATCCTACAACATGATGTAAAACAACACCAACCTGAAGGAAAAAAGTGAAGCATCAAGGCAAACCACAAGTTATACTGAGCAATGAACAGTTTCTGGACTTACACGATAGTATGTCGCATGGGAGTCACCACCATCTCTGAAAATTATGCTCAGAATGTCACCTATGGTCTCCAGCCTACAGACTCCCTTTGTTTTTTGAGGCACTCCACTATCAGTGCCATTTGCATCTAAAGGATCCCAAAGTATTGAAACTTTTATTACAAAAGGAACAGAAGAGAACAATTAACGCTAACCACAAATACAATCCTAATATCAAGAAAGGTAACAAGAAAAAAACTCAAGAGTAGTGATAGAGATCCAATTTTTTTGTTCAAGTTTCCCATCCCAATCTAGGTGGCAACCATATAATTGGTTAGAGATGACATCACTTAACATGTGATGTCACCATTTAACCCATCACATGCTTGCTACTTAGATTGGGATGGAAATTTTGGACACAAAAATTTGGATCTCTATTATTTCCCAAAATTCAAACCCATGCGTGTTCTAGAGAAAGCACCTTTCATCTAACTAACCTAGATAATACTAATATCTTGAGTGTGTCAAGGAAAGGATAGCTGCTTTTACCTTCTTCAAGTAGTAGCACGGCTTCCTCAATAATACCAATGAGCATATCGGAAGTTTTTTTAGTAATGTTTAGATCAGCAAGCAGCTCATAGATATAAGGACCAGGCTTGGTGAAACCTATATCTTTGGATTCAATGGGAACTTCAGCTATCCGCTTCTCAAGCTTTAAAAGAAGAGCTGCATGAAATAAGTTACCTGATGTTCAAGAGGTTTGATTTTGACGCAAGATTCCAATAAACATTACAAAGAGGTTGAAAGAGTAAGAGACAGATAACTATCGAACAGATACTCAATGCATCCATGACATTGAATACAAATCTCTTGACATCATATAAGTGCTCGTTTGTTGCAGCTTATTTAGAGTGACTTTTGGCTTTTGGCTTTTGAAAAGTCATATTTAGAGTGTTTGTTTCAGCTTATAAGCCAAAAGCCAATAAGTAAGGTACAACACCTTTTATGCATTGAAAAGCCAAAATTTTAAGCTTTTTTGGCTTTTTTTTAAAACATGAAGAAACTATTCATTAATAAATATTTGATTATCTCCATTTAATCCCATTATGAAATATACATAAAAATATGAATACTAATTATCAAGTTTTTTTTAACAAATAATTAAAACAACTCATAAGCAGCTTTTCAACAGCTGTAACAAACAGTATATCATGCAATCAGCCACAAGTCATTCAGCCACCAGCTTAAGCTATCAGCCATAAGTCATAAGCCATCAGCCACAACAAACGAGCCCTAAGTAAGCTAGAGATAAAAAGAGTACTGAACAAATATCTCGTGGATACTATAACAAGGCTATTTAAGAATATTTCTTCATAAATAATTTAATTTCAAAAGGATCTAACGAGTCAAAGTACCTCTGAGAATAGCAAAATTATCAGGATTGCATGACTTGTCATTTGACTTGTCTCTACGTGCAATAGAAAGGTCAACACAATTTTTTGCTTCAGCAATGCAAGCCGTCAAAAGACCAGAAGGCAGGTCAAAAGAGGCAGCATCTGCGCATATGCTTTCCTGCAACCCAATGAAACATTGAAAAGTTTTCATTTCTCAAGTAGCCAAGCGCATGAAACATAAAAAAAATCAATTTAAAATCTGCATTAAGTTCCGCAGATTTTGTAATGCATACATCAGCAGGGCAATTAAAAAGATAAATAAAAGGCCAAGACTTTTCATGAGTTAAGCATCAATATGTACCAAATTGTGAGCTTCGTCAAATATAAGTACACTGTTCTCCCACTCAATGCTCAAAGATTTTCTGTAGGTGGGCTCAATAAGATAGTTGTAAGGTGCAAATAAGATATCAACAACCTTGTGGAGATCTCTTGACATGTAATAGGGGCACCTACATAGAGGTTATAAAGTTGAAACACTTCAGCAACATCACTTACAATAGACTGTTATAAATAAAGCAGAGATCAGAAAACCTACGGTCCACTGCTTTTTCCGATATTTACCAAGTCCTCTATGTCAATAGGTTCATCTCCAAGACCAGGAGTGCTTTTCATGAATTCTACAAAACAAAAGCACCGATGTAGAGAATGTGATCATATCACAAGTCAATGCTGAGATAAATCTTTTGCAAAATACATAATCAATAACAAAATAATATGTAACTTGTAACTGAAACATCGAAAGAAATCCATATAATTTAGTTGGAGTACTGTAAGTTAGCCAGCCATTTTTTTTTATAAGTTATAATAGTATTATTGACAAAGCATCAAAACACGTGACGCATCCTTTGTACCTTTGTATACAGGGAGTATACTACAGCAAAAGAGTATATGCGATAGTAAAACTATCTAGAAATCTGACTTGATTTTACCATGGATTTAAGAATCATTTCTTGGAATGTGCGGGGTTTAAATAATTTGGAGAAAAGAAATATGGTTAAGGCGTCTATGAGAAGATGGAACCCTCATGTGGTTTGCTTGCTAGAGACTAAAATGGATAAAGTGGATAGTGATTTCATTTGCAGTGTTGGTGGAGGAAGATGGGCAGATTGGGAGCATCTTGGAGCTTCCAGGGCAGTGGGAGGAATTCTAGTAATGTGGGATAAGAGAGTTCTATCTAAAATGGATGCAGTGAAAGGTCATTTCTCAGTGTCCTGTTTGCTAAAAAAGGTGGATAATGATAAGATTTGCGTTTTCTCGGGTGTGTATGGTCCTTGCTTGGATGTGCCTCGAAGAGATTTGTGGGAAGAGTTAAAGGTGGTTAAACACAAGTGGAATCATCCGTGGTGTATAGGTGGTGACTTCAACGAGATCAGGTTCCCGCATGAGCGAAAGGGTTGTAGCAGATTCTCACGGGCAATGTTGGATTTCAGTGACTTTATTGATGATATGGCCTTGATAGATCTACCATTAGCAAGAGACGGATTTACTTGGTTCAGGAATAATTCTAGCTCTCAATGTTCCAGAATTGATAGATTCTTAGTGTCCGTGGAATGGAAAGAATGCTGCGGTAGTTTGGTTCAGTCATGTCTGCCTCGAACTATTTCTGATCACGCTCCTTTACTCCTTCAGTGTGGTGGTATCGCAAAAGGGAAATCTCCGTTTTGCTTCGAAAATATGTGGTTAAAGGAGCTGGGCTTTCTTGATTGGATTCGGACTAAGTGGGCAGGTTATACAGGGGAGGGAGATCCCAGTTTTAAGCTGGCAAAGAAGCTGAAACTGCTGAAAAATTATCTCATTCTGTGGAATAAGGAGACTTTTGGGAGGATTGAGGAAAAAATTAAGGTAGTGCTGGAAGGTATTCAGTTTTTGGATTCTAAAGAGAGCTCAGGAGAGTTGTCAGAGGAAGAGTTCATTCGGCGTAATGAGTTGAGAAAGGAGGCAGAGATCCTGTTGATTAAAGAGAAAATTTGTTGGAGACAGAAATCTCGGGTTCAGTGGTTAAAGGAAGGTGACAGGAACACCAAATTTTTTCATCGGACGGTGAATGCCAATAAAAGGGTTAATCACATTCATAGCATTTCAGTAGATGGTATTTTGCTGGAGGAAAAATCTGCTATTAGGGCGGGTATAGTAGATTTTTATCAGAAGCTGTATGCTGATCAGGGGATTCAACGGCCACTATTAGATGGGATGCATTTTAAAACACTTAATCAGGAGGATAATTCAGTGCTGGAATCAGCTTTCTCGGAGGAGGAAGTTAGGGCAGCCCTTTGGAGTATGAATGGCGATAAAGCGCCCGGTCCTGATGGTTTCTCTTTGGCGTTTTTTCAGCACAGCTGGGAGATTTTGAAGAATGATATCATGGAGATTTTTCAGTTCTTCCATTCGAACATGGGTTTTGAAAAAAGTCTTAATGCTTCCTTCATCTCTTTGATTCCTAAGAAGACAAATGCAACTGAGATTAAAGATTATAGACCCATTAGTCTTATTGGAAGTGTCTATAAACTCATTGCAAAGGTGCTTTCGATTCGATTGAGAAAGGTCGTGGGCAAAGTTATTTCGGAGTCGCAACATGCTTTTGTGGGGGAACGTCAAATTATTGATGCTTCCTTTATTGCCAATGAAGCGGTGGATGATAGGCCAAGGAAAGGAGAGTCGGGCCTGATTTGCAAACTGGATATTGAAAAAGCTTATGACCACGTCAATTGCGAGTTTCTCATCTATTTGCTAAACAGAATGGGTTTCGGAGACAGGTGGAGAAGATGGATTTTTTGGTGTATTTCTACTGTGAAATTTTCGGTGATGATTGATGGAGAGCCGGCTGGATTTTTTGGAACCTCGAGGGGCCTTCGCCAAGGAGACCCTCTTTCTCCTTTCCTCTTCATTTTAGTGATGGAAGCTCTGAGCTTAATGATGGATAAAGCTATATCGAGAGGTTTCATTAGTGAATTCGTAGTAGGAAATGGTAGAGTCCCTGTCTCAGTGTAGTGTCGCATCTCTTATTCGCAGATGATTCTCTTGTGTTTTGTGAAGTGAAGGACTCTCAGTTAGGCTATTTACGGATGGTCTTGCTTTTTTTAGGCAGTTTCGGGACTAAAAGTTAATATTTCAAAGTCTAAAATTATTCCAGTCGGGAATGTAGAGAACATTGGGGATTTCACTTCCTTCTTTGGTTGTAAGGTGACTTCCCTCCCTTCTACCTACTTGGGTCTTCCATTAGGAGCTTCTTTTAAGAGCTCGAATATGTGGGTTCCGGTGATAGAAAGATTTCAGCGTCGTTTGGCAGGATGGAAAAAGAAGTGTTTGTCTTCAAAGGCAGGTCGCCTTACTCTCATTAAGAGCATGTTGTCTTCGATGCCTACTTACTTTATGTCCTTGTTCGTCATCCCATCATCAGTTAGCCGAAGACCGGAAAAACTTGAAAGGGACTTCTTATATGAAGGTTCGATGGTGGATCGGAAGTATCATCTAGTCAAGTGGTCCAAAGTTTGTTCTGGTATCGTGTCCTAGGGGTTAAGAACCTCAGAGTTTTCAATAGAGCTCTGTAGGGTAAATGGTTGTGGAGATACTTGATCAATAAGGACGCGCTGTGAGCAAGTATGGAGGACATTGGTGGTGAGCAAGTATGGGGAAGGAAATCATCTTTGGTTTCCTAGAAAGTTTCCTTGTCTTATGGGGTGGGGGTTTGGAAAGGAATCCGGAAAGGGTGGGACGCTTTCGCTAGAAATATCTCCTTTGAGGTAGGAGAAGGCTCTACGGTCAGATTTTGGTTGGATAGGTGGTGTGGTCATGTGGAGTTGTGGAGGGCCTTTCCCACCCTCTTTAACATTGCGAGTGATAAAGAAGTCATCATCGGTGCTATTATTTCGTACGAAGGAGGTTTGATCAGTTGGAATCCAGTTTTCAGGATTGGGAAGTGGAGAGTTTTATCCAGCTCTCCGAGTTGTTATATTCACAGCAACTGGACAGGAGAGTCTTACTACTTTGGCTCGGATATTGGGGGAAGGGGCATGTTTCCCTGGAAAGCTATTTGGAAGACTAAAGCTCCGGCTAGAGTTGCTTTTTTTATTTGGGAAGTGGTGAACGAAGCCATTCTTAAAGGGGATAATCTTCAGAGACGCGGTAAGGTGATAGTGAGCTGGTGCTATATGTGTAAAAGTAATGGTGAGAGTGCTGACCATCTTATGCTTCATTGTCCGGTGGCGGGTGCTTTGTGGGATTTTATCTTTCGCATTTTTAACTTACCTTAGGCTATTCTGGAATCTATTAAGGATCTCTTCCTTTGTTGGTCTTTGCACAAAAGGAAACGTAGAGATTTTATTTGGCAAACTATTCCCTTAGGAGTGTGCTGGGTGATTTGGAAAAAAAGGAATAGGAGAACATTTGATAACGAGGAAAGGTCTTTGCCGTTGCTGAAGAATTCAGCTGCTGTTTTTTTTGGTGTAGTGATGGTGTTAAGTCTGAGGTCTAACTCTTTTGCTGACTTTGTAGCGAACTTTTGTAATCTGTAATTATTGGAGTAATCCTCCTGTGTATATAAGTTGCGGCTCCTTCTTTGTCGCTTTTGTTATTAATATATATTTTATTTATCAAAAAAAAAATCACAATAGAATCACCCATGCTCTGAGAGCACTCAGTGCACCAAAAGCGAATCTCCTCAAAGATGCCCTCCTTCATCTTATCAATATCCCCCTGTGTTCTCAAACAAAAGTGAATGTCCTCAAAGATGCCCTCCTTCATCTTATCAATATCCCCCCTCTGTGTTCTCAAAAACCCTCCAATTTCTCTTTCCAAATATTCCAACACACTGCCAAAGGGGCCACATCCCATACATCTTCCTCCTTTTTCTACACTTGTACAGGGACCATTCACAAAACATATCTTTTGTCGTCCTTGGCATAACCTACGGCCACGAGATAATAAAAAGACTGAGAATATAACTCCACAACTCCCTCACAATGGGGCAGCGAAGCAGGTCTTGAGATCCAACAACTCCGGCCGGACCAGATGATTAACATTTTATTCATCCTTTTTACACATAAAGCACCAGTTCACATAAATCCTCTTTCTTCTTCTCAAATTTTCTCCAGTTAGAATGGCTTCTAGAGCTGCCTGCCTGCCTCCCACACGAAAAAAGCCACTCTATTAGGGGCCACTGACTTCCAAATACTCCTCCAAGGAAAAGCTCTGCCCTCTCTCTTCGATAGTATATCGAAATAGGATTTAACCGAGAAATTACTGCTCTTCAATCCTTTCCATAGAACTCTATCTTCTTTCTTGATATCAACATGATGCTCGCACAGAACTTGGAACAAAATACCTATATCTCATAATTTCCAGTCTTGCAATTCTCTTCTAAAAACAGCATTCCAGCTAATAATACTTTCTGAAACGTGGACCACCGAATTCACCATACTGTCTTTATCCTTCGCTATACTGAATAATCTGGGAAATCTTCTTTTCAATGCTGCGTCCCCACACCATTTATCCTTCCAGAATCTAATGTTGTTCTTGAAAGATTCCCATTCTTTGCTGATCCCTTTCCAGACACTAGTGTCTAACTGAGCTAGGAATATATTTAGGAATCCTTAGTGTAGGTCCCTCTCCATACTTATTCGCCACTACTTTTCTCCAAAAGGCCTTGGCTCAACTAGGTATTTCCACAACCATTTCCCAGGAGGGCTCTGCTGAAAACTCTCAGATTCTTTATCCCTAACCCCTCCTTTCAAATTAGAGCATACTGTATCCCATTTTACAAGATGAAATTTTCGCTCTTCCATACGACCTTCCCACAGGAAGTCTCTCTCCAATTTCTCCAATCTCTTAGCTACCGCAGCAAGAATCACTAAAATAGACAAGTAAGCTGGCACACTAGCTAATGTACTTTTAATCAACGTAAGACAACCTCCTTAGGACAGCAACTGTCTCCTCCACCCTGCCAATCTCCTCTCAAATCTTACTACCACTAGATTCCAAGCAGCTACACTTTTGAGTGAGGCTCCTAAAGGCAAGCCAAGATAGGCAAGTCGGAAGACTACCAATCTTACACCCGACAAAGGCAGCAAAATGCTCCAAACTATCATCATTCCCCACCAGAATAATTTCGCTCTTCGAAATATTAATTCTCAGCCCCGCACCGCTTGAAAAGTTAGAAGAATCAATCTAAGATAACCCAGCTGGAACATCTCCACCTCGCAAAAAACTAGAGTGTCGTCAGCGAACAACAGATGGAAGACCGACAATGCTAGACCTCTATCCGAACCCATCTTAAAACCTTGAATAAAGCCCCCATCAACAGATTTCTCAATAAGCCAACTCAGCACCTCCATTACTACAGTCCAAAGCAGAGGAGAGATTGGGTCACCTTATCTCAGGCCTCTCGAGCTAGGAAAGAAGCCAGAAGGTTCCCCATTAACCAATGCTGAAAATCTCACAGTAGAAACACAAAGCAAAATCCAATTCCTCCACTTAGCCCCAAACCCCATTCTGTCTAGAAGGTAAATCAAAAAGTCCCAGTAGGGAGAAGTTTAGAAACTACTTTCTGGTGTTGTAGTCTTAGTGGTGCACCAATATTAACATAAAAATCGCTATCAACTTAACAAGATCATTAATTGGTAACTTAGTTTTCATTGAGATAATGGCACTAATAAATAGAAAAAGTGCCTGGGGGGAGAACTCATTTACATGGAGCATACAACAGGGACAAGTAGCCCTAAAAGCTAAAGTCAAGCTCCAAGATGCCCCCAAAAAAGAAACAGAAGGAAAACCCCAAACCCAGTCTCAGAGAAACCCAAAAATCTCACTGTTTTGTTTCAAAAAACAAGTCTGCCTGAGGCAAAACTTCATCGAACCAAAAGAAAGCCGACTTGAAGTAAAGAAGTTTGAGGTTAAACAAGGGAAGCTCAGGTCTTTTTGAAGTTTCTCCCATTTCTTTTCTTTTTGTTTTTTATAAGTAAGATAGATATATAAATAACAGCTTCAAAAGAGGTGAAGCGTCCTATATACACCAGAAGTATACAATGAAACCCCACTAACTACCAAATATATTATTCACAAAATCTACAAAAGGATTAGAGCCTTGCGCCATTGCCTCAGAACACCAAAAAAACAGCATCTGCAGAATCTGATTTTTGATATCTTCCGAGGTCTTTGCCTTGTTCTCAAAAGCTCTAAGGTTCCTTTCTTTCCAAATGGCCCAACACAGCCAACGGGGAAACATCCCAGAAACTATTTTTCCTTTTATGCTTATATAGGGTCCAGCACAAAAGGAGCTGTTTGATCGAATTTGGTATCACCCAAGTAACCTTGAATAAATTCAGCACGTAACTCCAAATCTCCCCTGCGAAATGACAATGGATCAGCAGGTGATTTACACTTTCTTCATCCTTCTTACACATAAAGCACCAGTTAGTATAGATTTTCTTGCACCTCCTCAAGTTATCTCATGTTAAAATGGCTTCAAGTGCAGCTTCCCACATAAAAAACTTCACTCTAGCTGGAGCCCTTGACTTCCATACGCTCTTCCACGGAAAAGCCCTGTCACTCACTACTAGAAGATGGTACCTGGACTTAACTGAATAATTCTTGTCTTTCTTTCCATTCCACACAACGGTGTCGTTTGAACTCATGTCCATCTTTTGTGTGTACAGCAGCCCAAGAAAGTCCCCAAAAACATCCACCTCCCAATCTTACAAGTTCCTCCTAAAAGAAGGATTCCAAGTGACTGCTCCATCCTCAACTATCACTACTGACCAAACAGACCAAATTGGGAAAAGAGGCATAGCATCCCAGACTTTACTTCTTCATTTGCTAATCCAGGCTTCAGTCAAAGAGAAATAAGGCCTTCTACAAGTTGATCTTGCAACAGATAAGACAGAAAGAATAGACCATAGGTGGCCAGTGTAAGAGAAAATGATTCCCCTTCAGCGGTACTCGTGCAGCAACTATTGACACAGTTTTGTTCCCAGTTTTCAAATTACTCACTAAGAGGATAGCTTGAGCAGCAAATATCCAAAATGAGTTTCCTTTCTTACGGAAAAAAAAAATTGCCCCAAAATGAGTGTCATTTTATGAATTTACTAAAGTCACCTTCGTCAACAATCATGTCCCAATATATACTTGCAATGTTATGGCGTGGATATTAAAAGCATCCGTGTATATATGCTACTAAAATTGCTTCAAAGTCAACTTCCTTGATTTTAGTGAAAACAATAAAAAAGGATTCTCATTTTGAGATAGAGGGGGTAATATAAATAATAATAAAATAAGCACCTTGTAAACTAGTAACCAGATATCATGAGTTGCGTGGAAAACAGGTCGGCGGCTACATTACTATTCTTAATTGCTGCCTAATTACCGACACAATACATGAGTGTGGGTGTTTTACACCAACTTATGTAAAATCTTAAGATTGGGGGATCCGACACCCAAATGCACACCACTATCTGATCCTCACAGTTGTGTCCAAGTAACATAGGTTGGCGGTATCTCCTGATTTAATAGAATATTAGTCTTTAACAAAAAAATAAAAATCACTGAGCCAACCCTTCTGATAAAAAGAGTCCACTCGAGCTGACAAGCTCACGTCAACTGAATCCCTAAAAAGGGAATCAACAATTCTTCAGTTCAACTCCTTGAAAGACCTCCTAAACTGGACCTCCAAGAATCATGTGAACTAACCAGTAACCACCAAAACATAGTAAGTCACACTAGCCCAGTCATCAGAAGTAAATCAAAAGGACCAGGAGAATTAAATTATAAGAGAGATCAACATGTTAAGGGTCATCCAAAAAAAACAGAACCTCTGACAATTACCAAACAGGACATGAACTCTAATGCATCCATCCCATTGCAACTATTTCCCACAAACCAAACGCCATTCAGAAATCTGGTAAAATAACGGCTACATTATGAGAACAACAAATGTAGACTGAAAAAAGTTCTACAAACAGACTCCTGCTACGCTCGAGACTTAACTTAGGCTGCACTTTACAAGTTGTAGCTCCCAAATAGCACTGAAGAAGAGCCCACCACCACAATAAGAACATACTCTCTTGGTCCCAAAATAATAGTCCCCTATTGACTTGACACAGATTATAATGAAGTATTTGACTATACGTGCATTTCCTTTAATACCCTCAAGCTTTCTTCTAGTAGTGTCAAATCAATTGGACTCATATCTTTTTCTATTTCCCAACTCAAAAGGGTACTATAGAGAATTGGTTTTACAAGACTTTTTAAAAAATGAAAAGTTAGTGTTTGTGGGACATTCCAAAACGAAATAGGGGACTATTATTATGTGATGGATAGAGTATTTATTAGGAGATAGTAAAATCAAAATATAAACTACCTCTGCCCCAAAATGAGTTTTGGTTTTTTGAAAAAACATGAAAATCAAGAAAGTGACTTTTCTCTATGGCAATTGAGTTCCTGTTTAATAGTATTAATCACTTGGAGGTCTCCGTATCACATCTTCTTGGAGTTCCTGTTTCATTCGTGGGTTTAATATAAGTCGGCATAGAGATTTGGAGGTCTCCGTGTCACATCTTCTTTTTGCGGAT
Organism: Codonopsis lanceolata; assembly: GCA_013146195.2. NCBI lineage: Eukaryota > Viridiplantae > Streptophyta > Magnoliopsida > Asterales > Campanulaceae > Codonopsis > Codonopsis lanceolata. The sequence continues at coordinate 13,750,985 of CM028378.1, read as the reverse complement.
GATACGCTCATCTTATGTGACGCAGATTCTTCTCAACTAGGTTACATGCACCTAGTTCTGTTGTGTTTTCAAATGGTCTCGGGTCTACGAATCAATATTGCAAAAAAGTGAGATTACGCCAATCGGAGGGGTTGAAAATGTTGAGGTTTGGCTCAGTTCTTAGTTCTTCGGGTGTAAGGTAGGCAAGCTTCCTTCCTCTTATATTGGGTTACCCATTGGAGCTCAGTTTAAAAACAAGGCGATGTGGAACCCCATCATAGAGAGATTTGAACGTCGACGGGCCAGGTGGAAAAAACAACTCCTGTCGAAAGGTGGGTGACTCACTCTTGTTAAGAGCACTTTATCCGGTATGCCCACCTACTTTGTGTCCTTATTTGTGCTCCCCCAATCTATTCGAAATATTTTAGAGAGACTGGAAAGGGATTTCCTTTGGGAAGGCCATAGTGAGAGTCATGAATATCATTTGGTCAAATGGGAGAAGGTTTGTTATAGTTTGAGGGAAGGAAGCCTAGGTATTAAAAACTTGAACGCTTTTAATAAGGCGTTGCAGGGCAAGTGGCTTTAGAGATTTTTGGAGGATAGAGATGGTTTGTGGAGGAAGGTTGTTGAGAGTAAATATGGGGAAGGGGATGGGCAGCGGGCCCCAAATGAGGTTTCTCTTTCTTACGGAGTTGATGTTTGGAAAGGGATTAGGTAAGGGTGGGAATCTTTCGAGAGATTTCTTCGCTTGCTTTGAGACTGGTGATGGCTCGTCGGTGAAATTATGGAAAGACAAATGGTGCGGAGACATAGAGTTATTTAGATTATTTCCGGATCTGTTTAATATAGCGAGCGATAAGAATTGTTTTGTTAATGGAGGACAACAAGGTTGTTTGGAGTCCTTCATTTCGTAGGAATTTCCATGACCGGGAAATGGAATCATGTGTGCTCTTTTTCGATTTTCTCTATTCCTTGATTGTTGGCAAGCAATTGGAGGATAAGGCGTGGTGGAAGGGTCCTAAAGACAAAAGACTTTCTATCAAATCTTATTTTGAGTCTCTATCTCACAAAGATAGCTCTTTGCTTGGGAGGCTTGCAATGAAGCCATTCTTACCGGTTATAATTTGACAAGAAGGCATAATACTTACTTAAATTGGTGCTATATGTGTAAAGGAGATGAGGAAAATGTTAACCACGTGCTCATTCATTGTTATGTAGCTAAGGATCTTTGGAATCTTATCTTCGGGCTCTTCAATATTTCGTGGGTTATGCCTAGATCAACGAAGGAGTTGTTTCTAAGCTGGGCTTTTTATAAACGCAGATGAAGGAATTTAACTTGGCAAACTGCTCATTTGTATGTGTGCTCACCATTTGGATTGAAAGGAATAGAATGGTTTTTGATAACAAGGAGAGATCCTTCTAGCAGTTGAAAGACAATGTGTTGCGAACCCTCCGGTCTTGGTGTTCAGAAAATGCCAATACTTCCATTTCTCACCCTGATTCCTTTGTAGATTTTGTTAATAGTCTCTCCTTAGATTAGTCTTATGTGTATACTCCTAGTGTACAAGGACGCGTCACCTTTTTTGACGCTTTCTAATTTACAATACTCTTACTTATAAAAAATATGAATCACTTGGAATTATAATTGCCATTCACTTTGGTACCATGGAAAGCAAAAGTGACTAAACTTATGACAAAGGTAAAAGAAAAGTATGACTTTGCTTCAAAAACTACATGCAACTTACATATAATTAATTACCTTGGACGCGAGAATAATGAGCGCAATACCGTTTTGTACGCTTTTTACAAAGAGAGTGGCAAGCATTTGTTTGTGCTTTTCCACGAAGTAAACTCACTTCTTCATGAATGCATAGTTGCTCTCGAGATCCTAAGACACCCATCTTGGGTCTGCATATTATCAAACAACCATTTTATTTTTACTTTTAAGCCAAAATGGATTATAAGTATATTGAAGGCTCCAAACACACTTTCTAACAAGTTTAAAGCATTGATCATCTTAGCAATGAGTATTAAGTGACTATGTGGGAATCTTTCACTGTCAATAATACAAATACGAGACGGTCACGTGCAAGTTTTTTACAATAATTTTGACTCTGCTCCAGAAAAAAGTCACATTGTTTCATATTTCAAGGTAATCATACAAATTTGATTACTCCGCAGCAATTATAATATGGGATATGTTATCATTGTTTCCTTGTGTTAATTCTTGTGAAGAGGTTCAGGCTGACGACAATATCAGTTGACATGTAATAAAAATCTGACCTGTAATATAAATGAACTAGTCAAGGTTGAACACACTCCAGATATTAGTTCAGACTAAGGAGATGTGAGATGTCTTCAAGGCATTCTAATGTGCCTATTCATCAGTTCTGTAGCTGGACTCAAGATGCCCCCTTCATATTAAATCGGGGTACTTAAGAAGTGATTTCAATCTTGAACTATTTCTAAGAAATTTGAATCGATATGAATCACATTTTATACAAAGTTGGGGTTGTGAATCCTCCCATGGCAAGGGTATGTAAATGATTCATAAATGAACTTAGAAACTAATGGCCGTGTTTGCTGCAATGCTTAGATTCCTTTCCATGATAAGAGCAGTGTTTGCAGTATAGAAGTCTTTCCTAAGCTCAGAATGCCTAAAGAGTTTTTCGTGAAATGGGCATCCACCTCATGATGGATACTTGAAGTTATAAATATATGGATTTGTAACGCACCGATCCCGAAAGCTGATCCACTACGCATGACCCACACACTAGCCCACTAAGCACTTGGATCAACCAGGCTCACCCAAAAGCCAACGGGTAATGTTGGTGTCTAGTGGTAGTAGGTGGCCACTTATAAGGCACATATATTTTTCCCACATCCATCCGATATGGGATGAGCATCCAACTCAAGGTGAATACTTTAAGCTATAAACATATGGATCTTCACAGAATCTGGGCATTCAGCTAGGAGTATATCGGGGATAACAAGGAGCTATGATTTTAAGCTTTCATAAGTACTTTTCCCCACATGGAATGAGAGGCAGAGGTTAAGCCTCTCTTCAGAGGCTCCAGCTGCGTAACTATTATAATTCCCTCATCACTTCGCACTACCACAGCACCATATGTAAGCAACACATCATTTTACTATCCATCACAGATTGACGTGACTTAAAAATTCTCATGGTTTTAAACAAAGGTGTCAAGTCTACGTCCGAAGCAAAATGATGAAATTCAGGAGATTAAAAGATTTGTAGCACCAATCACTTCAATTGCTAGTGACTTATATAATCATCTAATATTTATATATAAGAGTTGAAAAGAAAACTGTACAATTAAGAACTTGGCAAAATAATAGGAAAAAATTTAAAACTCAAGGTGCATTTGGTCCAACTCTGGCACCCGAATAATGTAACCAAAATCAAACTAATAAAGGTCAATAAACTGATAAACGTCATACACTGCTCATATACAACATTTCCACCTAGCTGCAGTAGACAAATATTGAGCTACAATCCAGCATTAAATCTCAATAACTGCAGATATTAATCAACATTCAACCCTGACCTGTAATTCGTTCTTTTCAACTCTTGAATCACTTGCCGAATCTGGCTGTGTGTGCGTGAAGTGTATATTATAGTGGGTAATTTTGGAGATTCAGACTGTGAAAGTGAATCTTCCGAATGCTTGCCCTCTGGGTCACGACCTTTTTTAACACTCCTTCCAGTAGAGAAACCACCCAGACTCTTCCTCCAAGCCAATGTCGCACACAAAAGGCACAAGGTTTTCCCAGTTCCAGTAGGACTCTCCAATAGAGCATTGCTCCTCTGCCATGTCATAAGCAAGTATTATCATGATATATTGGAAAAATGAATGCCAAAAGTAAAGACACTCTAAATAGTAAAAGGCCAAGACTTAAAAAGGCTCCACATAAGAGAGAGCCTTTTACTTGTAGCTGTTAACCTGTTATGCAATTTGCAACATTCAAAAGCATTGAGAATGGTTAGATACATGATCGTACAAATCTCGCACGATCTCAATATGCATCTGAAAATAGACTGCTATCATTCTTAAAAGAGACAACTGTATGAGGTGTTCTTTATACTGCAGAACCAATGATCTGGATGCCAGTTCCACAACTGGAGATGTCCATTTTCAGATGACTTTCTCCTTCTCTACCGAAACACTGTTGACAACACTTTAAAACCTGGTCAACCCAGACTAAAACAAGACCATGAGAGCATTGTTTGGACAAAACCCAAATAAAATATACAATCAAAAACACATGCAGAGAGCTGTAAACACATGGAGTTGCTTCATACAGATACCCGCCAAACGTTACTATGAGACTGTAAGTCTGCATACTCATATCATGCCATTGGAATCACATGACAATTAAAGCCATGGATTTCCAGAACAAATTTGTGTTGTCTATGGCTGCAACCATAGAAAGCTAAAATACATGTAGATGATTGATTATATGTTATCAGTGGCGTAATATCTATGCCATGTATCTTAGAAAATATATGTGAGTACGAAAGACCTTGTTACTTTATGCTGTTTGACTGACCAAAAAAAGACATTTTTCCATGAAATTGCATTTAGCTTTACCATGGTAAAGCCTTCCAAATAGGCCAGTGACGAAACCACCTCATGCATAAAGGGGTCAAGTGACCCCTTTACTTGGAAAATATGTTATATCATCACCTACAAAATTCCAAAAAAAAAAAAGACCTATACATACATAAATAAATAATATATATATATATATATATATATATATATATATATATGTATATTCCATTTTTATCCATTCTATTTTATGAAAAAAAAACAACAATTGTGCTATGTGAAGTTTTGACAGCCATTTGAACCCGATTTAAATAACATTATATAATTTTCTACCCCTTAAATAATCTTAACCACCCCCCCCCCTTCAAGAAAATCTTGGCTTCACCACTGAGATAGCCAGTGAGTTCAGTAAATAGTCTTGGATAACAGGGGTGATCAACATGCCCAGTGATTTCCATGTGAAAATAAGATTTAAAAACCGACTACGCCACCTATATAACTACTATCTGATTGAAATTTAGATCGAAATTGTAGCTTTCAGTAGTGAAAAAATGTACTCCCTAGTCCCTACGTCGATCCCGAAATGAGCATCCCTTGTTTCATGAATTTAATAATTTCAAATTTGTCCAATATCATGATCTGGTGTGTATTAAAAACATTATAGCGTGGACAGCACGCTGTGCTCGTAAAATTGCCAATTCCTTATTTTTCGTGAAAACCTAAAAATGGGACCCCTTCACTCAACCATAACGGGAAACAACTAGCGCTCGTGAAGTTTCCGATTTATTTTCTATCAATAGAGAATGATGAAAATTAAGAAAATACGTGGTTGATGAAAGAGAAAGAAATGTACTTGTTGTAAAGATTGGATGACTTTCTCCATGTAAACGAGCTGGCATTCGTAAGCCTCGAACGGGAAATCCACATTTATTCCCCTAATCCTGTAGGTCGGCATCTCTCTCAACGGATCCAAAAAAAAAATCTCTCTCTCGAAAATTGGAGGGAACAAGCCGTTGACTCGTCAAAAAACCCTAGAAAGCAAATCTCCTGCCCTTATCTATTTTCCCGCCATCTCGTCGTGCTTTGACAAGCGCCCGTATTTTGCCCAAACCAAACTCGCCGGTATTCAGAACGCTTAATCTCGCGCGCACTTGGGACCGTACAAGGTTTGGAAGGCAATGTTTGCGTAAGAGGATCCACAACAACCGCCCTCAATTTCACTCCCTGTACACCTTGTTTTCTGTTCCAGTTACATTTTTTCAACACTTTATAAAAGAATTCACTCCAATAAACACACTCTATACATCCTCTAAATATCTCAAATCTCTTCATCTCAACTAACAATCCTAACTACCAATATATTTCACCTTGTTATTTTTATTTTTCTCACGACAATCGGAATGCGATATTTTAAATTTTAAATTTATATTATGTGAAAAATATTATATTTTTAATTATTTCAATTAATTTTATCTAAAAATATATGTCAATCAAATGAGCAATTTATGGTCCCAGAACAAATAATTACTTTTGTTGACAATATTTTACAGTTAATTCAAAAATTTCATATTAATATTAATAAAATATATATCTTTCTATTTGATTGATAAAGTTACAATGATAAATGTGTGAAGTTATTTTTAATTATATATACTATGATGTTTTTTATCAATAAAATTTGTTAAAGCAGGAAAAATTAAAATAGGGACAAGTAGCCTTGTGATTCTATTGGCCAACCAAGCTTTAAAATTTGTTGGAACAGAAAACATTAAAAAAAAACAAAAACAAGTTCCTTCAACCTTTGAAAGAAATGAAGATAAATAGATAAACAACAATTTGAAATACATTACAACTCACATCAATATTTATAAAAGAATACACATAATATGATTGTATTTTCAAATATTTTCATTTAACTTACAAACAAAATATATTGAAAACTTCATGTAAAAGATTAAAAAAAGAATGTTGCCATGATCACTTTTTCAAGGTTGAAATCGACTCGAAGCGCATGATGGAGTCTCATTCTGCACATCTTGGTGACCAACCAGTGTCTACTTACTCTGTATAAGAGCTTCGTTGCTCATTCTAATTCAATATCATACATTCACTACAAGAAAAAAATAATATTTGGGTCGCTCAGAAACCGTCCCTAAAAGTTTGTTTGCCGTCCCTAATCGTATTTAGGACGACCATAAGGACAGCAAAAGAGGGCCTTAAATAACATGGGTCCTAAATGTTTTATGAACATGACGATTCGTCCCTGAAGGTTTTTAAGGACGCTGGTTTTACCGACCCTAAAACGATTCAAAAAGTTATCATTTTTTGGCGGGAAATAATATAGACGAACATTTTCCGTCCAAAATGTTTTGGCGCCAAAAATTCTAGCGGGAGATACTTGATAATATTAAAGGGTATATTGCAAAACACTAATTTCTTATATTGATATATGCTTGTTTCATTGCTTATATACATAATACATCAACAAAATTCATTTATATCATACACTAGAACGTTGTACATTAAGTTGATAACAAACAAACGTTTTAGTAAGAAAAATTATGAATAAAATGATGATCACTACATCAGCAAATTAAATTTGATTGTTTATCAAGGTAATCAACGTCTACAAACAACTTCTTTAAATATAAGACTATTGTCTCAAGTGTAAATTCTAAGCTAGCTAATAGATAAAAAAAAAACAAACAAAGGCTCTTAATGATTTCTTTTGACAAATGTGCTTTGAACAACACCTTGCGCTATTCCCAAATAACCTGGAAAAATAAATAAAATAAAGCAAACAATTAAAGTCAGGTGTGTTAAAGTGTAAAGGGTAAAAATGAAATATATCAAGTTAATAGCAATTACAAGAGTTTGATTCTCGAAGATCATAAACAAGACTTCAGTTTGTTTGTTTTGTTGTATTCCTTTCAAGATATTATAGATTTTCTCATAAAAGAAATGATGAGCAATAAAACTTGTTCTTACTTCATCTTGTTGTTAAAAGAAATGAAAAACTCTATCAACATCGGTCAACCACCAAAGGGAGATAACTATCATGCATGTAATAAGTGTGCTAGTATGAGATTTTCTAGTACATTTAATGGATCTCATTATAAGGCAAGCAGCTGAAACATAATTCTCATTTTACTCAAATGTTTTAACAATGACAGGTTTCCAGACAACATAAACTCAAGTCATGAAGTTAGTCTCACACTATATCGAGCCACACAGTCATGGAGTAAGGTTGGGCCTCGAAAGCTATAAATGAAGATAGTTAAGGGTTTAAACTTCTAACTTCACTTGAAATAGAACATAAAGTCTAGATTTTATTTTGTTTTAAGTCTTCAGTACTAATATATACAAAACAGTTTAAAAGTAGCAAAGTAGCTGGTATAAGTTTTATCTCTGACCTCTTTTTTGGGATAATATCTTCCGTACTAGACTATAAAAGTATAAATAATGGTAACGACAAATAACAGTTGCAATAATTGCACTTTGCTAAGGATTGATTCCAACACCGTCAGGAAAAAATAAACAAATGCTAATCAATATGTACGGATTAGAAGCTAAGTGAACTGGCCCAAGTAAATGTACTTGGAGGAGATAACTAGTAAAATATAAATAAACCGTAAAAATCTATGGCATTTAAACTTGAACTATTTTGTTTTTTGAAGGTCACTTGGACTCAAGTAAATCCATGCTTTCGAGGAAGATATCAAACCATCTTTAAGGGAATAACTTAACTCGACCAATCCACATTAAAGCTACTTCAGGAGAGGGGGAGGGTAATACGTCACTAATTCCTAACCATAATTTTGGGAAGAGAAAGTAAAGTAGCTAGTTTCAGATGTGACAATTGGCCTTAAAGAAATGAGACATAAGATGCTTCATTTTCTGCATCTTACATCTTACAATCATAGGATAGTTTTATAGCTAACTATAACTTTGGAAGGATACATAAGAGTACTTTTTTATGAGATAAGTGGCCTTGATCCATTAGGCAGTAGAATCCTTTTTCCTATGAAGTAGGAGCTGCGGTAAAGATTTGATTCAGCAAATCCATATCTTTAGTAAGAATAGTAAGACTGTCATTAGCAAGACTACAAAGGAAAATTAAATAAGAAAATTAGTATATTAATGTAGACTCCATTCTAAACTAACAGCAACATCACCATTCTAACAGCAAATCCATATCTCTATATTTGCCTTGATAAACTAACAGCAACATCACCATTCTAAACACCATAGACACTACCTAAGAAACAAGGTGACAGTGCAGTCCACTTCAAACCAATGCCAAAACCACACCACAAGGCCGAAAAATACAAATAAAGTATGCATGGAAAGGTCTATGAGTCTACTTTCTATTCCAATTTACAGATCAATATTTCAGTATCTCTTGCCCAAGTTATGTTCAAAACAGTAACATGTGTCCAGAAACAACTTCCGAACAGTCACAGTTTTTGGCTTCCAAAACCATCTCCAAACTCTCTCCAAATCAACCTATCTTCACAAGGGTTCAATCCCAACCTAAATTAGGTATACCAAGGTTGAATTAGGGAAAGAAATGGACCAATCTAAGATCATTTGATAGGTCAAAACCTATGGCAAAAATTGCTAAAACGCAAGGCTGTCCAAGAACTTAGCAGAATTATGCCAACTTCCAATTAAATCTGGTACTGATCCATGAGCCCAAAAATTACAAATAAGGTACCATTGGAAATCTCAAAGACTTATCTTTCTAACAAAACAAACGGAATGCGATTCCACTAACTCTGCAGAAAGTTATGACACTTCTAGTAACAAGTGTCCAGACAGCACATTAAGAGTTAGAATGATTTCAAATTCAAACAACACTAGTGCAGTGACAATAGTGCAGAAACTCATATCTGACTTCAACTTTCATAGAGAGGCTTGCAAAAACCAACAGGTTTGAATCGAATGATTGGAATCACTCTATGAATAATTTCTAGAAGCATACTCAAACAATAATGCAGAGAAGGACTTCAGCTAGCTACCACAATGATAATTTCAATTCCATAACATATATGGCATTGAACTTCAGGGCCAAAACCTAAATAACAATTCAAGTACTTATAGTCCAGTCTCCCAGCAAAAGAAAATTTGATTTAATCATAATTAAGTCTGAACATGCTCCAATTGAACAAACTGTGAGTAGCCTATAATTGGAAAATGAAATTAAAAAAAGAGAAAAATGATAGGAATTTAACAATGCCTACTAAAACTAACTTGTTCACAAGATATACACTTGGTAGTTTCCTTCAATGAGTACTGAAAGCTGAATTGTCCAACCATGTTCTTCTGTGGCTTGGGTTTGAAAACTAGAAACTAGCTAGGATATGACACGACCAAGTTGGGTAATCTCCTTGATGACATAGCATTTAAACTTACAGCCAACCACCTCACCGTTGATACTCCAAAAGAATCTATCAATGGATAACCTTGAAATGATGGTTAAAGGCTTTGTTCAAGAACCTAAGAAGGCTCGACACCTAGAGGCCTCTTGTTCTTCACCATTCAACTTACACAAGCTCTCCCACTAAGATAAAACCAAAATATGCAATGTTGTAGTCATACATTGCAATCTGATCAACAAATGTTCACTCTCAAAAACTAAACCTCATACATATCAATTTTGATATATGACGACCTTGAGAACAAGAGAACTTTTCCAAGAGATTCCTTCTCGCAAGATCGACAAATGTGGGTTAGCACTTGCTTCCTTAAGTCAAATGTGTGACCACAAAGGCTTGTCAATCTGGTTTGCCTTCTTTGCCTCTATAACCATCATCATAATATGTGGGATCCGTAAATCTTTGCTAGCTAAATAAAATTTTGACATATATGCTAATTGTGGTTGACTGACGTTTTTATCTTTACTCTATATTCTTAATACACATAGCATTAAGTGCATGATACCATCTGAATTGCAAACAAATTCAGAAAAGAAAAACTTAAAAAGTAAATGATCCCTTCAAGTGCATATTTGTGCTAGACGACTGACGGTTAAAACGATCAAACACCCTTGATTTAGACCCTAATTAGAATGACAGAAAATGAACGAAAGACTCACATCTTTGGCAGCAGAGGAGAGATAAGACATACTCAATTCTCCAAGGAAAAGCTCCTTATCTTTTCCAGCAACAGTTCTAGCACAAGCAATAGGGATTATCTCTGCCACGGCTGCAACAGCTCCTCCATGCAAGCTTTGGAATAAATTCTACAAAAAGCCACAAACTTATTAAAGCCTCCATTATGCTGCTGACAAAGGAGAGGAACTGAAACAACGAGATTAAAGGAACTCATATATTACATCTTCCACCATAATCTTTCAAAGATCATTAAAACATGAAAATGACACTATCACAATGCAACACTGTTGATTTTCATTAGCTCCATTTTGCCGTTGAGATAATTTTTAGAAGTTATCTTAATAGTAGACAATCTCAAAGTACAATCTTTTTTCTACAACCCAGCTTCCTAAGCAGGCAGCCAAACAGAGTTTCAAGATTAAGATATCATAGATGGATTATCCTACTACGTAGTTATTTACGAATCCGTGCGTCTTTAACATGAGAGCAATTTCAAAATTTCCATGGATTTTACACAATCAAGCAAAAACTCAAACTCCATACAACTTGTAGGCAATCAAAAGAGATTCTATAATTATGTTAACTACGACCAGGCCTACTGACTTAATTTTAACAGATTCCTGTGTTTCAAATTTGTCACAGTTTCTAGGCGACCAAACAAATATTAGCATTCCCTAAATGTGTCCGCAATCAACCAGAAATTCAACAAGGAGATTCAATATGTGGAATATAACCCGGAAAAAAAAATCAAATTTGTCACATTTTCAAGGAAACCAAACAAGCATTCAACAGAAAACACTGTAGAAATTGAGTAATTCTAGGCATGAAAAAATAGAGGGGTAAAGTTAAGTACAAGAATCGGAGGTTTGACGGAGAGGACGCAGGTGACACGGCCACGATGGATGTGGCCAGGTTTGAGATAGGTGCGAATCAAATCGGAGTAGGAATCCTTGGCCTCGTATTCTGGTGGGATGGTGTGAGAAACGCCGGATACCTCCAAAAAACCGAAAACTTTTTCGACATTTTCTGGAACTACGTCTTTTGAGATGATGGTCTTGGGGTAATTCGCCATCTTTGACTCGATCGACTATTTGTTGAGGACTGAGGAGTAGGTCTCACATCCAAGAAATTGAAATCATAACCTCTTTGCAGCCCAAAATGTGTACAAAGTGAGACTCACAACAACCATCGCATTTAAAATAACAGATTCCAAAATAACCTTCCCTGTAATTATTTGAAAATTCTCAATGGTCAAGAAAACTAGCCTACTACAAAAAGAATAGCATTGCTACAACTTTGCATTCCACATAGGAAGACCAATACAGGTAGGCTAGATAGCAAGTACAATAAGACATGATAAGTGAGTCCACCTCTCTTCTTATAACCACATCAAGAATCGCAAAAATAAAGAATAACATGACTACCCCCAAACTTTCTGTTCTTCCTAGCCTTGATGTAATACCTCATACCCTTACCAACTTATGGAGAACCTCAAAGATAGAAGTAAAGGTGGTTACAAAAGCAACAGAAGGAGAGCTAAATAACCCCAGATAACAATCCCTTCCAATTATTATCTGATCCCATAAACTTGGCATGCATAAATTCATCAATAGTTATGGAATATGTTGCAAACCAAGACGATTACACACTTCACAAATTCATCAACAGGTTCACTGGACTCTATTTTGACACAAATAATGGAGCACAAAACATTAATCAGCAAACTCACCTGGATCAGAGTAATACTTTTCTAACAAGTCTACCAAGCCAAAGGCAAACTCGACAGAACTCCCTCACCTGGATCAGAGTAATACTCAACAGAACTCCCTCACCCAAACTGCAACAAAACTCCAACATCGCACCCAATAAAACCACAACAAAGCGCGCACCAAAAGCTAAAAGCACCAACACTGCAACAAAACTATACCAAAATTGTACCAAAGCAACACCCAAACAGCACCCAAAAACTGCTTGGAAACTGCACCAAAACAACACCCAAATGGCTGCTCTTGCATATTCATAGTTGACAAGGTTAGCCATCTGTGCGTAGAACAGTAACTGCTTCTCATCGATGTCAGAGATATCTTTATGAAAAATTTGTTTAAGAAACATCCAAATTCCATAAAAGTATTAATGAATCCATATCCAACAAGTATCCCTACCTGATCCACTCAAGAGCAGCACGTGCAGGGGCATGGCAGCACCAATATTTCATTTTTGACTTTTGATAAGAAAATCCAATCTCATATTGAAATTAATGGATGGAAACGAGATAATTGCAGGTCATACAAGTATATAAAACTAAAAATATCAAAACAGTGGAAGTATATACATGTTAAACATGCAAACTTAGAATAAGCATCAACATAGGTAATGTCATGCGTAGTTAGAATAAGCGTCAACACATGGGATGTGCCCTTTGTACATCGAGACTATACAAGCATTAACAAACTAAATAAAGGGGAAGCTATTCATTACATTTACAAAAGAGTGTCTAAGGAGGAATTATGCCCAGAGCACCAACAAAAAAATGTTCAAGATGAACAACTCTTTTGATCTATTCACTACTAACTATGCACAGAGCACCAACAAAAAATTCAAAAAATAGTGCATGACAGATAGTGCACAGCATACTGAAGCATAGAGTTCATAGTGCACGACATAGTCATTCAAAAATAGTGCACGACATATTTGGACCATTAATCTTGTTCACCAGAGTTGAATGAAGCATTGAACCTATTTTCAAGGTTACATGGATTCATATTAACCATATTGTCGCTGAGTCGTCTGCTTGCACTTCCTCCCGGGGAGTATTCCAAATGCCGAATCACTGGGAAAAAAATGGAATTTTGAGTAACATATAAGAATCATTAACACCTCTTTTGAGTAACACATCAGAAACATTAAAAGCAATTTGGTAAAATGTTAATGGTATGAAATATACCATTATGCTCCCTCTCAAGATCTTGCAGCGTTTTAAACCTTGCAGTCTGACCATCCTTAACCTCAGGAGTGAGAAGATGTGGGGCTCGGTTGATCATTTTCTCCTCTGCTTCCCCTATGGCGTGAACAATTGCAATGCTAGATTGCAATGCTTCAAGCTTAGTCTTCCTCATCAAATGGAATGCCTGAATCTCATTTGCTGCTTTCAAGGTCTCAAATTGAGTCTTATTAGTTTCTTGCATCATCTGAAACTGACTATTTTGAGACATCCTCCATTCATGTACTTGATCACTCAACCTTTTATTGCACATGGACGCCTCATTTGACGCATTGTTATCGCTCCGACGACGTTTCTCCTTCGCAGATTTCCTTCCTAAAGGTCGTTTTAATGGCTCAGACCAAATTGAACTTGGAGTAGGACCAATAGGTGTGGGAGGTGAGGGAGAGTCATTTGTTATGTGAATACTTGCAGAAGGATAGACGCCATCATCAGGCAATCCATCAAGACCGATATCACCCAAGTCATGCATAGGGGATGGAGGTGGTGGAGTTTCATTGACCTGATTAGTTCTTGGAGAAGGCTGGCTTTGATTTTTTTCACCTGGAGAAAGGTGCCACTTCGTTGAGTGTTGAAGTATCTCCCAGCAATGGTAGAACTTAAAATCCCGATTATGGTCATTCTTGAATACTTCGTAACAAGCTCCCCACTACAATAACATATAACACAAAGGTTAGGTATGTGTTATTTCATCGATTTCAACGATACACAAATAAAGTGATACAATTTGTTAAAAAAAATAAGTAAGATTATTATTTTCAACGAATCAAAATAAAAAAGCCTTAAAAATAAAGCAATTAGTTACAAACTATAAACCTCATCAGCCACATTTGCACCGCTTTGATGATTTCTATTCACTCTAATTACGATAGCTCTCCATTTCGTAACATCAGCTTGAATTGAACCCCACCTATTCTCCAATCCTTTTTTTGTACGTTGTGTTTCAGGTTGTTTTTTAGAAAAATCCTCAAAGATGTAAGACCACAAAGTTTCGCCAGTCTGACCACTACCGACAATTGGATTCTCTGAACGTTGAACCCAAGCCTCACAAAGTGCCACATCTTCAATGTGGTTCCAATTCGGTGATTTTCTATTAGCGATTTTGGGTGGCACATTCAAAGCTGCAACTGAATTTGATTCAATTTGGGATGTAGGAAAATGAGGTTGATAAGATGTAGAATGTGTTGGTGTACTAGATATGGAATGTTGGGTTAGTGGCTGGTTTCTTGTTTGCACTTGTTCCCTTAAAAAAGATGCGTATGTAGCATGCGCAACTTGTGTTGCCTGGGCTTGTTGGAGTGGTGTAAGAGGAAAATTGAATCCAGCTGGTGGCCAGTCCAACGTGCTTTCTTGCATCGGAGTGTGGTTTATATTGAGTTGCGCCGGGGGAAAATTTTGTTGGAAAGGTGACCAAGAAGGATCCATACCTGTACACACCAACACAAAAAATCACAAAATATTAATATATGACAATGGGCAGTACAATAGATGTGGCCGCATTGAGGCTTATTGATGGTCCTGGAAAGGCTCGAAAACTATTCAATCTACTAGAGCATGTACATGAATTCAATGTTAACGTAGCTATTCTAGTGGTGTGTGTGTGTGTCGTCAATGACCTGTGTAAAGACAAATAATACGTTATAATGCCATACAATTCCTTTTAATTTAAGTGAAAGGTCATTTATTTGTCCAATTTTCCTTCGTATGTGTGCATTTAACCTTTTTCCCTAATATATATGACAAATTTAATATATTTTTCTACAGACAAGAGACCACAGGTTTCATGCTCTTCCAGCTACGTCTCAAAGAGTTGCAGCATTTGGGGATACAGTGAATGAGCTTGTTGATGTGAACGCGGAAGTTTGAATTACAAAATATGTTCCAGCTTTTCTGGATCAGCCCTTGGCCGAATTATTACTCACCAAAACAGCCTCAAAAACCATTCAAAACTCTACCCGAATCTGAATAAAAACTCTCTTACAAATTCAGTCCCTCAATAGGCCTACAAAGTGTTTCCTTACAGATTAACCCCTCACACGCCTACCTTTATGTAAACTATTGACTGCCTAAACTACCTGTTAATTCCAGCAATTCACACGCCTAGAACCTGCCCAAAATACTTGCCAAAACCCACGCCTAACCTGCTCCTAAAACAGCCCACGTTCCAGAATTATGCTGCCCCAAAACAGTCCACGATCGTTGCGGATTAAACTGCCCAAAAACTGCTCCGCCTTCGAAATAGAATGGGCTGCCATGAACAAATAAAAAGAAAAAGGATAGGTTACGAGTTCACCGGCTAGGCTTCACTCACCTAACGTAAAGAATCCCGACGACTCAACCTCTCTAGGCTTCACTCACCTTGAAGAAGAAGAAATCGATTTTAGAAGAAGCACAAACCGTGTTCTTGAGGTGTTTATTCAACGTCAAAATCTGCCAAAATAAATTTAAACGATGCCTTAAATAGGCTTACAAGAAATTACCCTAAATAAATCTAGATAAAACAAAAAGGAAATCCTAATTTACTAGGAAAGAAAAGACCTAAACTATTAGTCCTTTTAGGACTTAATTACAAAGCATGTGTTAATCTAAAACTCTAAACTATTTTATTTCTTCTTCATTTAGGATTCTCTGCCATCCTTCTCTTGCCGTTCCACTATTGCCGCCTCCCTTGTGATCCCATGCATGCCGTGCCACTTTGATGCCCCAAACATCCCCAAACCCGTTTACTTCCTTGGCTTGTATGCGATCTTTTGATTTAGCCCATTCTTCTAGTGTCCCGTACCCCTCAAAATGTCTCAAAACAGCCCAAGCGTATCCTTTAACAAGCAACCCGACACCCTCTTTTCGCTTAACTTCATATTTAGGAGAATTCTCCAAATATTTCATATCACTTGTTTACGATGTCCTCTTAAAGGTTGCAAAAGGTGCTGCTGCTTTATATATCGAGTAGTTGAAGGGAATCCAATACGTAACAGACCGTGGCGCACAACAGTTGTCTGTTGATAACTTGATATTGAGTACTTGAGCAAAGTGCTTTCTGTACTGTCGATGTCGATCCCACCAATCCTTGCCACATTCCACACATGCCTTTCAGCCCTCAGAGATCAACTTAAGGATCTTGTGAAATCCAATTCAGCAGATGAGCTTGATCTTCCTACCGCCAACCTTCTTTGTAAGATGCGACAAATGAATTTGGATTAGTTACTTCGCCTTCACAAGAATGGGAACAGGATGCAAAAGTATTTCTTGATTCAACCTGCTAAGAAAGCTCACATTCTAATTCGTGGAAAACTTTTCAATCAATTGCATTTTAAGATGCCAACAATGGGGGGTACATGAAATGATTTAGAGGCCTCGAGAAACCAGAGCTTTGCAGGTACAACTGAAAGAGAGCTCCTGACTGAAGTTTTGTTTGATTTGTATTACTTTAAAATATGGGGACGGTTTACGTGACATACCTTGTTACCTATTAATGAGAGTTTTTGAGTTACAGAAGTGATTAGAGCTTTGAGAAACATTATATGGTCATTATCATTGAGTCTTGTGTAATAACAACTCATTATACTACTGTACTTACACTTTGTTTTCTTTAGAGAATATGTAAGATTCAAATGCAATCATCATACCTACAAAAGAACGTCATCTGTATTTAGACCCTTAACTTTTATTCTATTTGGCGTTTATATTGTGTTTTGTGGTTGACTTTATGACCTGGCTAATCCTAGTCAGATTGCAGAATATAAGCAAACTAATAAGTTGTGCATTGTTGTCTGAACGTGCATAAGAAACATAGAATAATTCTAAAGTCACTCAAGTTTCTATGGTTTTTCTGACATGTGTAGAAGCCCTTGCGAATACAAAGTCGAGTTGTGCAAATGTAATTATGAGAAACACAAATCTATAATATTTCATTGGGCTCATAGATAACCACATCCTTTCAAAACTTACCTCAGAAGCCATTGTTCTATTTTGAAAAGAAGATGAAAATACCTAGTGAGATGGTGGAAGCCTTTTGAACAATCTCTTATATCTTTTCAAATCCTCCTCCGCAAACTCTGGATAGCTGAATCAAAGTAATTGATAAAAATTATAAAAGGGTAATAATGATGCTCTCAAATGAATTTTGCTCTTGTTTCTTTTCATTTATTGCTTTCATTTGTGTGTGTAGCTGAACTAACTGATTACCTTAGCACAATAACCAAGAGGACCTAAACCCTTCAAATTACCTTAGCAAAGTAAATGTCATCTACTCTGTGTTCCAAAGTGACGGGTTACAGATAATTTTTGTATGAAGTGAAAAGGGTTGAAAGAGGGAGAGAGATGTCAGAAGCACACAATTAGGGTTTTTTTTTCTTTTTTATAATGAGGGTTAGGATTGATTGAAA
The DNA here is from genome assembly GCA_013146195.2 of Codonopsis lanceolata. Classification (NCBI taxonomy): domain Eukaryota; kingdom Viridiplantae; phylum Streptophyta; class Magnoliopsida; order Asterales; family Campanulaceae; genus Codonopsis; species Codonopsis lanceolata. The sequence continues at coordinate 13,732,930 of CM028378.1, read as the reverse complement.
TCTTACCAAAGGACCTTCAATTCCCTTGGACCATCTGGAGAAATGGAACACCTCAAGTTGTTGCTGCAAGAAAAAAATGTGCTTCAAGAACAAATTTTCAGAAAGTTGAAACCTGAAATAATTGAAAATCAAAATTACTATGGAATGAAGAGAAATAGACCTGAATCGGTGTAGCTACGAAAAATTCTTCTCAGTGGTGCCCATTTTGTCGATGGAAGGAAGGAGAATGAGAAGAGAACGAGAAGAACTGGTAAGGGAAAAAGAGCGCCAAGAGAGGAGAGAGAATGGTAGAGGGAAAAAGAGCGGCGAGCGAGGAGAGGGAAAGACGCTAGAGAGTTACTGTTCAGCTAAACGAATCGCAATACTTTGCGAGTCACTTGCCGGGCGATTGCGATTGAGTGTGGGTTTGGGAGTTCATTGCATAGTCCAGTTTGGTTACAATACTCCAAAAACTGGTTTAAGGAGTAGATAAAAGTGTCCATTGTGGACACTCTAATCTAACCTCAAAAATCTATCTCTACACCTCATTTAAAATAATTATACAAATATTATTAAGTGAAATAACTTGATAAGACTTTTTAAACATTATACCCCATCAATTAATCTCTACACCTCATTGTTTTATATTTACACCCCAAATTCCAAAATCACAAATACTATACTAAAAGACAAATAATACTCCCTACACCCCATTAATTTATATTTACACCCCAGATCTTAAAATTACAAATACATGTAAAACTAGGGGTGAGCATAACTTTTCCGGAACCGGACCGGACCAGTTAAAAATGGACCGGACTAATACTTTGGATTGGTCCTGGATCTGAATTTTTACAGAACCAGACAATTGGGTCGGTCCTCGGTTCCAGAAACCAAAAATGCAAAACCGGACCAAACCGGACCAATGTGTATTTATTATTATTTTATTTTATATAATATTCTAATATAGTATAATTGATATATATATATATATATAATATTATACTAACCCTAAAACTAAATCATATATTCCTATTTGTGAATTCATCTCACTTTCTCATCGACAGACACTCAGACAGTACTCATCTCACTCTCTCTTCTCGCCGTTCTCGCCTCTCGGCTCTCGTTATCCCTCCGACCTTCGTGACTGAGTCCGACGTCCGCCATTAACGTCGTCTCCGACCAACCAACAAGGTCAGCCGCCAGGTCGTCAAGTACGATACCTCTCTTTCCCTTCTTCTTTATCTCTCTCAAAGATAAACCCTAGATTTCTCGTTTCCCCCACTCTCCTAGTCTCCTTCGTTGGTGGCTGTGGCTGTGGCTGTCGGCCAAAGATATTGCCTTCGCATGCTTCTCAATTTCTCATTACATGTTATGTGATCGCTCTGCCTCTGCCTTCACATGCTTCTCAATGGTCCATTGCGGCATTGCCTCTGCCCAGCTTCTCATTACATGTTATGTGATCTTTCAATTTTAGCAGTTTCTACTTTCTACAACCCATTTTATTTATAATTATGTTCAATTTGAATTTACAGATTTGAGTTGAAATGCTGCAGTTTTTGTCTTTTTGAAATGCAGCAGCTTTTGAAATGCAACAGTTTTTAAATGCATCAGTTTGGGATTTTTGTGTGTCATGCAGCTCTTTGTGTTATAGGTTATAGGCTTTGGAAGTCTTTGATATTTGGAGTATTTTGGTGTGATTAGTGATTACTAATTAGCTTCATCTTATGATAAATATAATTTATTTTGCCGATAAAAAATAATCAGATTTTATGAATTATGAATTCCATTGAGTGTTCCGATGCTTCTAGAATTTCGTGTCTTGCCTTATCCTGTTACAACAATTCACTGTGCCAAAAAACATGGCTATAATAAAATCCATGAAGTAAACCATAGTATATTTGTGTTGCTATTATAATCTGTCAATCTTGTTCCACCTTTCTTTTGCTGCTTTTTGTTTCCTTTATTAACTTGTGATAAGAGATAAGACTCGTTGAATCGCAAACATAAGCTAGTAGACAAAGTTGTTGGGAGTGAAGGATGCCATTGTCATGCCACCTTAGCTTTAGGTGATTTGATTGATTCTGTTTATGAGAGACTCTGAAACTATTGTGAAAAAGAAGGTAGCTCTACAGAAACTGAAATTCTTGTTTTTGAATTTCTATTTTTGGTTTGGGGAGAAGAAATATTAATGAGAACCATTTTGAAGGTCGAAGCTACATACATTGGTCATCGTAAACCTCTACAAAGTGTATCCATACTTAAATCAGCATAATCATGAATAATCCTTTAGCCAGCAAACCCCAAAGTTAAAATGACAGTTATGATTCAGAATCTTGTATCAAAGAAATCTGATCATTGTGTTTTCCTTTTCATTGGGGTTTCGTCTTATAAACTTAATACATTGTTAAGAGTTGGATTATCTATCCCATTAAAACACAGCTCTGTTTTATGTGTTTTCTTGCAGTGAACGTTTTCAGTAAATGTCGTTAACAACACCATATGATTGGCAGAGTGATAAAGTGGTAGAAAATGATTCATGGAATGTTGTGGTGCCATGCAACAGATGCTCATGGAATGTTTCTCTTTATGGCCTATGGAAGCAATTTTATGATTGATTCTTGATTGTGTTCAGTTTTTGCTCCGTTGTGGTTGTGCGTTGTAAAAAAATTGGCCCTCAAAGCTCATACTTTCTAGAGTGTTCATAATGTTGTTGTAAAAAATTATGAATTCCAATGATATTCATTTTTCAAATGGAAAATTACTTGTTGATCCATCCAAATTCTTCAGTCTGTTTTGTTATTTCTTACTTTTGTTAATATATTTTGCAGGCAAGGAATTGCTTGGTTGGGGATGTCAGGATGGAGAATTGGAGACTGAGGAGGTTCCGATTTACATTCCTTCGGTGCTCTCAATAGACTGTTTTGTACTCTTTTGTTATTTTACATTTCTAGCATTAACACTCAACACTTATTAAGCTCAGACTTTTTAGTTATTTTTTTCTCTATTTCTTTTGTACTATTTTGTTTCCACCGGTTTGTTATGTTTATGAGTCTATGATTTCGACACTTTTAACTGTTGAATGTAATTTTATTGAAGGTTTTTTAATCTATTTATAAAGTTTAAATCTTTTAGATTTTATTATGTATTTGTATTAAACAAGTAAAAAACAAATAACCATCGTATTGGTCCGGTCCTGGTTCTCGTACGTCTTCAATTGGTTCTGGACCGGACCAATGTATTAGTTTTTAAACATATTGAGTTGGTCTTGGTTCTATATTTTTTTAGAACCGGACTATTGGTCTGGTCCTGGTTCTCTCATTTTTTTCAAAAAAGTGGACCGAACCGGACCAAGCTCACCCACCCCTATGTAAAATTGCTTACAAGACCTCATTGTTTTTTCTTCTTCCAATTTTTTTTTTCAAAACTCTCTCAAAACCAACACAAAACATAATCACATTATCAAAAATAACATTAAAATGAGCTTAAAGAAGTCATGAGAACGGTAATGTAAGTATTCATTTCACTTTCTTCGATTAAAATTTGGTTTTTTGCCAAAAATAAAAAAAAATTCAAGTTGGGTATTACGGCTGTTCGGCTCTGGTGTGATGAACAGCCTTAAGGCTGTTCGGCCAGAGTGTTCGACGAACAACCTTAAGGCTGTTCATCACACTCTGGCCGAACACCAACACTTATGTTCATCTCAGTCTGGCCGAACACTCTCATTGTTGTTCATCTCATCCTAGCCGAACATGTTCACCTCTGTTCATCTCAGCCTAGCCGAACATGTTCACCTCTATTCATCTCAGCCTAGCCGAACTCACTTTTGTTCATCTCATCCTGGCTTAATGAACCCACATCCACACACTACACTAACTGGACAGTGCATGAACAGTGCAAAGTCATGAATTTTTAACATGTTTTTGCTTATTTTTCAGGAAGGAAACATGTTTCCTACTGAGTGAAGTGTCATTGGTCCTGTAAATGATGCGATCATTCCTCTTCAACAACAGATTGTTATAGATTACAGCAATGTGTTTGTAAATCACTCATATTTTTCATCTCGGGATGATTTATTTGATTGAGTGTGTGCGACCGGAAGGGAGAATGGGCTTGTGATAGTAATTACTAGGTCTGATAGTGGTACGACAAATAGAGGACCTCGATTGACTTTAGGTTGTGAACTTGGTGGGAAACTTCGTAAAAAAAAGGTGATGATTCGAGTAAAGTAACAAAGAATAGTAAGAGATAACGTGGATCGAAAAAATGTGGGTGTCTATTTTGTGTTGAAGGGCATACAATTATGTGAAAGAATATGAGAACTTCAGGTTGAATGTGGGTTGCATAACCATGCCGAGGTCCCTTACATGCATGGCCACTCATTTATTGGTCGATTATCAGATCCGGAGAAGGCTTATGTTCTTGACATGTCGCATGCCAATTCGAGGCCCAAGGATATTTTGCAAGGTTTACACGAGAAGTTTAAAAGTAATAAGTCTTCAATACAAACTATTTACAATGCTTGTAACAAGAATAAAATTATCGAGCGTGATGGTCGATCGCAAATGCAGCAACTTGTAGCAAAATTGATGGAGCATGGATATTACTACCATCATAGGAGATGTGAGAAAACCAACACTGTTCAAGATTTGTTATTGGCTCATCCAATGAGCGTTGAACTATTGTGTTCTTTTCCCAAGGTTCTCTTCATGGATTTCACTTACAAGATAAACAGATATAAGTTACCCTTGTTGGAAATTGTTGGTGTCACGTTGACAAATATGACAATTTTGGTTGGAGCTGCGTATATGGGGTCGGAGTTGCAAGATAACTACATTTGGGCGCTTGGTATCTTGAAAGCTTTGATGAATCAATCCTCCTTGCTAAATGTGATAGTAACTTACAGAGATCATGCATTAATGAATGCAATTGAGGTAACCTCCTTGCTAAATGTGATAGTAACCTCCCAACACTGCATCCTTTGAATGCGATGGCATATCACTTTTCCTACAAAAACATCCTTGTGAATTGTAAGAAATACTTTCACACGTCGATGGCATATCAACAAAAACATCCTTGTGAATTTAAGAAATACTTTCACCGGTTTTTTGGTGGATCAATTTACCCTCTGTTGGAATTTTTTGGTGGATGCAAAAAATGAACAAATATATGAAGAATACTTGAAGAGATTTCAGATGGATTTTATTGATTATCCCGCTGCACTTGAGTACGCCATGAAGTAATGGATACGGCCGTACAAGAAAAGATCTGTGTCGATTTAGACAAATAATGTAATGCACTTCGACAACAACACAACAAACAGGTATTTAAATGTTTTCAACATTTCATTGTTTTCTATAAATTTTGTCATGCAGTACAAATATTAATTGTATCTTATTTTAGGGTGGAGAGTGAACATGCAGCTTCAAAAAGACAGTTGAAATCAAGTGGGGGGAGGTTTTTCAATAACCTTATCATCCATTAGGTCCTGGATTGTGTTTTTTAGCACGTAGCACTTGTCGGTGAGGTGACCACTGCAGCGATGGTAGTCACAGTACTGGGCGTGGTTCCATGTGTTAGGCGGAGGATTCGGCGACCTATAGTTTTCCATGGGTTTTAGCACTCCCTATGTGCTTAGCCCTTGCAATATCATAGACTGTGGAGCTTGCAGTTCATCATAGTGCCTATTTCCTCTGTTCGGACCCCTGAAGTTTCTGTTTGGACCATTGTTTCCACCCACTGTATTGACGGACCTCTATGTTCCATAGGATCATGGAACAGTGTTGTAGCTCTGGGTAGGGAAATTAGCTGTTGGCATAACAGGCGCATTTCCCACCATATTAACGGCTGATCCTGATGCGGCTGTCTTTCCTCTTGAGTAACGAAAAAAGTTAGGAGGCGTGTTGGTTTTTAAATGCCCAGTCCGTATATCTTCGTCGATACAGATCCCTATTTCCACTATTTCTTTGAAGTTACTATAAGGGAGGTACTGTATGTGTTTCAGGTAAATAGGTTGGAGGTTTTTTATGAACATCCTGGATGATTCAACTGGATCAGGCATGTCCAATGTTTGAGCTATTTTTCTTTTCCACCTGGCTGTAAAGTCTACGCAGGTTTCTTTTTCTCTTTGAGTGTACGCCTCAAGATCTCTTTTATTTTCAGAGGTAGTATTGTCTTTGTACCTCTTTAGGAATTCCTCAACTATTTGGTCCCAAGTGCCCATTGTGCTATTATCTGCTAGCATTAACCATTGCTTAACAGCCCCTATCAAGGTAAGGTGAAAATTGGAGGCCACAGCTTCAAAACTAGCCCTTCTTAACTGCATGCCAGTAGAATAAGATTTCAGGTGAGAGATAGGGCATACAGTCCCATCGAATTTTTCTATGTTGGACATTTTAAATTTTGAGGGTAGTATGGCCGAATGATGCAGTGCTAATGCCCGTGTAGAAAATTCTCCTTTGTTTAGAATTTTGAGCACCATTCCTTTTAAGTTTTCAATGTCTGCCTTTAGTTTGGTAGGAGGGGGTGTTGAGTTTTGGTATATGCTGGAAGGATTGGGGATAGGTGGGTTGATTTCTTGATGTGGCATTTGGTAAGGATTTTGAGGAGGTATTTGGTAAGGATTTTAGGGAGGTAGGTTATTTGCGGGTGCTGGGTTTTGGTATATGCTAGCAGGATTTTGAGGAGGTGGGTTATTGTTGGTTTCTGCCTGACGACCAGGATCATTGAAGGGTAAATAGGTCGTTACTTGGCCTGATTGGGTATAACTTCTGGGGTCCATATGTGGGCTATTTTGGAGTGGATTGTTGATGGGAAATGAGAGGTCATTTGGATTATGAGGTATACTGGTGTTTGGGAAATGATATGGTGGGTATGGTGAGAAAGGGTTAAAATTTGGATAATAGGGGTTTGTGGAAATTTTGGGCTTGGGGTATTGGTAGTGTTTGGTGGTGGGTTGGTGTTTGGTTGAGGGTTTGGGTTTAGAGGAGCATGAGAAGTAGATGCTTCTTGAGGGGTTGCAGGGAAAGAGGTTCCCTCACCATTGGGCTTTAAACTTTGTACGAGATTTGCCATTTGGCTCATTATGCGATCAGCATGTACATCCAAATTTTGGTCTAACCACTGTTGCATGGCCGGAGTTGGAGTGTACCCTGGAGCCCCTGTATCTGTACCCACTGTAGACTGCTCATTTTCAGCTGCCATTCTACTCAAATCTGTACCCTCTGGACTGATTATGACATTTTTTGTTCTGACCCTGATGTTCTTTGTTCTCACCCCTGTGCATGTATCCCGTATCAATCGACCGGTACTATCTCTGTCTTTCCAAATTCGGGCCAAGTTTCTGAGGAAAAAGGTTTGAAGGTATCAGAAGGGATTGACTGAAGGCTTTCGGGGTTCTGAGTACAGTGTGCCTTTATTATTAGTATTTTTTATTATTATTCATTTTTCCTAAAATTATCGGACAAGCACCCGCCTTGTTTTGACAGTCTCAGGACTATTCTTGGAATTGTGGATTCTTTCTCCAGAGTATAGGAACCTCGTATTCCACCTGCCTTTCGACTCCCTAAGACCGGACTGATCTCAGGCGAAGGACCTATACTCTTTCCGGGATCCACTATTCAAAATGGTCTAAGTCGAATATCACAAAAATTATTGGTCAGCCCCTGTGCATATCTTTATTCATATTTTTTTTTGCTTTTTTTTTTTTGCAATAGGGATCGGTCAATAGTTCAGGGATATAAAAACCGATCGGTCCATGAAGTGTCATGAGAATCTATATGCAATTAACGTTGGCTGATGCAGGGGGTAGGCTGGTCATGGTGTAGGGAAGCAGTTCAAAATATTTCTATGTGCGTGCACGTGTGCACGGTATCTAAAAAAGCAGTAAAGTTCTTTTTTTCAGATATATAAAGCAATAAATAAGCAGTTAATGGCCTATCTTTCTGTTCTTTGTGGATTTTCTCGGCTGATTAGCTTGAGTCCTTGAAAGGATGGCGCGAGCAAGCAACGACCATTAAGATCAAGAAATAGAAAGAAAAGTGGAGAATCTATTTATTCCTATTAATTACATATTGATCCAAATCCGCAAAATAAAATAATATTTACATTTTTTTGCACGAAATAAATAAAGCAAACAGAATAATAGCAAGATAAAACAGAATAAATCAATAATAAATAAAGCCCCAACCCCCTTTTTTTTATCCTGCCCGAACTTTTATTTTTAATTTTTTTTTGTATTCGCAATGGTACTCGGAACGAAACTGCTGCAAGTTACGCGGTTATTTGCACAAATATATATACAGATATCTAAAAATGCAATATTTAAACTGTTGAATAAATATAATAAACATATTTAGCCAAAAAGAATAGAAAACTTGTTTTTTTTTGTTTGAAAATGAGTTTAGCCCTTTGTTTTTATTTTTCCTTTAAAATAAAAACAACTTCCCCAGCAGAGTCGCCACTATGAGTGCCCCGGCTTTGCACATTTTGGCTTCCCTTTAAAAGGAAGAACAAAATCAAAACGTTTTAAGGCGTGTGGAATATGTCCGGCCTCATTGTGGACTCAATAGGTTAAAACAGAGTCGTCATCTTTATTTTAAGGAAAAACAAAGAAAAACCAGATGTAACAAGATTTGTAAAAGAGTTCGGAGGCTAAGTTACGAGGTGGGAAGGGGTTAGGCGCCCAATTCGCCCTTTCGGTCTCAAAATAGATTTTTTAGCTAAAATATGATTTTATTATATTTATTCAACAGATAAAATAAAACATTTAAATATACATATTCGTACATATATTATTACAAACTTGCAACAATCTCTTTTCGAGAGTTACAAATACATTTATAAATATTCGGCAATAATAATGGCTTTTTTTAATGCTATTTTCTATAGAATTTCGGGCAGCATAACTGCTTATTTTTATTACATGGGGCAGGCCTAAATAGCACTTTTTAATAAATATAACTGTAAATACCCTACCTTTTGAAGCGTGTGGGCTTTATCTCGTACCAACTAGCTTCAAATAGATTTTAGGGTGCGCTCGCTCTGTCCTTCCGGGAAAGGGAGTCTTTTTGCTATTGTTTTGCTGTTGCGGATATTCGGGCAGAATAACTGCTTCCGAAAGTTGTTTTCTGGCCTCGGGAACCGGGCGGAGCAACTGCTTGTTTTTTTGCTGTTGTTTGCTTGCTGACGGTGGAAATCAAGCAGAGCAACTACTTGTTTTTTGTGAATTTGGCGTCTGGATTCGGGCAGGGCAACTATTCCTTTTGGGATTTTTGGACCGGTGGAATAGAGCGGAATCATAGCAGGGCAGCTAGGTTTCACTTTGGCCGGTTGGTTTTGTATTTGGGGGAGATTTGATGGAGCTTTGGGGCTAGAGGAGGAAAACTCTCAAAGCGCTCTCTCAGAACTCACTGCGGAGGAATTTTTAACTGCGTGATCGCGGTGTGTGAACTGTGTGCGGTGTTTTTGCGGAATGAATTTTCACAAGCCGAGCCTCTTTATTTATAGGCTGAGATTGAGATTCCTTCGCCGTTAAGATTTATCTTTCTGTGCTTCATCGACTTGTACCGTGCGCTGAGAGAGTTGCACCAAAAGCAAAATGCTACCATGCACAGGGCACTATTGGGCGCCACCCATGGTGGATCTGGGCGCCGCGCCAAGAGATGATGTGGGTGGCGCCATGCTCTTTTTTTTCTCCTCTTTTTGACACTTTGGGCCCTTGCAATTCACTGTTTACGCATTCGACTTTTTCTTTTGCATTTTAAATCCTGTAACTTGACATTCGTTAGCGTTTTAACATGTCTTGATATTTCATGTCATATCACATACGAGGGGTACGAAATTGGGGTGTCTACACCAAGGTCAAGTCCCAGTACTCGACTATGCGAACAAGACTACCTTTGATAAGCAAGCGAGCAGAACGCCACTTGGGCCAAGGTCAAGTCCCAGTACTCGACTATGCGAGCAGGACTACCTTTGGTAAGCTAGCGAACATAAACGCAGGCAGACACTGTGTACAACTCTACTGCGAGTAACAGATTGACTTTGTGGTAACAACTTACTGGAACAGCCACGATTTTTGACTAATGAAAAATACTTCCTGAACTCCAAAATTTATGAAACTTTACAGAGAGTTAATTAACATGTATAGGTGTGACATACTACATTTTTAGAAAATTCCCTTTAGTAAATTAGTACCAGTATTTTCCCAAAATTTGCCCAAAACAGGGGCTGAATTTGTATATATGGTTTGTTTTCCAACAAGTTCATGAACAACAATGATTTCAAATCAAAACATGAACTTATTTCAAACTAAGTCCAAGACCAAAATCATCAAGTCAAGATTCATGGAAAAAAATTTAGATTTCATAGAAGCATTAAAACGTTTTATAAATTTGATAAAACTTTTCCTTAGCATGATCTAAGCAAGTTTAATGAAGTCTAGCACCTCAAACAATCTAGCATACAAAACTCTGTAAATTTGTAGCTTACCTTAAGCCCATTAAAAGCTGGAGAAAATGTAAACAAATCAAGGATTATTGATCTACAAGTCAAGAGCTTTGAAAGGGTGGTCTCAAATCAACGATCGGGTCATCGGAGCTCTGGGAGGTCACTATTCACACACTAATCTCACCAAGAACACACATACTCAAGCTCTCCATTGTTGAGGCTGAAAAAATCTGGAGAAATAAAGGTTTTGATTGTATTTGGAAGTAATTAGGGTGTATTTGGTTAAAAAAGTCAAATACACAAGGAGTAGTCAACTATAGTATACTATAATTTGGGTAAACTTTGAAAATGTGTCTGTACTGAAATACAAATTCAAAGATTACACACAAGGCATGGTTAAAAAGATCTCGAAGTCTAGTTTATAACGCATCAAACAGATCTCAAATCCAAGTTGTCTATAAAAAAACTATAACCAAATAACTACAGACCTATCATGGCCTATGGGAATGCACAAGTCACACCGAAAATTAAACAAGAGCGTGTGCAAACGTTAACACGACCAAACCAAAATAATACCAAGTTAATCCCCCAAGGTCCCCCTAGTCATCCAGAGCCAATCCTAGGGTTAAAATAATACTAACCGAGTAAAACGACAATAAAAACAACGGTACGAACTCGTACGACGACACGATAACTAAAATTGTGAATCAAGTATCCAAACTTACGACAACGACTACTGTGAATGTCGTGGCCACATGTAAACTTATAAGCATGGTGATTATTAATGTAAATGCCTCCAAGAAAGTACACGAAGACCTAGGATCTCTCAAAGGTCGTGAGCAAGAACAAAGTTCGTAAACGTTCTACCAAGTCAAATGCTTAAAGATTCGGGGTCTTACATGAGATAGATTTCTGCAACGAAGAAGATGACATAATTGTTGCTTTAATGAACTGCTTCCCCCTACAGACCCACCTTTAGGCTTCTAGCAAAGGTATCGAACATAGAAGGGTGGAAATAGGGAAGTGGGAACGATGACATTTTAGGAAGAAACAAAAGAAAATTATACTTTTGCGGTTGGAAAAAAAATTAGAGTAGTCGAACAATTATAATTTAGGGTGATAACCAGAGGTCTGTCCACTGTCATGATATTATTATCGAAAAAGTTCCCTATATTTGTTTTCAATTGTTAAAGTACATTTTTAAGGGAAAATGACGAAGATACCCTTAATGATGGAAAAACGTGCACACAAAGGCACTGTCCCAATTTGGGCGTCGAAAAAAATATTTGGGTGTCATTCAAAAATTTGGGCATCGTAATACAAAAATCCTCACCAAATTTGGGCATCGTAATACAAAAATTAGGCATCAATACTTAATTTTGGGCATCGATCATTAATTTCAGGCATCGTTTTCATATGTAGGCAAAACTACGCTTTGCAGTCTCAAATATCTCGACTAAAAGTAGATGAGAGGGGCTGCTCGATTTAAGGCTTATAAAGAAAATTGGCAATGGAGAAAAGACTGTAAGAGATTAGCTACCCTTAAGCATTGCCTTAAGAAGTGGAACAAAACTAAATTTGGTAACATTTGTCAAAATATTATGAAAGTGAATGAGTTAAGTCACTCAATTCGTCTTATTTGACCAATATCCCAAAACTTTTATTTTTCAAAGCTACTATACATTGATCACCAAGTTTGTCTTATTTCATTATCGTCTCCAGTTTTTTCCCCATAAAACCCAACAATAGAAAACCGAAAACCCAATGTCGTAAGTTCAAAACCCCGCGTCGTTATGTGCGATGTGCATATGGGTTTGTTTCTGCTCGGTTATCCTCGCCGAGAATCTCTAAATTGATCAAAAAATGGTTCATTGAGGGAAATCGCCATTCAGATTCCAAATCAAGAAGTGAGTGTGTTGGTCATGGTAACGATGCCTACATCGGAGGCAACGACGCCACCATTGAAGGCAACGACACACACATCGGAGGCAACGACGCCTACATCGTAGGCAACGACACACACATCGGAGGTAACGTCGCCCACATCGGAGGCAACGACGCCAATATCGGAGGCAACGATGCCCACAAGAGCTATCATGATGCGAGCATCGTTGCCTTTGATTGAACATCATTGCCTCCTTGTTTGTAATCTTGCGAGCACCAACAGAACAATGGCTTAGACAACAGAGATAAATGACAATGGGCTGCTAAAATAATTGCGTATAACGTTGTCTGGTTGCTAGGCCTCCATGTCTTTGAATTGCTGAGAGAGGTAGCACTCCCTAATATGGAAGATCACAGTTTCCCCTAATTTATTGAAAAAGTTGGCGACATCGACATCTGTAGTGTCAGATACATTAGTGATGATTCCATCGTCACACAAAAATGTGATGTCTTGGTAGGAGTTGAAGTGGGTGTATATATACATATACATAGTCAACTCATGAAATGAAAAAAAAAAAACTCACTATTCCAATCTTCATCTGTTGGATAGGATCGGAAAGGCTTGCTTAATCTTTTCAAGGTCTGGACTGAAGGTATCAACTGTGCAATATTAATGGAGAGGAAAAAAGGAAGGAAGAAAGCAAAAGAGGAACAAGAGAAATTAACAATGGTGGGCATTTATGGAAAAAATTAACAAAAGTAGATTTATGCGGTTGAAAACAAAAAAGTACTGTAGCGGTTACAATTTAAGGAAAGTGTACCGACTCGTAATTATTCCAATAATTTAAGAAAAGGGACCGACCCACAATCATTAAAAAAAAAGAAAGAAAAAATTGCAGGCCGGTCCCTTTTTTCAAAATTGTATTCGCTAAAGTACCCTATTTTTATTTTTAACCGCAAAAAGTCATTTTGGACGGAAAAAGACTACGTTACCCTTATTGAGCACAAGATTCGTGTAACAGATGACTAACCTCTAAATCGCGGTTCATAGTTGTATATACCGTGGTGCAAAACATATACTTCAAATTTTATTTGTACCGCTATATGTAATAATGTTGCACCGCGATATAAATTTTTGCTTACTTACATTTCTCTATTCAAAACTGAGTAAATTATTATTTTTGTATCACGGTGTATAATTTTTATATATTGCGGTGCAAAACCTATATTTTCAAATTTAATTTGTACCGCGATATATAAAAACTATGAAACACGATATATAAAAAAGCTGTACTGCGATACAAATATCTATTTACTTAAAATTTTCTATTAAAACTTAAATAATATAAAAACTAATAAATGTTAATTGTTATGAACACTGGTTAACAACATATGTGCACCGCAATATATATTTCAAAATCTTTGAATCGCAGTGAATATATTTGTGAACCGCGATGCAAAAATATGTAAAATTAATTGATGAAGAAAACTTTGCACCGCGATATATAAATTTGTACTTTATAGACTTTGTACCGCGACATATAAACATGCTGTGAAAAATATTTAAAAATGAATCTTTGAAACGCGGTGCAAAAATATGTAAAATTAATTGATGAAAGAAACTTTTCACCACGATATATAAACTTACCGCAATGCGTCTCTTACTCATTAAGGACATCACAATCTTTTTGCGTCTAAAAGTGACTTTTTTCCATTTAAAAAAATATTTTAGCAATTAAAAATTTTATAAAATGGACCGCCCAAATTTTTTCCAAAAAAGAAACCAGCGAGGAAGGGTTGATAGTTTGCAACTCCATTCACAATGGCCCAAATCTAACGGGCCTGACGTGCAGTGCTATTTGTACTTGGGCTCAAGAACGCTTAACGCACGGCATTATTTCAAAAACGACCTAAAGTTTCGAAAGAAAAGATCTTTCTAGAAGCACTCTAGACATATCTAGGACCACTAGATCACCTCTTAAAAATACACTCGTTTACCTTTTTATAAATCGCTCGAATTTTCCACAAACCCCCTCCCCTCTCGGCCTCTCTTTTAAACCCCTTCCGTATTTTCTCTCTCATCGCTTGGAAACTCGACAGGCTCCTCCGTTCACAAAAGCCCAACGACACCGCCCAAATTCTCTTGGACAATTCGAAGATTTCTAGAAGTTTCTTCACACGCCGCCGCTGCGCACCGATCCTCTCCGCCAACTCCATCCTCCCAAGGTACGATCTCGGAACCTCGATATTTCTCGCTCTATGAAGCTCTCAGATCTGTTTAATCTATTTTCTAGATTTGTTTAACTTATACGCGTTTTTATTGATTATTGATTATGATTCAATTTGTTTATTGCTGAAGCTTAGTTTATGTAGATTCAAACCTAGATTTAGTAGATTTTGGTGTTGTAACTTCCGCAATGCTTTTTTACTTCCGATCCGTTAGTTTCGGTTTGGCTTAACTACTGTTGGAGAGGATTAATTTTTCGTTTCTTATGGCTATGGCTCTAAAAATTAATTCATTTCACAATGCTTATAGTTAACTATGCTGTCTATGCATGACCATTTGTTTTTGGCCTTCACGTGCTCTATTAGAAATACTGGAGGATCAGATATGCATTTGTATCAAACTCCAGTTTGATGCACTTTACTTCTAGCTTTAATGGTGACAAAATTTAGAGCATTGGATATATATACTTAAGTTCACTGGTTCTGGTTTCGTTACATCCCAATGAAGAAGTTGCTCTGAGGTTAGATGATATGCTAGATTTCTGGGCGACTTGATTAGTTTGGAAGTCTATCTGGGCTGTATTTGATGTCTGAGCCATCTGGTTGAGTTGCATTTTGACTTGGTCAATACTTGGTTAAGTATGAGAGATTTCTATCCAGTGTCAGGCTCGGAACGATTGAATTTCTCAAGTATTAGATCTTAGGTTTAATTTTAAGGTAACGTCAATAGCTACTTGAAGTTACATGGAATTTGCTGAGATCAAGGGTCTATATGGAGCAACTTCCATCCATAAAACTCAATCTAAAACACTCTGGATGATGTACTTTCTAAGATGGACTAATCGAAGGTGCTAGATTTCTCATTCCTTTACGTAAGGAATGGTTGGACTACACTTGATTTATCTACCTAAAAAAAAGCTTCACAGTATAGTTCAAAGTGCATTGCTAATTAGTTTTGAAAACATGGTTTCATGTTTTTGATTAAATTTTGGATACACTAGTATTATGAAATTGCATCTGATTTACAAAATTTGACTCTCAATAGGATTATACATACATGTGAATATATACGGCCATAAAGCATTGACTAGTGATATCAAGCTTCCTACTTAATCCAATGAAACTGAATAACATACCTGATTCATCCCAAGGTGAGTATGAAAATATAGTTTAGAGAGAGAGAAAGCGTTAAAAAATGTGAAGAAATGGATGGATAACATGATTTGGCTTAGAACTAAAATAGGTTGAAACTTACGAACATGTACTTCAATAAGCTGCTTACCCAGATTAATTAACAATTGTTTCCTCCATTCATGGGATGGTAAATGATACTCCTTTTGTTCCTTAACGAGTATTCCTTTTACCTATTCCATAAAAATGTATACGTTGTAATATTTCCTTTCTTGGAGTGTTACTCAATTTAGGGTTGGTAAATGATACTCCTTTTGTTCCTTAATGAGTCCAGTCTTCCTCTAGTACTTTTAGCCAGTGTGCCCTCAACCTCATGATAAGCGGTTCTATATACTTGTTCCTTTATTTATCTTATTATTGAAGGTGATGGTGATTTGTAATGTCAATAACCTCTTTCTTCAGAATTACATTAAATGTTTATTCGTGATCCATACAATGCCACTGGGATTATTAATGTTATGCAGTTTGCTTTATTCACATGGCACATGGTGTGGATTTTGTTTTTTGGTTCAGGTTGTTACCCCTTCATTGGGATAGACTGATCTTCTGGGAGATAAAAGTTTAACTACTCAGCAAAGATGAGCGTGGTTGGGTTTGATCTTGGGAATGAGAGCTGTGTCGTTGCAGTTGCAAGGCAAAGGGGGATTGATGTTGTGCTCAATGATGAGTCGAAACGTGAAACTCCGGCCCTCGTGTGTTTTGGTGACAAACAACGTTTCCTTGGTACAGCTGGTGCTGCGACAAGTATGATGAATCCAAAAAATACAATATCACAGATAAAACGGCTGATTGGACGCCCATTTTCAGACCATGAGCTGCAAAGGGATCTCAAAGCCTTACCCTTTTCTGTAACTGAAGGTCCGGATGGATTTCCATTGATCCATGCTCAATATTTGGGAGAAATGAGGACATTTACACCCACTCAAGTAATGGGTATGGTGCTGTCAGACATGAAGAGCATTGCGGAGAAGAATCTGAATGCAGCTGTAGTTGATTGCTGTATTGGGATACCTATTTATTACACTGATTTGCAAAGAAGAGCTGTCATAGATGCAGCCACGATAGCGGGGCTGCACCCTCTTCGTTTAATGCATGAAACTACGGCAACTGCTCTAGCTTACGGGATTTACAAGACAGATTTACCTGAGAATGAGCAGGTTAATGTTGCGTTTGTTGATGTTGGGCATGCTAGTATGCAAGTTTGCATTGTAGGCTTCAAGAAAGGCCAATTGAAAATCCTGGCCCATTCATTTGACAGATCCCTTGGCGGAAGGGATTTTGATGAAGTCTTGTTCCAGCATTTTGCTGAGAAATTTAAGGCAGAGTACAAGATTGATGTTTTCCAGAATGCAAGGGCTTGCCTCAGGCTTCGAGCTGCTTGTGAGAAGCTGAAGAAGGTCCTCAGCGCTAACCCAGAGGCACCTTTGAATATAGAGTGCTTGATGGATGAGAAGGATGTACGAGGTTTTATAAAAAGAGACGAATTTGAACAGATTAGCATTCCAATATTGGAACGCGTGAAGAAGCCTTTGGAGAAGGGTCTTTCGGAGGCCGGGCTTTCTGTTGACAATATTTATGCAGTGGAGGTTGTTGGTTCAGGCTCCAGGGTTCCTGCCATAATAAGGATTCTAACAGAGTTTTTTGGGAAGGAACCTAGACGAACAATGAATGCGAGTGAGTGTGTTTCTAAAGGATGTGCACTTCAGTGTGCAATGCTTAGTCCCACATTTAAAGTGCGAGATTTTCAGGTAAATACTCTTTACATTGATTGAGTGGTGCTGAAAGCTTGAACATCATTTAGCGGTAACAGCTGTGAGTCATCCATGTTCTTTTAGGATGTGGAGTTATATGTCTATATACACACATGTATATCATGTGTATTGTGGTATCCCAATATCTGCTCCTGTTGGTTGAGGAACACTGGAAGTTAGGTCTGTAGAATACATTAATATCTGCAGGATGTGGTAGGGTATCTGCATGTGTGTGTGTGCGTGCACATGTAAACACATCTGCATGTGTGTGTTACGGATATGTGCATATCTGTATATTTGTCCGTGTGTTTATATTGCTTTTCATCCTCCGTTCTCACTCGCTTGCTTTAGAGCTGATGTCTTGCTTATTTTCAACGGCATGTTTTGATTATATTATCGGTTGGTTGTTGCTTTTAAAGGTCAACGAAAGCTTTCCCTTTCCAATTGGCTTGTCATGGAAAGGCGGAGCTCCAGATTCACAGAATGGTGCTACAGATAATCAACAAAGTATTGTTTTTCCCAAAGGGAATCCAATCCCAAGTGTGAAAGCCCTGACGTTCTACAGGGCAGGCACATTCACAGTAGATGTACAATATGCTGATGTGAGTGAATTACAAGCACCAGCAAAGATCAGCACATACACGGTAATCATTTGTCAGAGTTTTATGTGTATCTGTTATGCGATGTGAGGGAAACTTCATTTGGGATTTCACGTGTGACTAATTGTTATTCGTCCATGGATGGCAGATTGGTCCTTTCCAATGCACGAAAAGTGAGCGTGCAAAGGTGAAGGTGCAAGCTAGGCTAAATCTGCATGGTATTGTGTCTGTGGAGTCTGCGACAGTGAGTTCCACAAACTGTTCCTAGGATTCATATTCGACCCTTTCTGTAGTTTAGTAGATATATTTTCTCATGGAGTTATCATCATTTCAGCTTCTGGAGGAAGAAGAAGTCGAAGTCCCAGTAGTGAAAGAGCCTGCAAAGGAAGCTACAAAGATGGATACAGATGAAGCTCCTGAAGGTACTTCTTCCAATGAAACCGATGTTAATATGCAAGATGCCAAGAGTGCTGCCGAGGGTACCAGTGCTGAGAATGGCATTCCAGAGACTGGAGATAAACCAGTTCAAATGGAGACAGATGCCAAGGTCTGTTATACACCTCTTCCAACAGTGTACTACATAGTTACAATGAAAATTTAATAGCAAAGAGAGTAATTGGGGATATGCCATTAATTTCTTTTCCTCATAATGAATATACACCTAATCTTATGGTCATGGTTCTATTTTAGATATCCTGATCGTTGAGAGTAGGCTAATCATTGAAATACGGCCCATGATAAATCTAGGTAAATAGGAAGAGCCGCACCTCTGAGCTCCTACTAAGGAAGTGGGCTGTGCAGACTATAGATGTTTTCTAACTTTTTTTGCCTTCTGGAACAATAGTGTTTCAGTGGCATTCCTCACATTCTAGGTTTCACAATCTTTAATACTTTGATTCACTGAACGTTTGGCTTGGCTAGGCATTTTAATGGGAGAATAATGGTTGAGAAACTTGGTTTCCCCCGAGCATGCTATATCTCTGCCTAGGCACTATATGTACTTCTATACTTGGATCTTGGAGTGCGTTTTTGCTAGACTCGAATCTTTCCACTTAATCTGGTGAGTTAATTAATCTGCCATGTAGGTTGAAGCTCCTAAGAAGAAAGTGAAAAAAACAAACATACCCATACAGGAGTTGGTATATGGGGGAATGGCACATGCAGATGTGCAAAAAGCGGTGGAAAAGGAGTTTGAGATGGCATTACAGGATCGAGTAATGGAGGAAACAAAGGACAAGAAGAATGCTGTGGAGGCCTATGTTTATGACATGCGAAACAAGGTTCATAATCCATCCTGTTCAAAAATTTGTTATTCTTTGGCATTTGGACGTGTTGGTTCACTCTTCTCTTTGGCCTCTTTGGTCTGCAGCTACATGACAAGTTGCACGAGTTCGTTACTGATTCTGAGAGAGAAGGGTTCATTGCTAAACTTCAGGAGGTAGAAGACTGGTTATATGAAGATGGTGAGGATGAGACGAAAGGAGTTTATATTGCGAAGCTTGAAGAACTAAAGAAGGTAGCTTTTTCATTTTCATTTTGTTAGCTGTGGTGTATGGCTTTCAATTGGTTGACTACATCTGATGAGGAATATTTGTAGCAAGGAGACCCCATCGAGGAACGTCACAAGGAGCATTCTGAAAGAGGGGCGGTAATCGATCAACTTACCTACTGTATCAATAGTTACCGAGAGGCAGCAGTGTCCAGTGATCCTAAGTTTGACCATATTGATTTGGCAGACAAACAGAAGGTACTGACTCTCTCTCTCTGACATTGAGATTTGTTTCATGTGACTTGTTCCCTCGCTAATTTTCTCGGGTACCTCAGGTCTTGAATGAGTGTGTGGAAGCAGAGGCTTGGTTAAGAGAAAAGAAGCTACAGCAGGTTGCGCTTCCTAAGTATGCGACTCCGGTTCTTCTGTCGGCTGAAGTGAGAAGGAAGGCAGAAGCACTTGACAGGTATTTTCATTCCTCTACAGTCTACAATACCTCTTCTTTCCTTGGAACTCAAAGATAGATATATTGCGTTCAGTTAAATCTCGACATATCCTCGTATTACATTGTCTGGTTTATGGCAATTTGTTTCATGCCAAACAGCCTCATTTTTTAATTATAATTATTGACTTTGGGTAGAAGTACATGGCTTTAAGCAAGCTGATCTTTAGCCTAGCAAGTCAATTCAATATGAATTATATAGTTTGTTGTGGCCCTCATTCAGGGTGAAATTAACACTCATACAATTTACACTTCTGTGGTGAGAGCTGGTGTTATCGCTGTTATGTTCCTCCTGGTAATCTTGTCCTGGCATCATTTGAAAAGGCCATGCTTGGATTCTATGGAATCTGAACTTCTTCGGTTCTGTTCAGCCTACTGAGATTATTTTTAACTTAAAATGTGTTGCATATAACAATTTTGGTCAACTAACGAAGCTGAAGATAATATTGTGCTTTAATAATTTGTGATCAATTTGAGTTGAATTTCTTGGGAAAAATGCAAACCGGATAGTGACAACCGGGAAGGTCATACGCTCAAGCGGTTACTTTAGGTGTTATCGTCCTTGGTCTTCTTTACTCCTTGTATGTGTCGAATGCGCCAATACCATTTGGAGTTCTGAGCTGATTTCTAGGTTGAAGGGCACTGATGATTGATTGAATTTTTGTTGAACCCTACAGGTTCTGCAGGCCGATAATGATGAAACCAAAGCCAGCCAAACCGTCTACCCCTGATACTCCTGCTTCACCTGCACCTGCCCAGGGAAGGGAGCAACAACCCCCTCAGGGGACTGAGAACACTGATGCTAATGAGAGTAATGCTGATGTACCATCAGCTGGTGAGCCGATGGAAACTGAGAAACCGGAGATTGCTGCATGAATTTGGTAGGGCTGGTCTTTTTGTCTTTATAATATAATGTGTTACTATGGAGGACAGGATATAATTTTCATTTTGTATAATCGTTATATGCATCATTATGATGGGCCAAAATTGGAGAGTGGCTACGGTTGTTTGTTGGTCAAATTATTTGGATTTTGAAACCGGATGGTTAACCAAAAATTAAGTAGTATATGGAGTAGGTCTCTTAGATCATGTTTTTCCGAATCGTTTGTAAGAGAACAACAGATTTTGTGATTTTTGCTGGATTCGTTTCTCATTTTTTCTTATCAAGAAAGAGACTTGCATTCTACAAAGTTACCTTGATTTTGTTAGTAGGTGTATTTTCTTTTTCTTGTATGTTTTTTTTTAAAAAAACTCTGCTAGTTTAGCCCCTTATTGCAAGGGGATTTGGAGATGCTATGTTATATTGTTATTTGGCTTTGGGGTTTCAATTTAACTGAGGGTTCGTTTGGATGCATTGATTTTGAATTCAATAAATATTCAAATTCCATAGAATTTAAATAAGGTGAAATTTGTTTTCAAAATCGTAGCAATTTGATTGTTTGGATAATGCGTGGAATTCAATTATAATTCTATATTAAAATAAAATTTTATTAGTATATCAAAAATCTAGACTAACCTAATGGTAATGGTTTGTTGTCATCTATTGTGAATGACAAATGTTTAAATCTTGCTAGCAATAAAATTATGAGAACTTATTTTTAATAATATATTAGCATATAAAGGTGGTTGGAGGTGGTGGACGCCTGGACGGTGAGGTGGAGATCGATGGTGTTGGAAGCCAGAGGTCGGAAGTGGCTAGTGGCGGGGGTCGAAGTTGGTGGTTGAAGGTAGCTGGTGGTGGTGGTTGGAATTGGTGGCCGGAGGTGGTCGGAAGTTATGGTGGTGGTGGTGATAAAAAGAAGGTGAGTTGTTAGTGTATTGTAATTGACCAAAATTTAGAATTTAAAATTTTAGGATTTAGTACAGAATTAGTTTTATAAAATGGGGTATTTGGAATTCCAACTCAATTCCAATTCGAATTCCAAATTTTAAATTTCAAACTATCGAATTGGGGTATCAAAACATACCTGATATTTGGCTTCCTACTTCCTTAATTGTCTGCTTGGGGACCCAAATTCCATTGCCTGGAACTCTGACAACCAACTCTAATGTTTGGCCGTGAAAAGAAGAAATGGAATAAATAGGATTGCAATTGAATCGGGATTCCATGTGAAGGTTTGAGAACTTGAAAAGGATTAATGAGTTTAATGGTTGGGGTATGGCTTCAGACCCGACGGCATTCCTGTTATCTTTTTCTCCAACTAGAGCAATTGAGTTGATACTTTCGCTGCTACTAGCAAACTCTGATTTAGGGGTGTCAATTGGGTGTTAATGGAGGGTGTCAATTGGGTGTTAATGGATAGCTTTGGGTAAGATCATTAGATATGTTTTACCCAAAGCTATCAATTACCACCCAATTACCACCCCTATAGTTGTGGTTTGTGCTGCTGTTGCATGTCAGCTCGACCAATTTTCATCTATTCCTTGCTCTGACTCTGTTTTCTAGTTTGGTGAGATTGTGTAGGCTTCAGTGCTGCCACGTTTTTATCCCGTCAAGAGTTTTGCATCTAGAAGATTGATATTTTATTTAATGTTTTCCTAGACCAATTTTAATGCTAAACAAACCGAGGAAGTCTCCAGAGGATGGAATTTCAACTCGTTGAATTCTCCATATGGACACTAATGGATGTGGACATTGTTAATAAAGAAGCGAGCCATACTGACCTCAACCATTAGTGCCGCGTTTTTATCAACAATGTACACATCCATTAGTGTCCATATGGATGTAATCAACCAGATGTGTACATTGTATACTCAGCAGTTGAGGTCATAACTGCTGACTACGCATTGCTGTTAGCGATTAAATTTGAGGTCCCTGTAATGTTTGTCACAAATTATTGTGACAATGGACATGGTGTTCAACCTTCTCCGTTGCGGCGTCTGCTTGTGAAATGGAGTGTTGTTGCGCTTTGATTTCTGGATTTCGGGCACCAATGATCATTGATCCTGTTTCATCTTTCTTCCTTATATTCTCAACGTTTCAAACAAATAATCTACTATACTCTTTTGAGATATTTGTTTACTTCAAAAAAATTATGTTTACAATTTCTATAACATTTCATCTTTATCCACTTGTGTTGTAAAGATATTGCTTGTACTTAAGTATTTTTATAATTATAACTAACTTCAATGAATTTAATCTATCTCCTTAATAATAAAATTTTCAAATGAGCATTTTTTGGGTTAAACGGGAGGAGTATTTAAATTCATGGCGGTTAATGCTTAGGTTAGATAAGGCATCTGTGGCCTTTATTGGTAAATTTATTGAAAATTCTGGGCGGAGTCTTTGGTCATCACAAAAAGAAAAAAATTACAGTATCAATTATGCGTTCAATATATATATATATATACAACGAAATTTTAATCTACTGAAAGTATATGATCTTTTTAAAACAAACGATCTTCGGTGGCCAGCCAAAATCTTGCTTCAAGTTTGATCCTTTTGATCCATCAATAAATGGACCATTCGCTGCGGAGACACAAGATCGTTCTGATCCCACTCGACGCCAAAATCTAAAAATGTCAAAAAAATATTATAATCAATATATGGTAATGACTACTTATATAAAAAAGATTTACGTCACCGATATATGAAAATTTTACTATATGTGTATATATATATATATATATATATATATATATATATATATATATATATATATATATATATGTATATGTAAGATACATTAATTGATTTGTTAGATTCAAAGCCGACCGAAATAAATATCCCCATAAATGATAAAGCCCCTTGATAGCCATTTCACTTCTATTATTAATGCTCTGTTTGTTTTATGGAAAATGACTTTTATAAAACATTTTCCTTATTTTTTGTGTTTGTTAACATTTGAAAAATGTAGTCAACATAAATTTTTTTTCGAATCAACGGAAATTGAAGTCTTCTTTACATGAAAATGACTTACGAATTCATTTTCCGTAAGTCATTTTCCAAATGTTCGAGCACCCCTTTACTCATTCCACAACGTATTTACATACATGCATAATATTACACTCAACAAATAATTTTTTTTAAAAATATAAATTGAGCTTGTTCACACTATTTATAAATTATAATTTTAATAAAAATACTCACTACGTCTTAAAATTAATGTCCATTATAATATTAAGGGACGTCTCAAACATTACCCGTTTTTTAAAAACATTTTTTTCATATCAATTATCAATTTTTTATTTGTATTTATGAAATTGAAAAATGATGAACCTTATTGATTTAAATTAAGGATTACTAAAATAAAATTACTTAAATTCAATACTATCTTATATGACAAAATTATGAAAACCCCATGATGTATCCACCCAATCCCAAAGCCCCCCACAGCATACGAAGTGTGTCTATATGGTACTTGATGTTACCATTTGTCCTATGTTGTCCCCTCTTGTTAGTGGCCATTAGAGCATCCCCAATGCACCTCTTCCTATTTCATCTTCTTAGCCGTGTCCCACTGCCACCTACACACTTTTCTCTTCTTATTCTATTTAAGAATATATATTCCCAATGCTAATCTTCTTAGAGCACCACCATTGCTATATTCTTAAGGAGGCTTCCAATTTGGAAGTGGGCATTTTGCAATGGCAGCCCTTCCAAAAAATCTTCCTAAGCTGAGTTGGAGCCGACATGGAGGAGGAGGATTTATTTTCTTCCAAAATTGGAAGCCAAGCAAAAAGAGGAAGAAGACATGCCGGGGCAGGAGGTGGGCGTCACACACGGCCTGTGTGTGGCGCGTGTGCTTCACGCGGGATCGAGCGAGTGGGAGGGAAATTCTGGTGGGGTCCACGACTGGCGCTGGCTCTGCAATTGTCTGACTTTTTTGTTTTTGTTTTGTTTTTTTTAAATAAAGGCTGGAAAGTGTTGTGAACGGCTATTTTTTTTTCAAAATTAATTTGCCTTTTATTTTTTTAAAACTAGCCGTTTGCAATTTATTTTTTTTCAATAATTTTTTTTCTTTTTTTTTCCTTCTTCCCTATAAATAAACCACCTCAACCCTCTTTATTTTCTCCACAACTTCTTTATTCTCTCTTCTATTTCTTCATAATCCTTTCTAAAAATTCACTTTCTCTACACACTTAGCTTCCAAATGGATCCAAGAGATACTCATTTTTTTTCAAAATTTATTGAATTCTTCTGAAAATGAAGAAAATCAAAATACACCTAACTCTCGTGTTCCTGAAAATGTTCAACATTCTCAATTTTCTTCTACTCCGCAATACCCCCAATACCCACCTAATTTTCCCAACAATCCAAATGTTCCCAACTATCCAAATTTCTACATGCCGCCAAATTTTACAAATTTTACAAATTTTTAGAATTTTCAAGTTCCTCAAACTATTGGGAATTCATCTGGTAACGTTCATTTTCAACCGAATTATTGGCAACCGACGGGAAACCAATTTTTCACTCCGCAAGGTACGCCCCGTGCAATTTCTCAACCTTACATATCTTCTAATGAGTCACGTCCAACAAGTGTAGATAGGACTTGTGCAGTAATTTTTCGAACGCCGCCATCGGTTCCCGAGACGCCAATCAATTTAGAAACAATTGATTTGGATGACGAAACGGTACCGATACAACACAAGTCTCAAGCACGTGCAAGATGGACCAAGGATGAAGATCTTGCGAAGTGTGCAGACTATTAGCCAATGTCCAATAATTGGTAATGGTCAAAAGAGTGCGCAATATTGGAAGCGTGTAGCTGATTATTACAACGAGCATCGCCCAAGTGAATCGATTCCGAGAGATATCGCGAAGTTGACACCACGTTGGTCAACTAGAATTGCTCCATCTGTGAGAAGCTTCAACGAAATCTACAATAGGCTTGTCAATGCTAAACACAGCGGTTGGAGCGATGATATTTTAATGAAAAATACAAGGGCGGTATACCATCAAGAAAAATGTCAGCACTTTCATTTTGATCATGTGTGGGAAGTGTTAAGAAATTCTTCTGTATCATATTTTAGTCAAACAGATATTCTTCACACCAATAAAAAGTCTAAGACGTCAGACTCCGATGGCGGTTATTCTAAGACTAGTGTGGATGCTGAAGATGTAGAAGATATTGATTTACGTACTAGTCCGATGGGAAGAAAAGCGGCAAAAAAGAATGCGAAAGGTAAAGGAAAAGTCGAAAAATCTTCAGATATAGATGAGTTGCATACCCGCAAGGCTGATCACATGTTGTCGTTAGATAAGTACTCCGAAATTAAAAAAATTGAAGCGAAAGCAAAAAAAACTTCAAGCGGAAGCTGCTGCTGCAAGAGAACAAAGAAAGGAGCATGAAAGGCTCATAAAAGACATAACATTTCTTCGGGAAGATACCTCAAACATGACTCCAGAACAGGTTGCCATACATCGACATGGATGCGAGCAAGTAAAGGCACAGTTGAGGAAGAAAAGATATGAATTTTAATTATTAATGTTTTTCTGTAACTTTATTTATTAATGTTTTTATGTAACTTGTAATATTATTGTGTTTTTATGTAACTTTAATTATTAATGTTTTTATGTAACTTTAATTATTAATGTTTTTATGTAACTTTAATTATTAATGTTTTTATGTAACTTTAATTATTAATGTTTTTATGTAACTTTAATTATTAATGTTTTTATGTAACTTTTAATTATTAATGTTTTTAAAGTAGCCGTTGTAAAGTAGTCGTTTTAAAGTAGCCGTTGTTGAGAAGTATATATAGATAAGGGGGTGTCATATTCTTCTACCAATACCTACAAATCATCAACATACGACTAAAGATGTCTAATTCTTCCTCTTCTTCTACCAATAGCTCTAACACAAGCAGTCATACCGAAGAATCCAACGAATCCAACATGTTTGAAGGTGAAAAAATATATTTGGAGATAATTGCATTACAACAACAAATAGAAGAAACGGAGAGAGCCAACATCAGGAGGCGTCGCCAAAGGAAAAAGAGGAGGTATATAGATCGAAAGCGTGTAGCGGGAAATACTCAACTTGTCAATGACTACTTCTCATCTCAGCCATTGTATCCCGATCATATATTTCGGCGACGCTTCCGAATGCATCGAAACTTATTCATTCAGATAGTTAATGCATTGGAGAATCATTCAAGTTATTTTCGACAGAGGTCTAATGCAGTAGGAAAAGTAGGTCTCTCACCACTTCAAAAATGCACGGCAGCTATCCGTCAATTGGCTTATGGAGTTTCGGCCGATCATCTCGACGAGTACCTCCGATTAGCATAAACAACCGCCATCGAGTGCATGTTCAACTTCTATCGATGTATTATTGAATTATTCGGAGGTCAATACTTGAGAAGACCAAATGCTAATGATACTCAACGTCTACTTCAAATGCACGAGCAAAGGCATGGCTTTCTAGGTATGTTAGGAAGTCTTGATTGTATGCACTGAGAATGGAAAAATTGTCCGGTCGCTTGGCAAGGCCAATATTCAAGAGGTCATGGGAAGCCCACAATTGTGCTCGAAGCAGTTGCGTCGGCAGATTTATGGATATGACATGCATTTTTTGGGGTCGCAGGTTCTCGTAATGATTTGAATGTGTTATATGAATCACCTTTGTTCAATAACGTACTCGAAGGAAATGCACCACCGTGCAATTTTGAAGTGAATGGCAAACAGTATACAAAAGGATACTACATAACCGATGGAATTTATCCGAATTGAGCTACTTTTGTTAAGAGTTTTTCGTGCCCGTCGGATGCTAAACGAAAGAAATTCAAAGAGATGCAAGAGGCTGCAAGAAAAGATGTCGAACGAGCATTTGGAGTACTCCAATCAAGATGGACAATTATCAAATGTCCTAGCAGGTTTTGGTATAGAGATAACTTGAAAGAAATAATGCTCACATGCATTATTTTACATAACATGATTGTGGAGGCCGAGGGTGATCACATTACGAAGTGGGCTGATGATACCGTATATGACTCTCCACAAGTAAACCATGGGCCAACACAAGCATTTGAAGAATATCTGCAACGAAATTCATAGGTACGTGATAGAAACACACATCATGAACTTCGATCCAACTTGGTTGAGCATATTTGACGTCGTTACGGTGACGTTTTTATGTAATTTTAATTATTGAATTGTAATTTTAATTTTAAGTTTTTTTGTTTTTATGTAATTTTTAAGTATTTATCTTTTATGTAACTTTATCATTATGCATTTTTTCAATTTTAATGTTTTATGTAATTTTCTATTTATGTTATTTTACGAGTCCATGTATAATATGTATTTTATTGATAATTTATTAATTAAATTATAAATTATTTAAATAATTTATTAATTAAATTATAAATTATTTAAATTGTGAGTAATAGTATTATTTATAAATTAATTAATGTCATTATTTATAATTTATGTAATTTATTTGTTTGAGAAATATAAAAATAAGATTGAAGTGTAAAGTTAATGAGGTGGCAGTAGGACCCAACTAAGAAGATGTATAAGAAGATTAGCATTGGGAAGATATATTCTTAAATGGAATAAGAAGAGAAAAATGTGTATGTGGCGGTGGGACCCGGCTAAGAAGATGATATAGGAAGGGTAGCATTGGAGATGCTCTTATACATCTTCTTAGTTGGGTCCCACAGCCCCCTCATTAAACTTTACACTTCAATCTTATTTTTATACTTTCAAACAAATAAATTTATTTAACTTTATTTAATATATTTCATATTTAAATATTTCGTATAAATTAATTAATTTATAAATAAAGACATTAATTAATTTATAAATAATAAATTATTCATAAATTAAATAATTTATAATTTAATTAATAAATTATCAATAAAATACATATTATACATAACTTGTAAAATAACATAAATAGAAAATTACATAAAACATTAAAATTGAAAAAAAATACATAATGATAAAGTTACATAAAAGATAAATACTTAAAAAATACGTAAAAACAATTCAATAATTAAAATTACATGAAAACGTCACCGTAACGACACCATATATGCTCAACCAAGTTTGATTGAAGTTCATGATGCGTGTTTCTATCTCGTACCTCTGAATTTCGTTGCAAATATTTTTCAAATGCTTGTTTTGACCCATGGTTTACTTGTGGAGAGTCATATACAGTATCATCAGCCCAATTCATAATATGATTACCCTTGGTCTCAACAATCATATTGTGTAAAATAATGCATGTGAGCATTATTTCTTTCAATTTATCTCTATACCAAAACCTGCTAGAACCTTTGATAATTGTCCATCTTGATTGGAGCACTCCAAATGCTCGTTCAACATCTTTTCTTGCAGCCTCTTGCATCTCTTTGAATTTCTTTCGCTTAGCATCCGACAGATATGAAAAACTCTTAACAAAAGTAGCTCAATCTGTATAAATTTCATCGGTTAGGTAGTATCCTTTTGTATACTGTGTGCCATTCATTCACTTCAAAATTGTACGACGGTGCATTTCCTTCGAGTACGTTATTGAACAAAGGTGATTCATATAGCACATTAAGATCATTATGAAAACCCCCAACCAAAAAAAAAAATGCATGCCATATCCATAAATCTGTCGATGCAACTGCTTGAGCACAATTGTTGGCTTCCCATGGCCTTTTGCATATTGACCTTGCTAAGCGACTGAACAATTTTTCCATTCCGAGTGCATACAATCAAGACTTCATAACATACCTGAAAATCCATGCCTTTGCTCGTGCATTTGAAGCAGACGTTGTGTATCATTAGCATTTGGCCTTCTCAAGTATTGACTTCCAAACAATTCAATAATACATCGACAGAAGTTGAAGATGCACTCGATAGCAGTTGTTTCTGCTAATCGGAGGTACTCATCGAGATGATTGGCCAGAACTCCATAAGCCAATTGATGGATAGTGGTGAGAAACCTACTTTTCCTTCTGCATCAGACATCAGTCGAAAATAACTTGAATGATTCTCCAATGCATTAACTATCTGAATGAATAAGTTTCGATGCATTCGGAAGCGTCGCCGAAATATATGATCGGGATACAATGACTGAGATGAGAAGTAGTCATTGACAAGTTGCGTATTTCCTACTACACGCTTCCGATCTATTTATTTCCTCTTTTTTCCTTTGGCGACGCCTACTGATGTTGACTCTCTCAATTTCTTCTATCTTTTGTTGTAATGCAATTATATCAAAAAACATTTTTTCACTTTCAGACATGTTGGATTCGTTGGATTTTTCGGTATGACTGCTTGTGTTAGAGCTATTGGTAGTAGTAGAAGAAGACATATTTAGTGGTATGCTGATGATTTGTAGCTATTGGCAGAAGAAGAAGAAGAAGAAGAAGACATCTTCTCATCTATATATACTTCTCAACAACTGCTAGTTTCTCAACAACAACAACTTTAAAACGGCTAGTTTAATTAACCCAATTAATAATTAAGTTACATAAAAACATTTTAACATTACAAGTTACATAAAAACATTAATAATTAAAGTTACATAAAAACATTCTAATATTACAAGTTACATAAAAACATTATAATATTACAAGTTACATAAAAACATTAATAATTAAAGTTACATAAAAACATTAATAATTTAAGTTACATAAAAACACTATAATATTACAAGTTACATAAAAACATTAATAATCATACCCTTTCTTCCTCAACTGCGTTTTCACTTGCTCACATCTGTGTTGATAAATGATTCATGTTTGAGATATCTTGAGTAAGAAAAACAATGTCTTTTACGAGCCTTTCACGCTCCTTTCTTTGTTCTCTTGCTACTTTAGCTTCCGTTTCAATTTTTTAATTTCAGAGTACTTATCTAACGACAACGCATACTCAGAAGTACACGTATGTAACCCATTTAAATACGCAGATTTTTAGACTTTTCCTTTACCTTTAGCATTCCTCTTTACCGCTTTTTTTTCAATCTAACGAGTACATAAATTGATTTCTTCCACATCTTCAACATCGACACTAGTCTAAGAATAACCGCCATCAGAGTCAGACGTCCTAGACTTTTTATTGGTGTGAGTAATATCCGCTTGTCTAAAATATGATACAGAAGAATTTGTTAACATTTCCCAAACATGATCAAAATTAAAGTGCTGGCCTTTTTCTTGATGGTATACCGCCCTTGCATTTTTCATTACAATATCATCGCTCCAACCGCTGTGTTTAGCATTGACAAGCCTATTGTAGATTTCGTTGAAGCTTCCCACCGATGAAACAATTCTAGTTGACCAACGTGGTGTCAACCTCGCGATATCTCTCGGAATCGATGAACTTGGGCGATGTTCGTTGTAATAATCAGCAACACGCTTCCAATATTGCATACTCTTTTGACTATTACCAACTATTGGACATTGATCAATAGTCTGCACAGCTCCGTAAACGCAAGATCTTCATCCTTGGTCCATCTTGCACGTGTTAGAGACTTGTGTTTTACCAGCACCGCCTCAGTTTCGTCATTCAAATTAATTGTTTCTAAATTGATTTGCATCTCGGGAACCGATGACGGTGTTACCGAAAAATTACCAGACGAAGTCTCATCTACACTTGTTGGAGGTGAGTCATTCGAAGATATGCAAGGTTGAGAAATTGCACGAGACATATCTTGCGGAGTGAAAAATTGGTTTCCCGTAGGTTGTCAATGTTGGGTTTTAATTGAAATTAATAAGGCGGAATAACAAAACTTTAATTTCAAAAACCATTCAAAGATCTATGCGAATTAATATAAATTAGATTTAAGATACATACCCGAATATTGGAACAATCAATCTTCAATAGAATCACATTTGAATCAGGATCACCGCAACAAACGATTTGGATAGCTTCTTTATGGTATCCATACGAATGGATTGTACATGATTAATTCAACAACTCTGTGCTAGACAATTGTTGAATCAAAGTAGGAAATCCTTCGTCTAACGAAAAACGAATCCCTAATTTTTCTCCCTGCGAATTTAGTGTTTCACCAAACCCTAAATTCATTTTTATTAGTATGTTCACCAACAACTACAAAAAAGAAAGAAAACAATTCCTATATAAATAGGAAGGTAGAAAGGGGAGCCAACATATCCTAGTCCAACTAGGATATGTTTTGGTCTCTTTAAATTATTTACCTTGAGTCCATTAATCCAATTAATGACCAAAATAGATTCAAGTCCAGCTTATTCTAAGTGTGTGACCCAATAGGTTCATAAATTACGTTGGTCATAATTAATTACTCCCTCCGTCCCTAAATAATCGTCTGGGTTGACCCGGCGCACAGTTTAAGAAAAAGTAATTGACTTGATTATTTATATTGGTTTAATGTGTAGTTTCCTTTAATGTCCATGTATATGTGGCCCATAATTAAAGTAGGGTGAAAAAGTAAGGGTAAAGTGGTAAAAGTGATGTTCTAAAAAGGTAAGTTTCAAAGTGGACAATTATTTTGGGACGGACGAAAAAGGAAAGGAGGACGATAATTTAGGGACGGAGGGAGTACTATATATATATATATATATATATTACAAGGGTGAATTTCTCCCTCCAAAATCTCACTTTTGAATTATTGACTTTTGAGTTCCCATTTCACTCTTTTCTCTCTCCTATCTTATCTGGTTGCATTTCTCTTTCTCTCTTCCGTCTCCTTCATATTTTCTCTCTCATCACCACCATCTCCTTTCTTTTAAATATGTTTAAAAAATTTCTCTCTTTAAACATAAAAAATAGTAACTAAAACAAAAATAATAGTTCCGGAGTCAAGAAAACAAAAATATAAGAGGTTAGTAAAATAAAAATAATTTATGCAACAAACCATTATAAAAATAAAAGTTGCAGAATCAACAAAATAAAAATAATTTAATGCGGAGGTTAGTAAAATAAAATAATTTACGTAACAAAAGTTTAAAACAAATTCTTAAAAATATATATGTAAAAAAAATACGTTAGTAAAATAAAAATATTTGATGAAACAAAAATAATAGTTACAAAGTCAATAAAAACAAAAACAATTTAAACTAAGGTTACTAAAAGAATAAAAATAATTTACAGACAAAATTTCTAAACAAATTCTTAAAAATATTTATGTAAAGCAAAAATATATTAGTTAAATAAAAATATTTGATGAAACAAAAATTATAGTTACAGAGTCAATAAAACAAAAATAATTTAAACTGAGGTTAGTAAAATAATAAAAATAATTTACAGAACAAAATTTAAAAACAAATTCTTAAAAATAGTTAGGTAAAACAAAAATACGTTAGTAAAATAATTTTTTTTGATGGAACAGAAATAATAGTTACAGAGTCAATAAAACAAAAAAAATTTAAACTGGGGTTAGTAAATTAATAATAAAAAATTATGGAGCAAATTTTTTATGTAAAACTAACTTTTAAAAATAAAACAAAACTAATAGTTACGAAGTCAATAAAACAAAAAAATATAATGGAAGTTATTAAAATCAAAATAATTTTAAAAACAAAAACAATTGTTAATGGTAAAAATAATTTTGTTATTTTTTTCTCAGAAATTTATTTATTCATAAAATACAAATATAATTTAATAAAAGTAATTATTCAAAAGGAAGAACTTATTTGAGTTCACATTCTATTTGAAGGGCGGAAAAAATTTAAGTTTGTTCGAAAACATTCATTATATAAAGTTTTTGAATAGTATAAAGTGTTTAGGGTTGTCAGACCATGAATTGACACTTAAAATTAGTGTTCCAGTAATACTATTGAGAAACATTGACCATGATGCAGGGTTGTGCAATGAAACAAGACTAATCATCATGAATTTTGGGGATCACATTGTTGAAACAAAAAATTTAAAAGGAAACAATGTTGGAGAAAATGTTTTTATCTCAAGATTGTCATTAACTTATCCGATGTAAGACTGTCTTTCAAGTTTCGGAGAAGATAATTTACATTATTGGTATCATATGCAATGACAATTAACAAGTTTCAAAAACAATAATTGCACGCATGTCTCTTTTAGAAAAGAAAAAAAAGTATTTAGTCATAAACAACTGTCGTAGTTTTTTGAGTAACAAATTATTTTGGTTTGAAGATATTGATATGCAGTGAAGATGAAAAACCAACTAATAAGACAACAAATGTTGTGTATAAGAAATTTTTTTAGAATCTATAATGATTAGTGATATACTTATGTGTAATTGTTAATAAACCGATTATCCTTATTTTGTTTATGTGAGTTTAACGCACGAGTTAAAAAACTAGTTAATTATAAACAATGAGCGGTATCTAGCAATATATCATTGTTACCCATGTAATATGAATTATCAGTGACTACAAATAACTGATTATGACCAAAATAATTCTTTTCCCTTTATCCAAATAGTTTATTAAACACAAGACATGGAACGTGTCATCCTTGTTATATTTTAATCTTGGTTTCTTGATCTCCGAGTAGACTTATATAATAAATGAATAAACTCAATATCTTATATTAATTTATTTGAGCATGACCATGCATTTACTTAAGTCTCACTTATCAAAGAGCCCATAAATATTATACTCTTGTTATGTAGGAGAGACAAATTCTATATACATCGTTTATATCCCTCAGCATGATTCGTGGCATAGTCAAATATCTGACTTTATAATCACCTTGTTACAGAATGACGTTTATCTATATCAAAATATACAACTCCTCATCAAGGGTATATAACGACTTCAAGTCAAAGGACAACGAACACATTTTTCATTAAGAGAATCACTTATAACACTCATGTAATGATCCACATAGCATTCTCATGCGGGTCAATCCAGTACGTCGTTACACCTAACACACACCCATGTGTAGACTGATATCAACTATATGAGTCTCAACACATAATAGTCTCAGTGTATTATTATTGCCCTTATTATTAATAATTCTCGATCAGTGATATTTAAGAACAACATATTTATTTTAAGGGCTTTATAATGCATTACTATAAATAAACAAACAATACATAATAAATAAATACCTTAATAAATAATGATACATGAAGAAGGGCATAAACCAACAATCTCTCAGTTGCACTAGAGTCAATCTGGAGCATCTATAATGTCCATAGATTTATTGTGACTATCATGCTTCCGTTGAGCAAGAGGACAACTCCTCTTACAAAGGTAAAACACAAATCCTTAATTGCGATTGATAATTATCTTTATCGGTCTGAAAGCTAACATCAATGTAACCCTTTACAATGATCTTGTCATCGCCTTCATAAATCAAGAATGTATCCTTAGTCTTTATCAAGTACTTTAGGATATTCTTGATAGCAATCCAATGACCATCACCTGGATCTGACTAGTACGCGTTCGGCTTGTCATGCTCAAAACATACAATACATCTGGTCAAACAACTTTCTCGATCTATCTCTATAGATCTTTATTCCTAGAATATATGATGCCTTTCCTAAATCATTCATTGAAAAATATTTTCGTAGCCAACCTTTAATAGACTGCAAGGTAGGGATATTATTTCCAATGAATAGTATGTCGTCTACATACAAGACCAAATATATTACTGAGCTCCCACTAATTTTCTTGTAAACACAAGGTTTATCGTTTCTCCCACTTGTTCTTTTAGAGATAAACTCTTCTTTATAGAAATACACCAATTCGAGCAACAGACTCTTTGTTCTCAACTAGATTGTATAAATGATATCCTTTTCTTTCCATAGGATACCCCACAAAATAACATTTATCTTATTTAGGGTCGAGCTTATCAGATTGTAAACATTTTACATAAGTTTCACAACCCTAAATTTCCATTAAAGGCATACTGAGACACTTCCCAGTCTACATCTCACATGTTGTCTTTTGAATAGGGAAATACAAATAACGATAAAATTAGTTATAAGTAGTGCATATCTCCAAAAAGAGAGTGAAAGAGCAGCATGACTCATCATAGATAAAATAATGTCTAACAAAGTTTGATTATTCCTTTCAGACACACCATGAGTGAGTTGGAATAGAATCTCACACTCTCTTAGATGATCATCAAATCCTTGGCTTAAATATTCACCCCTTCGATCAAATCAAAGTGATTTAAAACCTTTTAGTATTTAATGTTTATAGATATGTGTATCAAGATCAAGGATATAAAGTCCATTAGACAATTTAACATAAAACATTTCATTTTAATAAATAGAACAACTATTGTTCTTAATAATAAATGAAAAACCTTTCTTGTCCAAACAAGAAACTGAAATAATATTTCTAATAATAACACGAACATAGCAGCAATTGTCTAATTCTATTACAACCCCAAAGGACAAGGTCAAATAACAAATTCCTACAGCTAATGCAGCAACTTTTGCTTCATTTCCAATGCGTAGGTCCACCTCGCCCTTGATCAATCTTCTACTTTTCTTTAGTTCATGCACATTAGTATAAATGTGAGTGAGAATCACATCAAGTATCCAATACTCATAATGAAAAAGTAGACAGATTAAATTCTATAACAAAAATACCTGAAGTGGAAGCCTCGCTTCCTTTCTTGCTTTTTAGCTCTTCCAGGTATTTTGGGCAATTCCTCTTCCAATGTCCAGTCTCACTGCAGTGGAAGCAGGTTCCCTCTTTAGCTACACCACCTTTGGGCTTTAAGGCCTTATCCTTGGGTTTTGGTTTAGCATTCCCATTAGCATGATGCTTAGAGGTTTGTTTGTTTGTTTTTGTTTGTTTTTTTTTTTCCATTTACCATTTCCTTGGACCATCAATATGGTCATATCCTTGCTCTTGTTGATGTTTTGTTCAGCAGTCCTCAACATATTGAGTAAATCTGGCAGTGGTTTATCAATTTCATTCATATTGTAGTTCATGATGAATTGATTGTAACTATTCGACAACGATTGTAGGATCAAATCAGTGGTCAACTTTTGACCTAAATGAAAGCCAAGTCTTTCAAGGTTCTCAATATACCCAATCATCTTGAGCCCGTGAGTTCCTACAACGCTCCCTTTGCCAGCTTGCTTTGGAACAAAGCCTTTGAGACATCAAATTGTTCTTGCCTAGCTTGCTCTTGGTAGAGCTTTCTCAAATATACGATCATATCGTACGCTTCCATGTTCTCATGTTGCTTCTGAAGCTCAGAGGTCATGGTAGCTAACATGAGACATCCAATATCAAAAGCATCATCCTCATGCTTTTTATAAGCAATACGCTCCGCATGAGGAGCACTAGTAGCAGATACAGGTTTCTCAAGCACATACAACTTTTTTTCCTGTTTGAGAACAATTCTCAAATTTTTGTACCAGTCTAGGAAGTTATTCCCAGACAACTTGTCCTTCTCAAGGACTGATCGCAACGATAAAGTTTGAGTTTGAATATTAGCAACCATGGATGTCTATTACAAAATATGCAGAAATAAGTATCATTAATTACAAATTATATTTAAGGACTTTATAAATATAGCTCCCACTATTTTATATCAAATTAATGACCCTCACCATTAATTCGAAAAATATCATATATTTTTTAATGGGCCAATATCCATATTTCATCTCATCTCAAGTCAGCTTTGGCTAATCGCCCAAGATTTGATTATTTAGGTAGAAAACAATTTTCAATTATATCACAAAGTAACTCTTGGATCAATTGAGCGAATAACTCTTTATTCTACTCTATCTTATAGATTATATTCCAATTACATGTTTCTAAGCTTACAACCGAATTGTTTTAGCTTAATTAAATTGGACCCAATTATATGACAGTTGAATATTACTAATTTATTCCATCGCATATCATCTAAGATAAATCAAGCTACTCATGCTTTGGCAGACCTACCATTGAATGATTTTGACCATGACGAGTGTCACATATTTGAAAGACATAAACTTAATATTTTAAAGAGGAATTTTAAAGTTATTTGATCTCTCATCAAATAATACTACACATTTATATCATGCATCACATATATACATCATATAACAATTATGTGACATGGATATGACCCATAGTCTAACGATTTTCTCAAGCAAGTGAGAAGTTTGAACAAAAGCGTTAAGCGAGAAAAATGAAGAACTTCTCAAAGTGCTTTCGTTGTCTCCAAATTTTCTTTTGCTTTCCATGGTCTTCATCTTCTTAATATAAATTACAATTTTCAGAAACCTTGTTTTAACATACGAGGGGATTTAGATGAGAAGTGAATTTACATTCAATATAGAGAGGCACGACAAACATGTCGTATTTTAAATAAATAAAATAAAGGAACCATTCAACCATCACATGAATTTTTTTTTTGGGACATATCCAGGCACCATGCAATTATATCAATTTTATAATTAAAAGTACAATCCAATGCCGATGAATAAAACAGGTAATTGTAAATATTCATTAAAAACTAATTAGGAAATTTAAAGCATATAAATATATTAATTTATGTGTGTTGATTTAACATTGAGATAAATATTCTTGAACATTAAAAACAATCCTTTTTATCAATTTCAAAATTAACTCTTAATATTGAAAAACGCATTATAAAAGAAAAACAGAACAACAGCAGCATGTAGAAGTAAGGCAGCCTGGTGGTGAAGCGATTTGTGCTTAAGTTCCAACATCCATGGTTTGAACACTTAATTTGAAAAACTAAATAAATAATTATAGAGAACTATAATAGCAAAAATCTGTTTGTTAATAGCACAATGGCTGAGATTTGCTGATATGTTTTTCATTACATGGGTTTGAATCCTACCAAAACCAGAACACATACCAATTACGTAACAGCATTCTGTTCTCTTTCATGTTGCCTCCAAAACTGTTCTAATTTTTCTCCAATGTGGGATATATATATTTTTTATAATAATAATATAACTTTTGGACATTATAATTAGATTGTTAATCTCTTCCATGGTTATTATTATTTTTTCTATTGTTACTAATATTAAACGATTTTTTTACCTAAATACTTTTAAAATTAATATAAGTTTCTAGCTACCGTGAGATGCATATTTTGTATTAATAATGATAGTATTTTTTTTTATCTAAAGACTTTTAAAGTTAACATTTAACTTGATAATAATATTAGAAGTCATTTTGTTAAAAACTTTTAAAATCATAATTCATTTTTAAACAATGTGAGATACTTATTTTATATTTTTATTAGTAATGAAAGTTTAAGTCTTTTATCTAAAGACTTTAAAACCAACACCACATTCTAACCATGTGGTATACATATTTTCTATTAGTAATAATAGTAGTAGATAAAAAACTTTTTAACCAACATTCATTTCTAAACAATGTGGATACATATTTTCTATTGGTAATAACAAAAAATGTCTTTATTTAATGACTTTTATAATCAATACTCATTTCTAAATAATGTGAGATACATTTCTTTGTAACCAATGTGAGATACATCATCTAATTTTTTTTAAACCAATATCACTTTTATAACCAATATTAAATACTTCTATTCTATTGCTAATAAATGTAGACTTTTAAAATCAACATCACTCTCTAACCAATATGTAATACATATCCTTATTTGGTAATAATAGTAGAAGTCTCTTATTTTAAATTTTTTATAACCAACATCTCTTCCTAAATAATGTGAGATATATCTCTTCTATTATATTGATGATAAAAGTAAAAAATTTTTTAATCTAAAAACTTTTAAAACAAACATCATTTTTTTTAACAAATGTAGGATATCGATCTCTTCTATTAGTAATAACTATTTTTTTTAACCTGTGCGTTAAACACACATCAATTAAATCGTACATAAACAAATTAAAGAGGATAAAAAAATTTAAAGGATAAAATAAAAAGAATCGGTTTATTAACAATTACACATAAGTATATCACTAATCATTATAGATTCTAAAAAAATTCATTATACACAACATTTGTTATTTTATTAGTTGGTTTTTCATTTTCACCGCATATCAATATATAATTTTTTCAAAAAGAGACCTACGGCTATGTGCAATTATTGACTTTGACACTTATTAATTGTTATTACATATGATACCATCAACAATAATTGTCTTCTTTGGAACATGAAAGACAGTCTTACATCAAATGAAGTTAATGACAATTTTATGATAAAAATCTTTTCTCCAATTTGTCCAAATCAAGTTTTGAATGAATAAGATATCAAAGTTTAAAGTATGATGTTAAAAGTAAGTCATTAGAAGTAATATCTAACCTTGAAGAGTTTTATCCCACATTGATTAGAAGTAATGTTAGTTGTAAAACAATTTTATCACACACAAAATAATATTGCAACTCTTTGCAACATCTATACAACTTTTTTTTTCTTAAACTCTTTTCGATTAGGGTTTATAGTTTATACATAAAACAATTTTATAGTATCAACAATTGATACAAATCAATTTATATAATCACAAATAGCTCTGATACCACTGTTGGGTTTTAATCTAAATTAATAAGGCGGAATAACAAAACTTTAATTTTAAAAAACATACTAAGATCCATGCGAATTAATATAAATTAGATTTAGGATACAAACCCGAATATTTGAACGATCAATCTTCAATAGAATTACGTTTGAATCACGAACACTGCAACAATCAATTTGCACGACTTCTCTATGGTATCTACACGAATGGATTGAACATAATTAATCCAACAATTCTGTGCTAGACAATTGTTGAATCAAAGTAGGAAACCCTTCGTCTAACGGAGAACGAATCCCTAATTTTTCTCCCTATGAATTTAGTGTTTCACCAAACCTTAAATTCATTTTTATTAGTATGTTCACCAACAACTACAAAGAAGAAAGAAAACAATTTCTATATAAATAGGAAGGCAGAAAAGGGCGACCAACATATCTTAGTCCAACTAGGATATGTTTTAGTCTCTTTAAATTATTTACCTTGTGTCCAATTAATGACCCAAATAAATTTAGTCAAACTCATTTTAAGTGTGTGACACAATAGGTTTTAAATTACGTTAGTCATAATTAATTACTATATCAAATATATAATTAATTATGAACAATGAGCGGCATCTAGCAATACATCATTGTTACCCAAGTAATATGAATTATAAGTGATTACAAATAACTGATTGTGATCAAAATAGTTTTTTTCCCTTTGTTCAAATATTTGATTAAAAAAGACAAGGCATGAAACATGTCATCCTTGTTATAGTTTAATCTTGATTTCTTGATCTTCGAGTAGACTTATATAATAAATAAATAAACTCAATATCTTATATTGATTTATTTGAGCACGACCATGCATTTATTTAAGTCTCACTCATCAAGGGGCCCATAAATATTATACTCATGTTATGTAGGAGAGACAAATTTTATTTACATCGTTCATATCTCTCAGCATGATTCGTGACATATCCAATATCCGACTTTATAATCACCTTGTTACAGAATGACGTTTATCGGTATCAAAATATACTAATCATCATCTAGGGTATATAACCACTTCAAGTCAAAGGACAACAAACACATTTGTCACTATGATAATCGCTTATAACACTTACGTTACGATCCACGTAGCATTCTCATGCGGGTCAATCCAGTATGTCGTTACACCTAACACACACCCATGTGTAGACTGATATCAACTATATGAGTCTTAACACATACTAGTATTCGTGTATAATATTATCCTTATTAATAATAATACTCGACCAGAGATATTTAATAATAACATATTTATTCTAAGGGCTTTATGATGTATTACTATGAATAAAACAAACAATACATAATAAATAAATACCTCAATAAATAATGATACATGCTGCTCCCTTGCTCTTTCTTCCTCCATTCGTTTTCTCTTCCTATTTAGGAAGAAAATACGCTTTCTCTCTTACTTGGCCATTTAGAAAGAAATGGTAAGAATGCTCACCATTGTTATTTCACCTCTTCTTAATAAGAAGATGAAATAGGAAGAGTGCATTGGAGATGCTCTTATGAATGAGGCGTTAAGTGACACGTGAGCGTAAGCCTAGAGCCGTTAAAATGGGCCAAACCCATTGGGTTGGTCCGTCTCGCCATATTGAAATGGTGGGTTGAGTTTTAAAAATACGATCCGCTTAAAGGAGGACCTTTTGGGTTAGACCCGCACGGGTCGCGTGTTAAAGCGTGGCGGGGAGGGGACGGGTCCACCATTTTAAACATATTTATATATACATATTTATTATATATATTTATATAGATATATACCATAGTAGTATAATACCAATCACCCAACACTATCAGGCCATCACCCCCACTCCCTCCCCCGTGGCCTGCCTTGGTTTATTGAAAATCTATAAACGTTCTCTCTCTTTTCTTTCCTTTTTCCCAGTATTCAGATTACCCAAGTTACCCAAGTCCCAGCCACTCATGAACATGATTGTCGATCTCTCTCTCAAGGAAAACTATGTGACCCTGTCAATCTTTCTCACTCCCTCTCTCAAGTCGGCCATTGTTGACCTCTTTCTTCTCAGACTTGGTTCATTATCCACCATCATCGTTTGGCAAAATACACAAATGGGCCACCCAACTTTACCTTTTTGCAATTCGGCCACCGAAAGTTTAAATCATCTATTTTAGCCACCCTACTTTAGTCTAGTTGCAAGCGTGTGTAAGGGTAAAATAGGCATGACCTATTTTATTTTTGTTTCTCCTTTCTTGGTAAAATTCATATTTGACAAGTGTGACATTTTTTTTGGAAACTAAATCTTTAATTAGATTTTTGGTTTTCTTGATCCTAAAGTCTAGGAGTCATTTTTGGTAACAAAATCCTTTATTAGATTATGGTTCATCATCTTTGGTAACAAAATCTTTGTCTTAATCCTAGTCTAACCATGATTGTTGACCACTTTCATATTTGGTAACAAAATCCCATTAGTTTGGTAAGTTGTTGATTTTTTCCTTAAGTTCTAATCCTTTTCCTTGTAGTAGACGGACTGTTTTTGGGTGTGTGTAGGAGACGCATAACTATATATTCAGGAGCTGGGATTCGGGCTTCTTGTAGAGCTCCAGGAAGAGAACAAAAACCGTAGAGGCTGTGAGCAGATCCGAGGATGTCCTGAAGCAGTTTTGAAGTGCCGAAGTTCAGCAGTCCGAATGTTGCAGTCATTGCAGCTACATTGGCGATAACATCGAAATGCTTTTGTGCTTCCTGTTTTGTTTAAAGGAAGCTGTTTTTGTTTCTTCCCACGTTTTGTTTAACTTGTTTATGTGGGTTTTTTGTTCTCCAAGATTCATTATCTTGTGAGAATATTTTTTGTGATTTCACATAGTTTTTTGTAAAACAATTCATCCTTTTTAGTGAAATCTTTTTGGCCATGAGGCTAGATCTACAAGTATAAGCTTGTAGATTGTTTGGTAAACTTTTGTGATTAATTTCGTGCTTTAGTATTAAGTCTTCCGATGTTTTTTGTTATTTTTCTGTCTATTGTGACTTCCATTGTAGCTTTTTCACAAGCTACATTGGAAACTGCATTAGGCAGTTTGGAGAATCCTAGCTACTCGCGTTCTTTCAATTGGTATCAGAGCCTTCTCTTGACATCACTAAGAGTTGATTCTGGTTGTAGCCATGATGGATTCTCAATATGTGAATTTTGTTTGTCCTAATACTTTGAAAAAGAAGGGTTTGTACAATGACTTTCGTTGCTTTAACTCTTCTGTCTCTGAAGATGGTGCAGAATCAGAATCAGATCTAATGGATGCATATAAGGAGTTGTACAATGATTGGAAAAAAAGAGTTTGTCAAGTTAAGTTACTTAAAAAGGCAAATAACTTGCTAAAGAAGGCTAATGAAGAACAACAGGAGTGTATTACAAGGCTGGAGAATCTGTTGACCAAGAAGGATGCGGAGAATGAAGATCTAAAAGAAAAGCTCATCCAAGCCAATGAAACCATGGCTAAATGGAACTCAAGCCAACAAAAAATGGATGAGATGTTGAATTCTGAAAATAAGTCAGGAATTGGTTTTATGCCCAAGACGTTTGTGAAAGAAGGTGAAGGTATGTCTACTGAACCAAAACATCCCACACAAAATTTTCAAAATCCAAATTTCTTTGAAAAACCGAAATCAAGAAAGAAAAATTTTGTGTGTCATTTTTGTCATAAGCCTGGACATATACAACCTTTTTGTTTTCTGAAAAAGGCTATATATGAGGATGATGTTAGGCAGACTTTCTTGGCAAAAAATCAGATGCAACATTGTATGAGACAGCCAATGCAACAACATTGGAAGTCACATTGGAAGACTCATCCGAAGTCGCATCAGAAATCTCGTTCACAGAAACAACAACTAAAGGTTTTTAAACAGATGTGGGTTCCTAAGGGTAGGAATGACAAAGGCAAGTCCAAATACTGTGAACCCTTTGATATATGTCTTGGTGCTAAGCGGTTCTATGAAGAATCTCCTCCAAAATATTGAGGCGAACACATCGAGACAGAACACGCATATTCAGTTTCAGCCAATGTGATTCACAATGTGTCACCCAATGTGTTTCCGAATGTAGCTGCATTGGGAAACACATTGGACAGAAACTTGGCAGATTCAGAAACAGGTCCTGAACATTCGAAACAGTCCCGAACATTCGAAATTCGGTCAATTTGAATGATTGCAGCCATGACATTCCCAGCCGTATTCAGAAAAACCATCCAATCTCTCAAGTGATAGATAATATTCATGATGGCATATACACAAGGAGAAGAGGTAAGGTTGATTCTAAAAAAT
The DNA here is from genome assembly GCA_013146195.2 of Codonopsis lanceolata. Classification (NCBI taxonomy): domain Eukaryota; kingdom Viridiplantae; phylum Streptophyta; class Magnoliopsida; order Asterales; family Campanulaceae; genus Codonopsis; species Codonopsis lanceolata. Next base: position 13,688,234 of record CM028378.1, on the reverse strand, counting down.
TTGCATGCTTATCAAAATATTTTTGAGAGAAGCCTTAAATCTTTTATGGATGCTCCAAATGATCAAAGGTTATGGACTACACTTTGATGTGTTAACCTTGTTTTTTTGATAACACCTATGCAATTTGCTTAGCACAAAAATCCAGTTCATCATTCTCGAACAAAACACATTGATATAAGACACCATTTTTTTTAGAGACTTGGTTAAATATGGAAATTGTTTGCATTGTACATGTTGGGATTGAAAATCATCTTGCTGATATATTTGCCAAGTGTCTTGTTTTTGAGAGATTTTTCAATCTTTGGAAATCTCTTGTGTTTTGTGTGCCATATGATTTTACACTTAGTTAATTATAAAAAAAAAAAAAATATCAAAATTAAGCATGATTGCATTTTGTCTTTAGAGGGCACTCTAGATCATTGTTTCACATGTATGTGCCTTTTGTGGTTGCTTGAGAATTTCATTCAAAATATGTTGTGATTTCATTGTTATGATTCTATCTCTCTCCCAGTTCTTGAGTATGTTTAAAGTCCACAAAGGAAAGAGCTTACCTTTTGAAATTTTTGGGATGCTGCAATTTATCAAAGTACTATGGAACTTAGGTTCTCATGGGTTGATCTTGAGTAAATAGACTCCCCTTAATTGAAAAAGTGTGAAAGCTATCTAACGGAAAAGAGCTACCTATGAACAATGTTGTGGCACCTTTCTTTTGGGACTATGAATCCTCGGATTTCATGGGTTGATCAAAAAGTTAAGTGGCTTCCCTTGGTAAATAGTGTGAAAGGTTCCAAGTGGCATGGCTTTTATAGCTTGAAATAAAGTAGAGCTATATTCTTAGGGAAATAAAGTACCTATGGATTTTTGTTGTGAAAAATTTATGATCTTGGGAGAGAAATCTGGTTGAGAAATAAAAAAAAAAGCAAAATTGAAAATAAAATCACAATTTTGGCGAATGCATCTCCCAATGCAGTTACATTAGGAACTACATCCTTTGATCTGGTTTTTATCACTTGTGTGTGATTGCATTTTTTATTCTTTTGCCTAGCTTTTTGTTTTCATGTTTTTAGACATAAATTTTAGGACATGCATTTTTAGGACTTCCATTGTAGCTTTTTCACAAGCTACATTGGAAACTGCATTAGGCAGTTTGGAGAATCCTAGCTACTCGCGTTCTTTCAGCGTGCCCATTTTTTTGGATGGCCGTTAGATTTAGCCGTTAAGTCATGCCGAATATATATTTTACCCCTATAAATATCAATGAAAGAATAATTATACTTAAAAAAGGGTTAAACTGTAAATAATAAAACCTTGGGGTGTTACAGATTAGTTCATCTTCATCTCTCTCTTTCTCTCTCACACACACATAGATCTGTTCCTCCATCTCTTTCCTCTCGCTTTTTCTCAACCATTCATTTTCTCCATCTCTGTTCCTCCATCTCTGTCATCTCTGTCCATCTCCATCTCTGCCCAATTCTGCAATTCAAAAAAAAGAAAAAAAAGGGAAACGGCTCTAACCCTCGTCATCTCTTTCTTCTCTCTTTAACAGGTTCCACCACAGCTCCATCTCCAGACGTCGCACCACCTGTTGCGTTCCATCTTATTCTTCGCCCATTCCGTCACTACTCGCGGCGACCCAAATCCTCTTTCCAGATTGCCGCCGCCGTTGCTGCATATCTCGACTCTCACTTGGCTGTCTTGAATCAAGTCCTAGTTCTCTTTCCAGGCCACCGCAACTTCAATCGTAAGCGAGCCATCATCGATTCTCCATCCTAGTTCACCCATTACCACCGCCATCACTATTTCCATGGAACTTCCAGTTCGCTGCCATTGAGCCTCCACTGCCTCAGTTCGTGCCGAAATTTTCATCTCCGCCAACTTGCTCGCGAACCCCCAGTTCTGTTTCTCCAATCTACACGCACACAAGAGTTTTCTTTGTCCATCAATGCAATTTAAATTGAATTATTTCGGAGTATTTTTGGTTTTATTTTTGCGTGTGCTTTGAATTGGGGTTAGTCGAATTTGCTATTTCTTTGTGCTGTGTTAATTGTTTGGCTTGTGTTTTGGGCTGTTGAGTAGTGCAAGGTCAGTTTTATTATAAGCTTGCAATTGCAATGGAGGTCACTGAAAATTCACGTATGATGTCAGACAAGTGAAAAAAAAATCATTCTTCTGTCTTGTGAGTTTGTAATGGCTACATTGAGGGCAATGTAGGAGATAGGTGTGGGGGGAGTGTCCCGGTTTTCGGATTTCATGTTTCAGGGCTATTTTTTGTTCTTTTCAAAATTTCTTTTCAAAAATCATTCTTCTGTCTTGAAGTGTTGCTCTTGGGGGGCCGATTACCGATTGGTGTGCCTGATGCCCAGTCTCTCTCTCTCTCAACGCCTTCGCTGTAACTTTGGGAAGTTGGTGTCAGTGTGGCAAGAGATGTTTGGCGAGAAGGCAACACAAATCCGTTGGGAAAAGCTTCAATAAACATAACAGATCTGTGTGTGTGAGAGAGAAAGAGAGAGAGACGAAGATGAACAGATCTGTGTGTGTGAGAGAGAAAGAGAGAGAAAGATGAACTGATCTGTAACACCCCCAAGGTTTTATTATTTACAGTTTAATCCCTTTTTAAGTATAATTATTCTTCCATTGATATTTATAGGGGTAAAATAGATATTTGATATGACTTAACGGCTAAATCTAACGGCCATCCAAAAAATGGGCACGCTTACAACTAGATTAAAGTTGGGTGGCCAAAATAGATGATTCAAACTTTCGGTGGCCGAATTACAAAAAGGGGTAAAGATGGGTGGCCCATTTGTGTGTTTTGCCTCATCGTTTCTTTATCGTCGGGCTCTTTTTGTATCTGTCTTCTCAGTCCGCCATCGAGTTCACCAAAGTGCAAATTTGAGATCTTTTCCTTAATTGAGTTAATGATTGGTCGAAAATCAAAATTTCTTTTTTGGGTGGGTTGGTCTGCCCCGTCCCGCAACCCAAGGTGGGTTGGGTTGGGCCAATGTTGTTCTAGTCCACCATTTTCGCGGGTTGGTCCACCTTGTTGGTCCGTTTTGACAGCTCTATGTGAGCCTACACGTGTGGGGGCATTTTTGTCATTTGATTTCGGGTGAGATTTCGTGCAAATATACTTTGACTTATTTTAATTATTAATGGAGACGGATGTGATTTTGATCAGAGATGGGGATGTAATCGGAGATGATGAAGGCTTGATCGAAACTGGAACAGAGATAGTGGCCGGTGATTGTGGGAGATGGTTGTAGATGAAGTTGAGTTGCTGGATTTGGGGGAGAGAGATGGCTTGAGATGGAGAGGGAAACGAGCAATGGAAGAAGCGTTGGCCAGAGATGATAGAGATGGTGAGGTGACCGTCAGGATGGGAGATGGTTGGAGACGACGACGTTGGAGATGGAAGGTAGAGATGGTGAGATGCTAGGAGCTGGTGCGACAATAAAGGATCGCTCGACATGGAAAGACGATTGAAGCTGGAAATGGCGGTGGAACCAAGGCTGGAGAGAGGGAAGAAGATTGGTGCGAGGTGAAAGGGTTGAACGAACTGAGCGAAAGAAGGAAGAGAGGGAGAGATTGCAGACTGAGTTTAGGATTTTTTTGAAACCCTGCGCGCACATATCAAATCCCACATTTAAATATCAAATATCTAAATAATGAAATCATACACAAATCCCATTTTGCATCCCATAATCAAATAACAAAAATACTCCGCACGACACGCATACATGTCATTTAACGGAAGTTTTATAACAGCCACTAACGAAAGGAAGCAATATGGGACAAATGGTAATATGAGACTTTGGGATTGTGTGGATACATCAAGGGGTTTCATAATTTGGCCATCTTTTATTCAATATAGAAATTAATATTAGAATATATTTTTTGTATTTATTTATAAATTATTTTTCGTAACATTTTTCGTGTATTTGTCAAAACACCTGAATAACGTTTCTAGCATATTTTCAAAAGATTCACCAAACACCTGAAAATGAAATTCATAAATCATTTTTCGAAAATCATTTTTCGTGAAACAAACGGAACGTAAGTCTCCCACAGCTTAAGCAAGGTTATAATTGTTTTTGAAAGGGACACAAATGATTTGGTTTGGTTTAATTTAAAGCCAAAATTGCGAGCCGAATTGCCTTTCATCAGCTCGATCTTTTTCATACCTGAAATGAATGAGACTCAGAACTGAATAAAATTCTACCAAATGTTTGGTTCGGTTTTGTAGCTCAAATAATTTTGTTATTAATTAAATGATCATTAACAATGCTATTAAATGAACACATGTAATAATGATAAATCGAACAATAAAAATAACATTAAAATTGAAGCTAATGAGATATTTAATTCCCAATTAACATCACATTAAGAAAAAAGTTTTAAAAGCAAAAGAACATTAATAAAACATTAAAAAAATACATTAATAGAATTTAAATTATATTTTATAATAAATTAATAACTAATCGTATACCGATTTGATTCGATTCAATCACAAAATCGCAAATCGAATCTGACCGATCGACCGACTTTTAACATTGTTGCAACTGAGATCTAATATTGCTGGACCAAAGTAACTGATTTTGATCTGGATCAGATTGGTTCAATAGTTTGTGCTTATTCCTCACAAAATAATATTCATGTTCACAAATAGTATGACTTATGTTGTTGTTGAAATTCACAAATTCATAAAAGAAAAAAAAAGTAAAATTTTGGCCGGTCTCTTTTTCAAAGTTTTTAACCCTAAAAGTCGACCGTTATTTTTTTCAACCGCAAAAGATCACTTTTCGAAATATTATTTAGAAAATATCATCGTCTCTTTTAACAGCTTCAACAAACACATTGGATTCGAAAATCACCATTGTTGCGCAACGAAATGAGGATTGACCTGCCCGATCAGGTCGAGGGGGCAGTGCCACTTCGTGGCAATTCGTGAGCAACGCTCCCGAAAGATAAACATTTTTTTGATTTATGAAATACGAAACTGTAATGAATCTGTGTTGAGTTGTGATTTTTCAATAAAGACAAAGGCGGATGAGGAGGAAGAGGAATTGTAAGGGTAAAATAGGCATGACCTATTTTATCTTGTTTTCACCTTTCTTGGTCAAAGAAGGATTTTAATTTAGTCAATGTTTATTTTAAGTGTTAGATTTTGTTTAGATTATTTTTGGTAGATTGGTGTGTTTTTTGATAGGAAAATCTTTAGGAAAATCTTTTAAAAGATTTTGGAGATTTAGTTATACATGTTTGGTAACTAAATCTTTTAAAAGATTTTAAAGATTTAGGCAACATATTTTTGGTATCTAGATTTATGTAAATAAATTAGTTATTCCAAGTATTATAGTCTAATTAGGAAACAAAATCTTGTATAATTTTATGTCTAATCTGTTTCCTAGTAGGATTTGGTTGTTGGCCGTATTCTTGCAGGATTTCTTGAAGTCTTGGTTTACAAGCTTGGCGCCTATAAAAGGCGAAGTCGAGCAATTGATATAGAGAACTGAGAGCATATAGAAGAAATTGGTCAAGTGCCGCGAGCGTAAAAGAGAGTTGATCCGCTTTTTCTTGTGTGCCGAGCTAGAGAGAAGAGATCGACACCTCATATACAAAGACCGCAGAAGACTTGAAAACACTGCTGCCGCCAAAAACTTCGTGAATACAGCTTGTATTTCTCGAAAGTTCGATTTGTGCTTCCTGTTGATTTGTTGTTTTGGAAGTCGTGTTTAAGTCTTTCTTCCCACGCTTGTTCTAGTAGTTTATGTGGGTTTTGTGATTCTCCAAGATTCTATATCTTGTGAGAATTTTTTGTTAACGTTGAGTATAAAAAAAGGTTGATTTTTATATAAATTGTGTGGCCTTGAGGCTTGATCTACAAGTTTGATACTTGTAGATTGTTTTTGTGTGATTTTCTGTCTTTCTATGTCTGTTACGTTTTAAATCTGACAACAAAACTTCCGCTGCAATTTTCTGTGAAACACTTTCAGTTCACATTGTTACAGCCATTGTTGCAACATTCACTGCAACATTGACTGTAACATCGTTCCATATTGAGTTTCCGTGGCATCGCGTTCTTTCAATTGGTATCAGAGCCTCCTCTTGACATCACTAAGAGTAGATTCTGTTAGTAGCAATGATGGATTCTCAATTTGATAATTTTGTTTGTCCTAATACTTTGAAGAAGAAAGGTTTATACAATGACTTTTGTTGCGTTAACTCTTCTGTCTCTAAAGATGGTGTAGAATCAGAATCTGATTTGATGGATGCATATAAGGAGTTGTACAATGATTGGGAAAAGAGAGTTTGTCAAGTTAAGTTGCTTAAAAAGGCAAATGACTTGTTAAAGAAGGCTAATGAAGAACAGAAGGAGTGTATTACAAGGATGGAGAGTCTGTTGACCAAGAAGGATGTGGAGATTGAAGGTTTAAAAGAGCAGCTCATTCAAGCCAATGAAACCATGGCTAAATGGAACTCAAGCCAACAAAAAATGGATGAGATGCTCAATTCAGGTAAGTCTTGTAAATCAGGTATTGGTTTTGTACCAAAGATGTTTGTGAGAGAGGGTGAAGGTACTTCTGAACCTAAACAGCCCACACAAAATTTTCAAAATACAAATTTCTTTGAAAAACCCAAATCAAGGAAGAAAAATTTTGTGTGTCATTTTTGTCATAAGCCTGGTCATATTCAACCATTTTGTTTTCTGAAAAAGGCTATGTATGAGGATGATGTTAGGCAAGCTTTCTTGGCAAAAAATCAGATGCAACATTGTATGAGACAGCCAATGCAACAACCAATGCAAAGAACATTGGAAGTCACATTGGAAGTCTCATTCAAGTCGATCGTAAATCTCATCCTCAGAAAAATCAAACTGAAGTTTTTAAACAGATGTGGGTTCCTAAGGGTAGTAATGACAAAGGCAAGTCCAAATATTGTGAACCCTTTGATATATGTCCTGGTTCTAAGCCGTCCTATGATGAATCTCCCCCAAAATGTTCAGAACCAGCATCTGAAACCTGTAAATCTGCATATGATCAGACAGAGCCTGCATATTCTGAAAGTTCAGCCAATGTTATTCACAATGTTTCACCCAATGTTTCACCCAATGTTGCAACAATGGGAGCAACATTGGACAGAAACTTGGCAGATTCAGAAACAGGTCCTGAACTTTCAGAATCAGGTCCTGTACATTCAGAAAATCAGTCAAATTTGAATGGTTGCAGCCATGATATTCCTAGTCGATTCGAAAAACCATCCAATCTCTCAAGTGATAGGTGATATTCATGATGGGATATACACAAGGAGAAGAAGTAAGGTTGAATCTCAAAAATTTGCATGCTTATCAAAATATTTTTGAGAGAAGCCTTAAATCTTTTATGGATGCTTCAAATGATCAAAGATTATGTGTTCACATTGATGTGTTAACCTTGTTTTTTGATAACACCTATGCATTTTTCTTAGCACAAAAATCCAGTTCATTATTCTCGAACTAATCACATTTATATAAGACACCATTTTTTTTAGAGACTTGGTTGATTATGGAAATTGTTTGCATTGAACATGTTGGGACCGAAAAACATCTTGCTGATATATTTGCCAAGTGTCCTGTTTTTGAGAGATTTTTCAATCTTTGGAAATCTCTTGTGTTTTGTGTGCCATATGATTTTACACTTAGTTAATTATTAAAAAAATCAAAAAAATCAAAATTAGGCATGATTGCATTTTGTCTTTAGAGGGCACTATAGATCAATTGTCTCACATGTATGTATCTCTTGTGGTTGCTTGGGAATTTCATTCAAAATCTGTTGTGATTTTTTTGTTATGATTCTCTCTCTCCAGTTCTTGAGTATGTTTAAAGTCCACAAAGGAAAGAGCTACCTTTTGAAATTTTGGGATGCTTTGCGCAATTTGTCAAGGTACTATGGAACTTAGGTTCTCATGGGTTGATCTTGAGTAAATTGACTCCCTTTAATTGAAAAAGTGTGAAAGCTACCTAAAGGAAAAGAGCTACCTATGAACAAGGTTGTGGCACCTTTCTTTTGGGACTATGAATCCTCGGATTTCATGGGTTGATCAAATGCAAAAATGCTTCCCTTGGTAAATAGTGTGAAAGGTTCCAAGTGGCATGTTTTTATAGCTTGAAATAAAGTAAAGCTATATTCCTAGGGAAATAAAGTACCTATGGATGTTTGTTGAGAAAATTTTATGATCTTGGGAGAGAAGTTTGATTGAAAAAAAAAAAAGAGCAAAATTGAAAATAAAATCACAATTTTGGCGAATGCATCTCCTAATGCAGCTACATGAGGAACTACATCCTTTGATCTGGTCTTTATCACTTGTGTGTGATTGCATTTTTTTTATTTTTCTTTTGCCTAGCTTTTAGTCATCATGTTTTTAGGCATAAAATTTTAGGACATGCATTGTTGGCAATGATATCAGCTTGGTGAAATTTTGTCCTAATATAAACTGTGCAAATCAATTTCAAAAAATCTTCATGTTGAAAAATATTTAGTGGTTGTCTAATTTTTGTGTGAAACTAAGAGGTTTTGAATTTGGATATGATGTGCTCAGTTTTTGCTAAGTGGTGTGATCAAATCTTGGTGAACACTTTATTGTGTTTTTCAAAATCTTGGATTTTGAGAGAGTTCCTAAAGTTTGTGTATCCCTCTTCCTTTTCCGGTCAAATAGGGGGAGAGTGATCAAGTGTTTCTTGTGATGGTGATGATGATTTCTGATTTGTGCTCCTTGCACAAATTCAGGGGGAGATGAGATTTTCTAACCAATGCAGGTTAGGTGATTTGATTGGTGTTGAATAAACACTTGTATTTTGATTTGACCAGAAATGTTCAACAAAGGGGGAGATTGTAAGGGTAAAATAGGCATGACCTATTTTATCTTGTTTTCACCTTTCTTGGTCAAAGAAGGATTTTAATTTAGTCAATGTTTATTTTAAGTGTTAGATTTTGTTTAGATTATTTTTGGTAGATTGGTGTGTTTTTTGATAGGAAAATCTTTAGGAAAATCTTTTAAAAGATTTTGGAGATTTAGTTATACATGTTTGGTAACTAAATCTTTTAAAAGATTTTAAAGATTTAGGCAACATATTTTTGGTATCTAGATTTATGTAAATAAATTAGTTATTCCAAGTATTATAGTCTAATTAGGAAACAAAATCTTGTATAATTTTATGTCTAATCTGCTTTCCTAGTAGGATTTGGTTGTTGGCCGTATTCTTGCGGGATTTCTTGAAGTCTTGGTTTACAAGCTTGGCGCCTATAAAAGGCAAGTCGAGCTTTGATATAGAGAACGGAGAGCATATAGAAGAAATTGGTCGGTAGAGCGTAAAAGAGAGAGTTGATCCAGCTTTTTCTTGTGTGCCGAGCTAGAGAGAAGAGATCGACACCTCATATACAAAGACCGCTTCGCAGAAGACTTGAAAACACTGCCGCTGCCAAAAACTTCGTGAATACAGCTTGTATTTCTGAAAGTTCGATTTGTGCTTTTGATTTGTTGTTTTGGAAGTCGGTTTAAGTCTTTCTTCCCACGTTTGTTCTAGTAGTTTATGTGGGTTTTGTGATTCTCCAAGATTCTATATCTTGTGAGAATTTTTGTTAACTTGTTGAGTATAAAAAACAGTTGTTGATTTTTATATAAATTGTGTGGCCTTGAGGCTTGATCTACAAGTTTGATACTTGTAGATTGTTTTTGTGTGATTTTCTGTCTTTCTATGTCTGTTACGTTTAAATCGACAACAAAACTTCCGCTGCAATTTTCGTGAAACACTTTCGTTCACATTGTTACAGCCATTGTTGCAACATTCACCGCAACATTGACTGTAACATCGTTCCATATTGAGTTTCCGTGGCATCGCGTTCTTTCAGGAATGTTTACAACGTATGAGATGAAAGAAGAATGTGGAAGACGTGGTCTGGTTCTTCATGATTTTATATTACGGTGCAAAAATATTGGATTAATGTATCGCGTTGTAAACATTGATGTATCACGTTTCAAATATTGATTTATCGATGTGTCAAAAATAGACTAGACAATTAAACTAATGAATCACGGTTCAAACATTGATGTATCGTAGTGCAAAAACAGACTAGACAATTAAACCGATGAATTGCTGTGCAAAAGTTAATGCAATAGAATTGATGCATCGCGGTGAAAAAATAAACTAGACAATTAAACTAATGAATCGCGATGCAAAAATTAATGCAATAAAATTGATATATCGTGGTTCAATAATCAATACATCGCGATTCATTTTCGTAGCGCACCTCATGCTCATTAAGGGTATCGTAGTTCTTTTACCCCAAAAAGTGTCATTTTTCGGTTTGAAAAAAAAAACACGGTACTGAAGCGAATAACAACTTTGAAAAGTGAACCCATCCGCAATTAAAAAAAAGTGAAATTCTGACCGGTCCCTTTTTAAAAGTTTTTAACCCTAAAAGTCCACCGTTCTTTTTTTCAACCGTAAAAGACTACTTTTCGAAATATTGTTTCGGAAATGCCATTGTCTCCTTCAACAGCTCCAGCAGCACATTTTGAATTCGAAAATCACAGTAGGAACTAAGGCGAAAGAGAATGAATAAGAAGGCTTACGATAGAGGAGAATGAAAAAGAAGACAGAGGACATGATATGTTTTATTACGATTTTAAACCGTGGTGCAATTAGATTAGGTAGTTAAACTATTTTGAATTACGGTGCAAAAATATCAAGTTAAATTGATGAATCGCGGTGCAAAAAATAATGCAATAAAATTAATAAACAACGGTACAAACATTGATGAATCGCGGTACAATTAGAATACACAATTAAACTATTGAACCGCAGTGTACAAATTAATGCATATATTTTTGAATCGTGGTGCATAATTTTTTGACCCACGCTATATTTTTGTAATGCCCTCAGACTCATTAAAGATATCGTAGTCATTTTTTCTCCAAAAATATTATTTTTCAGTTGAAAAAAAAAACACGAGCGAATTAAAATTTTGAAATGTGTATCAACATGAAATTATTCCAAAAAATAAAAAAGCATCTTCCCAAACGGGGCCATATAACGCTTTTATCTTGGTTGGCCCATCTAATAGAGGAACCGTCCTAAACTGAAAACCGGAGAGTATTTTCCCTGCTGGTGGGTAAACACTCACTCTCGCTCTCTCTCTCTAACAATTTTAATCAGCTTCTGCAGGTTGGTCCATATCCTAAATCAACGTAGGTGTCTCTGCATCCAAATCTCAACCGACTCAAGCGTGATGAGGGCAGCGGCAGTAGCAACTTCAGTCGGTTCGCGGCGAGCAATCTCAACACTGCCTTTTCTCTCTCAGAGAATTAAACAAACAGGTTGTGTTCATTTATCTACTCCTTCAATCTCTGCACATTATCACATCCCAGTTCTCAACAATCAACAGTCTCGCAACTTGACCATGTTCTTTAATCTTTTCTTTTTTTAAAAATAACCTGTCTAAAATCTGGATGTTACTGCTTATTAATTGAATTTCTTAATACCATCTTGGTTTGCTCATCTCTAATGCATGATTGTTGTTAACACATTTGTTTTGTTATGACAGAAAATGAAATTGTACAAATGTTCCGGTTGTCAAGTCCCGAAGATGAAATACAAAACTTACCCGTTAATCGAAGAGGGTTGCGAAAGAACAGTGCGGCTAGGACATTGGATGAGAGATTTATAAGGATTTTGAAGATTTTTAAATGGGGTCCTGACGCGGAAAAGGCTCTAGAGGTGCTAAAGCTGAAAGTAGATCATCGTTTGGTTCGTGAGGTTTTAAATATAGATGTAGAGATTAATGTTAAACTCCAGTTTTTCAAGTGGGCTGGAAAGAGAAGAAACTTTGAGCATGACTCTACCACTTACATGGCTTTGATTCGTTGTTTGGATGATTCCGGTTTTGTTGGTGAGATGTGGAAGATGACCCGAGAGATGGTTCGGGGGTCATCTCTCATTAGTCCGGCAGATTTATCTGAAATTGTAAGAATTTTGGGCAAGGCTAAGATGGTGAATAAGGCTCTTTCCATATTTTACCATGTCAAAAACCGCAAGTGCAAGCCAACTGCAAGCACTTATAATTCCTTAATCTTGATGCTGATGCAAGAAGGTCATCTGGAGAAGGTTCATGAGCTTTATAAAGAGATGTGCAATGAAGGTAATTGTTTTCCTGACACATTTACATACAGCGCTGTCATGTCTGCTTTTGGAAAACTAGGTCATGATGATTTTGCTATAAGGTTGTTAGATGAAATGAAGGCGAATCGATTCCATCCCACAGCCAAAATTTATACAACTTTGTTGGGAATCTACTTTAAGTCGGATAGGGCTGAAAAAGCTCTAGCCTTAGTCCAGGAGATGAAAGAGAAGGGTTGTGCACCTACGGTGTATACTTATACGGAGTTAATAAAGGGGCTTGGGAGAGCTGGCAGGGTTGATGATGCCTACAATATATTTACTGATATGCTGAAAGAGGGTTGTAAACCAGATGTGGTTCTCATGAACAATGTTATAAACATTTTGGGTAGAGCAGGTCGATTGGCTGAAGCTCTAAAGCTCTTTGAAGACATGGGATCCTTGCAATGTGAACCCAATGTGGTGACGTATAACACTGTTATCAAAGCTTTATTTGAATCCAAAGCTCCACTACCGGCGGCTTCTTTGTGGTTCGAGAGGATGAAGGGAAATGGGATTGTTCCTAGCTCTTTTACTTATTCGATACTCATTGATGGATTCTGTAAGACAAATAGAGTTGAGAAAGCATTGTTGCTACTTGAAGAAATGGATGAAAAAGGTTTTCCTCCTTGTCCATCTGCATATTGCAGCCTGATTAATGCTCTTGGAAAAGCAAGACGCTATGACTCGGCTAAAGAGTTATTTCAAGAACTAAAGGAAAATTGTGGATCTTCTAGTGCTCGGGTATATGCTGTGATGATTAAACACTTGGGAAAATGTGGGCGTTTGACTGAGGCTGTGGATCTTTTTAATGAAGCGAAGAAACTGGGGTCCAGTCCTGATGTCTACGCATATAATGCACTTATGTCTGGGATGGTAAGGGCGGGTTTGATGGCTGAGGCTTATTCTTTGCTTAGGAATATGGAGGAAAATGGTTGTGTGCCTGACATAAACTCACATAATATAATTCTGAATGGACTGGCTAGGACTGGGGGGCCACAACTAGCAATGAGCATGTTTGCCAAGATGAAAGATTCGAAAATGAAGCCTGATGCTGTCTCTTACAACACAGTTCTTGGCTCTCTCAGCCGGGCTGGTATGTTTGAGGAGGCTGCGAAGCTAATGAAAGAGATGCGTTCAAGTGGTTTCAAGTATGATCTTATTACATACTCTTCAATACTTGAGGCTGTAGGTAAGATTGATGAAGTTACTTGCCTACAATTCGGTGAATGACTACCTGGTACGCTTTGTGTGTCTTTTTGCTCTTGTTTTTTAAAACTTATTCATTCTCCCTCTTTCTTGGTTTTGTTTACTTTTGCATTGGACGCCATCATGGACGGAGGAACCATAGCGCCAAGGGGGACCATGGCCCTTGCGTCCATGGTGAGAAATAGAGGAGAGGTTACACAAATTTCAAAAATTCTCCAATTGTTTAGTGTACTGGCCCCTCCATGCAAGTATTTGAGTATTATGTTTATTGTTTTTTTGCAAAGCCCAAACCAACCCTAAAATCCTTCAGCCTCAGTGACTCGGGGATTTCAGCTTTAGATCAGCTTCGAGAGCGTTCTGCCGCTTTTTGGTCAGGGGAGGAGTGGTGGTTGGTTGATAGGGATCGAAAGAACTAAGCTTGGTGCCAAGATCTTATCAAGTTCCTTAGCTAAAGCCGGTGAGGTTTTTCCAGATCACGAACTTCATAAACGTGGAGTGGTGGAGAATTGCACAATCTAGAGGGTTCATGACAAAATGACCCACTCTACTTTGAATAAGCTTCGTTTTTACACTTAGTACTTTTTTTTCTATTGTTTACCACTCTTTTCAAGATACACACCTCATTTTACCTCTGACCCAACTCCATCCATAATATTTAATGGAATTTGAATCTAAATACACACCTCATTTCTTCTTCTTCTTCTTGCTATCAAAAATCTAGAAAACTTGTCTTTAAAAACTGAACTATCCCCAGATAAGCCATGCAACAATAGGTAATAAACTCAACTTCAAGTTCTAACAAGATTGAGACGATGAAGAGAAGTAAAAACTAAATATTTTGAAAGCTCGATATTAAAAAAAAATAAAAAAAAAATAGTTCAAACAGAAAATATACACAAGTATACTTTTAAGCTTATAGAGCTATTAAATTCTTACTTTTTTGAAAAGAAAATTTCAAGATGTATTAATTTCATCCTTCAATTTTGTCTTCACTCTTCAACATACATGACTCTATTATTACTATCAACAAGGGATTTCTTTTAGTGGAGGATCATGGAATTGAATGATGGATCACAAAATAGTTTAGAAAGAGCGGTTATATACTAACACCGGAGGAACCCAAGAGGCCTAGAGTAATACTTTAAGAGAAATACAAAAAAAGAAGTTACATCATGACACCTTCCTTAAAGAAATAAAAAAAATCATAAGATACACCAAAGCTGCGATACATATCGCTTATCGCACGATACATGAAGTGTATCATACGATGCAGAGCCCGTTGCGATACAGTCATGCGATACATATCTAAATCGGTGATTTTCGATACTTAACGTACGGTATGTATGTTCGATACTAACTATTATGCATACATACATACATACATATATACATACATTTTTTTTTTGATAGGTAAGTGTGACCCTTGTTGGTATGAGGATTGAAACCTAGGACCCCAAACTCTTTGCTTGAGTGCCCTTGCCATATATTTCATATATACATATATAAAGTTTCCAAAAATACAATGCTTATCGAGAAATACCTTTTCATATAGTATCACTTCATTTTTTTTTACCAAAGCACCTTGAATCAAGCCCATTAGCTCATCCTTCTCGGATTCAACCTTCTTGCGGGCATCCCTCTCCTCGGTGGCAGAGAGCTTCGTTTTCTTTTGCCCGCTGCCTTGGCAGCGGCATCATGATCGACCACAACTACAGCTGGCCGAGTGGGAGGAGGAATCTCAGCAACTTTCTTCGCCGCTGGAGGTTTTTTGGCTGGAGGACCAAAGGGGACAGTAGGGACAGCCTGGGGGGGCTTGCTCGCTAGAGCAGCTACCCTACTCTCCTTAGCCTCGAGCCTTTGGAGTTGCCTAAGGGTCATCATCGTTGCACAAAAAGAAAAAGAATCAGCGCAATAATCACAAAGGAAATAGTTAATATAACAGTTGTAAAGGAAAATGAAATCACGAAGCAAGGTAAAAAGTCGAAGATCAACCAGGGGCTGCCAAGTAGATGGGTGTACAATCGTGCCCGAGCCTTCGGTACTCAAGACATTCACCACGGAAGTTCTGCCCGTGATAACCACCCCAATAAACATCGGCCTCCTCGGGCTCATATGTGCACAAAGGCTCGACCCCAGACACCACGGTTCGAAGCACTCTGGCCAAGCACATGTTCCTGGGGTTGCAGACCAATTCCTTCCAGTTGAACAGGCTCTCCTGGCTAACCCGCTTCTCCCCCTTCATTATAACACCCAGGGCAGCCCGGATGGTGGCCAAGCGACCAGAATCACCCGTAGTAAAACTACCGCGGGGAAGTTTAGGGACATTGATGCAGGCCTGGCTCATGGGCATTATTGGCCAGCCTGTCCAGGACTCGATCAGGACAGCTCTCTTATCCCAGGCCTCAACCTTGCCCGGAACCTCATCTAGAATTCGAAGGAAGCTGGAGTTTGATCGGAGGCTAACCCGACCAAAAACGTTGGCACTCAGAATGAACAACCGTCGAAATATCTTCAACGTAGGTTCTATCCGCAGCAACCGACACGCCACAGTATACGCCATCAAGGCCCGGACTGTATTCAATATAAGGTCACCGGGCATAGGGCCAAACTCCTTGAGAAATCGAAGGAAGAAGGGATCTAAGGGTAAGCGCAATCCTACTCGGAAAAAATTAGCAGCTTTCCATCGTGCTCGCGGGGATACTCTCCATCCACTAAAACGACTTTCTCTGCTCGGTAAGCCTGGGGGTCCACTCCCAGCGAAGTAAACCATGCGGTAAGTTTGGCAGGGGTATCTAAAGAGGCCCAGTGTGCGGCGTAGAGGGTTTCATTAGCCTCTGACATCCAGTTAGGCACAGGGGCAGAAGTGGTAGCCTCATCTCTTGCACGGGCAAGTTGTCTCCCTCTCCGGGCCAATGGGATGTTATCAGAACTCTGTTCCCCCGAGTTGGAGGCCTCGTTAACTGCAACCGCTTGTGTTACCACCAACTCCTTCCTCGACCACGAGCTCCTCTCGTTCGGGCAGCTGTGCTGGGTCTTGCCCGCCAGCGGCCACATGACCTTGCTCCACCTCTCCATCAGACAAGCTATGTTCACTGGAGGATTTGGCTAACGTGATCACAGGCACACGGGCTCACGCCACAACAACCTCTCTGGCCACAGATTCATCTCCCTCCTCTACTTCGATGTCCGGGGAAGGAGTCTTCTCGCTATTCAACGGGTCATTCTGCCCGCCATAGCTGAAGGCCTCTCTGTCATTGTCCGAATATTCTCCGTCAGACATCTACATGGAGATCGAGGAAAGAAAGGTCAGACTCTGCTCGAAGCAAAGAACAATTCGGAGAGGGAAAATCCTAGGTCTATGTACACCAAGGGGTCATACCCGCCTAGCGGACAAGACATTGGCAGTAATTTTCCTCGATCTCTACCTACGGCCTGTTTCAACCCTATGAATGCTACCCAGAAGGGGTCTGAAGATGAAGCAGAAACCCAGAGAAATTTCATCAAACCCAGAAAGATGAAGAACACATCAAAGCAGAAAAAGGTAAGAAGACTTTCTGTCAAGATTGGTAAGTGCTTTCTTCTGCACAGGCTTGGTCAAGAGGGAAGCAAGGAAGGACTTCGGATCCTATGAACGGAACGGCAGACGAAGTTGAGTGGCAATGGCAACGACACCAGAATCTGGAAGCTATGGGTTATGGCAGCAACAAGACACGGAAACTTTCTCTCCACAAAAATTCTCAAGAACGCTAAAAGAAAGAAAGGGTAGAGTGCTTGGGGCTTTTATAGGCGGAGGCGAAAGGTTTTGGGGGGAAAAGAGACCGAAACGACATTGGCAAGGACGGCTGACGCCACACAAACACACGCGCATTAAATGCGTCGCCCCGTTATTCGTGCCCCATCATGTCGTTTCGCTAACTGGCGGCTTCACGCGCTTCCTTACCCACTCGTTTCAGCACTCGCCAACTGCACAACTTCTTTGGCACGCCTCAGCTACCTGTTTGCTCAGATTCTAGAACGTTCCACAAAATTCATCGACCCATTTACAACTTTCTTAGAAAATTCACAAGTGTTGGAGCCCGACACGAGAGCGGCGTCATTGAACAAAAACGCTCCCCGCTCCGAGCATGAATACTCGCAAGACAAGGAGATAGGGGCCACTGATGTGCCCGGTCCAAACCCGGTCACGAGCGAAGCACGAGCAACCACCACGTGCCGGTCACGAGCTTAATTGGCATGGGTCCTACCCACCTAGCGGGCAGAGCTAGCCGGACACCACAAAGATTCAGACATCCGGCCTAGGTTCGGCCGGGTATAGGCCCTGCCTACTCGACCAGGGGCCATGCCCGAGAATTACACTTATCATCTACAAATCTATCTATTATAGTCGGGCAGAGCCTTGCTCGCCCGGGCAGGTATCGAGCAGGGAGCCTCAGTAACTTGCTCTCCAAGACAGGTCAAAGGTTTCCTTATCCGAGCAGGACTCTTGCCATATATGTTCTTACAATTATGCGGCCAGTCGCGTATCACGCCTAAAATCAAGGGATTCTTTCCTAATCCTACAAGGTATCTAAGGCAGCGAATCGTAGACGGATTCAATGACATTGGGGGCCTATAAATACCCCTCCGTAAACCTAAACAAGGTACATACTCTTTCTTGAGCCTAGAACCTCTGTCAAATTGCTTTTGACTTCTCTCACATGATACTTACTCTCACGCCGGAGTGGTTTCGCGAGGCCAAACCTTGCACTCCCACTAAGGTGTTTTCGTGGTCTTAACCAGGTTCAAGGAAGCAGATTCAAGCCCAGATATCCTACCCATCATACGGATGACCCAAGCTGTATATTTGCTACATCAAGTGGTAAAACAATTAAAAATCTATGATGAGTGAAAGCAGGGCTTCAGTGAAGTAGGATGGGTCATTTTGTCGTTTACCCAAATCTAGAAGAGTATGTCGTGGTTTTTAAAGTCACATGTTGGGTGTTGTGGTGATAAACATAGAATGAATGGCCAATTATACATTAGGTTTTTTTACACACATGCTTGTGAATCTTAAATTCTCACAATCCAAAAAGCATTAAATGTGTTACTCCTGTCGTTTCAAAACAAGGGTCTTTTTTTAGTTTCTATAGAAATAAAGGAAACTGATTTTAAACCATTTTAGTAGCAAATGTATATTACGGCCCTCAGTATCCATGTTAAACCATTGTAAGTGAACACTACGATATGATTGGTTAGTAAAATTTTACTTCATCTGTTCCTAAATAATTGTCCGCACACAGATTAAGAAAAACCAATTGAGTTTATTATAAACTAGTTTTTGTACCCGTGCGTTAAACGCACGACATATATATTTTTAAATTAAACTATAAGTAAACAAAATGAATAGAAAAACAAAATTAGAAGATGAACACATATTTTGAAATAAAAATCGATCAATACGTATTATGAAATGAAAATCAAATTATTTTGAATTTTTACATATCAAAATTGCTTTAATCCTTTCGTGATTTTGCAAGTTTGTTTTAATATTTTCACTGTCTTGTTGTATCTTGTGTATCAATGTTCTGGATATAATGAAATATGATTAAAATGATATCATGTACTTTAGTACTTGTGAGTCATTGTGTGTTGTATATGAATCATTTGATATATACATCTACTAAATAGTCGATAAAAGATGTTATTAATTATTACGATGCATGAATATACGTCAATATTTCAACCTTTGAAATCATGATAGGATAATTATCTCTTATTTCGCATGTTCAATTTATTAATAAACATGATTTTTATATTATAATATTATGTAGCTATTTCAATAATTATTTGTCATTTATGTGTCTCTACACACACACACGGGGATATGTTGTAAGTAGTTTACCAATAACATAAACTGAATTTGCATCATTTGTTTTGGATGTACTTGAACAAAAAAATGGAAATTTGATAAACAAATATGATTAATTAACCTAACCACTATAAATGTTTTTTTTTAATACCGAAAACGATACTAAAATTTGCACCATTTGTGTTTTAAGTACTTCAACCAAAAAATAGAAATTGATAAACAAATATAGTGAGTTAATTTTACCACCATAAAATATTTGTAAATTTGTTTTGTGGAAGTTTTTATCACCAATTTAGATCACATCAAATGTAGACATAAATTGTAATTTATAATTGTTTGTTGTGATATATGCATGTGTCATGTCTATCAAACAATGAAACATTTGATATGTAGTACAAATCAATTATTTGTCTATTTTTCACTTTGCAAATACAACAATAGAAGTTATATTTTTAGATTAGATAATTAATAAAAGAGAAAATCAGAATATATAGGAGTATAAGTTGCGACGAATCATCTTCTCTTGCATTGTAAAGTTGCGACGAATCTCTGGAATTTGGTGTTCTCATTGTTCAACATTCAGTGGGTGATGCCTAGATCTGTGAGGGAGTTTCCCTTGTGTTGGCCTTTATATAATCGCAGGAGGAGAAATCCCGTTTGGGAGGCAGTCCCTCTCGATTTATGGTGGACTGTTTGGTGCGAGAGAAATATGTGGGCTTTTGATAATGTAGAAAGGATGATGAACCAATTAAAGGATCAGCTGTTGCACTTTCTCTTTCACTGTGTTATGAGGCTGGCGGGTCAGATTTCTTAAATCTTTCTTTTGTGGACTTTGTTAATAGTATCAGTCTTGTGTAGAGTGGTTTTGTATACGTCCTTTGTACATGGTAGCGCCTCCTTTTTGGCGTTGTTTTTAATATATATCCTTACTTATCAAAAAATAATAATATAGGAGTATAAGTTTTATACTTACCTCGTCATCAACAATGATCAACGTCATAGTATTTTCGGTAAAAAGTAATATGAATATATCCAAATGATTAAATTAGATTTATCTTTCAAAATTTTAGAGACTATTTTTGAAATTTCACTAATACGTAATACATACATACATACATATATATATATATATATATATATATATATATATATATATATATATATATATATATAGGGGGTAGAAATATGAAGGGACATAATGCAAAAAGTGTTGAGAATCTGGACAGAATACAAAAAGTTTCAGGAGATGTATTTTCCTTTTTTTATATATAGGACATTAATTGTTATTAAATGTTGTTGATTATAGTAATTTTATGAAGATCCATTTTTAGTAAGTTAGTTTAGGCGGGAAACTGCGATAATTAGGAGGGTTATACGCTTCTGCCATTATATATATATATATAGAACAGTTATTTAAGAATGAAGGGAGTATAAAAGTAGGACACTCATTTTGAGACAATAAAATTTAAAAAGTGGACACTCGTTGTGGAATGAAGCAATAACTTTATTAATTGTTTTTAATCTTCCTCTTTAGGAAAACATTTTTATCATTTTGCCCTTTTAATTATTACTTTTTAACTTATGGGAACCACCCTTGATTGGAGGGTATTTAAATTATTCAAAATTTCATATTCAAGTATTGACAATTTAACAATTTGAATTATTCAAAATTTTGGAGGGAATTTGGCATCTTACTCTTTTCTATAAGGGTAAAAGTGGAAAATCTTAAAAAATGAGTCCATTGTTTTTTTTTCAATACGTGTGTTGGGTCAAATAGAACAATAATGTTGGGACAAGTGAATAAGATATTTGCTCAAGTTATTGGTGAGAATGGAGAAGGATCTAGCTACCATGACTAGGCTTAATAGAATGAGTTTAAGCTTCCAAAGTTACCAACAATTGTGAAAAGATAGCTTTTCGCATAATGCAGTTATTAATCTCCCAAGTCCTAATTTCATGCCTCTAGAACTATAGAAGGGGGCTTCGTATAGGTTCATGATGAGGCATAACTAGATAAGAACAGTCTCTCCCAAATAATTAAGTCCCATGTCCAAGTTAAGCTAATAATAGAATGCCCGAGTAAAAGGAACATATATAAATTTAAATGAAAATGTCTAGGAGTAAATATAAACCTGATGCTGTATGATATTTTTCAATAACAAGATCAGTACAGTACTGATGAGGAAGTTGAGTGAGGTCTTAGGTACAAGTAATACTACCGTTATTTATTACTTGTGCAGATATTTTCATGTAGCTTATGACATTCAAGTGGTTAGCTAGAGCACATTGTCTTAAAAAAATCCTCTTCTGCTATTGGGTTTTTCAGGTATATACAACTTGCTTTTGCTTGCTCTGATTACGGTGTCTGTGATCGTTGGATTCAACGCGAGGAAATGTGCATAATGAGTTATAATTGTGTTGTGGCCCAATCTAAAGCAAGCCTACTTATTCGCTACCACCATCTTATCCCGAGTTCTGGTGTCAATAGCATCCAAATTTGATATCACTACCATATGTTTGGATATGCTGCAATTGCATGTGATATGAAGTTGTATAAGTGATACCAAGGAATTTCAGTTGATGGCACAAATCCCATCTTGGGAAGTAAAGATGTGTCAATGGCAATATACGACTGTTGCAAGTGTGGAGATGCTTCTAACAGTTTTGTCCGAGAGGGAATAGGATGCAGAAGGTGCGACCCCGCAAGCTCTTTTATAAACTTATATAAATAAATGAGTAGTATCTGTAACATCTGCTGAATGGGAATTGGCTTTATAGAGTCTTTTTGCATCTAGAGAAGCTATTATCAGGTAGTAATTATTTACGAAGGAACTCCATGGGGAAGTAGGACGTACACAGAGAGACAGAGTGGGGGAGGGGTGTGGAAAGGGATGAAACCTAAGACCTCACACTTTGTGAAAGTCCTATCTCTACCACTTGGCCACCTCTTAGGGGCTTGCCCTCTCCTCATGGTTAAACTGCAATGATACCTACTGATATCTCTCAAGTCTTATCTAATGGGTTCTATGAAATTGTTAGGTCAATTTTGCAGTATATGGTTCTTGTAAATTGTCACTGCATTTTGAAATCGTAAGGTCAATATTATATTACTTAATTAAAAGAACCCATAATAAGTTGGGGTGGTGCCTTTAGTATAAATACCGGAAGAAACCCCTTTGCTTCTCAGAATGTCGTCCTAGTCTAAGTGCGTGTTTGACTTGGGGAGTTTTAGGTTAATTATATCTAAGGCATAAATAAATACTCTCTTTGTTTCGGACAAAGAGTCTATATTTGAAAGTCAAACTTTTTAAAAGTTAACATTTTTAGTAGCTCATTAGTAATAAAATGACATTTTTATGGTTTAATAGTTTTTAAAAGTTAACTCTTTAAGTGAAACATCCCAAAATAGAACAGTAGATTATTTACACGGTACAGATGGAGTAGCTATCTTTATTAATGCTGATATTTTAAAGTAATTTCAGGTTTTTGGTTCTACCAAATTTTTATATTGCAGGCTCAATTGATAAACAATGGTACGACTTCTCAGTTCTCACGACTTAGTTGATGTAACCACAAAAGATGTCATGGCTAAGCAGATGTCTTGAGATTAGTATTGAGCTTTTGGGCCTTAGAAAACCTTAAAGAAAAAAATAAAATAAAAAATAAAATGTGATGGCAGTGAATTCGAGTCAATGATTTTTTTTCCTCCTGGAAGGATCGAGAGAGACCAGGGGCTCGAGTCAATGATGAAGTCGAGCAATTCTATGAATCATATGCGAAGTCAGTGGGATTTGATGTTCGAAAAGATGAGCTTAAATGGAATGAGGCACGGTCGGAAATATTAACAAGAAAATGGATGTGTGCAAAAGAAGTAATGAGCAAAATGTCCAGAGACTTATATTGGTGTCTTTTTTCTCTGGAGAAATTTGAACCGGTCAACTTAGACTACAGTATCCTAAAGGTTTTTTTTTTTTTTTTTAAACCGAATTTTTTTTTTTAAGGTAAAAAAACTACGATACCTTTAATGAATTCGAGGCGTGTTACGGATCATTTATTCAGTGCATCACATTGCATCAATTTATGTATTGTGATGCATCAAATTTAAATTACCTAATTCAATTTATGCATCACGATGCGTTAACTCAATCATCAATATTGCATCGTGCTGCAAAAAAATATTGAATCAGACCTTCATGTTTTTTCTTTCTTTTACACAATCAACAAATGATTCAAATTGATGTATCTTTTCTATATCTCAAATCCAAATCGATGCATCAGTATTCGCAAATGATGCAATATGATTTGAAATTGATGCATCCAGATTTAAAAGTGGTGTCCAACTATGAATAAATCTCTATTCAGATATTTTATCGAATAGTTTACATGCATAACAATACAGAAGAAGAAGACACATGTGAAAATCAAAGATCGATAGATGAAGAAGAAAGAAAGTGAAAAATTAGGGAGGTGAAGTAATCAAATTCAAGGTGAAGATACATGTGTTTTTCTTCACATACTGTCGTTTTTTCTGTTTGTGGGCATTTTAAAAAATGAATTCATGAAAATGGACTATATCGATTGAAAAAAAGAGATATTTAAGTGATTAAAAATTTGACAAAAGGGATCGGTTCTCAACTTTCCTTTTTAAAAATCTTTTCGAATAAACTATATTAATATTTAGAGCCTATTAGGTACAGCGCTTTCAATATATAGCTTTTTTGAAAAAGCTCAAATGTGTAGGGGTGAAAATGAAGGGTCAAAAGCTTATTCAAACACAATATTGAAATAGATCGTAAGTAACAAGACTACATTGTTGACTTGCCGGGGGGGCTTGGGGAAGGGGGTGGATTGGTTATTTAAAAAAAGAAAAACGCAGGACCATAATTAAGTTACCAACCGAAAGCATATCTTCCTTGAATGTGGTAACGACATCCACGATGTTGGATCTCTAAATAATTTTTCAAATTTTTCATTTTTTATTTTTATTATATTTTTTCAACATTTAAAAAAGAATTCATTTTAATAGACACTCTCTATATATCCATTTAAAAACTTAAAATCTTTCAAATATCAACTAACAAACCTAATTATTAATATATTTTCATCTTTTTTATTTCTATTTTCCCACCACAATTTAATTAAAATATTTTATATTTTAAATTTGTATAAAAGAGTACTTAAATTTTGAATGAAATATTTCATATTTATTTTAAATTGCCATCTGAGTTCCCAAATTTACTTTATCCTTTTGAAATTAAAGCTCCCTCTTTTTTAGGATTAATATATAATTTGGTCCCTGAATTTACCAATTTCGATTTATGTAGTAATTGATGTTGAAAATTTCCTATAATGACTTTTTAACTCAACTTTGAGCTTCATGTTAGTCCCTGTTGATGTTATCTTTGGATGAATCGTTAAAAGTTTTGTGATCAGACAACTTTGTCCTCACTTGAGCTAAGTAGGATGTCCACCTGAAATTAATTTAGGCGGAAAGAGAGATGGAAAAAAAGAAAAGGATTTTGGAATAAAGCCCTAATCTCTAAAAAAATGTTTTCCATTATTTATCTCTCTCTCTCTCATCATTCACCGTGTCTCTCTCTCTCACTCCCTCCATATCTTTCTTCTGTTCATTCTTTCTTCTATTTTCGGTGAATTCTTTCGTCACTTACATCCAAATCTACCAACTGATCTATCTCTCACCTCTTGTTTAGGTCTTCCTCAGTTGACAAGAGCAATGACTTCGTCTTCAACAATTGACTCACATCAACAATGTAACAATTCTGGATCAGTAAATTGTGTAGATGTGGCTTAAGAGCTCCAGAGTGGAAGTCATTGACGAAAAAACAACCAGGAATGAGGTTTAATGGGTGTCCAAATTACAAGGTAAAAGCTAAAAAAATTCCCTATTTTGTTAATAATTTTTTTGTGTTGAAAACATTGGGTCATGATTTTAACTAGTTCTTGTATCCAATTTATGTAGGATCCTCTTAAGAACTGCGACTATTTTGAGTGGGTTGATAAGTTTCCTAAATGAGCAATTGACTTGATCAATGAAGCTAGGGATGAAGCAAATGATTTGCAAATGAAAATGTCAAAGATGGAAATAAAGTTGTCCAAGAGCAAAGAAAGAAATGCAATTCTTCAGCAAGAAATAGAAAGGTTGGAGCTTGAATTGAAAACCCAAGTAATGGAATCATTAATGTTGAAATCTCAAAATGAAACCCATGAGTTGAAGGAGAAGGTGTACTTGGAATTGATTTTTGTTTTAGGCATTTTAAGTACTTTTTTGTGTGTATGTGTTTACAAATGGTAGGAAAGGACACTTAATGTTGCCATAGAAATAGGTTGTTCTTTGTATATTAATGTCCTCCCTAGACAAAAATGTTATTGAATGATCCCTTTTGGTGTATGTGTTCTCTGTATGTTACAAATGGGTGTGTAAGATTTTTTTTCCTGTCAAAGTGATTGAAGATGGCATGGGAAAACAATCTAAGTGATGGTACCATTAAAGTGAAAATGACTGTATATAAACATTCAAGATTCAAGATATTACATGACTGTACATAAACATTCAAAATTAGGTAAATATAAGAGCTGTACATAAACATTCAAGATTTGATAAGTCATATATTAACCAAAATATCAACATAGATATTACATGATTGCTTACATAATCCACCAATCTTGTAGCAAAAGAGTTAAGAGATACTGAATTGTTTACAAAAGTCACCTTAGAACACCTAATGTTTACACAAATAACCCAAAGAGTTAACTGTTTCCCCAAATGACATTTTCATCAGTTGAGTTTTAATCGAAATTAATAAGGTGGAATAACAAAACATTAATTTCAAAAACCCCAAAACCATCCCAAGATCCATGCGAATTATATAAATTAGATTTAGAACACTCACCCGAATATTGGAATGAACAATCTTCGATAGAATCACGATCACCGCAACAAACGATTTGCACGGCTTCTCTATGGTATCCACACGAATGGATTGGACATGATTAATCCAACAATTATGTGCTAGACACTTGTTGAATCAAAGTAGAAAATCTTTCGTCTAACGAAAAACTAATCCCTAATTTTTCTTCCTATGAATTTAGTGTTTTACCAAACCCTAAATTCCTTTTGTGTTGATCTCCAACAACTTCCAACAAAGAAAAAAAAACAATTCCTATATAAATAGGAAGGAGAAGGGCGGTCATCATATCCTAGTCCAACTAGGATATGTTTTGGTCTCTTAAACTATTTACCTTGAGCCCATTAATCTAATTAATGGCCCAAATACATTCCAATCCAACTCATTCTAAGTGTGTGACATAAAAGTTTCCTAAATTACGTTGACAATAATTAATCACTATATCAAATATATAATTAATTATAAACAATAAGCGACATCTAGAAATACATCATTGCTACCCAAGTAATATGAATTATCAGTGATTACAAATAACTGATTGTGATCAAAATAGTTCTTTTTCCATTGTCCAAATATTT
This sequence comes from Codonopsis lanceolata, assembly GCA_013146195.2. NCBI lineage: Eukaryota > Viridiplantae > Streptophyta > Magnoliopsida > Asterales > Campanulaceae > Codonopsis > Codonopsis lanceolata. The sequence continues at coordinate 13,661,483 of CM028378.1, read as the reverse complement.
GATTAAGCACAATGCATGGAACGTGTCATCCTTGTTATAGTTTACTCTTGGTTTCTTGATCTCCGAGTAGACTTATATAATAAACAAATGAACTCAATATCTCATATTGATTTATTTGAGCACGACCATGTATTTACTTAAGTCTCACTCATCAAGGGACCCATAAATATTATACCCCTGTTATGTAGGAGGGACAAATTCTATCTACATCGTTCATATCTCTCAGCATGATTTGTGGCATATCCAACATCCGACTTTATAATCACCTTGTTACAGAATGACGTTTATCGGTATTAAAATATACAACTCCTCATATAGGGTATATAACGACTTCAAGTCGAAGGACAACGAACACATTTGTCACTATGAGAATCGTTTATGACACTCATGAAATAATCCACGTAGCATTCTCATGCGGGTCAATCCAGTACGTCGTTACACCTAACACGCACCCACGTGTAGACTGATATCAACTATATAAGTTTTAACACATACTAGTCACCATGTATTATTATTACCCTTATTAATAATAATACTCAATCAGAGATATTTAAGAATTACATATTTATTCTAAGGGCTTTATGATGCATTACTATAAATAAACAGACAATACATAATAAATAAATACCTCAATAAATAATGATGTATAGAGAAATAGATTTGCCTCTAGGGCATAAACCAACATCATCCATGTCAGTACATTTGACCCAAAACCCATGTCAGTCCATATATTAGTCAGTAAAAAAACACCATAGTCTTCTAATTCAATTGGCCTTTGAGCTGCACTTGATGGTGTTAGGACCTGATAGACCTGGGAGACTTGAGAAGGTTCGGAGACCTGAGGAGTACTTTGAGCTGCATTTGATGGTGTAGTCTAAAATGCATTTAGATGTATAGTTATAGAGGAACCTGGAGCCTAAAACAATAATTGTCCTCTTATTAGTTATTAACCAACCTACTTGTATGCAAAACAATTGACCAAAGAAATTAATAATTACCCTATAGTAGGTGTCTCAAGTGGGTGAATTAAACAATCCAGCACCACTAAGGTTGAATGGTGCTTGGCCTTGACAGGTCTTCCTCTCTTTCTTGGCTGAATGGCATCTCCTTGCCCTTTTTCCTTATTTTTTCTGCCCTCATTCCTTGTTTTTTTTTTGTAAACTCTTGGCATGCTTGGGCTTGTGTCATCCTGGGTGGTATTCTTCTTATTGCCCATTTTTTTAGAATTTGTTCTTGAAATACCATCACCTTCAACCTGCACATTTAACAAACAAGCATAAATTAAGTAATTGTAAACATAATCAAGTATAATCAAATTGTCTAATTCATGCACTTACATTTGTAGCAGTTGCAGAAGGTGGTTTGGACTTTTTGCAGCCCCTCCTATTATGCCCAACCTCATTGCAGTTACCACATGTTATTTTTTATCCTTCTTTTGACATTTTCTGATTTGTAGCCCTTACATTGCCTATTTGTTTCTTTTTTGGCTGTTCATTAGGATCCTTGATTATATTCCTCTTTGATCTACCTGGCATTTTATAGTATTTAGGAGGTACCAAAACTTCCTTAACAGACTTGGCCTAGTTATCTTCCCCAGTTATAGGCTCTAGTACATTTGAGTATGTCTTAATGAAAAAACAAACTCCTCTGGATGCTTGTCAAGTCTATAAATACTAGATACAACATGACAACATGGTATGCTAGTCAAGTCCCATTCCTTGCATGTGTATGTCTTGGCATCAATATCAACAATATGTCTCTCAGTTAAATATCTCATTTCAAACTTGGAGGACCCATTGTAGACTGACTTCCACTTCTTACCCACATTCATATTCTGATCAAGCTTTTTTCTAATTCTAGGATACAACATATCGCAATGGTTAGACATCTATTTCGGTCTTTTTGTAATCCTTTTCATGATCATCACCCTTATGTCCTCTAGCATATAGATTAAAGGCTTACACCTAGATACAACAATAGATCCATTGAATCCTTTTGACATGTTGTTCTCACAACTATCATACTGACTATGCTTTTCAAAATACACATTTGACCACTTATTGACATTTTTGTTCAATAAATCCTTATATGAATCTTCATCAACCTCTTTCAAATGTTCACATACTTTTTTGTAAGCATGTATGAGTGTGGCCTTAGCAATTCTCCAAAAACATTTTCTCAATTCAACACCTTTGAAATTGAAAACAAAAACAAAGTAAACATAAAATGATTTCATCAACCCTGAAAATGAGGAAAAAACTAGAGTACAAAAAAAAGGTAAGTATGCAACACCTTTGAATTTCTTTAACCAGTTAGCACAAACATGTCTAGCACATGCTTTATACTCAATACCAGAAAAATGCTCATCAATTGATATCACCAAACCCTGAAAATGACAATGGACATTTCAGAAGCTTGGTTAAATGCACCACCTAGATATTAATAAAAAGAACTAGCTTGCAACCAATTAGTACCTTTTGTTGGTCACTAATAATTGTCCATCCTGATCCATTTCCCATGTGTAAGTCCTTAATCAGAAATGATAAAAACCATGACCATGTATGCATATTCTCTACTGGTACAAAAGCCCATGTAATTGGTCAGATCTGATTATTTGCATCTCTACCAACTGCTATAAGGAGTTCACCCTTCACAAACCCTTTCAAGAAGTAGCCATCAATACCAATAACTGGCCTACATCCAGAGAGAAAGCCCTGTTAAAAGGCATGGAAGCATATATATATTCTCTCAAAACAGGAGCAATAAGTGGATAGGGCTGATGGTACATAATTTCAATTGTATTTCCTGGATTTTTCTGCTTCAGTTCATTTCTGTAATCCCACAATCTTGCATAGTGTTCCTCCATTGATCCAATTGCATATTTTAGAGCTTTCTGTTTAGCCTTATGGCACAAACTGACATGGACATTCAACTCATGTTTGGTAAGAATTTCTAAAGCTATTTCTTCACAAGTTCTGCCTTGATTGTCTCTAATCCTACCAAAGTAATGCTTGGCTAACCGCTTGGATGATAATTGTCTAGTCTTAATGTTTTTTGAGTATTTATGCACTGGATTCAGGGACCTTACCTTGAAACTATGCTAATTTTTTTCTTTGCTACCCCAAATTCTCCAAGGACATTGCAGAGTTCACACAAACAACACAAACCCCAAGCTTGTGATTCTTAATGTACTTCAAGTCATATCCTTTGTCAACTGCATAATTAGAAAGTGCTTCCTTAAACTCTCCAACATTTGCAAATTGTAGCCCCATCTTAAATTGCACATGTTTCATGTCAGTTTTTGGGTTAAAAGTCTCAGATTTCATCTTTTTTTTCTTCCTACTTTTGACAATCTTATTATCATCACTACTTGATTCACTAATACTTGGATTTGACTCAGTATCCGATTTTAACAATTCCTTTTCCACTGCATTCTCATCATCAGAAGATAATTGAGTATCACCTTGGTTCTTTCCAGTTCCTTCATTTGGTAATTTTGTTCCATCACCTACATTTCTAGTCCCTTCATTTGGTAATTCTATTTCATCACCTACATTTCCAGTCCCTTCATTTGGTAATTCGGCTTCATCACCTACATTTTCAGTCCTCTTTTCATTTTCAGACACTACTGTTTTTTGTGGTTATATCACTTTTTTTTCTTTCTGCTTCTTTGTTTGTTGTTTCTCATGTCTTGCCCTCCTCATTTCAGCCAACTCATCATCACTGGTATCAAAATCACTTGCACTAAATTCATATTATGTTGATTTTTCATAGAAAATAGGTGCAATATATGTGTCATCACTATCACTATCATTCTTATTCTCATTTTTTGGTTGTTTCCATACGTCCCTTCATTTTCAGACAGTTCACTAGTCTCACTACCCTCATCATTATCACTATCCATTCATTTTCTTTCTGCACTTCATCTTCCATTTTTGGTCTGTCATGATTCTCATTCCCCTCATCACCAAATCCAGCCTCAAGCCAATCTAGATCATTCTCATGATCACCCTAATTACCCCTATGACCACTATTATCTCTCTTATCATTTTTAGTACCCATGTTGTCATCAACACCACCTAAATTTTCATTGATCATATCTACCAAGATTTCATCTTCATCATAAGTCATACCATCCGGACAATCAAGATTTCATCAAACACTATAAGCGTGCCAATGGCATGTTCAACATACATTTCAATCTTATCTGATTCCTTAATACAATCAATCATCCGAACAACCTCAATGTTAGAATACATTATTCCAATCCCATTTTCTAAATTACTGCCAGGACCCTATAGTATAATGTCTTAACCTTTTCATACTTCAGATATTTAGAAATAGCTTTATTAATCTTAAAAAAAAGATAGTATGTCAGTATCCCATCCACTTATACAATCCATTTGACCTCCCTTTATACTTAAGTCCTTCACCATGATATAATTTGCCATCATGATGCAAACAAATAGTAAAATTTGACATTTTACAACAAAATTTGTTTAATATTAGTCTAACACAAACAAGGCCTAGAACACAACAATATGCAAAGATGTCCAAAACTAACCTTTAAGACAAATATTCAGGACCACAACACAACACACAATAAAGAAACAAAGTCTCTCTTTCTCTCTCACTCACACACCGACAGTTACATATAAAACAAATCATTTGGACCATTAGTTATAATAAAGAAACAAAAACTTTCATACAATACAATAAAGAAACAAAGAAAATCGGATAGAGGCCTAGCATATACAGAAAGCATATGTTGAAAATCTTTCTAAAGTTTGGGACAACATAGTCAACCAGAGTAAAGAAATCAAAACCCTAATTAATTATAACAACTATCACAACAATAACATGAACTATATGCTCACAAATAATAATTTAAACAGACAGAGACTCATCATTTAAACAGATAAAATTGATAAACTATCACAACCCCAATTAACCCTAATTAATTTTTACATAAAATTGATAAAACAAAATACAAATACGTGCCTTCTGGATTTTATACTTCAATGAAGAACCCTATTTTCTTCGATTCGGTAGCCAGATGCTTACTTCATTAGCAAATCGAAGCCCTCAATTCTTTCGCTAAAACAGTCTTTCCGCTTCTGTTCCTTTTTGACTTTTGATTTGTTTATCGATTTATCAATTTCAGTTAACAAATACAGAATATATATTTTATGGGTTTGTTTAATATTATTGTATTTAGTAAAACCAAAATCCTTTTCCTTTTTTCCATCTCACTTCCCGCCCAAATTAATTCAAGGTGGATATCCTAATCAGCTTAAGTGTGGGAAAAATTGTCATTTCACAAATTTTTAAATGATTCATCCAAAGATAACGCCACCAGGGACTAACATGAAGCCCAAAGTTGGGTTGAAGAACCACTATAGGAAATCTTCAATATCAGTTACCATATAAATCAGAATTGGCAAGTTTAGGGACCAAATTATATAATAATCTTTTTTTAAACTCCCTCCGTTCTAGACAAAGAGTCCCTGTTTAAAAGTCAAACTTAAAAAAAAAAGACACTTTTAGTAGCCCATTAATAATAAAATGATACTTTTATATTTAGATTTTTAAAAGTGAACTCTTTTAAGTGAAACATCTCAAAATAGAATAGTAGACTCTTTACCCGAAATGGATGAAGTATTTCTTAACCCAAGGAAAAATACACCCATGAAGACCCATTGCATTTCCCAACCAAACATTCACCCGACGCCAGTTTGATTCCTGCTAAATGTTGGTCCAATCTTGAAATCTTTTAGAACCAATATTTTTCTTCAATTTTATCAAAATTTCTGAAAAATTCATCTGATCAACCCAAGTATTCTAGCCTCATATCAATCCTTATGAGATCCAAAAGTGATAAGCATAGCTCCATGTCAAGCTTCAACTATGTCGGCAAGAAGAACGAATTGCAGGGGAATGAGCAAGAGCTTGTCAGACCTTGAGTTTGGGGAGCTAAAACGGTTTATGAATTTGAGTTTTGTGTTCTTAGAAAAGGATAAAGATTCAAGCTTGGTTGAAATCATCCCTGGGCTGCAAAGGTTGGGCTAGGAGAAATCGGATGGAGCCAATTCCAAAGAGCAAGAAATCAACTATGACCAGAAATTTATATCAGACGTTTACTCATCAAGGTAAATCACTCTTCAAATTAGAAGATTGATTTATCTAGTTTTAGAGAAAGAGGGTTTGCTTGGCTGCCCATGAGATTACAGGAGCTAAAAATCTCCAAAAGTAATTTTGGAGAGTTGGTAACTCCTCCAAATGTGGTTGCTCTAATTAGCTAGCTCTAAATGTCATTTGTTACCACCATATATCATATTACCAATTGTGCAGGTCACCCATTTTTCATAGATACAATTATAAGGCTATAGGAAAGTAACAAAACTTTTTGCACCGTACAAATGTTTGCAATATAAATTTCTCTATTTTTTTAAAATCCCAAGTGGGCACGAGAAAGAATCAAATATAAGACCTCACACTTTGTGAAGCCATAACTCTATCATACGTCAATTTCTCCAAATTTTAAAAGTTTGTCTACGGAAGAGATGAGAGAGATGATTGGAAGGGTGTTGATGATTATCACCTAAAAAAATTGATGGCAACATAAACCATACTTTATTTAGAATTTTTTAAAACCACATTCCCATGATATGATTATTAGATAACCACAAAACTCGGATGGATTTAAGATGCATAGGTTTTTCATTATTGTCGTAAACAATTGCTTATGAAGATTCCTACTAAACAAAATCTAGTCATAGAGGGGTTTGAAAATAAGATATCTATCTCTATTTTCTACTGCTAAATTTTTACGCACCAAACATATCCTAAGATCGAGGGTGTAGCTACTTTGACCCATAATCGTACCCCGGTTATATCAAAGTGGTGCAGTTTGATTCTTTATATATCAATTTAAAATTTATCAATATAAATTCAAGTAGTAAAATTAAATTTTCAAATGTAAAACTATGAATAATCATGAAAATAGTTTGAAAAAGTGAATAATCCCTAGTAATTTTTTAAAATATATTTTTAAAACATATAATTTTAGTTATCTATCGTGCCTTACCGTGCTTATAAGCCCCCATTAACAACCCATTTTTTATCGTGTCTTTATCGTGCTTAATTTATTACTCCCTCCGTCCCTAATTTATTGTCAAAAAAATAATTATAAAATTTCTATAATATGATTGTACCGTTTAAGAAAACTTATTTGATTGGATTATTAATATTGGTTTAATGTGTAGTTTCCTTTAAAGCATGTGTGTATGTGACCTATAATTAAAGTAGGGTGAAAAAGTAAGGGTAAAGTGGTAAAAGTGATGTTCTAAAAAGATAAGTTTCAAAGTGAACAATTATTTTAGGACGGACGAAAAAGAAAAGGAGGACGATAATTTAGAGACGGAGGGAGTACCTTTTTTAGTGCGGGAGTATTACTATAGTAGTATAGTACACAGTTCCTAGGAAGTTCCTTGGTCAAGGTATACACTTGACTGCACGGTGTATGTTAGGTGTCTTCTAATACCCCTTAACTTGAAAAAATAATATTATTTCAGTTCCTGAGGGTTTTTCCAAAAGAAGGTGCAAACTGTTTAGTGTTTATTGAGACCCCTTCCCAAGATATGAAGAAATATTTAAAACTTAAAGTGGTTCCGGCGGGGCTCGAACCCGCGACCTTCGGCTCATAAGACCAACGCTCTAACCAACTGAGCTACGGAACCATGTGCTCTTGTAAATTAATCTTTCACAAAATGTACGTAATATTACTCCTCATCTTAATAACATCAACATAACAATCAGAACTCCTCCTTCAAAAATAATTAAAAAAAAAAATCAGAACCCCAAAAATCTCTCTAATATACTACATCCGTTTTGGGTAAAGAATTCACTATTCAATTATGAGATATTTCACTTAAAGAGTCAACTTTCAAAAATTAAAATATAAAATTATACTGTTTTTACTAATGAACTATTAAAAATATCAATTTTATTTTATTTTAAAAAAATGACTTTCAAATAAGGACCATTTGCCTGGAACAGAGGGAGTATTATCCAAGACTTTCACTCAAATATGTTTATTTTTCTTTTGTCTACATTTACTAGTTCTACATTAGTTTTAAGGAATGGATAATTTTCTCTCTAATGAATCAATGAAAAGATAAGAATAAATAGTGACTTTATTAAAGCAATGTTCTCTTTTACATAAAATCGTTTGATAGTATATTATATACTCAATTAGGTGGCAAGATCAACAATGACACTTGCTTAACACATTAATTTAATAATTTGGTTAATTGCTTTGTATTGCACTTCTTGTAAGCTGTGAGAAGACTCAATTCACCTTACCATATGTCCATACTACTTGCGTATGTGGTGGATATCTCAATAAATATAAATACAAAAAAAAAAAAAATACAAAAAATGAAATACAAACAAATCATGTATGAGACACATACTTAGTGTAGCTACTAGGTTATATCCGTGCGATGCACTGTTTTTAAGATTTTTTTTTTTGCAAAAGTTGTTTATAAGAAGATAATTTTCTAAACTCGCTATATTTAGAATATTTTAAACTAAACGAAAAGGGTAAATACTAAAATGTATAAATTAATAAGTAATATAAAGATGCACATTCGAATTTGCTGCAGAAAAGAGAAGTTAAAAGACAAATGTTGTTGTTCATTATAAAAATAAACCATGATTGCAAATAATATAATAAAAAAAGAACGAAAGAGATTTAAGCAAAGACAAAGAATATCCGAAATATTAAAAGCAAAAAAATATAAAGGAACAAAGCTTGCTATGAGAATATTATCCAATCAATGTAGTCAAAGAGAGATAAAGGTAGATGAATATTCATATTTAAGTAGGTAAAAAGATGAGATATGATAATCTCAAAGATTGCCTTTGGTATACAAAAATATATATACTCGTTAAGCTTAATTCACTTCTTTTTCACAGAGTCGTGAAGTGTGAGAGATTTCTTAGCATGCAAGCAACTTTCCTCATGGTAGGACTAAATGCAGCCTTATTCTCAACCCACGTCATTACAATATTGAATGGTAACATTTTCCAAATTGATAAAGTCAAACAGTAAGCCTTGAATCTAACATTGCTAGTTACCACCAATGCAGAATCAGATGGTTGAAAGAGCTTTGATATCATCTCCTATATATTCTTTGTCACCAACATAACTATATATGTCCATACCATCACCAAACTCACCCATATACATTTTTGCCAGTGATAAGCTCAAGGATTACTACGCAGTAGCTATAAATGTTGTTTTTCTCATTCATTTGTAGTATGTATGTGTATTATATTGTAAAACCTGAGAAATTTAAAAAAAAATAAAATAAATTAATTTTTTCCATGCTTATTCACAAACATATTTAATAACAATATTAATTAAAATATTAAATATATAGGTAATTTATAATAAATTAAAATTTATTAAACAACTTATATCAAAGAGCAAGTGCTAATAATAACAAGTAACAAAAGTTTAAGGGGTCTAACAGAAAAAATTAGAAAACTAACTTTAACAACCCAACAGAAACTAATGGAAACTAACGGAAACTAACATAACTTAACATCACCAACCCAGCTTGGTGGTCAGGCAACCAAGGACGGCTGGTGGTGGTGGAGCACAGCGGCTGCCTTCAAATTATTATTTTTTCTATTCACGAACACAAATCAAAATTATAAAGAATGAGTTTAGAAAACATATCTTACCTTATTTGAATTGAGGAAGAGAGAAAATCTAGAAAAAAATGATTTTTTATGAGAGTTTTTAGTTTGTATGTTTTTTTGTTCAAATTTTTGTTTTTGTTATTTATAGTGACTAAGGGTAATATAGTAATTTCACAATCAAAAGTGTTGTATTAAGTGTTTTATACGTGTTGTGTTAAGTATGCCCCAATTAGAAAAGTAAGAAATTTGATAGAGGTAGAGTTAAAATTTGAGAGAGGTACTGATAAGTAGATTGAATTACGACGGTTAAAATCTTTTGTGGATGACGGAGGATTATAAATTTCAATTGTCTAACATTATTTATAGATCAAGGAACAAATGTTGTTTAGAGTAGATAAACATAATTTGAATTTGAAAAAGATTGCTTAAAACAGATAAACATAATTTGAATTTGAAAAGATTTGTTTGTTAAAATTTCATCATTAATAATAATAAAATCATAGAAATCTTCTCATAGAGAATTTATCTTTTTTTATTATGCATGATTTATATGTGTTTATTGATGATAAAATTTTTATCAGCAAAATACAAAAAAATACAAGTTATAAGAGAGTGACACGTGGAAGTATGAAATTCTTTAAAAAGTTTAAGCATTTAACAGAAAGCCACCACGTGGTAGCAGCGACTTCTGTTTTAATAATAGTTAATAGATAGGGAGGAAATTCCTTTTTACCGTAAATGGGGAAAATCAATCACACAATAAAAGTAATTTTTTTTATTATCAATAATGATAGAGTTATCATAAATGTTACCACTTACCACCTTGGTGATAACTTTGACTAGAAGAAAAAGTGTATGCAATGTGCATATACATTTAGTGCTTGTTTGGTGGAGCGTTTTGACAAAAATATTGGTAAAAAATACAACGTTTTCTCTATAAAAGTGTTTCAATGCAGCGTTTTAAAACGCTTCAATTTGGAGCGTTTTAAAAATATGTTGTGTTTACAACTATTTTGTTTATAAAAATAGCGTTTTGAAATAGTTTTCCAAACATGTTTATAATAAAAAAAATTACGTTTTGAAAATACTGCGTTTAGAAAAAGCTGCATTTTCAAAACGTTGCACCAGATGAGACCTTAATCTTCAAGACATAGTTGTCACCAAAGTGATATTTCTTAGTGCTAATCATATCAATGTTATATTTTATTGTCTTAATATATGTATACAATATACAAATAGACGTACAACAATATGTATTTCATTTTTGAATTGCTACCCAAAAGGCCAAAAGCATGTCGTCAAAAATCAAATTTAATCTGTTCCAAAACTTTTCTATTTTTTTATAACCAAAAATAGTGAAAAAAAAAAGTTAGATAGTCCATGTTAAGAAAAAATCTATATATATATATATATATATATAGTTTTTTTTTTTTAAAGTTGGTGAAGAGCACTATGGTTGTGCCACTTTACCACCTTTGGATAAATCTTCATTCTAAAGCATCTATGTGAAAGCTTTGAAAGCTTTAAAAACTTTTGATTTTCTAGCCATTAGCTAATAATAATACATAATAATAATCAATATGATAAGAGGTGGCACAACCATAAAACTCTTCAAGGTAAGATATTACTTCTAATAACTCACTTTTAACATCATACTTTAAATTTTGATATTTTATTCATCCAAAATTTGATTTGGACAAATAAATATATCATTTTGATGTTCTTGCCGAGTAGAACACATTTTCACAATTACTTTTGTCAACAAACAAATGACACATAAAGAAATTTGTGCCTCAAGTTGCACAATTTTTTTTTCACAAAAAACACTAATTTTTTAATAAGTATTATACTTTAAGTCTTGATATCTTATTAATCCAAAACTCGATTTAGACAAATAAATATATCATTTCGATGCTCTCACCGAATAGAACACATTTACGCAATTACCTTCGCCAACAAACAAATGATACGTAAAGAAATTCGTGCTTCAAGTTGCACAATTTCTCTCACTGAAAACATTAATTTTTTTAACAAATATTATACTTTAAGTCTTGATATCTAATTATCCAAAACTTGATTTGGACAAATAAATATATCATTTTGATGATCTCACCGAATAGAATACATTTGCGCAATTACCTAACAAACAAATGACACGTAAAGAAATTAGTGCCTCAAGTTGCACAATTTCTTTCACTAAAAACACTATTTTTTCAACAATAGAAGAGATGTATCCCACATTGGTTAGAAATTGATGTTGGTTTTAAAAATATTATTATTAAGTACCAATAGAAAAAATACATCATTCATTAGTTGGAAAGTAATGTTGATTTTCAAAGTCATTTGATAAAAGACTTTTACTATTATTATTACCAGTAGAAGACGTATATCTCACATTGGTTAGAAAATGATGTTGAGTTTAAATTATTTTATATTATTACCAATAAAAGAGATGTATAACACATTGTTTAAAAAGAAAATGTTAGATTTTAAAGTCTTTAGACTAAAGACTTTCACTTTTACAAAAGATGTATCTCACATGGTTACAAAATATTCTACTATTATTACCAATAGAAGAAATTATCAATAGAAGAGATGTATCACACATTGGCTAGAAATTGATGTTCATATTAAAAATATTATTATTAATTACTAATTGAAAAGATATATCATACATTGGTTAGAAAATGATGTTGATTTTCAAAGTTTTTTGATAAAAGACTTCTACCATTATTACCAATAGAAGATGTATATTTAAAAAATGATGTTGATATTTAATATATATATATATATATATATATATATATATATCACATTTGTTATAAAGTGATGTTGGTTTAAATTACTATTATTACCAATAAAAGAGATAAATCTTACATTAGTTAAAAAGTGATGTTGATTTTAAAAGTCTTTAAATAAAAAGACTTCTACTTTTATCATTAATAAACGAGAAGATAAGATATATATCCCATTATATAGAAAGAGATGTTGGTTTTAGATATTTTTTTAGATAAAAAACTTCTATTACTATTACCAAATGATGAGATATATTATACATTGGTTAGAGAGTGATGCATGTATTAAAAGTCTTTTTATAAAAGACTTAATACCAATAGAAAAAATGTGTTTCACATTAGTTAGGAAAAGTGATATTGATTTAAAATGTTTTGAGATCCACATTATTTAGAAACATATATTGGTTATAACATTCATAGATAAACTAATTTTTATGTTATTATCAATACAAGAGATGTATCACACATTGTTTACAAAGAGATGTTGGTTTCAAAACTATTTAGATAAAATACTACTATTATTATTATTATTTTTATATTATAACCAATAGAAGAGATGCATCTCACATTATTTAGAAAGAGATATTGATTTCAAAAGTTTTTATATAAAAGACTATTATTATTACTATAAAAGAATGTATCTCACATTTGTTAGAAATTAATGTTGGTTTTAAAAATATTATTATTACCAATAGAAATATGTATGCCACATAGTTAGAAAGAAATGTTTGTTTTAAAAATATTTAGATAAAAGTCTCAAACTTTTATTATTAATAGAAATAGAAAAGAAGTATCTCACATTGTTAGAATATGAAAAAATGTGTATATTACATTGTTTAGAAAAAAGATGTTAGTTTTAAAAGTCTTTATAGTAAATACTTTTACTCTTATTAATTACCAATAAAAGATATGTATCTCACATTATTTAAGAATAAATGTTGGTTTAAAAAATCTTTAGATTAAAGACTTTTTGTTATAAATAGAATAGATGCATGTATCTCACATTGGTTACAAAGTATTCTACTATTATTATCAATAGAAAAGATGTATCACACATTGATTATAAATTAATGTTGGTCTTAAAAGTACTATTATTACCAATAGAATAGATGTATCATACATTTGGTAAATAGTAATATTTGTTTTTAAAGTCTTTAGATATACGACTTCTACCATTATTATCAATAGAATATATATATCTCACATTGGTTAGAAAGTGATGTTGATTTTAATTTTATATAATTTTTTTAACTATTATTACTAATAGAAGAGATATCCTACATTTGTTAAAAAATGATGTTGGTTTTAAAAGTCTTTATATAAAAGACTTTTATTTTTATCATTAATATAATAGAAGAGATGTATCCCACATTATTTAGGAAGAGATGTTGGTTATAAAATTTTTAAAATAAAAGACTCCAACTATTATTACCAAATCAGGATATGTATTACACATTGATTAGATAGTGATGCTGATTTTAAAACTCTACAATTATTAGCAATAGAAGATAAATATTTCACATTGGTTATAAAAGTGATATTGATTTAAAAAGTTTTTAGATGATGTATCTTACATTGATTAAGAAATGTATCTCACATTATTTAGAAATTAATATTAGTTATAAAAGTCATTAGATAAAGACATCTTTTGTTATTACTAACAGAAAATATGTATCCATATTGTTTAGAAATGAATGTTGGTTAAAAAGTCTTTTATCTACTACTATTATTACTAATAAAAAATATGTATACCACATGGTTATAATGTGATGTTGATTTTAAAATCTTTAGTAAAAGACTTAAACTTTCATTACCAATAAAAATATAAAATAAATATCTTACATTGTTTAAAAATGAATTATGATTTTAAAAGTTTTTAACAAAATGTCTTATAATATTATTATCAAGTTAAATGTTAATTTTAAAAATCTTTAGATAAAAAAATTACTACTATTATTAATACAAAGTATGTATCTCACGTTAGCTAGAAACTTATATTAATTTTAAAAGTATTTAGGTAAAAAAATCGTTTAATATTAGTAACAATAGAAAAAAAATTATAAATATGGAAGAGATTAACAATCTAATTAAAATGTCTAAAAGTTATATTATTATTATAAAATATATATATATCTCACATTATACCAATGTAAATCACGTGCTAAATAACTAGTAATAATAATAATAAAGTAGAAGAAGTGGCGTGTCTGTATTAGAGGAAAATTATGGCTAGTACAAGAGTGATTAAAGAGATGATTGAAAATTATTGTCATAAGTTGTACTTTAATATTCCGTTGTCTTGTTTTGGCTTTTTAGAATTAAATTGATTGTTTTTCAAATTAAAATTAACACACACACACACTCACACACACATATATATATATAATAGAAACAATATACCTCCTCAATAATAACATTTTTTTAAAATTAAATATTCTGTTTATGCCATGCCGTTTGAATTGACAAAAATTGCCCACCAAAAACTTACATGACCATGTTTACATATTATTTTTACCGTACTATTCAAAATAAAGATAAATAATTATTTGTATTGATCATCTTTAGTTACAAAGAAAGTCATAAAACAAGGGTAGAATAGTCAATTAAAACATACAAATGACATTATGGTAAAAAAAAAAATCTTAAGATGATCACATGGTTCTTAGGTGCACATTTTATGTCAATTTAAATAACGTCTAAACAAAAGTGACTTATAGATGAAACACATTGTTTCAATTGATAGTTGAGGTGAAAAATTCGAACCTAACTCATAATTGAAGGAGTTGTTTACAATTTACCCTATTTAAGACATAAAACACGTAATTCATATTACTTTTTAGAGATTATATTTGGTAGGTTTGAAAATATCAAGTTATACTATTAAATATGGTGAGGTTTAAACGTAGGTCTGACAATCACAACACGAAACCCATTAACCCACTTGACCTGGCCTAGAAAATATCCGACACAACCTAACCCGACAACATTTTTGGATAGGTAACCCATCTCAACCCAAAAATATCAATGGGTCGAGTTAGGTTAAAATGGGTCGGGTCCATTACCCATTTTGATCTAGTTTTTATTTTTGGGCTTTAATGAGTCAAATTATGCAAGTGTCGTTCACGCTCTCTTCTATGATAACTTTTAAATTTTTTTAATTATAGATCTTTGAAAAATATATTTAATTTTGTATTATACATTACTATAGTTATATATTATAAGTTATAAATTATAATCATAAATATAGTAATAGTATAATACACTTCAACTAATAAAGCTATTGCTAAAAATAAAAACCTAAAAGAAACCCTATTATTTTAATAATTAATTACCAATATTACATCTATTGATATTATATTCTTAATCTCATCAATGCAAGATTAAAATTTGACATCATTCGAACCTTACTACATACCGTAATTTATATTTTAACTTGGTTGATTCTCTTCCTTTCTTTCACTTCAACTGATTTCATGAAGTATAATAGTTTGAAAAAAAAAGTTCATGGCAATGAATTGATGGGTCCACGTGTGAGTCATGAGCTCGATTAGCGTGAGACCTACCATCCTAGCGGGTAGAGCTAGCAGGGTACACGAGCAGAGGACAGATTATATCCCGTCTAGGCCTGGTCGAGCACCGGCCTTGCTTGCTCGACCAGGGGGCCATGCCCGAGAATCACACTTATCATTGCATCACACAGTCGAGCAGAGCCATGCTCGTCCGAGCAAGTATCAAGCAGAGAATCTCAGAGACTTGCTCAACAAGACGGGTCAAATGTTTCCTTACCCGAGCAGGACACTTGCCTTATTTACTCTGATATTTTCGCAGCCAGCCGCCTATAATTTAGGAGTTTCCTCCAAAACTCACTAGGTAACACGTCTTTTATGACATTGGGGCCAATAAATACCCCTCCATAAACCCTAAACAAGGTACATACACTTTTTTGAGCCTCAAACCTCAAATTCTCTTTTGACTCGCAAGATACTTACTTTCACGTCGGTGTGGTTTTGCGAGGCGAAGTCTTGCATTCCAACTAAGATGTTTTCGTGTTATTATACAGATTCAAGGAAGCAAATCAATCCATACAATCAAACCCAAGTATCAAACGCATCAATCGAACGGTCCACGCTAGAAATTTGCCACATCAAGTTCTAACGGGTGTCGATACCCCTCTCGATCCGATCCAACCCAAACCACCTAATTGCAAAACGTATTTAAAAGTAATACTAATTTGTTTTTTAATTTTAAGAGAAAAAGAAAATAAATAGGGTGTCCAAGTTAGCTTTAGGGTGGACAAGCTTAAAGTGTCGGTGTAATTATAGACTCCCCCCATTCCCAAACGAAATTAGTGTCTTGTTTTACTTCTTTTTTAAATCAAAATGTTCTTCAAGTGAGAACATGCATCTATTTTTTTGATATATGATTTCCAATTTTTTTTTTTTAATATACGCCAAATGATCAAGCCCCTTGGAAGGAAATGGGGTGGCTAACTTTTAATCTGAAACAGGATGACAAATAGGGTAGAAAACGAAATCAAAAATTTCATTTCAAGTAAAGATATGATTCGCACTCGGAATCGGGTTGATAGTTGATACATAACTACTGAGTGAGCCATTGTTGATAGATATAATTGTAGCAGAAGTTGTAGCATTGTGCCGCCCAGCCATGCTATTACTTATAGCATCCATCGCTTTAACACCAACTCCACCTTCGCCAAAATATTAGAAAGGAAAATGCCAGGTCTCTTAACAAAATGCATTCACAACTTTGAATCTCAAGCATGTCACTGTACTGAAACATTTTTTTTGGGAACCCAGGATCGCGTTGTTGCAATCAGCCAAAACACTCTTCCTCTTCAGAGAAACACTTCGAACAAGACTCATGAGCACGACAAAGACTTGTAAATATTCTACCTCACTAAATCACCGCTGTTTGCAGGACCTCATTAAACAGGACCACATCCAGTCCAGGACTTGTAAATATTCTATGTCGACCTCACTAAATCACCACTGTTTGCAGGACCTCATTAAACAGGACCACATCCAGTCCTGCCAACCGTTTACAGATGTCAATTGGAGCCATATTGGCAAGATACACAATTTGAAATCCTACCACACCAACAAATTTGCTGAAGCTGCATTGTAATCTACCTCGGATCTGTTGATAGTTTTAATTCCACAACATATACACCCATAGGAAATATCACCTGAGACCATATCTGAGAAGGGCAACAGCTCTGACCATCTTTGTAATCAGAGAAACAGATCCAGAGATTGTCTTCATCCAGTCCAATGCTCTAAATTTTGGTAAACTTGGGCACTTTTAATGTCCACCCCACTTGAAGAATCAGCAGTGCGTTCAGAGAACTTTTTTTTTTTTTTTGATAAATACATTCAGAGAACATCTTAATAAGGTTTACTCAAATAGACTTAAAAAAATTATTACAACTGCATTTACTAATGCAAGTAAAGCACCAATCCAAGATCCTATCAAAGGGGTTCTTCGATCTATTGCCAAAAACCTCATGTCATTTATATACAAGGTAGATAATAGAATACCAAATTCAGAAATTCAGCACTCACAAATCACGTGACACCAACTCAAGGATGTTTTATACACTGATATTGACTCAAGAATAACATACACATTCACCTGCAGAAAAGAATAGTCAATAATAAATCTAATAACACTGGCCAGATTAAATGTTCTAGCTCGAAAACTGACATTGGCTCAGAGTAGATGACAAATTTTCAGTAAAGCCAAATCAGATAACCTCAATATTTCATGGAACAGAACAGTTAGCATGGAGAATGGAAATAGAACAATTCCACCAGTATTGATGTTTTTTTTTAAAATAGAGGTTCTGTTGTTACTTTACTAAAACTAACATTTTCAAATAAGTTCACTCATAACAGCATTTATTGCCCAAATAATTAAGGAGCCAAAGGTGCACAGCCCCAAATATAATACAACAACAGCAAGATGTCAATGCGCTAAATACGATTTGAAAAAGAAAATCAGGTTATAAGATACATCAACCACTACCATTCTCAGCAGAAACATCGTTTTCTTCATAGTCTCCTTGCCTTATTTTAGCAATCTCAGCCTGTGCTCTCTCAAGAATTTGCCTTTTCTGCAATTCCAACTCTCTATGGAAGTCCATCCTCATCTTCTCCAGTTCAAGCATTTGTTGTCTCTTACTACTCTCAATTTTCTCATACACCTCGCTGAATTTGTAGATAGAATCTGCAAGCAATTTGAATGAACCACCACTGCCTCTGTCCCCTCCAGTTCTAGTTCTCTTAGGTGGAAGCAAATCCGAATCATCATCAACATCTGGAGACTCAGAATTCCCAGGACTATCCCTCATCTCATCTAATCCATTTGCTCGATTTAAATATGCTTTAGGGTTCATGAACACATACTCTCCTGAGTCCACTCCACATGAAAGGCCTGGTTGCTGCTGCGGAGTTGATGACATCAGCAGATCCATCTTTTTAAAATAAACCCATTTACCCTTTCCTCCAATTCCGTCTGATTTTGCTTTCTCTTTTTTATACTTCTTCTTGAGTGTGTCTAAACGGTTTCTACACTGAGTGTCTGTCCGTTCCATCTTTGACTGCTGTGAAACCTTCTCAGCCACTTCTTGCCATTCCTCGGACCTAAGGCTCTTCCTTCCACGTTGAAGAAACCTCTCCCCCCATGCCTCTAACAGAACAAAGGTCTCGTGTTCGGTCCAATCTGCAAGTGTATTCCTTCCACCAAACGATGGCTTTGGTGGTGCAGGAGTAGTAGTGGTTGCTACAGGAGCCGGCACACGAGGAGCAAACTCGTAACTCGATAACAGGCTCTTCAACTTTCTCTTCTTTTGATGCCTTTGAAGGTTAGCATTTCCACTCCTCCTACTATGATCATTCTGCTCATCATCATTGTCGTCGTCATCATCATCGTCATCATCATCATCATCTTCATCACCACCACCACCATTATCTACATTCACATCCCCATTCCCCTCATCAATATCATCATCCTCCCCATCATCATCATCAACCCCGTTCCTCTGAATAGCCACATTCCCTACATTAGCATCATCTTCTTCTTCATCAATTTCTTCTTCCTCTTCTTCCTCATTGTCCTCAATATATTCATCCTCAATCTGATGAGGATAAGGTGCATTACGAATGGGAGGCTTAGGGCGTTGGGATGACCCATAACCTTCGTTCATGCCATAATGGTTTGGTGGATACCTCGCATCATCCTCAGTGTCATCCATTCAAATACACCAGAACAACAACTAAAGATGCTTATATTCAATGGGGGGGGGGGTGGGTAATCTATCCTACACTTCAGCTCAGTTAACAATTTCACGATAGAAACATAGCCAATTCTATCAAACAAGCTCTGAATTTTCTTTCGGAACCACCAAAACCTCCTCCCTAGTACAAGCACAAACTACTCAAAGAACCAGAATGATTACACCAAAGACACGCCGGGATTTTCCCGAAATCATTAAAAAACAATCTAATTTTTGGTAAAATTGATGCTAAATAAAAAATTTAATGATCCTCACCAAGGATTAGATTGACTGACACACAAAAAAAGGAATAAAAATAATTTCTAGGTCCAAATCACTAATCTTTCTAAACAGCAAAATCAATGAACACTCTAGACAAAAATAAGATTATGAAAAAAAAACCTCAATTCAACTTCAAGTTATAAACTTTGCTCCATCGATATAATTAAATTCAAAGAAAATCAAGAAAACCATTGTTCTTACCTACATAGAAAGATCGAGACTACTTCTTGCGTCGAACAACGATCGAGATTATCAATTGTTGAATTACGATTGTAAAAACCCTAAATTTTCTAGCTCTACGCGAGCTCGACGAAAAAAAAGGAGGGGGTGGAAACGCAAGCTTTATTGGTATCTAGGGTTTGGTATACAGGGGAAGAAGCGAGAAAGTGGACAGTAAGCATTCGGGACAGATCACCAGAAGATATATCGGGGATGACGCTAATGTACGCCAGGTGCACTGCGTGTGAACCTGATCTTTTGTACTTCAATGTGAAATCTTTGTGGGCTGTGTATTGACGGCCCAGATGCAGCAACTTATTCTTAACTATTTGGGTTAATTGTATAAAAAACCCCACCTATTTTAGTTTTTTCATTTTAATCATGTGTTTTTTTTTTCCGCATGTAAAACCTAAACCCAATTTTTTTTCTTCCAATTAAAATCTTTCATAAAAAACGGGTTAGTTTTTGTAACGGGAAGATGACTGAACATCTCAGTGACTACCTACGTGGATTAGGCGGGAGAACTCATTTCCATATCATTCTTCCCGTAAAAAATAGTTTTGTTATAAATATTATCTTATTTTGAAATTTCAATAACAACTCAATCTTTGACCAAATTTCACAAATTTAAATGCAATACAAACCTTATACAATTGTTAAAATTTCAATTCACAATTCACAATTTTTATTGAATCATCTTTTATTTCTTAGTTTTAACATAATGAATATATAAGTTCGTTGTCATTGTAGAATGATGACTGTCATACGAACATCATGAACAGATCAACATCCCGGAAGAATGTTTTTAGGTTGTGAAATTATTATATGAGGTTTGTATTGCATTCAAATATGTGAAAATCTGGTCAAAGATTGAGTTGTTTTTGAAATTTCAAAATAGAACAAGGTTTATAACAAAATTGTTTTTGACGAAAAGAATGACATGGACATGAGCTCTTCTGCCCAGTCCACGTAGGCAGGGATGTCAAATCACCTTCCCGTTATAAAAACTAATCAGTTTTTAACGGAATGTTTTAATTGGAAAAAAATTGGGTTGATGTTTTACATGAAAAAAAAAACACATGGTTTAAAACAATTGGGTTGATGTTTTACATGAAAAAAAAAACACATGGTTTAAAACGAAAAAAACGAAAATAGGTTAAGAGTTTTTTATGCAATTAACACCAGCTATTTTTACGATTAGAACAATTTTCTTGTAAGACGGTCTTACGAATTTTAAATCGTAAGACGGGAACTCACTCTCTCACAGCTCAACCCAAAAACACATGGTGGGTCGGGTAAGGAGGATCCATCTTACAAAAAGTATTTATAAGACCATCTTACCTAAGTTTTTGCCTTATAATTATTTCTACAACTAAGTTGTAATGAATCACAAAAGATAAGATCTCTTGTAACACGGTCTTATGGATTTTAATTTGTACGACAGAGTCTCACTCATCACAGCTTAACCCGCCAACACACAGTGAGTCGGATAACGGGAATCCGTCTTACAATAAATATTTGTAAGATCGTCACCTAAGTTTTTGCCATCACAAAACTGTCTTTTACCAAAATATATTTGACCCTCATTAAGACTTAATTGTAGGAATAGTTGTAAATATAACATTTTTCCAAAAACTATTATCCGAAACACATGTACTCCCGGTCCTCGTCCCATATATTTAGTCACATAAAAATATTAGTGTGTTTATTAACTAAATTTTCATGAGGGCAAGTCTAATGGTAGAGATCAAAACCAAATTTTGATAGATATTTAAGAGTATTAGGCTTTCCGATGATGAAAGTAAACGGTATCAAATTAGATGTGGTACTAGGAAAAGTATTAAATTTGATACGTCTCTTAGTACCATACATAATTTTAATACCATTCATTATGATCATATATTTTATGTCATAATATGTGTTGGTAAATTATGTATATTAATATTTTAATTTTAATTTTATATTATGATATGTGTTTGATATAATTTTTTTAAAATTATTATTATATCAAATTTTGATACCTATGATTGAAGATGATTATTTAATACACATGAATAGTAATTAATAGGTATCAAAATTTGGTTTTGATACATATAGGTAAGTACCACCATTGGACTTGCCCTAAGGTAAATGATATTACGAGTTAGAAGTTGTGATATTATTTCGAGATTTAATGTTACAGCCGTTAAATACAAATTTTCGTATTAGAGTCGTTAAATTAAATTAGTGCTGATTTGAAATATTCATGTCATCTAACGACAATAGCTAACACGAAAACGTGTAGTAATATCATATTTATTTTCATAATGTCTCTTCTAACTAATTTAAGCAGGATTATTTACTACTCCCATTTTTGAGAAGTTAATTGAGTTTATAGCACCATCTCATTCTCATTTCTCAGCGGTGTAGAACCAATGAGAGAAATCACAAAAGTGAAGTGCCTTTCGAAAGGTTCAAAATATTGAAGGTTTCTGAAAAAGTAATCCATCTTATCAGTTTGAACCACCGCATGATAAGTTTGGAGTACTAAATATTTTCTCTTTTCGCACCAGGTTGACGTAATGTTGAAAACGTCTCATTTAATCACAAAAAAATAGTCAATGTTGTCTTTGTATTGTAATGAATTCCGATCAATTAACTAATTTCCAAAAAAGTTAATTGGTACAATCTTATCCGTACAACTCATTTGTTAACTGTAATTATTTCTGACAAAGAAAAAATTCACTTATTTTTGTATTAACATTGTTAAACTGTAATTGATATGAAGATAGGATGAACGGAATATGTGATTGAATTGATTGACTTGAATAAAAAGATCATATGGGAGGAGTATTTATACTACATATGAATCCTGGAAGAAAAAGAAAAGATAACAAAGATAACTAACGTAACTTAAATTAACTACCAATATACCAATATATTTCCTTAATTTCACCTCTTAGCTTCTGATTACTACAACTAGGTCCCTTAACAATTCCAGCCGTGACTGATCTTTGTTGAACCTTTCTTGGACTAGGATGTCTTGATTCTTGATACTCATCATCCCGTCTCAAGTTGAGAGGGGAAAATAGATTTTGAACCTTCAACTTGGACAGAAGATGAAAAAATTGAGGAGAAGGCAAGGCTTTGGTAAAATAGATCTGCAGGCTGTTATGAGGATGAGATGTGAGGAGTAGCAATGAGCCCTCGATGCAGCATTCCCCTAAACACATGACAGTCAATGTCAATGTGTTTAGTCCTTTCATGGAACAATGGATTAGCAATTATATGTTGGGCTGCTTTGTTGTCACAGTAAAGGGGTATAGGTAGTTGAGATTGATTATGAAAATCAAGTAGGAGAGCAAGTAACCATTTTAATTCACAACATGAGTTAGCCATACTCCTGTATTCAGCCTCTGTAGAGGATCTACTGACAGTAGATTGTTTCTTGCATTTCCATGAAATTATAGAATCACCTAGGAAGATGCAGAATTCTGAGATGGATCTTCTTGTGATTGGGTAGGAGGACCAGTCAGAGTCACAGTAGACTTTGAGGGAAAGAGAATTGGTGGTCTTGAAGTGTAATCTTTGACCAGGACTACCTTTGAGGTATTTAACAAGTCTCAAGGCAGCTTGCCAGTGATCTGAGGTAGGTTTGGCCAGGAACTGACTAAGAACTTGGACTCCATAGGCAATGTCTGGTCTTGAGATTGTGAGGTAAATAAGTCTGCCAACAAGTCTTCTGTAGGGTGCAGCATCAGGAAGTAGAGGGCTAGTACTGGCTGCAAGTTTGTGATTAACTTTAATGGGGGTTCTAGCTGGTTTAGCATTTAGAAGTTTAGTGTCAGAGATGATTTCCATTGTGTATTTCCTTTGGTGTAGATATATACCAGCATTGTCTCTAGTAACCTCTAGTCCAAGAAAGTATTGAAGAGGACCAATGTCTTTGACAGGAAATTGAGACTGAATATAGCTTTTAACTTCTAATAGGAGACTCGTATTGGAACCTGTGAGAAGCATATCATCTACATATACTAATAAGACCACAAAGCCTTTTTTAGTGTTTAGTGTAAAGAGTGAATGATCATTGGGAGACTGTTTGAATCCAAAATGAAGAAGGGTTGTAGAGAATTTGGCAAACCATTGTCTAGGTGCATGCTTCAGGCCATATAGGGATTTGTGAAGCTTACAAACAACAAGAGAGTTGGACTGAGGTAAGGTATGAGAAAAACTAGGAGGTAACTGCATATAGACTTCTTATTGTAATTCTTAATGTAGAAAGGCATTGGAGACATCCATTTGAAGTAAGGGCCATTGTTTGACAGAAGCAATAGAGAAAAGAACTCTGGCAGATGTATCTTAGCCACAGGAGAAAAAGTTTTAAAATAATCATCCCCTTTAGTCTGAGTGAATCCTTTTGCAACAAGTCTTGCATTGTACTTATCAATAGACCCATCAGCATTGTGCTTGATTTTAAAAATCCATTTGCAGCCCACAGTATGTTTGTGAGAAGGTAAGTATTGAATAGACCAGGTTTTGTTTATCTCCAGGGCTTGGAGTTCTGAAGTCATAGCCTGACACCAAAGGGGGTCTTTTACAGCCTGGTGATAGTGCTTTGGTGCAGAAGTAACAGAGATGTTACTGACATATGTGTGATAGGAAGGAGATAGGTTAGCAAGAGAGCAATAGTTGGACATAGGATAAGGAGTAGAGCAGGAGGCAGGTTGATGGAGAATGGAGGGTAAACCTGCGAAGTCTTTGAACTTGGATGGAATGGCTTTCTATCTTTGAGGTCATGGTGGAATGGGTGAGGGAAGAGAATCAAACATGGGAGGAGGATCAAGATTTCGAGGAAGAGGTGTCTCATGAGAAGGGCTAGATGTTGGGAAGATGTGTTCTTCACAAACAAGTTCAGTGGTAAGATTTGGGAATAAAGGTAGGGGATTGGTTGGAGTTGACTCTGTTTTGAAAGGAAATACAGACTCATAGAAAATCACATCCATACTATAGGCTATCTGGTGAGTAAGGAGATTATAGACTTTGTAGGCTTTCTTGTTGGGAGGATAACAAAGGAAGACACATCTTTGGGCCCTTGGAAAGAACTTATCTCTATTATGAGAGGCAATTGAGACATAGCAGAGACATCCCAGAGTTTTCAAATGATTGTATTCAGGTAGGGTGCCAAACAAAGTTTCAAAAGGAGTTTTAAATTTAAGAATAGAGTTGGGGAGTCTATTGATGATGTAAGTAGCTGTGAGCAGACAGTCACACCAGAATTTGATAGGGAGACCAGATTGAAACCTGAGAGCTCTAACCAATTCCAGAAGATGCCTGTGTTTCCTTTCTGCTCTATCATTCTGTTGAGGGGTGTCAATGCAAGAGCTATGGTGCTGGATGCCAAGAGATTGAAGAAGAGGACTAAGAGTGGTGTTGAAGAATTCAGTTCCATTGTATGTTCTCAGTTGTTTGACAGATATGTTGAATTAAGTTTTGATCATGGAAAAGAAGGTTTGTAGAACTTGCCATACACGAGCTTTTGATTTAAGTAAGAATGTCCAGGTCAATCTTGAGAAGTCATCCACAATGGTGATGAAGGAGTTGCATCCATCATAAGTGACCTGCCTATAAGGTCCCCACAGATCACAATGGAAAAGATCAAACATGGAGGAGCTTTGGGATTGGCTTAAGGGAAAGGGTTGTCTAGTTTGTCTGGCCATATGACAAGTATCACAACATCTATTAGTTTTGTAATTGAGGGTATATTCTATTGACTTGATATGCTTTATGGATGATAGAAGAGCATGGCCAAGTCTTGTGGGCCATAGATACACTTTATCAAGAGGATTGGTGAACATGTGATCATTTGTAGAGGTATTGAAAGTAGCTCCAGAAGCAGGAGAGCCATGAATATATAATTTGTATAGGTTACCACTTAGTCTGCAAATCTCTTTGTTTTTTTGGTTGTTCTTCTGATTCTAAAGAAAATAAAAAGTTCCAGAGAACACAAGGTTGCAGCTGGTGTCAATAGTTAATTTGCTGCCAGATATCAGGTTGAACTGGAAAGTAGGTATATAGAAGACATTGTGAAGAACAATGTCTTTGGATAGTCTTACAGATCCTTTGTGAGTTATAGTAGAGGTTTTTCCATTGGACAAGTAAATCACAGAGTTAATGGGGACAGGGTTAACAAGTAGATCAAAACAGACAATGATATGATCACTTGCTCCTGTGTCTATAATCCATTCATGAGAGGCAGACTTATGGATGGCTAAGGATATAGGGTCAATAGTGAAGTTCATACGTGCCAAGTGGACCTCAGGATTGTCTAGGTTGGCAAAAGAGTTGGTGTTGTTGAGAAGAGTTATCAGTTGATGATATTGTTTAGGTGTACAGATACCTGAGTTAGTATTGCTGTTGATTGCAGTATCTGTGGTAGACTTGTGATTTTCTAGAGTAGAGGCATTAGCAGCAATACCATCCTTGAGAGATAAGGTTTCACTCCATATAGAGGATTTTTTCATGGAATCCATGAAAATAGAAGCACTTATCCTTAGGATGGGAATTACCATGACATAAATCACAAAAAAAAAAAAAAAAAAAAATTCCTCTTTGCTGGTTACTTGTTGTATTCCTGCCCTTTGTATATTTGTTATAATTGTTGCTGGAAGAGGGATTGTTTTTTATTATCAAGGCAGTGGGAGTGCTATCAAGGTTAACATGTTGTCTTTGGCCTTTTTCTTGAGCAAGCATGGATACAGCCTTGGTGATAGAAGGTAGAGGGGTCATTCTTAATATTTGACCTCTTACATCTGTGTAGGAATCAGAAAGCCCCATGAGAAATTGGGTGAGCTTTGAGACATGGTCATATTCTTCCTGTATTTTTTGTGGCACCATAGGTACAATTGCGGGCACTTTTAGGTAGCTACAGAAGGTTAGACAGTTTATCCCAAAGACCTCCGAATTTGGTGAAATAAGCACTTATGCTCAAGCCACCTTGTGAGCATAGCATGGTATTCTTTCTAACTTGAAAGATTTTGGGAGCATCTCTCTGGCTGTACCTAGTTATGATGTCTTCCTAGATTTCATAAGCCGTAGAAAAGTAGACAACACTTTGTCTGATTTCTGTATTGACAGAATTCAAAAGCCATGAAACAACCATGCTGTTGCATCTGTCCCAAGCATGAATATATTTGGATTGAATGTCAGGTCTGATGTTGGAGCCATTAACCATTCCTATTTTGTTTTTGGTAGATAGGGCTATGGTTACATATATTTTCCATTGACTGTGTTGTTTCTAATTTGTATCTTGATTTACATCTGTTCATACATTACATTAGGTTCTATGTTTAGTGGCTAATTGGGCTGCGTATCAATTAGCGTGGCAACTATGTATAGAACTTTGCCATATAATAGTTTTTATAGGTTTCACAGGTTCAGCGGAAGACTTCAGCAAGCTTCACTGGAAGATCTCTTACAGTATCCATCGGCAAACGTTGTCTGCACCTATTCAAGCATGGCGTGTCATCAAGTCTTAGTGGATTAATTAAATTCGAACTTTATCAGTTTGAATTTGAATTAAAACAATCTTTTATCATCACTTGACTTCTCAGACACGTCTGTCCAACTTTTCGAAAAGTGAAGACTTTTGCCTCCTGAAAAGTGACAGAGCAGGTGAACAGACTGACACTTCAGACTGTACCAACTATTGCAGGTCTGCAACTCTGATTGCTCACCTACTAGTTGCTGCAACAACTTTGCACCATTCCCTGCTCATTATCAGTGATGACGAAATCAACAAAGACATCTCTATGTATTTAATGCATTCAACCTAATAGAGTTGTTACTCTTCGTCTTCTCCAAACTGTCTCAAGAATGCCTCGGCTATAAATACTGCCATTAAAGACTGAAGAATATAATGCTCTGAATTTCTCTAACAACTTCAAGTCTTATAAACTCAGTGCATTCAAGAGATCGTAAACTGATCAACGAAGTTCTTAACAACAACAAGAAGATCTGCATCAACACTTTATCATTTGCTTCTTATTGTTGTTTCTTAAACTATTCTTCAGCGCCATTGAATATTCTGTTTGTTCAGATATTCAATTCCCAACCCCTAGACACAAGTCAAATATTTTGTACACGATCCATTGGAACTCTTTGTAATAGAACTAGTGGAAAACATAGTACACATTTAAATCCAAGGTTGACTGCCTTGGTGGTGGATGTAGCACTCTTTATAGTGCGAACCAATTTAAAATACTTGTGTTCTTTCATTACTGTTGTTTACTGCTTTATTATCTCATTGCTCTTTACTTATTGCCTCAACTGCAGACTTGAGTATTCAGCTAAGTCTACCGGTAGTGCTTCACCGGCAGACTTGAACTGTCTTCCTTACAAGACTTCCGCTACTTCAATCTTTTCAATAGATTGCAAGTGCTTGTTTTAGGAATTAATACAAAAAGTTTTAAGTGTAAAATAAGCTATTCAACCCCCCTTCCTTCTAGCTTTTTATTGTGCCCTTTAGGACTAACAGACTGGAGTTTGTATCATTGAGGACATCAGTCACAAGATTCATGCCAGGATGATCATTGGGGTGGAGATACAAAGTGTGTCCTAAATGGAGTTGAAGAATAGATTCTTGCAAGTCATAGATGTCAATTGTTATTTTTTCTTTATCTTTAGGGTTTGATGGATCACCAATATTATGTTTTGTTTCAGTCATGATAAAGGAAAGAGAGAGTTTTACCTTTAAAGAAGAAACTGAAGATGCATGGAAGAATAGAGAAGATAACCCTTAAAGAACATAAAAAAAAAAAAAAACGAATTTGCAATCAGATAAGAAGATTTTAGAAGATCGATTGCTCTGATACCATGTTAAACTGCAATTGATATGAAGATATGATGAGCTGAATATGTGATTGAATTGATTGACTTGAATAAAAGGATTACAGGGGAGGAGTATTTATACTACATATGAATCCTGAAAGACAAAGGAATACTAATCCTGAAAGAAAAAGGAAAGATAACAAAGATAACTAACTTAACTTAACTACCAATATACCAATATACTTTCTTAATTTAACCTCCTAGCTTCTAATTACTACAACTAGGTCCCTTAACAATTCCAGCCGTGACTAATCCTTGCTGAACTTTTCTTGGACTAGGGTGTCTTGATTCTTGATACTCATCAAACATTTTCTTAAACCATGTTTTAATTGGAATGTAATAATTGTTAACTACAACTAAAACAAACGTCACAACTGTCCACGTGGCAATTTACAACAATTTTTTACGGCTAATCTTCTTATATGTACATCTTTTAATTTCTTTTTCTACAACAAATTCTAATGTACATTTTTCAGTACCCTTTTTTAAAAAATAAAATTTTCTATGTTTATTTACCAATTTTTTTACTATTCTATCAGTTAGTTATGATGGTTATAGAAAATTCTGTTCTTATAAACAATTTTTACAAAAAAAAAAAAATTTAATGTGCATCGCAAAAATACCCACCTACTTATAAGCATAAAATTACAAGAAGGCCATAGTGAAAAATTATGTCAAGTTAATTATTTTTTCATGAATTATAATCGTATTACTCAAGTAAAGGACTGCAAATTTATGACATAAAATTTTAAATTTTATTTAATAACTTATATCAGTAATACTATAAAGTAAAAGACTACTAAAAAAATTGACATCAATCAATAACTTACACCCCATCTAGGATCTTCCAACCTATTAATAAAATTTAGGGGAATGACAAAATTACAACCTTATTTGAAAATACAATAACAATTTTACTAAAAAAATGTATTGCGACAGATTGTTTAAAGCGCAATGACAAAATTAAGCTATTGAGTAATAACATGACCAAAGTTTTTCTCAGTTAATGAACCACTTTCTGAATTGAGTTGTTATTTAGCATAATTTTATATACTCAGTCCCAAAATTTGTATTCTGTTTGATTTTTTTGGTCTAAATTTGGCGTATATATATTTTCGAAATCATAAAGCATAAAAATTGTAATATTTTTAAAATATTACAAATTACGTGTTTTATGGTTTTGAAAAAAATATATATGTTCAATTTAGAATTTACACTTGAAAAATACTCCCTTCGTTTCGGGTAAAGAGCTCCCATTTGAAAGTCAAACTTTTTAAAAAATGAAAATTTTGAAGTAGCCCGTTAATATTGAAATGACACTTGTATACCTTAATTTTTGAAAGCAGACTTTTAAGTGAAATATTCCAAAATAAAATAATAGACTTTTTGACCGAAACGGAAAATGCAACATGGGACGGAGGGAGTAGAATAAAGTTAAAGTTATTACTTTTGTAAACTACTGATGCGTCCAAAAAAGCATCATACCGGGGGTGCCGAAAGTAGCGGTGGACGTGGGTCGTCGGAGTTGCCGTCCGACGGCCATCTTGTCGTCGGTGGTGGATATTTGGCTATATATCTGTAAAATAAACACCGTGAATCGGCGGGGAGGGCCCCCGCCAAAAACCTTCCGGCGTGTTTATCAGTACACGTATCAAAAAGAGGGTGCATAGGCCCCAAGTATGTGTGTGATTCTCAATCAAAAAAAGAGAGAGATCAGAGAGAGAGGGAGAGACCGAGACCCCTCTTTATGAGCTAGAGGGGGTTATTCATACCTGAGGGAATGAGTTCAGCCCGTTGCGCATAGGTCTGGCCCAATCCTTCGGACATCTTGTAAAATATAATGGACCATTAAACAAGGCCCAAACGCCATTGCATGTTATTTAATTTTGTAGACGTAAGTTATATACATGCAATGACTCGCGGCACGGTAAAATATTATCATGAGTCAAAATTTTGTCTATGATATTATCTCGAGTAAAAAAAGTTTAATCCCGATAAAATATGTATTATGATGATATACAATTTATTATCATAATTATGGGGTGAGAGATACATAATTGATTATTTAATTTTGGAATAATTGCTTTTGACATTTATTATTTAGCATAAAGAAAATTAAATGTGATTTAATAATCAATTATGACATGATATATGATATTATGAGAAACATTAATGCCATATAAAATTGCATTAAATGTTTAATATGCCTCAAGATATTTACTCAATTGACATTGGGTATAAGACAATATGATTTGTTTGTTTATAAATCAAAATAATGATATTTCGTCATTTTATGTCGTGTTGCGTAGACACCTCTTTTTTTTAGAAGGAAATATGTTTGCTTGATTTGCAAATGATGCTCCTAAGGTTTCAGGAGTAAAAGTCCATGTCAACAGAGCCTAGGCCTTCAATTCCCCAACATTTTCATTGTGCTCGAGCATACTACGAACCTTCTCAAGCAGTAACTACTCAAAGATCTGAGCAACCAGAATAAGCATACCATATGTCGGCCTCTCCCCGAGACCAAACAGTATTGACCAGCAATACTTCTCGACTTCAAGATGAACCTTTGCATTCGAGAAGTAGGGGGCTACACCAAGAAAGGAAAAGAATGATATGCTCCTTCCCGAAAGCCACATTTTTCTCAGATTTTGTTCTACGCATGCATGCGTTCTCTATTTGCAAACTCACGACCAGATGATCAGCGCCTACCTGCACTCATGCTCCCCGCTCGAGTTTACTTGCGGCTGAGCTTCATATTGTCCTCCCGCTCGAGTTTACTCGCAGTAGAGTTGTACACAGCGCCTATCTACGCTCATGCTCCCCGCTCGAGTTTACTCGCGGTTGAGCTTCATACTGTCCTCCCGCTCGAGTTTACTCGCGGTAGAGTTGTACACAACGCCTACCTGCGCTCATGCTCCCCGCTCGAGTTTACTCGCGGCTGAGCTTCATATTGTCCTCCCGCTCGAGTTTACTCGCGGTAGAGTTATACACAGCGCCTACCTGCGCTCGTGTTCCCTGCTCGAATTTACTCGCGGTAGAGTTATACACAGTGCCTACCTGCGTTCATGCTCCCCGCTCGAGTTTACTCGCGGTAGAGTTATATACAGCGCCTGCCTGCGCTTATGCTCCTCACTCGAGTTTACTCGCGGCTGAGCTTCATGTTATCCTCCAGCTAGGTTTTTATGACTTGTGAAATAAATGGCATTGTTCAATCTCCATTGATAGTTCATCTTGTAAAGTCAGTTGTTATCTCGATTATTCTCTTTTTCACGAGTAAGAGGTATCTTTGCTCGTGAAAAAGGGTTGGTGTTCGAGCATGTTATCTCGATTATTCTCTTTTTCATGAGTAAGAGGTATCTCTGCTTGTGAAAAAGGGTTGGTGTTTGAGCATGTTATCTCGATTATTCTCTTTTTCATGAGTAAGAGGTATCTCTGCTCGTGAAAAAGCGTTGCTGTTCGAGCATGTTATCTCGATTATTATCTTTTTCATGAGTAAGAGGTATCTCTGCTCGTGAAAAAGGGTTGGTGTTCGAGTATGTTATCTCGATTATTATCTTTTTCACGAGTAAGAGGTATCTATGCTCGTGAAAAAGGGTTGGTGTTCGAGTATGTTATCTCGATTATTCTCTTTTTCACGAGTAAGAGGTATCTCTGCTCGTGAAAAAGGGTTGGTATTCGAGCATGTTATCTCGATTATTCTCTTTTTCACGAGTAAGAGATATCTCTGCTCGTGAAAAAAGGTTGGTGTTCGAGCTTGTTATCTCGATTATTCTTTTTTTTCACAAGTAAGAGGTATCTTTGCTCGTGAAAAAGGGTTGGGGTTCGAGCCTGTTATCTCGATCATTCTCTTTTTCACGAGTAAGAGGTATCTCTGCTCGTGAAAAAGGGTTGGTGTTCGAGTGGTTCTTAGAATATACCTAAGAACAAGTGTTCACCTTTCTTACGTGCATGATATATATCTCTGCTCGCCAAAGGTAGTCCTGCTCGTAAAGTCGAGTACTGGGACTTGACCATGGCCCAAGTGGCGTTCTGCACGTTATAGAAGAGACGTATACAATCAAGTTATAAAGCGTACTGGTTAATTAACATATACAATGGTGGTCAAAAACGACTAAATTCGTGACTCATCCCAACACTTCTGTTATCTTGTTTACCAAGATGAAAGTGATTATGCCTCGGCCATCCCGAGAAATTAAAGAAGATTACGAGTGAATAGTACTCCTTACCCTCGAGATGAATCTCGAAGAATAATGAGTAGGGGGCTACTGATGTGCATATTTTGGATCCGCTAGCTACAAATGGCGTTTGGGCCTTGTTTAATGGCCCATTATATTTTACAAGATGTCCGAAGGATTGGGCCAGGCCTATGCGCAACGGGCTGAACCCATTCCCTCATGTATAAATAACCCCCTCTAGCTCATAGAGAGGGGTCTCTCCCTCTCTCTCTGATCTCTCTCTTTTTCTGATTGAGAATCACACACATACTTGGGCCCTAAGCACCCTCTTTTTGATACGTGTACTGATAAACACGCCGGAGGGTTTTTGGCGGGAGCCCTCCTCGCCGACTCACGGTGTTTATTTTACAAATATATAGCCAAATATCCACCACCGACGACAAGATGGCCGTCGGATGGCAACTCCGACGACCCACGTCCACCGTTACTTTCGGCACCACGGTATGATGCTTTTTTGGACGCATCAACTACCTTTTTAAAAAACTAGCAAATTCACATCTAAATGTCATTTAAAAAAAAAGAGTCAAATTGAGAAAGCAAATGAAATAGAGGGAATATTTAAAGAACATAAGTGTTAGTGTCTACAGTCTTTTCCTCACAATCTGGAACATTTTCCATTTGGAATTGGCAGCTTAACGTTTACGTACGTAGCTAAAAGCGAAAGACCACTAAAATATTTATGTTGAGAAAATATAATCCAAACAGCTATAGTCGGAGGATTTAATATCTTAAACTGGCAATGGGATTGATCTTTGATTAGTCTTGTCAATTGTAACCTAATACCTATTAATCCATCCAATTTATTAATATTTTTAAGTTGAAGCGGGTAACCCGTTTCGACCCAATAATATTAATGGGTCGCGTTAGAGCGGGTTGGACACGTTGCCCATTTTGACTTATGACTTTTTATGCTATAAATTTATGTTTTTTGGACGAAAATTGTGGGTTGAGACGGGTCGACTCACTTTAACCCGTTACACGTTTCAACCTGACCCAACTCATTTCAACCTGTTTGACATTTGGGTTCTAACGGGTTTCGACCTGTTTCAACCCATTACCCATTCCAACCCAACCCATCAAATTGTCAGGCCTAATAAAGATACAATACAAAAACAAAACTTTTATTATTGAAGAGAAAACTGTTTTTCTTGAGTACAAACAATCAAAGGCAACAACTATTTAAACAGAAAAGAAGGCCGCCAAAGGGAAAATACAATGTTGCCCTTAAATACCAACTAACAAAACTAACAGAGGATGGGAAAATAACACTCGACACCCCTAAAGTTACCAAAGACCAAGAAAAGAAAAGATTGACACGTTAGTCCTTGTAATTAGTGTCTTCAGTCTTATTGCTTTGAAGATATTCTTTGATTTTAACACCCCCTCTCAAGCTGGAAGGGGAGAAAAGATTCTTCACATGCAGCTTGCCAAGAAGATCAGAAAATTGGCAGTTAGGTAGAGCTTTAGTAAAGAGATATGCCAATTGAGATTGAGAAGCAATGCACTTAGTTGAGATGAGATTTTTCTGAATCATATTTCTGACAATGTGGCAATTGATTGCAATGTGCTTTGTTCTCTCATGGAACACTACATTGTCAACAATTTAGAGGGAAAATTTGTTGTCACGGAAGAAAGAGGCAGGTTTAAAGGAAGTGATTTGAAAATCCTTGAGAATGGCCATAATCCAAGTTAGTTCACAACAAGTATTGGCCATACTTTTGTATTCTGCTTCTAAAGAGGACCTGCTGACAGTGTTTTTGACACCGGAAATCGTAGTGTCATTCAAAGAGGTTCATGTATTGACCAAGACTCTTGAAGAATACAAAAGAAATACATTGAAGAATACAAAGAGATAAAGATTATTGGAGTTCCCAAGAATAAGATACACTAATCTACAACTTATGATTTTGTATGTAATCTTATCTTCTATATAAGTCATGTAATGTGAGAATGAGAAGAGGAAGAGATTATTTTGAGTGTTTATTTATAAAACATGGATTGTAGCTTTGTGCTCTCCTAAATTAGTTTTGTATCTCTTAGGTGGATTCCTTATAGTGGTGAACTAGCCTTCAACTCAATATCTCTTTGGTGGATTCCATTGGGTGACGAGTTTCCTAGTCATGTATCCTTGGCTGGATTCCTTAGGTGGTGGACATTTTCCTATCAATTTCCATTGTTTCAGATTTTTCCGGTATCAGTTTTGCTTCTTACTTTTCCATGATATAAGGGCTTGACCAAGGAATACACAGAATCCAGTGACAAATTTTCTGGTGATAGGACAAGAGGCCCAATTTAAATCACAGTAGGCGGTGAGGGTTAAGGGGTTATTCAGAAGGTAGAAGAGACCTTGTCCTGGACTACCTTTAGGTACTTTACCAGTCTTAGGTCAGCTTTCCACTGATCAAAAGTAGGATTAGCCATGAAATGACTTAATATATGTACTCCATAAGCAATAATTGGTCTGGTTATAGTGAGGTAGATCAACCTTTCTATTAACCTTCTGTATTGGGCAGGATTACTTATAGGAGGTCTAGAATTGGAGGCTAATTTGTGATGCTGTTTGATTGGGGTGAGCTTTGGTTTGGCATCTAGCAAACCACAATCAATAATGATGTCAACAGTGTACTTCCTTTCATGTAAGTATATTCCTGATGAGTTTCTAGCAATTTCAAGGCCAAGAAAGTATCTGAGATCACCTAAGTCCTTTACAGGAAACTTGGTGTGGAGATGATTTTTGACTTTAGTAATCAAGTCTTTATTGGTGCATGTGATGAGTAAATCATCAACATAGACTAATACAACAACAAATTCCTCTTCAGCCTTCAATGTGCATATAGTATGGTCATTAGAAGATTGGATGAAGCCAAACTGAGAAAACGTGTTTGAAAATTTTTCAAACCACTGTCTTGGGGCCTGTTTTAGGCCATATAGGGATTTGTGAAGTTTGCACAAAATGGTTTATTTTTCTGAAGATAGGCTGTGACAACACCCTAGAGGAAGATCCATATAGACTTCTTCATGTAGGTCCCTATGTAAGATTGCATTTGAAACATCCATGTTAGTAATGTTCAAGTCCTTTGAGGCTATAATAGAGAGAAACAATCTAACTTATTTCATTTTTGCTACTGGAGCAAATGTCTCAAAATAGTCATTTCCTTCCACTTGTGTGAATCCTTTTGCAACTAGCCTTGCTTTATACTTGTCCACACTCCCATCTGCTTTATACTTTATTCTAAATATCCATTTTGATCCCACTTTGTGTTTCTTCTCAGGAAGATATTCCACAGTCTAGGTTTTATTGATTTCTAGTGCTCTTAATTCATCTTCCATGGCTTGACAACATAAGGGATCTTTAACTGTCTGCTCAAAGGATTGAGGTTCACAGGCATTAGCAATTTTTGAGGAGAACGTACACCTTGTAGTTAGTATAAACTTGACTGAAATTGCAGAATTTTTCAAAAGAGTGAGAAGATGTACCTTTTATATTTCATGCAGTGTGTGTTTGCAGGTGAGTAGGCAGACCTGTGTAATCTTTAAACTTAGCAAGTATAACATTGTTTCTTATAGGTCTGTGATTTATAGTTTCATTTAGATTGGATTCAGGAGTATTATTGATGGGTTCAGTATTCAGATTAGGTAATTCATTGGGAGAGTCTTCTTACACAGTGGAGGTTTGTAGACCATCATTATCTATAGAAGTGGGTAAATCAGTAGTAGGAAACAACTTGTTATTACAGTTGGTAGTTTGTTTGATGAGTTTGAAAGGAAACACATCTTCACAGAAGACTATATCTCTGCTAAAGAAGGTTTTACGGGTAGTGATATTGTAGAATTATAGGCTTTTTTAGAAGTAGCATAAACAAGGAAAACATATTTTTAAGATCTGGGCATATGTTTGTCTTTGTTAAGAGCCAAGGTGGAGGCATAACACAAGCAGCCAAGGGTTTTGAGGTGGTTGTAATTAGGAGGATTTCCATGGAGGACTTCAAAAGGGGTTTTGAAGTTTAAAATAGAATTAGGAAGTCTGTTAATGTGGTAAGTGGCAGTGAGAAGGCAGTTGTAGACACCCCAATATCATACCCCTGGTATGTAACATGACATAAAATATCAAGACCAGTTAAAAGAACTAACGGATGTCAAGTTACATGGTTTAAAATGCAAAAGATGCAAAAGAAAAGAAGGATGCATAAACAGTGGATTGCAGGGGGCCAAAGTGCCAAAATTGGAAATGAAAAGGTAATGGACGCTGCCCCAAGCCCAGTTGGGCGCTGCGCCCACCAAGACTATGGGATGCGCCCACTTTACCCCCTGCACTGTAGCTTTTGGCTTTTGGTGCAATTCTCTCAGAACGCGGTACAAGCTACTCAGGCACGGTTGATAAAACTTAAGGACGAAGGAATCCCAAATCCTCGGCTATAAATAAAGCCTCTCGGTCTCGGAATTTCATACACTTCACGCAGTAGTTTGTGAAAGTTCTCCCGAGAGAACGCTGAGGTTATTTCCTCTCCAGCCCCGAAGCTCTGTCAAATCTCCCCCAAACACTAAAACTCTCCGGCCAAAGTGAACCATGGCTACCCAACTAGGTTTCCGCCCTATTTCACCGGTTCCAAAAACCCAAAAAGAGCAGTTGCTCTGCCCGAATCTAGACGTCAAATCCAGCCAAAACAAGCAGTTGCTCTGCCCGATTCGAGACGCAATATCAAGTAAAAGCAAGCTGTTGCTCTGACCAAATCCAGACACCAAAATCAAGCAAAAGCAAGCAGTTGCTCTGCCCGATTTCAGACTCAGCAAGCACGCAAAGCAAGCAAGCAAAAGCAAGCAATTGCTCCGCCCGGATCCTGAGGCAAAAATCAACTTTCGGAAGCAGTCACTCTGCCCGAATCCCCGCAACAGCAAAACAACATAAAAAAGACTTCCTTTCTCAAAAGGACGGGGGAAGCACATCTAAAACCGCCTAGTGGACTTAAGCCCAAGCATACCGGGTTCAGACACTCACGTTCCGGGCGGTAAGTTCTGTCCCCGTAGTTATCTATTATAATCTATAAATTAAATGTAAATATCTAATTAAGTTTTATTTCGGTTTATACTTTAAATGTAATAATAGTTATATTTCTTTTCTGTTTAAATTAGTTTCTTTTCTGTCTTTTCTTTAAATGTAATAATAGTTATATTTTCTTTCAGTTTAATTAATTTCTTTTCTGCACATACATTAAATATAGAAATGGTTATGTTTCTTATTAGTTAATAAGATTCTTTCCTGCTTTTACGTGTAATGTAAATAAAGTTTGTTATTAGTATAAATATTTATTCATAAAATAGCTTATAAAAATGTTGTAATTGTTTTTTAAATTGTATTATTTCAGTTGTAATTTTCTTTTCTTTTCTTTAATAAATGTAAAGTAATTTCTTTTTAATTCCTTTTTATATATATAAATGTTTTGTT
The DNA here is from genome assembly GCA_013146195.2 of Codonopsis lanceolata. Classification (NCBI taxonomy): domain Eukaryota; kingdom Viridiplantae; phylum Streptophyta; class Magnoliopsida; order Asterales; family Campanulaceae; genus Codonopsis; species Codonopsis lanceolata. The sequence continues at coordinate 13,622,636 of CM028378.1, read as the reverse complement.
CCGAGCCAAAGTGTATGAAATAAAGCAAGCATATTGACAAACCCATTGTGAGACCGAAATGGCGAGTTGGATGCCTAACCCCTTCCCACCTCGTAAATTAGCCTCCAAATCATTTTACAAATCTGGTTACTTTTGGTTTTTCTTTGTTTTACTTAAAATAAAGATAACGACTCTTTTCAACACATTTTGAGTCCACAAAATGAGGCCAAACGTATTTCACGTGCTTAAAAGGTTTCGAAACCATCCCGCCTTTCAGTGGCGCGGATCCGATTAAAAACGGGGCACTCACAGCAGTCTCCCTAAAAATGAGTAGGATGGTTAGCTTGATATTTGAGGGCTCTAGCAAGTTCCAATAGGTGTTTGTGTTTCCTCTCAGCCCTACCATTTTGTTGAGGGGTTTCAGTGTAAGAGCTTTAATGAATGTTACCTAAGGAGTCAAGGAGAGAGTTCATACAAGAGTTAAAGAACTCAATTCCATTATCAGATCTGATTTCTTTAATAGTTTTGTTAAATTAAGTATTGATCATGGAGAGGAAGGTTTGCATAATGTGATAAACATTGGCATTAGGTTTAAGCAGGATAGTCCAAATGGCTCTAGTGTGGTCATCAACAATAATGAGGAAGGAGTTGTAGACTTCATTAGTAGGATGCCTATAAGGTCCCCACACATCACAATGAAGGAGATCAAAGGAAGAGGTCTTGTGGGATTTGCTTAAACTGAAAGGTTTTCTAGTCTGTCTAGCAAGGTGACGTATGTCACAATTGAAGTTCTTATAGTTTTTAAAATTTAGGAAACACAAAGAATCAATATATTTCATAGATTGTAGAGGTAAATGACCAAGTCTTTTATGCCATAACTACACATGATTACTAGTAGAAGGACTTAAATAGACTTCATTGTTTATAGATTGAGTAAAAACATTATTAGACATGCTAAAACAAGAATGAGCAACATTGAGATTTTTGATGTTGATGTCCACTTGAGACTGAGGAGGCTCAAGTTTATATAGGCCTTCAGCAAGTTTACCAATCACCTTTATTACTGTCTTGGCATGGTCTTGAACACAACAAAGATTGGCAGAGAAGATAAGATTATACTTAGAGTGCTGAATGAATTTACTACCAGATAACAAGTTGAATTGAAATTATGGAGCAAAGAAGACATTATACAAAGAAATATCACTAGTCAATTTAACAGTGCCTTTATGAGTGATTTTGGAACTCTTTCCATTATGTAAGTGAATAGAGGATTGGATGTGAATGAGATTAATGAGAGAAGAAAAAGACTTGGTTATATGATCAGAGGCTTCTGTGTCAATTATCCAATCATTTAAGTTTCCATTATAATTGGATATGCACAAAGGGTTGGCATATTTAGGTATAGGAAAGTGTTTACCTGCCATATGGATATCAACATTATTGAGAGGAGAGCCCATTTCAATACAGTTGGCTATGGGATTGAGCATAGATAGAAGTTGAGCAAACTGATCCTTTGTGAATTGGTCACTGATGTTGGAGTTGTTCCTTAGTGCTGCAGAATTAGTAGAGATAGTAGTCTTCCATTTACCTTTATTCTTTGGCATCCTTGAAAGATCAGGTTTGGTACCATATAGAGGGTGCCAGTCAAGGTAACCATGAAGAAAGAAACATTTGTCTTTAGGATGAGAGTCTCCATGGCAGAACTCACAGAAATATTTTCCTTTTGAAGTGCTACCATTGTACTGAGTGTTCATTCCTGAATTTTGGCCAGGTTTGTTGAATTTGTTATTTTCATTGTTGTTGTTGTTGTTGTTGCTAGATTTTCCAAATAAGGCTGTTAAGATATCTGATTGGCCAAAAGAAGAACCACATTGTCTTTGACCCTCTTCATGGATGAGCATTGAAGCAGTCTTAGATAGGGAGGGCAAAAAGACCATTCTGAGTATTTGACCTCTCACATCAGTATAAGTGTCTGAGAGGCCCATGAGGAATTGAGTGAGATTGTATACAAGCTCAAAATCTTCACAGAGTTTGGAGGCATCACAGGAATAGTTGTAGATGCAATTGGGAATTGGGAGGAGATTTTGCAACTTATCCCAATAACCTCTGAATTTGCTAAAATATGCATTGACGGATGTGAAATCTTCACAGATTTTGTAACTCATCCCAATAACCTCTGAATTTGGAGGCACCACAGGAACAGTTACAGATGCAATTGGGAATTGGGAGGAGATTTTGCAACTCATCCCAATAACCTCTGAATTTGGTAAAATATGCATTGATGGATAGGGTTCCTTGGGTGGAAAGGGCCATGTTCTTTCAAATTTAATAAAGTTTTGGGGTATCACTTTGAGAGTATCTCGAGACAAGATTTTCCCACATTTCACAAGAGGTGGGAAAGTAAACAATACTTTGGCGAATTTCAGAATTGACAGAATTGAGAAGCCAATAAATGACCATGGAGTTGCATCTATCCCAAGAACTGATGTATTTAGAATTTGATTAGGGTTTTTTGAAAGTGCCATTGATCATGCCAAGTTTATTCTTGGCGGATAAGGCAATGGTGATTGCAAGTTTCCATTGGGAGAAGTTGCAGTCAGTGAGGAGATCGAAAACAAGAGTTATCACTGGATGATCATGAGGATGAAGGAAGAGAGGATGACCAGGGGCAATTGAAAAGTAGATTCAGGGAAGTCATACAAATATGTGGAATTGGATGTGGTGTTTTGAGTGTTGTTGGTGATTTGGGTGGAAGGAGATGAATTTGGATTTGGTTCAATCATGGAGATGAATTAGAGGGAGAAACAAAAATGGGAGAGAACATATTAAAAAAATTGAATCAAGAAAAGAATAGAAGAAATGTAAACAGAACTCATACCAAATGGCTGAGAACAAGAAATCCAGTGATAAACATCAATGGCTTCTAAAGATAGATTTGAAGAAGACGAACATAAATCGAGGCAGGATAAAAGGCAGTTCAGTGGCTCTGATACCATGATAAAGATACAATACGAAAAACAAAATTTTTATTATTGAAGAGATAACTGTTTTTCTTGATTACAAACAATCAAAGGCAACAACTATTTAAATCGAAAAGAAGGCGACTAACAGCCAAAGGGAAAATACAATGTTGCCCTTAAAGACCAACTAACAAAACTAACAGAGAATGAGAAAATAACACTCAACACCCCTAAAGTTATTGATGTGGCAAAAATACAGCTTGGGCCGTCCGTGTGATGGATAGGATATATGGGCTTGATCTGCTTCCTTGAACCTGATTAAGATCACGAAAACACCTTAGTGGGAATGCAAGGCTTGGCCTCGTGAAACAACTCCGGCGTGAGAGTAAGTATTATGCGAAAAAGTCAAAAGAAAATTTGACAAAGGTTCGAGGCTCAAGAAAGGATGTGTACCTTGAACATGGTTTATGGAGGGGTATTTATAGGCCCCCGATGACGTAAAATCCTTGTGGGATTCAGTTTCCATAGTTATCCAGGCAATTAAGCAGAAAATCCCTAAATTACAGGCATGATAGGCGACTGGCCGTGTGAATATAGAAGCAGATATGACAAGTGTCCTGCTCGGATAAGGAAACCTTTGACTTGTCTTGGAGATCAAGTTTTCGAGGCTCCCTACTCGATACGTGCCCGGGCGAGTAAGGCTTAGCCCGACTATATGATGTAGACTTGTTAGAGACAAGTATAAATCCCAGGCCTGGCCTCTGGTTGGGCATGCATGGCTAATGCTCGACCAAGTTTTGACGGGTGCCCTAGTACTCTCTACTCCGTGCCCTTTAGCTCTGGCGAGTATTTATGCTCGGAGCGGGGAGCGTTTATGCTCGGTGATTGATGCTTTTGTATCGGGCTTCAACACTTGTGAATTTCTAAGTGGATCACGGTCAGGAGAGAAGGCAAACTGGCAAAAGATTCTGGAACCTTGGTGGAAGACAACTGGAGCGTATTGAGGAAGCGTGCCGTTAGGAGTACAGTAGGGCGAGTAGGCAAGGAGGCGCGTGAGCAATCAGAGAATTGCATGACTTGATGGGGCATGGTTTACGAAGCAACGCATTAAATGCCCGCGTGCTGGGGTAACGTCGGCCATCCTCTTGAGCGTTGTTTTGACGTCTACTTTCCCCCCAAAACCCAAAAATCCCGCCTATAAAAGGCCGGCCCCTCTCCTTTCCTTCTTTTTACCGCTTCCGAGTTTTCTTTTAGAGAGAGAAATTTCCAGAGAGCTCTTTGTGTTCTTGCTGTTGCCTTGAGTATTCTTGATTCCGATGTCTTCGCTTCTAGTTTCCGACCGGCGTTTGCACCCAAAGTTCGTGATCTTTCTTTGTCCTTGGTTTCATCGGTCTGCTTTCCTGAATATGTGAAGAAACCTTTCATTCGCTTTCTGACAATAAGTGATTCTCTCATTTTTCCTAGTTTGTTCTTCATTTTTCTGGGTTTACTGAAGATTTCTGGGTTTATCTTCTTCATCTCCATGCATTTCTGGGTTATACTCTTAAGCCAGAACTTGACCTTAGATAGAGATCGAGGAAAATACTGGGTGGCCTTGTTCGCTAGGCGAGCAGGGCTCCTTGTTGTACCTAGACTTAGAAATTTTTTCCCTTTTTGCTTCAATTGTCCGAGCAAAAATTTGACTTTTCTTCTTCGATCTCTTTTGTAGATATGTCTGGAGATTCAGATAGTGACATGGAAGGCTTCAGCTATGGTGGGCAGAACGACCCCCTGAGCAGCGAGAAGAGTCCTTCTTTGGACTATGTGCTGGAAGAAGGAGAGGAGTCTGTGGTCGGAAAAGCCATTCATGGGCGTGCGCCCGCACTGATGGTAGACCTTGTTGATTCCTCCAGCAGGCATGACCCTTCTGGAGAGGAGAGTGTTGAAGGCGGAAACGCTGGCGGGTAGGGCCCCGAGCAGCTAGTTGATAGGGTTGATCCCGTGGTTGAGGAAGTGCGTCCCGACCAAAGGGAGGTGGCTGAAGGAGCCTCTGAACCAGACGAGGTAAATGAGATGCCTTTTACTCGGCACATGAAGAATACTGGTCGTTCTCAAGTTGAGGCCATACTTGGTGACGAGGCTGAGGGCGAAGAGGATGAGCCTAACTGGCTTGTGAACGTTGATAAGAGTCGGTATGCCGCTCAGTGGGCCTCTCTGGACACAACAGATAAGGTGACCGCCTGGCTCACTTCCCTTGGCATTGATTTAAGAGATTACCGAGCGAACAAGATGGACCTGCCCACGGGTGTTGAGTTATCCCACGAGCTCGGTGATGGACTTCTATTCTTCGTCGACTTTATTTAGGTGGGGCTACGCCTTTCGTTGGAGACCTTTTTTGTGGACTTCTTGCTTGAAGTCAACACCTTACCTTGCGACCTTATGTTGAACATGGTTTAGGCAGTTATAGCCTTCACGGTGGCTTGCCGTTTGCTGGTCTTCAAGCCGGATATGTATCTCTTCCGGAAGCTCTTCATTTTTACACCTAGTACCGGAGGACGGATTGGAGTTAGGTCCAACTCCAACCTTTTGAGGCTCCTGAGTGATGTCCCGGGCAAGGTCGAGGCCTGGGACAAGAGAGTCCTTATAATAGATTCTCGAGTGGGGTGGCCGCTGAAGCCAACGGCCAGCAGAGAATTGAAGGCCCCCAAAGTCTCCAAAGACTGCTCTCAGGGGAGGGTGCTCGGTTGCAGGCGTTAAAGACTGCTCTCGGGGTCCGCAAAGAGAAGAAGAAGCGAATAGGCCAGGAATTCCTCGCTCAATTGGAAGGAGCTAGTCTGCAATCCTCGTAATCTTTGTTTGGTCGCCATGGTTCGAGCAAAATTGCCCGGGTGGTGCCCCTTTTAGAACACGAGGCTAAAAAGATTCATCCATACTGGGGTGACTGCCACGGGTAGAAATTCAAAAAAGAGTGTGATGCATGTCAGTTGCTTGATGTCGGGGTGAGCTGTCAGCCAGTGTTTGAAGATGAAAAGGGTTTCCCACTGGTTGTTATTATTTTCCTTGTCTCATTCATATTTTGCTTTTGGTCACCGTACTAATCACCTTTTACTTTGATTTATGAATAAGGAACCTTGCCCTTTTGAAGTAGAAGAAGAAGCAGGCCGACCAACAGACAACTGTTCTGAATGGCAAGGGACCTCAGGACTTGCCTAAGGTCCCCTTCACTCTTCCAGCCAAGAAGACTCACGCACCGGCCAAGGCTCCCAGCCCGGTCAAAAGAGTTGTGGCTCCAAAAGCTCCTGCCCACGAGGACAGGGAGGTCACCAAGGCTGTGATTGATAAGGTTGCAGAGATTTCCGTTCCCGCGATTACTAATGCCCCTGCTGCCAAGGACACCAAAGCATTGGGTGAAAGAAAAAAGGGATGAAACTCATCCCCCTGCCCGGATCGTGCGTCAACGTGGTTCAGGTAGTTTCTTCTAGTTCCTCGACTCAAGACGAGACTGCCACATAGAGGTAGTCGGGCTTTGAATTGCCCTTTACCACCAGCGCTGCCCGATCGCTTGTAAAGGAAATTACTGGTGATATCCCAATGCTGTGGGGTATCGAATTGAATACCCACGGTAGCCCTCGAGGCCCGTTGGGTAAGGGCGTTATTGAGCGGGCTTTGTACGACAGCCTGGCGCTTGATTGAGAAACTATTGGTCACGTGCTAGTCAAGAACGTTAGTCTCTACCCGAGTGAGGTAAGAGAAAATAGAGCCTTTCGATTTGACTTTGTCTGTATTCGTGCTAACCTCTTTATATCTTGCTTGCAGATTGCCTCAACCTGCACCAACTTGTATCATTGTTATACCGAGGAGAAGATGGCTCGCAAGAAGGCCGAGGCAAACAATGCAGACCGGGATGGCCTACTGAAGAAGAAAATCGAGCAGGTTTCTTCCCTGTCCCAGCAGCTAAAAGAACAAAAGGCCACTACTAATCAGAAGGAGGTCGAGCTTCTTGAGTGCAATCTGCTGCTGGTCGCTCAAAATAGCACCCTGGCCGCTGAGAAAACGGAGCTGGTGGGCCAATTGAAAAAAGAGCAGACCATAGTTGAGGCGGTGACCAAGTAGAAGGAGCAGCTGCAGGTTGAGGAGGATGCTCTAAAACTACAGGCGGTCAAGGATGCAAAAACGGTGGCCGACCTGATGAAGAAATTGTCCGCGGTGAGGGAGAGGGCGGTACAAGATTTCAAGAGCTCCTCGGATTTTGAGGCTGCCGTGGATGAGGCCATTATCCCTTACTTTTCCCACAACACCAATCACATCCCGAGGATGCTCACCGACAATGGCGGGGTGGACATGCAAACAATGGCGGAATGGGATGTGCTCAACCCATACGCTGACGCTGCTCACCAGTTTCACGACTTGGTCCCTTTCACCGAAGAGGAACTGGAAATCCTTGCCAAAGGCGACGCTGAGGCTGGACGCGAGCCTTGGGTCCCGTCGACTCCCTTGGCCGTGAATGTTTGCTCGCTGATCGAGGCTTTAGAGTCTGAGGATCAAACTTTGAAAGAGAATGAGCAGATACTAGAGGAAGCCGCTTCCAAGGCCACTGAGGATGAGGCTGTCCTCAAGGAGCTGAACGCTTAGTATGAAATGCAGTAACGGGCCAGCGCTAAGAATCTTCCTCCTCCCTCGGACCAAGTTTAGACTAGGAACATCTTTGTTCGACCTACGTGCCAATGTTTTTTTATTTCCACTTGTAATATTGCCCATCTTAATGGAAATTTTGTTTTTGCTCGATCATTGTTCTTTTTAGGTGTATTTTTCCTGCATCTGATTAGTACTAGTATGCATGTTTATGAGCACAAGTATAGGGCGAACAGTAACTTAAAAATAGTTTCAATTGGTGCAAATAGTAACTTAAAAATAATAGGCTAATTTAAGCGAACATATTATTTTAAGCTCGAGGGTCCGGGGAAGCGATCTTACTCGGACCAAGTGCTTGATTCTGGCCAAGGCTTTGAACGGGTATGACTTCTATTGCCCTGAGGCGAGCATCATGAAGACTTCCTAGCAGGCATTGCCCAACTCTGAGCAGCGACCAGCTAACCGGGTCAGGCCCTGCCCGAAGTTTGCACGTCGAAACTGCTACTAGTATATCAACTAGGTATAAAGATATACGACTAATAGTGTTGCTCGGTCACTATAGGAATCCGAGGTAGTTAGACGTTACCTTATGGGAATGGCCCCTACCGACTTGCGGGCATCCCAGTTCGTGAATCGAGCATGGCCCTACCTTGCTCGCTAAGAGGGTAAGGAATGTTCATAGATACTCGGGTATAGTGGAAGGTTGACCGGGCAGGGCCCTACCTACTCGGCTTGCGATTAGATTTTGCCAAGCAATCCGAAAACAATTTATAAATGACAAAAATAATTTGAACTAACAAATATGAATAACTTGCCTTTTTTATTGATAAAATGATGATGACCCTCAACAGAGCTGAGGGTCTTGCTCGTTTGTACAATGAGACTTGCTCAATGGTAGTACTTTTTCAAGTGATCTGCGTGCCAAGGATGTTTCAAGTCTTTGTCTTCTTGTGTCCACAGTGTGTATGTGCCTTCTCTAAGTATTCCAGTAACTTGAAAAGATCCTTCCCAGTTCGGCGAGAGCTTTCCCCTTTATGCTCGGTGACCGGTGACCTCGATCTTTTGAGTACCCAATCCCCCGACCATGAATGATCTTTCCCAGACTCGCTTGTCGTGGTGAGCCTTTACTCACTGCTTGTAATTGACCATCCTTAGTCGCACATCCAACCTTCTTTCTTCGAGCAGGTCAAGATTTATTGCCCGATCGAGCAAGTTTATTGTTTTGCTCGTTGTAGTAGTAAACTATGTAGCTTGGCAAGGCCATCTCTACGGGGATCATAGCTTTGGATCCATAGGTAAGCGCGAACGGAGTCTCCCCTGTTGGACCCCGGACAGTAGTCCTGACCGCCCATAAAGCTGATGGTAGCTCTTCTACCCATTTTCATGCTTGCCCCTCTAAGTTCCTCTTGAGTGCGTGCAAGACTTGTGTATTCCCAGCCTCTTTTTGGTTGTTGCCTTGTGGGTAAGCTACGGATGACTGCCAATGTTTGATATCTAGACGAGCACACTCTGCCGTGAACTTGTCCGAGAATTGTGTATCGTGGTCGGAGATGATTGCCCGCGGTAGGCCGAATTTACACCATACTTGATCGTGGATGAACTTGATGATATTAGCCTTTGAAATGGTGGCTTGTGGCTTTGCTTTGATCTACTTTGTGAAATAGTTGATGGTGACCACTGCGTACTTGTACTTGTACTGTGCTAGGGAAACAGACCGATCAAATCAATTTCCCACATATCGAAAGGCTAGGCAGCGACCATCGGGGTTTGCATAGTGGAGGGCAACCTCGGAATGTCCGCGTACCTCTAACAATTGTCACATTCTCTTTATGCATCCCTCCTGAGGATGATCCAGTAATATCCTGTAGGATTTTCTCTGCTAGGGCTCGGGTTCCCGGATGGCCACCGCATTCTCCTTCATGGACCTCAAACATGACATTCTCAGTTTACTCTAGGGGAACACAACGAAGCATAGGTCTGACCTTAGATCGCTTGTATAAGATTCCCCCAACTACCGAGTACCGACAAGCCTGGTTTCTAACTATTGTATATTTAACTTTGTCTGCGAGTAGGATTCCTTCCTCGATGTAGTCCTTGTAGTCGTCAATCCAGCTCCTGCTTACTGGTTCAATATCCATTATTATTGGTCTGTCGATGGCCAGAGTGTCTAAGTGCTCGATCATGACCGATGGATTTAGTAGTGCTAGACTTGCCTCAGCGATCTTGGATAGATAATCTGCTCATATGTTGTCTGCTCGATCAATTCTGATGATCTCTCAGAACTTGAAATTTTTCAAGATTTCCTTGACAAGCTCGCAATATTTTACCAAGGAGGGGTGATGCACCATATACTCCCTCTAGACTTGTTTCACCACTAGCTGTGAATCCGAGCACACTGTGACCGCTTCTACGCCCATATCTACTGCGAGGTCAAGACCAGCAATCATTGCTTCGTATTCGGCCACGTTGTTGGAGGCGGAGAACTTGAATCGTAGGTCCAACTCGAACTTTGTAACCTGGTCGGGAGCTATGAGAAGGATGCCAGCTCCGCTCCTGACCTTGCTTGCTGCTCCATCCACATAAAGATCCCAACAATAGGCCGGTCGAGGCATTGGAAGCTGCTCGTGCCCGAGCTCTGTTGGCTGTTGGACTTTAAATTCCTCTTGTTGAGTGAAGCTTGTCTCGACCAAGAAATCAGCCAAGGCTTGAGCTTTGATTGCTCGCCTGGGCTGGTAGTCGATGTGAAATTATGTGAACTCGATTGACCAGTTGAGTAGTCTCCCTGATGAATCGGGCTTGTGCAGGATTTTGTGCAGTGGTGCGTCTGTGTATACTATGATTACATGTGCAGAAAAATAAGCCCTTAATTTTTGGGCAACTATGATAAGCGAGTAGACTAATTTTTCTACATTAAAATAACGACCCTCAATAGGACTGAGGGCCTTTGATACATAGTACACATGTTTTTGTATGTCTAACTTCTCCTTAACTAAAACAGCGGCCACAGCCTGGTCTGTGGCTGCTAGATACACATATAAGGGCTACCCGGGCACGGGGCTTCTAAGGAGGGGCGGCTTGCCAAGATATTCCCTGAGCTGCTCAGGGGCTTTGGCGCAGTCTTCGTTCCACTCGACCCCTTGTTGCCGCGCAGGATCTTAAAGAATGGCATATATTTCTCTGCTGATCGGGAGATGAAGCGACCAAGGGCAATGATTATGTCGTTTAATCGTTGGATTTGTTTGATGCACTGGGTTGTTCCATCTTGATCAATGTCTGGATCTTCTCCAGGTTTGCCTCTGTCCCCTGCTGGTTGACCATGAAACCATGGAACTATCTTGCTCGGACCCCGAACACGTACTTGCTTAGATTAAGCTTCATGTTATGTTTGCGCAGATTGGCAAACGTTTCTTAAAGGTCAAGGGTTTGGTCGCGGCTTCTGGTCTTGATGACCATGCCATCAATATAAGCCTCCATGATGTTTCTATCGAACTGTGAGTCGAAGACTTTGTTGACCATGCGTTGATAAGTGGCCCCTGCGTTTTTCAGCCCGAAGGGTATCATTTTGTAGCAGTGCAAACCTCCGCCTACCCGGAAAGCAGTTTTAGCCTTATCTTGTTCGTTCATCTTGACTTGGTGTGACCCTGAGTACGCATCCAGAAAACTGAGCATTTCAAAGCCGACTATAGCGTCGACGAGCACATCAATGCGCGGCAACGGGTAGCAATCCTTCGGGCAAGCTTTATTGAGGCCTGTAAAGTCGACACACATGCGCCACTTATCCTTGACCTTTTTGACCATTACCACGTTCGCCAGCCAGGTCGGATACTGGATCTCTTTAATAATGTCAACCTCCAGGAGCTTTTCAACCTCTGTTTTGATCGCTGCACTTTTCTCTGACGAGTACTGCCTTGGTCGTTGTTGAATTGGACGAAAAGTTGGGTCCATATTTCAGTCGTGGTGGGCAACACTCCCACTGACCCCCTGTATGTCTTCAACGGTCCACGCGAACACATCTAGGCTGCTCTTGAGTTGATCGATCAATTTGTCCCAAGTTTCGAGAGGCATGGTCTTCTCGAGTTTATTTTTTTGCTCGGGGTGGGCAGAATTGATAACGATTTTTTCCAACTCATCTTGTGGCTGGAACTCAGGCTCGTCCTGTACTTGTAAAGTGTCCAACTTGATACCTTGCGTGGGGGGGATGCTCAGCCTTACGCGCAAGGATCGTCGGTGCTAGAGCTTGCACGATATCATCAATTTCCATAAGGTCAGCCGTTTCAGATGGTTCCCTGAGCTCAATATTGTTTATGGAGACTGAGCCTGAGACAGTGCTGGTTATAGTCTCTTTTTCGGAGACAGTAACTGTGTGCTCGGGAGTGTCCACGATCACTTTCTGCTTCTTTCTCTAGGAATCCCGAACATACTCCCACATTGCCCCCGGGGCTTGCTGTTGAGTATACCAACCCCATCTTCTGTGTAAAACTTAGCCTTTTGATGGGGGATGTAAGTGACAATCTGGAATTTGGCCATGGCCGGAGCACCCAGGATGCAGTTGTAAGCGGACTTAAGATCGATCACCAGGAACGTGATCATCTCTGTCCGTGTTTGTACTCCATCTCCCATGAAAACCTTCAGCTCGATGGTGCCCTTAACACTTACTTGATGGTTGGTGAAACCTTCAAGCTTTCCCAGGTACGGCTTGAGGCGGGTGTCCGATAACTCCAAGCCCTTGAAACAGGAGTAGTGCATGATGTCTTTGCACGCTCTCGTGTCCAGCAGTACCCTGTGAACCTGCCAATTGTTCACAAGGCAAGAAATAACCAACGGTTGCTCGGATGCCAGAGGGGTGCTCGCTGCGAGTGAAGAAGATGTTAGGTTCCCCTACCCGCTGTACTGTTGGGACGTTTATAGCTTTAGACAGGGAGTATGCTTCCTGAGCTGAGTGTTAGACGGGAGATCCTTTTCAATCATGTTTACCACCCCTTGTATCTGAGGGGCCTGGCCGCTTCTTCCTCTCGGGGGTCTTCCCTACCGGTCATTATTGGCATTATTGCTCGCGCCCTGATTTCTTTTGAAGCAATCCAGCTTGCCCGCGTTGATAAGTTTTTGAATCTCCCATTTCAATACATTGCATTCCTCTGTAGTGTGACTGTTGTCATGATGATAGTCACAATATTTGGTGTTGTCCCTGGTATGAGCGAACTCAGGGTCAAGCGGGTAGGGCACTGGCAAAACATCCCCGACCTGGAACATAATCTCTTCTCGGGTAGTGTTCAGCGGGGTGAATTATGACTCCCTGAATCTTTGGCCAGAGGTAGAAGCACGCCTTCTGTCTCTGCGTGGGCAGTTGTTGCCCTCTTGGCTCTGGTCAACTGGCGTGGCCGAGCTGTCCTGAGTCTCATCCTTTCCCTTGGGCTTATCACCCTTAGTATTCTCTGTTGAGCAGAACATATGCAACTTTGCCAATAGCCCTGCTTTGATGCGCTCGGGTTCATGGTTAGAATAGTTTCAGCGGGCCTGCCTTCATATTATTGAGATAGCAGAACGTGATCTCGGGATCACTGGTGGTCGTTACCTATTCGAGCATTTCTTCAAACCGTTTGAGGTAGCTGTTATATGACTCATGGTCGCCCTGCTTGATCTTGTTGAGATCAAATCAATTCTTGGGTTACTCGCCGTCGTGCCGAACTCTTCCAGGAACTTTTCTCGGAGTACTTCCCAGCTACCAATAGAGCCCCGGGGAATTCTTCCCAACCATGACTGCTCTTTGCTCTGGAGAGCGCTCTCGAAGGCTCATATTTTCAGAGCCTCTACATCCATGACCATTCGAATCTGTGCCTCGAATGATCTGGGCTGCCCTCCAGCGGCTTTATGGCTCCATAACAGGGCTTGGCCACGGTCATGTTAGCCATTTGTTTGGCCATGTCTTTTTTCATGTCTTCCATCTGTTCGGACAAACGTTTTTCTGCGTCCACTGTGAGCCTGGACGAACGGGCATACTCTGACTGCTGACTGCCTACTCCCCTGTAATGTTCGGCAGCTGGAGGGCAGAAGGTTGGGTCATAGGAAGCTTCCACTTCCCACTCGACTCAAGCCCTGTGCCTTGGCCGATGTCCCTCTACCTCCGCGTATTTTATGGCTCTGCAACAACTGTGGCCTTCTCCCCGGGCATGATGATCATGTCGACGGTGATGTCGGTGGGATGGATTATGGCGGCTATACCTGCTTTCCGCCTGATCGTCTGCCCTCTTCTCTTCATTCGCCTGCTCCGAGGGTACATGAATGATGGAGGGAATTCACCTGCTCGGAGCGAGCAATTGTTGGGAGGCCTGGTTGCCACCAACAAGTGATGGATTGCTGAGAGCGTGCAACACCAAATCTGCAACTGGGACCGAGGCACGGCCCAAGGCGAGCAGTTGTTGATTGAGCGCATACATCTTATTATAATACTCTACCTGGACTTGTAGGGCAGCAGCCTATTGGTCAGGGGTCTGTCCGGGCAAGCTCACTTGGCTTCCCTGATCGTTTTCTCACTTGCGATTCAACTGTACCCTGAGGTCTTGAGCCTGAGCATCCTATTGCTCGTTGATGACTTGGCGAGCATCTCGTTGGCTCCCTTGGTTCTGGCTGGCATGTTGAGATAGTTGCTCCTTAACATACGGGACATCCTCACCGTGAGCCGCATGTCAGGCTGCAACCTTCTGGTTTCTCGTTTGCACCCCTTGGGGTACCCTTGGTGAAAGATCACCAAGCAATGGGTTGTTGTTCCCAACCAGCTGGCTGCCAGCCTGGTGGTTACTAACAGTGGTGTGATGTTTGCTACCCTTGCCGGCCATTGTACTAACATTGATTATTGGAAAACTCATCGGAAAACTTAGAGAGAGCTTAGAAGCTTTGTTTCCTGGCAATGGAACCAAACTGATGTGGCAAAAATACAGTTTGGGTCGTCCGTGTGATGGATAGGATATCTGGGTTTGATCTGCTTCCTTGAACCTGATTAAGATCACGAAAACACTTTAGTAGGAGTGCAAGGCTTGGCCTCACGAAACCACTCCGACGTAAGAGTAAGTATCATGTGAGAAAGTCAAAAGAGAATTTAACATAGGTTCGAGGCTCAAGAAAAAGTGCATACCTTGAATATGGTTTATGGAGAGGTATTTATAGGCCCCCAATGACGTAAAATCCTTGTGCCATTCAGTTTTCATAGTTATCCAGCCAATTAAGGAGGAAATCCCTAAATTGCAGGTGTGATAGGCGGCTGGTCGCGTGAATATAAGAGCAGATATGACAAGTGTCCTACTCGGATAAGGAAACCTTTGACTTGTCTTGGAGAGCAAGTTTCCGAGGCTCCCTGCTCGATACGTGCCCGGGTGAGCAAGGCTCAGCCCGACTATATGATGTAGACTTGTTAGAGACAAGTGTAGATCTCGGGCCTCGCCCTTGGTCGGGCAGGCATGGCCTATGCTTGACCAGGTTTTGACGGGTGCTCTAGTGCTCTCTACTCGGTGTCATCTAGCTCTGCCCGCTAGGTAGATAGGTCCCATGCTAATTGAGTTCGTAACTGATACGTGGTGGGTGCTCGTGCTTTGCTCGTGGCCGGGTTTGGGTCGGACACATCAGTTACCAAAGACCAAGAAAAGAAAAGATTGACACATTAGTCCTTGTAATTAGTGTCTTCAGTCTTATTGCTTTGAAGATCTTCTTTGATTTTAACAGGATTATTGATACTAATTAAGTCAACCGCGAATGGAACCGAGGAACCGAGGAAAGTGGTAAAATCCTCAGAGAAGATGCCCGAAAAAGCGGCAGCACAACCATTTGTATAAGCGGTGGCAGATGTGCAACACCTCCCACCCTAGACCAAGTAGAAAATAAGGGCGCCCATAACAACCACCTACCGCTGCCACCATCAGCAGCACCACCGTTGCCGTTCTGCAAGCATTCTTGTACGGTTTGGCTAGATGATGAAGGATGGCTATTTTGTTTATTAATAGTTGAGTCTTAGAAATGAAGTTGATTTAAACTAGGAAAATGTGGTTGGTGGCTTTTTTGCTTTTGCAATATTATCAGCTTGGTTGTAGATAAGTCTTTGTATAAAGGATGTTGATCTTGTTTCAACAAATGTAACCTACTACATATGAGTGATGACATGAAAATATGATCCTAAAAAATAAAAATAAAAATAACAAGGAATGAGCTCGTTGACTAGCGGAATAGATAAATTAAGTTGATGTGCTTTCCTTTCCTAATGGAAATTGGTTATTTGATCTCAAGAATATCTCTATTCCATGAATATAACAATATTTAATCTCTCACAACTTATTAGCCCACCAATACACGACGTGTTACAGAAAATACCTATAATACAATTTTTTTCTTAATTTTTTGCCTTTTTATTATCAAATCTTGTTATTCTTGATATACAACTTTTTGGGACTAATTTTTTTTAAAACAATAGTTGGGGCTATTGGAGATTATCTATGCTATGAAAGAGACTCCCAAAATCTGAAACATTAGGGTTAGGACTTAGATTGTTTAATGAATAAAGTAAAAAATAAGCAGTTAAGCACCATTCTTACCAGTTATCACAAAGACATCTACTGTATTTTGAATGGAACCAAGTATTGTATTTCTCAAAACATATTCCAAGAATTAACAAATTAAAAATACACTCAACTACCCTCCATTTGGAGATACTATGTGGATGTACAGCCCCATCACTACATGATATTACACTGCCATCCCCTCGCAGAATCCTAACTTACACGGCAGGAAAATGACCCTACAACTCTGATTTATCCTTTTGCGAAACAACCTTTCTCCTCCTCCTAGTAACCTTCTTCACAGGAGCTGCAGAGTTGTCTTCATTTTCATTTACCACAACTTTTGACGAATTTGTTTCATTTTCATTTATCCGAGCTCTGGAAGATTTTGTTTGACTCCTTAATCGCAAAATTTCACCCTTGGCAGATGCCAATTCCTGTTCCAGTCTCTTTGATCTGTTATCCATATTCTCCCTTTCTTTTCCCAGTTTCATGACAAGGCTATGGGCATCTTCTACATTTTCTCGAGCTTCTTGAGAAACTTGTTTTTGCTCATCAAGGGACTTGTAGAGCACTTCTTTTTCATCTTCAAGGCTAGAAACATGGGAGTTTGCAGCTTCCAGTTCTTTCGAAAGCATCAGCACATTCCGATTCATCTCATCAAGCGATTTTGTTGCTTCTTCCAAATCTGTTTCAAGAGACTTTCTTGCTTCCTTGTCGTTCGAAATCTGAGCCTCCAGTGCATCTACCTCTTTGTGCAATGAAGTAGCATTCTTCTTTTCTTCTTGTAGATCGAGGGCCGCACTCTCTGCTTTCTTATATACGTCTACCAGTTCTTTTTTTAGGTTATCACGATCTTCCCCGGTTGCTGCCAGTTCACGGGACACTATTTGCAGCTCTTCTTGTGTTTTCCCAAAACTCTCCTCAGTTGAAGCGAGCTCGCTTGCTAGCAAATCCCCACTTCGTTTCACCTCTATAAGTTCTTTCTGTAATGATTCCCTAACTTCAGAATACTCAGCCTGAACTTTTGAGACCTCGGCCTCTAGCTCTGCGCATGAATTCCGAGATTGCTCCAGCTGTTCTGCCAGGTCAGAAGCCTCATTTCTCGATTTTTCTAGTGCTCCCCGTGCAACCAGAAGTTTTTGTTCCAAACTGTTGACCTTTTCCACTTCTTTATCCAACAATTTCCTTAATTCATCCCTTTCCTCTGTCAAATCACCAACTAATATGTAGCTTTTGTTAAGCTCGACTTGAGTGAGCTCCACCTGTTCCCTAAGCTCGTTAAGTTGTTTCTCCCTTTCTGCCAAGATTTTAGAATCAGAAGCTGCCTTCTTTTCTGAAGATGACTTCAACTCCTGAAGCTCCTTCCTTACTGCATCTAGCTTTCTAAGGGAATCATCTCTCTCGACATGTAAGGAACTAAGTTCTGCATTCAAACAATCCACAGCAGAGTTTTTCACTTTTAGTTCTGTCTCAAATTTCAAAATTTCACCCGTCAATGTTTTGATTTCTGACTTTGAACCCGCCAATTCCTCCTGGGTTTGCTCACATGTGCTACTTAAATTTTTTAACTCCATTTCTTTGGCAGCAAGAGTAGAGCTGACATCACGAAGACTATCTTCTTTATCATTTATCTCCAAGCTAAGTAAGTTTATCCTTTCTTGCAGGACTTCAATGGAATTGAGATTTTCCTTCAGGTTTTCTTTTAGTTCCTTTTTATCATCCAAAGCCTTTGTGAGGTTAATTGTCAGACTATCAATTTCCATTTTGAGCTCATCAATTAATTTTTTGCCTTTCAGAAGCTCTTGTTCAAGGCCTCTTATTGTACCGTTTGCAGAGCTTAGTTGGTTCCTCAAGGACTGTTGCTCCTCATTCGACTTTCTATTTTCCTCTTTCCGTGCTTCCGTTTCATTCACCAGTTTCGACTCAAAGCTCTTCTGCATTGAAGCAATAGCAGCTTCCTTTTCCTTCAATGTGTTTTCCATCTGTGTGTTCAATTAGTGGAAAGAAAAATTGGTTACGAAATGTAACTATCAATGGTGAATGGAACCATAGAAGTAGAAACTGCTTACAGATTCTATCTTCGCTTCAGCGGTTGACTTTTCATTCTGAGCCAATGCAAACAAACTACCAAGCACGCCTGAACCAACTATACCAAGTCCATTCGCTAGAGAAAGAATGGGATTTGGTGATGCATACCCCTCCACCGTTTTCTGCCAGATAAAAGAAGAGTCAAGTTAGGGCATTTCAAACTTAGCAATTATGTAAAAACACAAATGCAACTGTATCAGTCTCCTGCTTTCCATTTTAGCTAGTTCCCGAAAAAAAGAGTTCCCTTTCTATATTTAGGCTACAGATAATCATTGTTTTTCCAGATGTGTTCTTTCTTTTCAAACACATTATGTTGCTCTGTGTCAAAAAAAAAAAGTAGTTTTAGAACAACTAAAGGAAACATATGAATCTGAAGTACATAATTTAAAAAATTAGAATTCCCAAGAAACGACAAGGACAAGAGGGAGTAATAAACTAGTAGAGTATCAGACCTTGGATTTTTGATTCAGCTCTTGTGTCCTGATATCAGAATCTTCTGAAATAAATAAGTAAAGAAGGAATCAGTCACTATTTAGGTAAAGAGTAATCTTTAAAAGAAACTGGTACAGTAACTCAAAGTAGAGGAAAAGACCGGCTTGATAGTGTTTTCTACATGTCAAACAAGGGCAATAAAAAATAATGTGTCAATTTAGCACACTTGAACCGATGTGCATATTTTAGTTGTTCACGATTTTTCAAACAGTTTCCCATCAAGGACTTCGGGAGGAAAATCAGATTACTGCTAAGCAACCATCATGATCCAGGCCTCAACTCTTTATACCCTTAGAACTGAGAGATGTTGAGTAAAATTTGAAAAAAATTGAATATTTCATTTGCTTCCGGCTTATTCACAATAATAAACCACAAAGGATACATGTACAGTTTTTGCAAAGGTTCATTCATGTGTTATATGCATTTTATAATTAATTCTTCAATAACGTGTTAGCAAAGGTTCATTAATGTGTTATAAGCTTTTCATTATGGTATTTCTTATATAACGTGTTAGCAAAGCTTCCTCCATTTGGTATAAGCTTTTCATTATATGTGGCTGACATTAGTTACCATATAGCATCTAAACTTTGTTCTCCCCATAGGACACATGCAACTGGAAGGATGCCAGGCTATGTGCAAAAGAAACTTTCAGACAATGCAAGACATGCAATTGCTGATAGAGATGCAAAAGTAGGTCAATAGAGGGCCAAGGTGACAAAATCCAAGAATGTTAAAGAGAAGAAACCCATGAAGCGAAAATTTGGCAATATCTAAGGATTGGCAAAGTGGCACAAAACAAACTCATAACAACAGAAAGAAGGGTTCAGAAGGGGGGAAAACCTGATCTTTACTCCCTTGAATATAGAGTATCTTCATAATTGTCACAGTTTAGGTAATGTATTCCTCAAAATGCTATGACTCGTCAAACCGGGTTGGAGAGAGTCTATCACTTCAATTTTCTATTCTTATCAAGTCATGCTAAATTTCCGGCTAACTTGATGTTTAGCTAATACACTGGGACAACTAACAAATAGTAGGGCATTCCACTTAGATAAGTTCTGGAGATTGTAATGTAGCAATCAACCCCAAACCATGACTAACTAAAATCAGAAATTAAATGCGATAGGTATATTAGGTAATTAATTATTACCAATGACAAATTTGACAATTATACGATATAGAGTGGTAAAAGGGAATAGCAAACTACCGGTGTGTTAATCCAAAGACAGTACAATATCCAGCAAAGTATAACAACGAAGACACATTTAACAAACCCTAAACCATTATCAAGTAATTAACTATTGAACCCAGAAATATTGGAAAATGCTAGAAAAAATACCCACGAATTCACCTGGAGCCAGAATTTCAAGAGCACTCGCCCTCGACTTGAAGAATGGAAGAATCGAAATACCCATGAACAGAATCGTCCTTCTCTGGGAGAAAACGATTTCGTCGGCGTCCTCCTGACGCATACAAGCCATGATTTTCCTTCTATTTATGTGGGCATGTGCATTTTTGGAGCAAGTGTACAAGAAATGGTGCTGCTGGTACAACGAGCACTGTGAAGAAGAAGAAGAAGATTGGAAGAAAGAGTGAGAGGAGGGATGGTGAAAATAGCAAGAACTCCCCATTACAAACCCCATCACGATTTATTGAGTTATGAAGAAGCACTTGGAGAAGAACAGTTGTTGCTCTATCCCCTCATCTTTGGGTTCGCATCCATGGTCCTTTGACCTGTGTTGACCAAATTACTCCATTGCCTTCTATTTTATTTTACTGGATCAGGACCGACTCCTTTAAAAAAGTGGAGTTTAGGGAAGAATTACCGGGACCGGGAGGTAGGGTAACTGGATAAGCCTAAGCTGTCATTTAACTTGTCATTAAATTTACACCCGCACCTTCAAACGCATAATCATATAATTTTTTCAATTAATTTATAATTAAGCATAACAAATAAAAAAAAAACAAATTTTGAAAAAAAAAATGTTGTAGGCAATTACTTTTGATAAAAGAAAATATAATTTGTTTTGATTTAAAAATTAGAAACTTGTATATTTAAGATCTAATAAAATAAAGTCAATTTTTTAGAAAATTAAGACAACTTTGTCATTCACTAAATCTTAATTGTAACAATAATTTTAGAAATAGTTTGTAAATCTAGCATGTTTATAAATTAAAATATAGTGAATATATAATCATATAGTAATTGCATTATATGAAAAATAAATAAATAATTAAAAGAATATATTACAAAAGAATAGAAGCTAATTATAAAGAATTACATTGAAAACAAATAACATTATGAAAAAATTGAAACGTTATCGTGGTATCTCAATAATATTATGTTAACTACACAAAAAAAAGACGGGAAAATAGGAAACCCCAACTGACAATCTCCCTTTTTCTTCATCCCTTATATGAAATATCACTTGTTCTCACTGCGATCTCTCTTACACGAGTTACACTCACCGTCCACACCGCAGTAAGCTCTTGTCTTCTCGCTCGATCCATCTCTCTTTTTCTAATATCCAACTTTATTCTGAGAGGAAAATATTGATTATATTTTTTCGGTGATTTTTCATTCGGATCTAATGAAATCACGTAAAAACATTTTGTTTTATTATTTCATATAAAAAAACATTTTTGATTTGCAGATCTACTGTGAATTTGTTAATATTTTTTTATACATCGATTTTTGTTATTTACTTTTAGATAAATCTTCGAACTACTTTAATCATTTAGTATTTTTGAAAGATAATTTTTTTTTGGTGATTTTTATTTCATACTACTTTGAATTTGTCAATGGTTTTTTACATCTCAAATTTTGGGTATTTTTTATTGCTTGATTTTTTTAGTATAATATTTCAATATTTGATAGGTTCATGTTGTGAATTAATCCATTTTCATTAATCATTATTTACAATGTGTTGATTCTTTTCTGTTTGACACAATCGAGAATTTAAAAATTATGCAAATTAGGATAATTGATGGTGAATGTTCCAATGAGTTTTTGAATGATTTAATTAAAGAATTCACTAATTGTTTCTTGTTAATATAAGTTTCTATTTTGAGAAACAAAGTTTTAACGTGATTTTTCCCTATATAGATTACCATGTTTTTATATATACTAGTATGTGTGTCCGTGACATAGGCACGGTGTCGATATGAGATCAGTTCAATTAATGATCGGGATAAATAAAGTCTATAACTGGCGGGGTAATTCAAATAAAACCCACAAATGAAGGTTGTATATGTAATTGTAGAGGGGTAATTCAAACATAATCATAACTGAGAGGTTCATTTGTAACTCATATAGTTACAATCAATATGGATCGTCAGTTGTGTTCATCATAATTCGATTAGGGCCGCCAGTTAAACCCTGAGCTCTTTTATAATATAGGTAGATAGATTACAAACGGGAGCTCATTGTGTCGCACTTGGAAAGTGTTTAGACATCAGACGTTGACAATTTAACAGAAATGGGCTTGTAACAATAAATTAAAACACAATTACCACTTCCAACGGTCTTTAATGAGTTGTATTTGATTTGATGTTTAGTTAGGATGAATTGTTGTTTTTGCTCTAATTAATTTGGTAAATTGGTGACCTTGTATATAATTGTGGCTAGACACCATTTCTAGATACATGTTTTTATAATTACATGAGATGAAAAACAACTTCGTTGTAAAATGTAAAATAATAATTGGCCAAGTGAAACAACTATATCAAACTATTTTAAAGAGCATACTCAACTTTATAGTCTCATCAATTACATAGTAACTTGCAATAAATTTTTACCAATAAAAAACAATAGTTTATTGTTAAATGAGTTTAGGGCGTTCTTGGTGTACAAATCTCTTCACAAAATAGTACTCCATTCGATGCAAACAAATAATCTATAATTCTATTTTAAGAGGTTTCACTTAAAAAAAATTATTTTTAAAAATTGAGATATAAACGTATCATTTTATTACTAACACATTCACTAACAGAACACCTAAACGTAACACCATTTAAAAGGTAAAACTATTTCACTATCCATCTTCGCATTTAAACTATACTACCCCCTCCCTCCCTCCCCCTTCACGTAATTTTGATTACATGTCATTGTTGATTCGGTTTCCATTGTTAATTTGCATATATCGCATGTGAATTAAATTGGTTTTAATTTTGTTTATTTTTTCTTTTCAATTCCAAACAAAAAACCGTTAATTTGCATTTTTTTTTCGATTTTGAACAAAACAACCACTAGGGCGTAGCAGCTGTTTTATAAAACATCCGCTAGAGCGTAACAGATGTTTTATAAAACATCCGCAAGTGTCTACTAAAAGTGAGTATCTATTAAATGTAAAAGCGGTATTTAAATTATTTTATGTATTAAATAATGTTACGTTTAGAAATTTTGATGTTACATTTAGGATCACCCATTTTCAAAACGAATAGAAAGCTCGCAACACATTACATCAACCTGCTGTGCGCAACAAACTGAGAGTGCTAATTTGGTGCACAAATGTGACTCCCATAAAGTAATTTTGACGACATTTAACCCAAACATTTGGAATACTGTACCGTACAATCATCCAAAGGTAAATCTACATATGGCACTCCTGTAATTATGAATAAACTAGATTTTGTGTTTGTGTTTATGATATGGCATCAATATAAGACGATGTCAATATTCAAAATAATCAATTTAAAATGAACACTTCTCGATAATCAATTAAAAAAATATGATTATCCAATAGTAGAAAAAAGTTAAAAGTTAGTTTTGTAATTTTTTTTAGGGAAACAGGGACGGTACCCTGCTAGATCTTTAACAAATTTGAGAGGGACAACCAGATACGGAGAATATAAGGAAAATGATATAGAGTATAAGAAGGAAAACGTAAGAATTAAGTTAGATATCTCTTATATTGTTATCGGAATTCACAAAATCTAGCAATATCTTGACCAATAGTTAACTTTTTAGAAAGACTTAATCCTGACCAATAGTTATGTTTTTCAAAAATGAATCCTGATCAGCAGTTAACTTTTAAAAAAACTGAGTTTAATTATACTTCATCCGTCCCTAAATTATCATCCTCATTTTCTTTTTTGTCCGTCCCAAAATAATTGTCCATTTTGAAACTTACCTTTTTAGAATATTACTTTTACCACTTTACCCTTACTTTTTCACTCTACTTTAATTATGGGTCACATACACATGGGCTTTAAAGAAAACTACACATTAGACCAATATAAATAATCAAGTCAATTGTTTTTTCTTAAACTGTGTGCTGAGTCAACTAAGATGATTATTTAGGGACAAAGGGAGTAATATAAATTGGATTTATTTCATGTCCATTTTCTGAAACCAAGAAAGATCATGCACTTTTGCGGCTTTTCAATAAAAATATGCCAACTCAGCGAACCACACTTTTATCCACAATATGCGTCTCTTAGAGCAGTGCCAATGGAAGATTTTAGCCAAATTTTCTTGTAATCTTTGCTTTCAATGGAGTATCTTTATAAATCAAATATAAATCATCTATTGATTTGTGGGAAAAAAAAATCAAGAGATGAACCCAAATGGCTCCAACTTCTAGGTACTGCCTCCTTCCCCTTTTCTCACCCTTTCCATGTGTCAACAATTTATTGGTCATCATTTTATTTTTCCTCCTTGTTTTTTTGACAAATTTTCAGCTCAAAAAAAAAATATTTTTTCTGAATTAAAGTACACATTTTTACTTATAAAAAGAGACTTGGTTTGTTTCATTTTATTGACTCAAATTATTAAAATTATAATAAATAAATATTATTTTAATAATGACTATTTATATAATTTTGAAACTATTTATTTATGCAATATAAAATTTATTTGTTAGTATAAATTGAAAGAATATATTAAATTAATAGAGATAAAGATGATGTGGTAGATAAAGTTGTTGGAGATAAAGATGGTGGGGTATGTAAATATGTTGGATTTTATGCCACCATTGGGAGGGTTTTTTTGTTTTAAATCAAATAAGTATCTAATTGATTAGTTTATTGGTTTTTAATGGGTTGAATTTGATTTTGAGTTTGATTTTTGGCTAACCATTGTACCTGCTCTTAGATCGCATGTCATATTAATATCCGTTTATTTTCGGCCAATTTTAAATACTATCAAATAAACAATGACAAAGATTTATGTAGGACGGTCTTACGGATCCTGAATCTTTAAGAGAGAGCCCCATTTAGAAATTCATTAGTCATAAAAATAAATAACATATTACAAATAAACATAATAATTATTTAGTCAAGATGGTTCATGTTGTTATATTAATGTTTAGAGATAGAGATAAAGATTTGGTGTGGTCTTGGGTTTGACTCCCCTAGCCATGATTTTAAGTTTTATTGCATATTAATATGTAGTTCCTCATTTTGCTCCGATGTCCTTATATATTCAAGGTTTGTCGTCGAAATTCATATGTTTCCTCACGTCTTACAGTTTGTTAGTTCTGTTAGCCATCTGTTAGCATCAATTACTTTGGCATACTTGACAAACCTTAACGAACTTTGACGAAATGCTAAATAAGATATTTAAAGTCAAACGTGACACATTGAAAAGACAAAACTGACACATTTTAAGGTTAAAAGTGACACTATAAAGGAAAATTTATTATAATTCTCATTAAAATACAAAGTAACACTCTTAATACTAAATAGTGACACTCTCAATACTAAAAAGTGACACATTTAATATTAAAAAGTGTTACTTTAAAACTAACGTTGACTGCCAAAAGTGACACATCTAATACTAAAATGTGACACTTTCAATGCTAAAAAGTGATACTTTTAAAGTCAATAACGACGGTTTTTATTTATAAGACAAAATGACACTTGTAGGGTCAAAAGTAACACATTTAATGCTAAAAAGTGACACTTTTAATGTTATAAAGTAACTATTTAATGTCAAACATAATGGTTTTCATTTATAAAAAAATGAGACACTTTTCAAAGTGAAAGTCACATATTTAAGACTAAAAGTGACACATTTAAGCCTAAAAGGCAATATTTTTTAGGGAAAAAATTATAATTTTCATTAAAAATGCAAAGTGACACTTTTAAGGCCAAAAGTGACACATTTTATACTACAAAGTGACACTGTTAATAGTAAAAAGTGACAATCTGCATATATAAAAATAAGGGGTGGCGCTGTAATTTTCAAAAACTAAGTGGTTATATTGAAATTTCTGAATTTTGTCACATTTAACCTGAATAGATCCATAGGACCGTCTTACAGTAGACCACCTCTTCGGAATTCTAGAAATCTGGATTACCCACCTTATATAATACACAATCCCATTAGTATTGAGGAAAAGAATGTACTGCCCAAGTAGTGTCTTGACGTCCTACTGAAGAATTGTTTTGATACGGTTGAAACAATGACGTCTAATTAAGGAGAAAAAACTAATGACAAAGTCAAACTCCACCGTCGTCTAATTGTCTTCATCGATCAAAGATGGCATCACAAGAGGACATGATCAGTAGCATCAGCGAGCTGAGTCCGTCTCAAGAATGAGATTATCTAATGGAGAAAATGAATTGAAGGCAAAGAAAATCTTTGACGTTGGGAGGAGAAGTTCCTGGCGATAATAAAAGGAATTCCGTGCAATCTTCAGTTATCCAAGAAAAATACAGAAAATTAATTAAGATGTTGATGTGCCTTTTAGTTCTTGACAGTTGACATGGTAATTAATCAATTATCCCTGTAAATTTAATCTACTTCCTTTAGGCTTCAGTGGAGTTGTTCCTTTAGTTTCTCTAATTAAGTTTAGTCATCTACGGACTGAAGGAGCTATAGTGGATTAAATATTGGACATGATCCCACAAATTCAGTTTCTCTTAGTCTTTTTAAAATTATCTCTTTATGTTTTTCCAGTTACTTAAATCTCTATTTCAATCTCCATCGCTGCTTCTGGAAATCTCTTAGCGCCTTTTGTACTCGTGAAAAAAAGGAGCCTTGCGTTATGAAATAGTCTTCCAAGAGTGAATACTCCATTCGTTCTAAACAAAGAGTTCAATGTACTAATTTTGAATGTTTTACTTAAATAGTTTACTTTCAATAATTGATTATATTCTAGCGTTATTGTAATTATATATGTAGCTAGTTTTATGATCTCTTTGCTACTACCCGAACTTGGTATTGCTGCTTAATTAGTCTTTAATCCAAGTTGTTTCCTCCTCAAGGATGAAGCTTGAAAATTATTTTTCCGTACCTTGGGTATCACGGATATGAATAATAATCGATATCATCAACCAATTAAATAATAACACGAGGTACTCTCGTATCATCAACTTTTTTGCATTAATTGGTGATGCCCACCATCGTACTTAGTATTATCATGTTTCGTAATATATATTCAATAATTACCAATCACGTCATAAGAATCAAGAACTTCAATGTTAGTGAAAAGAATCTCGCCCTAAGGAATAACATATAATTAGCAGAATTGTCAAATATTACGACTCAGATGTTTTTTTATTAATGAATTACGTCTTCATCTATAACCGTGAATTGAAGGAATTGTATGGAAAAAGGATTGTTGTAGAGATTCCAGTCCGTTTAGCAAGGGCGGATGTAGAGGTTCCATGAATAGGGCTTGAGTCCTACTCAGAATCTGTAAAGAAATAAATAAATAAATTTGTTTTATCCCTTACCCAAACTCCTCACATGCCACCATCAACATATTCCAAACCCATTACCCGCTAAAAATTTCCAATCAGTCAACTAACTCTCTCTCTCTCTGACAACAAACATAAGTCTTTGTTGTTGAATATAATGCATTGAACATTTAGGAATTATCATTCAAAGTCACATATCATCTGAAACCCCTCGCTCCCTCATTCACTCGGTGTAATTTCCACCTAAAGAAACAACAAACATCTCTCCTTCTCTCCATAATCCATATATTTTCTATTTTCTAACTCTCCGGGTTTAACTTTTTAAATTTCTAAACTTTGATAGTTTGATATGAAGAAAAAAAAAGTAATATATTTGTATGTTAAGTTCGTAGTAACTATTTTCTAGATCTTTATATATTTTGTTCACATTTTAGTCCCAAGATGTAGACATTTAATTTAAATGTTAAGTTGTTATCTTTAAAATATTTCAAAATGTAGTTTTTTGTGTTTAATGTAAATGTTATATATTTGTATTTCCTTTTGATTTAGTTTATTTTCTTCTAAAGTGATTTGAATATTGGTTCTCTAAAAGAATGATAATTTTTATGATGTTAAAAAAATGTGGTATATATTAAATAGATGGTGTTAAGTTAAAGTAAAATTATTTTTCACGGTTATTTCTATTTACAATTTTTTTTAAATACCAAACCCACATGATTTTATAATCCTGATCCGCCCATGCGGTTTAGTACCAATTTTGAACTCACAAGGAGGTTTTTATAATGTATTAGTCTTAATTCGTTTGACGTAGCCTCATTCTCTCACAACTCAACACATCAGTATTTTCCCAAAAAAAAAAACTAATGTGTTTAATTACCCTAAAAACTAATGCGCTTCTAAGTAGGAGTCCTAGAAAATCTGGATTACCCACCTTTAATGCGTTTAGCCCAAATACTAATACGCTTACAAGTAAGAATCGTATACATATCTGGATTACCCACTCTGATATAAGTTCCTATAACTATGCCGTGCTTCTGCATTAAGAGAAAGAACTCAGACTAGTTTCCTTGTAATTTTCAAAGGAGAAGTTTTTGTTAAATTTAAATCATGACCACCGAGAAAAAGCTAATGACAGAGTCGGACTTCACCATTGTCCCATCGTCTTCGTCAACAATATTTATGGTCAAGGGGACCTCTCGAGAGGACACCCAGTTGTCTCCTCCAAAGGTTGCGAACCTTGAGCTTTCAAAAATTTGCCTTCCCAATCCCATCATCAAGACAGAAGATGCTGCAGGCAAAGAGAAACAAAAATTGACAACGTTTTCTTCCATGTATACCGAAGAGGACGATTCTTGTTTCTTAGCGACAATCAAAAAAATTCCATGTTATAAGTGTGGATCAGCCAATCAGTTGCCGAACAAAAATGCAGAAAAGTAAGGGTTTAATTAAGGGGCCGGAGTTCTTTCAGTTTTAATTTCTTAAGCTTAGTTTTAAGGTTTGATCGATGGAGTGAATTGCAGGACATGATCACTACAAATTAATACTTGGTACTAAATATTTTGTATTTTTACTCCCTTCGTCCCTAAATAACTATTCAATTGAAATTATTTTTGTCATGAGTGTCTATTTTTGAATTATTTACTAAGTTTATCTTAATTTGACACATAATATCATGTCTAGTGTGAATATATGTAAGACCATCTCCAATAGTTTGAAGTTAAAACTGCACCAAATCTTTAGATTGGTGCAATTTCTGCATCAAATTTCTTACACTATCTCCAACAGTTCTACTTCAAAATTTACTCTAAAAGAAATATTCCAAGTATTATTCTTCATTATTTCATTTAATTTGTATTCCAAGTATATGTTTTATTTTATTTAATTTGCATTAATGTATTTTAGCAAAACAAATATATTATTGATTTAATATTAAATTAAATTAAATATTATGCATTAAAAATAATAATTAAATGCATGAATTTAATTGAGACTAAAATACAAACATATTAAAATTAATAATTAAATGCAAGACATTAATAAAGACTAAAATACAAACATTAAAATCAAACATAAATAGACATATGAAAATACAACTAAAATCAAACATTTAATAATGATGAAAAATAATGATCTACAAGAACAACGACATGAGTTAAAAATAATGATGAAAGATATCAACTCTGTTACTGATCCGGAAACACGAGCATATATTCTAAGTGAAAGGGCAAAGATTCTGCAAAAAAGGGCTGAACAGCATGCAACCTAATCCAAATGCTTTTGGACAGTACTTCCAAAACATTGGACCATCCGGAAATGATCTACCAGATTATTAATTGATAGTTATTGCATAATTTGTATTAGTATTAATATTATGAATATGTATGTTGTGTGATTTAATTTAATGTAATGTAATTTTCATTTATTTATTAATGTCTAATATATATAAACTTTATCATAAATAATTTTAATATTATATATATAACTAATAACTAACAATATAAATAAAATAATTGAATTAATTTTTGTATTATTTAAACCAAAACATCTCAAAATGGTATTTAAACTAAACAACTAAACTAACAATAATAATGAAAACATAAAACACAAATTAATTACTTAAACCAAAAAAAAAAAAAAAAAAAAGAGGAGACGTAAAATAAAGTATGAACAGTATACTCTGAATTTGAAGTTCAAAATCATTCACTTCAAATCTGAAGCTGATATGAAGCATCCGTTGGAGATAGGAATAGTAAAATTGGCCTTCAAATTTGGAGTTTGACGCATCCCTTGGAGATGGTCTAAGCCATTAATATACATGCCCTACTAAAATGCCAGAAAAATTAACTTATTTAGAGAAAAACTAAAGATAGATGCTCATCTAAGAGCGAAAGGAGTATACTTTATTTTTCTTTATAGTCGGTGACCTTTAATTGAAAGTTTTCAAAAAATTTAAATTAACGTTTTCCATCTTGTAGCATCTACTTTTGAAGATCTCTTAGTCCCGTTCTTCTACAGCCCAAGAACACTCAATCAGGCGAGCCAGTAAGTATCGTTCATGGGTGACAATTTCCAGTCTCCACCACACTAACTTAAGTACGACGATCTAATCTATTAAAGTACCTATTAATTTACAAGTTAATCTTTAAAAAGTTAAGCATTTGCCCTATCACATCAACAATCAATCAACGTCCAATCTATAGATTAGGTGACCCATTAGTTGATCAAGTCGTGCATTGGACTCTCTAGACTTGACATTGCTCCTTTACCAAAGTTAACGGTCCTCCATCGAGGGGCTTTTAATTTGAGGAATTAGCTAGCCCATATCCTCCCACATGTTCATATCTAGTACTGTATTTTGGAAATTAAGTAAATTAAATTAAATATTCCAATATGTAGTTGTACTTGCTAACAAATATCAATAAAATAAAATGATCCAACCATGGCTCTTGCTTATATTCAATCATAATTAATCACTCTCAAGAGCTTCAACGTTAACTCTCTCCAAAGAGAACAACTAGAAAATTAACAAGTCCACAAACCAACAAACTTAGAATAGTTTGATTCAAAACAAGACACAGCTAAGCCTACTGCACCAAAATTAACCCTCAAACAGAAAAAAACTGCCCATAGGAAACCCTAAAACAGAAAGAAGAAGGAAGACCACTAAAGTTTGATCTCAGGCATGTCGGCCTGGAAAGAGAAAACAACCATAACTGACTTTTTGGCATATTGCCAACTGAGAAGATGACCTCTGGGCTGGTTGATGATCTAGAGGCGGTATCAATACTAGAACCACTAGGTTTTTCCTTGGGTAATGTCATCGTTTATTCTTGATCATAATCCACCCGCAGCATCTCCTCAAAGCGACAATCCTCGCTGCAAAATGACATATCCCTGCAAAATAGAGTTATCAGTTTGTTTGAAAACTGAAACCATATCCAAAATCTTTTCAATGTATTAATTGTCCAGGAAATATATATAGTCGATCCAGCAGATCTAGTACGTACATAGAGATAATTAATGGAAATATATATGAGCTAGCTAGATTAATTGGAGGGGTTGTACTAAAACTACCTAAAGAAATAAATTTCGCTCCACTCCTCAAGAATCTTCTTGCATAGGAAACAGTTCTTCAAGAAACCATCGGTGTAGCGAAGATTTGAACATCCGGGATCACGGGAATCATCAGCAGCTTGAACATGTACAGTCCTAGTTAAAACATAGTCACCAAAAATGTGAGTTACTTTAGGGTTTGGACCAAAGACTCTTACACAAGTATACTCCTCAGAGAAAAAGATATCTTCAACAGATAATGGCCCTGACATCATTTGAGGATTAATCAATTCCATAGGCTCATCTTCTTGGTTATCCGGAATGGCATCGATTTCTCGAGTTTGGATAATTGGGACATTAATTTTCAGACTCGAAGAAAAAACTGTGTTCTTGACTTCCTCAAAAGGGTTGGCTTCTTGGACGAGGATAAGGCCTAGGCCTGCTGCAGGTGAAATTGGATTAGGGGAAAAGGTTATGGTGGGGCTACCGACGAAATAGTGCAAGGAGAAAGGAGACTTGGGGCTTTCAACCGAGTTGGAACTGAATTTGGAGATACGAAAGGATGAGTCGTTGCTCAATTGATTCTGACTCGGCTGTTCCAACATAGATGACTCGGAGTTCACACGGCGAGTGACAATGTTACCCATTTTCTTTTTCTTGCTGTTTTGTCTCTCTCCTTGATTTTTACCGTACTACTCAATTACCAAGCTATCACCTGCAATAAATAAGATAAATTTAATTATTTGAGGAAACTCTTAAATACTACAAGAAAAAAAAAAGATAAACTAAAGAATTTAATGACTGAATAATGCATATGTGGCGTGTATAGAAAATTAAATGGATGCATTTATCTTTGGAGAGATACCCTTGAAATAAGGTGGCATTGATAGAGAATCTTTCATCTTTCAGACGAGAAAAGATAAAAATTAATGGTCTAGCTAGGTTTGTTATCTAATTAAGAATGTTCTAACAAAATAACAGTAATATTCACTCAAGCCTAGAGATGCTTTCTGCAGACACTCCATCACAACTGAAACAAACATTTACTAACTAATATCAACAACTACAAAAATTGAAGGGAAAAAAAGGGGAGGATTCTATATCAAGTAATTTTATTTTTAATTAAAACAATAATTAAGAATCCATTTTTCATATATAAGCATGAGATTCAAGTTAATTAAGAACAAGTGCAAATTAATCAAACATGCAATTAAGTACTGGGAAATGAACAAATCAAATGGGGTTAAAGACAACTTGGTATGAAAACCTCATTCAATAACCCCACGTCTAGTCTACGAATCCTTCAAATGTCTAAAATGGAAATTCATGAAAAAGGACAGCAAGCCTGCAGATGCATCATGATTCATGCATGGCAAGAAAACCAAATATAATCTTAAACAAAAATGAGGAATTCAACTCTCGAGACTAATAAACTTCAATAAAAAAAATTAATCTCTACCAAACCAAACAATTGGTATAGATTTACTCAGTTCAAAGAATGAAACCACATAAACAAATGAAATTGAAACGAATTGAGCCACTAGCTAGATCACCGACCGACCGACCGACCAATTTTTTTTAAAAAAGGGACAAATGGAAATTGAAAACCAAATAAACCTGGTTTTCTCACCTCTGAATCAAGACCAGAGATTGAGATGCAAAAAATGCAGTATTTTGATGCATATAAATAGGGCCAAACTGGTTCAGCAAAACAGTGAGCTGCTCACTCATGATTACACTTTTCACACCATTTATCTACGTTTTACCTTTTAGTTAGAGTCCGTTGTTTATATTTACTGTTTTGGCAGCTTCTACTATTCTTTACTGTCAAATTTCTTAATTTAAATTTAAATTTCAAAACAAAAATATCCTTTTTTTTTCCCCTCATTGTACAACCATGCATTCACATAGTACAGCCACTAAAGCAGAAATATGGGTACTGAAGTGAAAAATGGATAGACAGTGATAGTTGGGAGCGGAATGCGGAATGCCTAAAGATTCTGCCACGTCAGGGAGGGAATTAAGCAATAGTAGCAGAAATCACACGTATGGTGTGACTACTCTAATACTCTTTCCGTCCCTAAATAATTGTTATAATTGATTCGATACATAATTTAAGAAAAAAAAATTGACTTAATTATTTATATTGATTTAATGTGTAGTTTCTTTTAAAGCTCATGTGTATGTGGTTTATAATTAAAGTAGAGTGAAAAAGTAAGAGTAAAGTGGTAAAAGTGATATTCTAAAAAGGTAAGTTTCAAACCGGACAATTATTTTGAGACGGACGAAAAAGGAAAGGAGGACGATAATTTGGGGACGGAAGAAGTATTAAAATAAGGGCAATACTAGGACCACTCTCATTTTGCATCAAAATATGAATATTTTATGATGTGATATATTCTCATCGGTTAGATATTTTGTGGGTCCTAACAACCAATAAAAATGTGTTACGTCATAAAATACATATATCTTGATACAGAATAAGAATGATCAAAGCATTATCCTTAAAATAAACGCGGTTGATTATACGTTACCATTTTAAGCGTGGAGTGTTAGTTCCCTTGAAGACAAACACAACTGACTCTTCCCTCGGAAACGATTCCCCATAAAAACGTAACTTTTCCTCCGATTTTGTTCTCTTCTTTACCGGTTAATCGGACCCCACAATTTCCATCATTCCACCTCATTTTTTGTAATCTACACAACAGTTCAATACAGAAAATGTGTAAAGAGTAAAAGGTGGAGTGTGTATTAGTGTATGACAAATGAACGAGCTAGAGCTTGTGTTATTGATATGAGCTTTAGTTTTAGAGTCGTTAGATGATTAAGTTGATGGTGATTTGGAATATCTATATCATTATTTAGAAAATATCATATTTGATCTAACGGTGTAAATTTTTTAGTAGATTTGATCTAACAACACTAACACTCAAACTTGTAGTAATATCACAAGCTCTAGCTCGTAATAGGCTCCAAATCCTCTATCACACTTCTCACATTCACATTGAATTTGTTATTTTTTTAATCGTCTTCTTTTATAAAAACATGTCGAGATTCATATGCAGATGTGACATGAGATGATTTGAAGCCCTCGTAATATCGTAGCTCTTAGTGTATAGCTCCACCCAATAAGTAATTATAATTTCTTTTGAATTTCTTTTGTTAATCCGTAGTTAGATAACATCTAAATTTGTCCCAAAGATTCTTCATTGAAACTATTGATGAGCGTTTGGTGTCTTACAACCACTTAATGAATACTCCATATGCATTCGTTACCCGCAATGAGTTTACATTATTATTTTGAGATGTTTTATTTAAAAATTTTATTTTCAAAAATTATTTCTACAATATTGTTAGCTTTTCAATTTTATTTTCCATATTTAATATTAACAAATTGGTTATGTTAATACATTATTGTAATTATGACTAACTCTCATTTTAATTATATGACACATAATTATTACACTTTTAAATATAGACTTTTTGAGTGAAACAGAGGGAGTAACTAATTTTATATAAAAAAATCTTATGTATTATCTAGTTCACTTCATTGTTTAAATTTTAAATAGAGCTCATAAAATATCAAATAACGCAAGATGTTACATCGTTTTGTATATAAAATTAAATACTCGTTAAGTGACAATCATTACTCAAAATAAAATTTAAAATTAGCGCCCTCGCCCAAGAGTTAATTGTTTTATTCGTTCCTAAAATAAAGTTCTTTTTATTCAACACCGATTAAAAAAGTTGTTTATTGAGAATTGCTTACTATATTTTTCAACTACAGTGGTTCATAGTTCATTATGTGAAATACTTCAAGCAAAGTAACCCTTTGTTTGAATGTTGAAGTTAAAAAGGTAAAATGCGAATAGCAATCTCCAAATTGACTCTATTTCCAATTAAAAGAAAAAATTGAGGGTACAATTTTAAAAGTAACTGTCAAAAAAATAACTATGAAATAACCAATTTTTTAAGAACGATAAAGAAAAAAGAGTATTAAGTGAACTCTTAAATAGTGGGAGAAAAACTTTTTATGACATAGTCGTTTTTTGGGGGGGTCTGACTAATGCGTTAGAGTGTAAATATAATTGAGCCATAGTTATGAATTTTTATTTTGTGCCACTAGGCTTCGGCCAAAAACAATGTGGAACTGATTGTATATTATTTTGCCTTAAATTTTGCCCGTAGTAATGCGTAATGGCCAAAATTCATGTTTCCCAAACGTGATTTAGCTCGATATTTTTCTCAAGTGTCGGTTCGTAAATTGTGGTGTAGGTTTGTATTTGTTTTGAATAATCACAAATTTGTGTAATTATAAGTTTTTTTTTATTTTGAAATGTTATTTTAAGGTTAAATGTTGTCAACTTATACTAGAGAATTATCAATCATCACAAAAAATTACTTTAATATGCGGTAAAACAAAAACAGTTTGTATGAGCTTTAAATTCGACTTGTTCCATTCCATTAAAACGAAATTTTTAAAAAAAACATATTCATATTACTTTTTGGAAATTCATAACTATGAATTGGGTCAGCAATGAGGTCCGTCACAGTATGGAGTAGCCAGATAGGCTCTATCGTGTTTGTCACAGTCACACCAAGGTTTATTTCATTTAATTTTTGTTATTTTAGTTTTTAATCAGTACCAAGTTGGAGTGTAATCTAACTCAAAACTCACTGAAAAAGATAGCGGAAATTCAAGTAGGGTTGAGGGAATTGAACTTGTTTCAAACGTATGCACAAGTTACATCGATGATTGGAAATAAACAGGGCACAAAAACTTTTATTCACTTGAGAGTTGACCTACAAAAACTTGTATTCACATTAGACGTATAGTTGTACAATTTCCATATTCATCAATATATACGTTTCATGCAGTGAGTTGGCGATTCACATTGTGGCGTAGATAACAATTAATCTTTTTCTCAACGGTCACAAAAACGATCCATAAACATCAATGGTTTCTTTGAATTTTACTAGGTCATGCCAATTCGCCGACTTTTACTTACTTTATTTAGATATCTTAATACGACAAATTAAGCCTTGATTATTATGATTTCTAAGTACATAAACTAAACAAAAACGATCCATAATTTAAACATCAACGCTTTCTTTGCATTTTACTAGGTCATGTCGATTCGCCGACTTTTACTTACTTTATTTAGATATCTTAATACGACAAATTAAACCTTGATTATTATGATTTCTAAGTACATAAACTAAACAACTTGCACTTATTGGTTCGCTAATAAGATTCGTACAATAAAATGATTTGTTATGTTATGTCATCCCAATAGAAATACAAGTAATGATCTGATGAGTTGTTTCCATTTAGCATATGACAATTATGGTCTTGGTTTTGACATAATAAGGGGCACTGTGAGCCGGATAGAATGCATTTTAAAAACTAGGAACTGCGTCAAAACAATAACTCTAGATAATAAAAAAAGAGAATTTTAGAAGTAGGAAAAAAGAGAAAATGAATGCCCAAATTAATCGACACTGGATTGTTGTCTTTTCTATTTTGGGTGATGTTAACTATGTGAGTTAGTTTTTGTTGATGATAAAAGTTGTGTTTACAATTAATGTTGAATGCATATTTCATGTTTTAAAATTATTTTGGTAGAGATGCCCTTTATGATGTAACAATAATTTTCAATACCCAATTTTTAGGTTTAAATAATTATTTGGTCCCTCCATTTACACCTTTTTTTTGTTCTACCTTTTTTATTAGATGTGATACTTCCATTAAAGATTCGCTATTAGATACCCCCTCCAGGCGTTACCGTTAATATCACCGTTTAATAAAATTGAAATGACAAAACTACCCTTCACCCCTTTGACCATTCTCATCTCTCTCTCTCTCTCTCTCTCTCTCTCTCTCTCTGAGCTAATATTCTCTTCCATTTTTCAATCTAATTCACGAAGTAAAAACTAAAATTACCCACAACTAACAGCTACATCTTGCAACTGATTTCATGAACGTTAACACATGAAACAAAATGAAACTGAAATTTGAAATGAAATCAAAATTACCCGAGATAAAGGAGTGGGGTATGAGATTTCAATAGATTAAAATCCTCAAAGTTTATAGAAAATCAGAGTATGGAGTATGGGAGTACGGGGTATGGGCAAAGGATAAAAAGCGGGAATGTGTGTGTGAGAGAGGGAGATAGAGATAGAGAGCAGGGGATGTTGGGTTTGATTCTTTTCCTCCAATGTAGTCAAGAACAATATTCACAGCAATAGCAACAATCACATCAACAAAAATAGAGATGTCGGATTAATTTGTAGACAACGTCATTGGGTGATAGAGCTTGGATGTGGGTCTGGTGGAGATTGAAGGATGTCTGTAATTCACAGAAGCATAGAAACATGGGTCTCTCTCTTCGCTGGCGATGGAGGGAGAAGGAACTCGGAGCAGAGACAGATGCCCGTATTGGAACAAGGGGAGACGTGTCGGCTTGAAATAGGGGTGGCGACGGTGATGGAGAGGGCTAGATCTGGAGCTAGAACTCGCGACTGCTGTGAGATGACGGGGTCAGCTGAAGTTGAAGATGGCGGTTGGGCTGGATCTGGGCGAAAACGGAGTAATGTTGGAGCGAGGTCGTTGGTGGCTTGGTACACGTATAGTGAAGGATATAGAATTAAGTGAATCAACGAAGACCATGTATCGTGCATGTACACGTATAGTGAAGGATAGTTTTGTCATTTCAAATTTTTTAGACGATATTATTAACGGTAACATCTAAAGAGGGATATCTCATAACGAATCTTGAATGGAATGATCACATCTAATAAAAAAAATATAGGACCAAACAAAAAAAATTATAAATGGAGGGACCAAATAATTATTTAATTGCAATTTTTATTTCCAATCTTTTTTGAGCTTGGTTTAGCATTTATGTTTACAAGCGGTCGGCTTGCTGCCTAAGCATATACCCAATTATGATGCTCCAATAAAAGAAACAAGTAGAGTTAAATTTTGACAAATGATATTACGAGCTAGAGCTTGTGATATTAATACAAGCTTTAGTGTTAGAATCGTTGGATGATTAAGTTGATGGTGATTTGGAATATCTACATCCTGATTTAAAAAATACCCTATTTGATCTAACGGTGTAAAAATTTTAGTAGATTTGATCTAACAGCACTAACACTCAAGCTTGTAATAATATCACAAGCTCTAGCTCGTAATATCATATCTCTTAAATTTTAATTGAGTTAAGTTCTCTATACAGTACATCTTAAGTTTATTGTCCAACTAACTTGATGAGTAGCAAATTAAGAAATAGTATGTATTTCAGGTTGATTTTGTTTTATGAGGTTATCCGATGAACATTTTTAACTTTGATGCACAAACTAGATTATTGATACACAAAACTGGATTTTCGATGATGCTTGCCTAATTTAATTTCACTAAGAATATATTCGTCATTTTAACTCAAAAGTTCTTTTTACCGATTAAATAAAAAAGAAAGTAGATTGAAGATTAGATATTGTTTGTAGGTAACCGGCCCAGTTATATCCCAAAAAAGTATGATAAAAATGATAAAATTGTATTTCTAAATATTGAAGTTTAGAAATATATATTTTTTAAATAAACAAAAAATGAAAACAAGATAATTATTTAGAACGGATGGAGTACTAAATTATTGAAACTCAATCTTATTGATGAAGAGAGGCATCCAAGAACACACCGCAACATTTACTAACATGCTCTAATAAATTTGTAAATAACTTTTGTTATGAGCAAGTCTACTGGTAGGGATCAAAATCAAATTTTGATATTTATGTAAGAGTATTTGACTTTCTAATGGTAAAAATAAAATATATCAAAATTAGCTGTGGTACTAAGGAATGTACCAAATTTGATATCTCCATTAGTACCACACCTAATTTTAATACACTTTATTTTGACCATATATTTATGTTATAATATGTGTTGGTAAATTATTGTATATTAATATTTTTATTTTGTTTTAATATTATGATATGTGTCGGATATAAATTTTTTCAAAATTATTATTATATCAAATTTTGATACATGTAGTTAGAGATGATTATTTAATACTTATAAATAGTAACCAATAAGTATCAAATTTTAATTTTGATACCTATAAACAAATATCACTATTAAACTTGTCATAATCTAACAATTGTCATATTAGGATTGAGATTTGGACTCAATTATATACATACCATAAAAATGGTTAAAAAGTGGAGTAAAAATAGCAGCGTTACTACTCATTTATTGAGCGGAAAATTTATATATATTTAAAGTTGGTGAAGAATATTATGGTTGTGCCACCTCACAACCTTTGGATAAATCTTTATTCTAAAGCATCCATGTGGCAATTTTAAAAACTTTTAGTTTTCTAGCCATTAGTTAATAATAATACATAATAATAATCAATATGATAACGGTATTAGTATTAGTATATATAACTTCTTCTATTGTTTATAGTAGAAGACTTATATTTAAAAACTTTTACAACTAACATTACTTCTAACTAATGTGGAATAAAACTCTTCAAGGTTAGATATTACTTCTAATGACTCACTTTTAACATCATACTTTAAACTTTGATATCTTATTCATCCAAAACTTGATTTGGACAAATAAATACTCCATCCGTCCCTAAATTATCATCCTCCTTTCCTTTTTCGTCGTCCCAAAATAATTGTCATGTTTGAAACTTACCTTTTTAGAACATCTCTTTTACCACTTTACTCTTACTTTTTCACTCTACTTTAATTATGAGCCACATACACATGAACTTTAAAAGGAAACTACACATTAAACCAATATAAATAATTAAGTCAATTATTTTTTCTTAAACTATGCGCCGGGTCAAGCAAGATGGTTATTAAGGGACAGAGGGAGTATATCATTTCGATGTTCTTGCCGAGTAGAACACATTTGCACAATTACTTTTGTCAACAAACAAATGACACGTAAAGATCACAATAGCTAGGATTCACAAGAGAAACTAATGCAATTTCCAATGTAGCTGCCGATGTAGCTACAATGGAAGTTACAATGGTAAAAAATAATCAAAACAGCGGAAGACAAAATAATCAGAATTAAACAGTATACCAAAAACGATATACAAGACTATGCTTGTAGACCTAGCCTCAAGGCCACAAAGATTTCACTAAAATGATTAAATGTTTTACAAAAATATTGTGAAATCACTAATCAAAATACTTACACAAGACAACACGTCTTGGAGAGCAAAAACCCCACAGAAAACAAGGTATACTAAACGTGGGAGGAAATAAAACAACTTCCTAAAACTGAACAGGAAGATAAACATAATTCCAGAACTCAATGTAGTTGCCGATGTTATAACATCAGAAGCTACAATCAAACTTATGCGATGAAGAAAGCGCTTCGAATCTCCTATCTTTACGGGCTTTTGTTTTTCTCTCAAGCTCTCTTTTTGCTGTCCCAGCCTCTATATATAGGGAAGAGATAACCTTCTAAGCATCAATGCTATCTTAGATTTATTATTGGGGCATTAGTGGGGGGCATTAGGCTTGACCCATTGTTTATGTTTTTAAATAATTTTTTTTCTCATTCAAACTTTGGGTCTCGGCTCCCATCAATTCATTGCCATGAACTTTTTTTCAAACTATTATACTTGCAAATTTGAAATAAAATACGTGAAAGAAAGGAAGAGAAGCAACTAAGTTAAAATATAAATTCGGTATGTAGTGATTCATATAACTCGACATTACCGATGTCAAATTTTAATCTTGCATGTGATGAGATTGAGAATAGAATATCAATAGATGTATAGATGATTGAGTAATTAATTATTAAAATAATAGGGTTTGACTTTTAGGTTTTTATTTTTAGCAATAGCTTTATTAGTTGAAGTGTATTATACTATTACTATATTTATAGATTATAATTTATAACTTATAATATATAAATATAGTAATAATATAATACATAAATTAAATATATAGGATTTGATCAAAAATCTATAATTAAAAATTTAAAAGTTATCATAGAAGAGGGGCATTAGCGTTGAAAAGTAGGACTCATCTTTATGTAGTGCCCATGGGCACTTTGTGGGCATTGGGCTCCACCCTGGAACAATCCATGGAAAATGATTAGAGAAAGGAATACAAACTACTTACCAAATCCATGAAATTTATTACCATATATCAAAAGAGACTAGATACCCGGTTTGACAAGGATTCATAAAAAGATTTTGTTTCCAAAAATAAGGTAACTAAATCTAATTAAAGATGTTAATTCCAAAATTACCTAAAATTTGTCAAATATGAATTTTACCATGAAAGGGGAAACAAGAAGTAAAAATAGGCATGACCTATTTTACCCTTACAACAAACAAATGACACGTAAAGAAATTTGTGCCTCAAATTGCACAATTTCTTTTACTAAAAACACTATTTTTTTAATAAGTATTATACTTTAACTCTTAATATCTTATTCATCCAAAACTCGATTTGGACAAATAAATATATCATTTCGATGCTCTCACCAAGTAAAACACTGTGCAATTACCTTTACCAACAAACAAATGACACGTAAAGAAATTTGTGCCTCAATTTGCACAATTTCTCTCACTAAAAACACTAATTTTTTAACAAGTATTATACTTTAAGTCTTGATATCTTATTATCCAAAACTCGATTTGGACAAATAAATATCATTTTGATACTCTCACCGAGTAGAATACATTTGCGCAATTACCTTCGTTAACAAACAAATGACACGTAAAGAAATTCGTACCTCAAGTTGCACAATTTCTTTCACAAAAAACACTAATTTTTCAACAATAGAAGAGATGTATCCCACATTGGTTAGAAATTGATGTTTGTATTAAAAATACTATTATTAAGTACCAATAGACGAAATGCATCATACATTGGTTGGAAAGTGATGTTGATTTTCAAAGTCACTAGAAAACCAAAAGTTTTTAAAGCATCCACATGGATTGCTTTAGAATGAAGGTTTATCCAAAGGTGGTGATGTGGCACAATTATAGTGCTCCTCACCAACTTTATATATATATAATATTTGATAAAATATTTTTACCATTGTTACTAATAAAAGATGTATATCACACATTGGCTAGAAAATGATGTTGAGTTTAAATTATTTTATATTATTACCAATAAAAGAGATGTATAACACATTGTTTAAAAAGAAAATGTTAGATTTTAAAGTTTTTAAACTAAAGACTTTCACTTTTACAAGAGATGTATCTCACATGGTTACAAAATATTCTACTATTATTACCAACTAGTATAATACCCGCGCGATGCACGGGGAAGAATATAATTTGAAAAAAAATATAAAATAAATAAATAATTTTTATGCTAATAAATTACACAAACTTCATACAAAATTTAAGGTTCAGTGAAATAAAGAAGCAAATAAATACAAAAAAAAATATTAAGCAAAATAAAACAACCGATGAAAATTTATTTAAATAAGAACATTTATCATACATTTTGGAACACTTCTTTAAATACAACATTCGTCGTAGTACAACAATTTGGTTTATCATTTTCATATAACAAAATTCGAAGCCCTTTCGGATTAGTAACTCAAGATAATGCGACATACAACTGTCCATGACTGAAAACAGGTTTTTCAAAAGTAGGCCAACATTGGACAGAGATTGACCCTGGCTTTTATTAATTGACATCGCATAAGACACCATCAACGGAAATTGTCTTCTTTGAAATTTGAAAGGCAGTCTTGGATCAGAAGGCGTCAATGACATTCGTGGAATAAGAACAGTTCCACCAGAGTTGCCTTTTGAAAGAAGTTTGCATTCTAAAACATGATTCCGAAGTCTTGTAATAAGCAGTCTCGTACCATTACATAAACCAAGGGAATGGTCTATGTTACGTAGCAACATTACTGGAGTTCCAATCTTCAAATTCAACTCAT
This sequence comes from Codonopsis lanceolata, assembly GCA_013146195.2. Taxonomy (NCBI): domain Eukaryota; kingdom Viridiplantae; phylum Streptophyta; class Magnoliopsida; order Asterales; family Campanulaceae; genus Codonopsis; species Codonopsis lanceolata. The sequence goes on along the minus strand of CM028378.1, from coordinate 13,579,323 downwards.
GATTTGGAGTTCCTGAACATTTAATTCCATTTAAAAATTCAGGAGTATGAATATCATTCATTAAACCACCAGTTTTATCAGAATGACACGTAGAATCAGAGCTCAAATACAATTTTCCTGTTGAGTTGTTAATTGATACCATGTAATCATTGATGGAATTAATAACATCGAGAGTCGGTGCCAAAATAGCTCTATCTTCAAACAATGTTTCATCAAACGAATCATTTCCAAAACCAAGGATACATACTTTCAACAATTCCAACAATTGGATCGTTGAAGTTCTTAATCAAAAGTTCGTCGGGAATTTGAATTTCAGCACATCCATCATTTGGTTCACCAATTTTCCCATCGCCAACGTTTGCAATCCAATCAGCAAAATATTTTAATTCTTGAAAATCCGCATTCACCCCATTATTTTGTAATCTCATATTCTTTGTCAACCTCAACACAGTGCAATCCTTCCACAGATACAACTAATTAATAGTAGCATGAACGATATCTTCTCTACTACCTTTTGGAATTACAAGCAATATCTGTCGAAAATCTCCTCCAAACACAATAGTTTTGCCTCCAAATGGAATGTGAGCTCTTGTTGAATGAATTACTTTCATGATATCTCTCATGCTGCGATCCAATGCTTCAAAGCAATATTTATGCATCATTGGAGCTTCATCCCATATAATAAGCTTTGATTTTAGAATAAGCTCTGCAAGAGGAGAACCCTGTTTTATGTTGCAAGTTGATTCTTCATTTATAGTAAACAGAATGGAAAATCTCGAATGTGCAGTTCTACCACCAGGCAATAAAAGAGATGTGATACCACTGGATGCCACATTTAACACAATATGTCCTTGTGATCTCAACCCAGCAGATAAAGTTTTCCAAATAAATGTTTTCCCAGTTCCTCCATAACCATAGACAAAAAAAATTCTTCCACGATCCAAAGTCGTTGATTCGATGATCATTTCATACACGTGTCGTTGTTCATCATTCAAATTAGAAAGAAGATGTTTGTGTTCTTCACCCAAGGTTCTTCGATCATAACACATTTCATCGTGTAGTAATCTAGAAGGCAAGAATTGGAAAAATGATCTTCTGGAAATGGCATTGATTGAAAATCACGTAAACTTCGTGCAGAACTTCTTAAAAGTTTCTCAACTTCCACAAGTGCATAACTCTTTATTTGATTCTCATTTAATTGCAATCCTACAATTGAAATCAATAGATATATTATATTCAAACTCTATAAAAAAATAACTAAATTAATATTTCTTATGTACCTTGATATTTGAATAGATTTCTTTGCTTGTATAAAATGTCTTCAGATAAATAAGACCAGCATGATTCCCAAACTACCTCAGGGCGGCTTATAGATCCAGATGTTAACAACGTCGCAAAAAGAATTCTCATGGAATGAGCTGATGCCCAATGGCTCGCCTCGATAATTCCGTCAATGTACTCTTATCATCACTTAACAATCCTAAAGCATAGCAAGCATCTCGAAAAGAAGGATATTGAACCCCATTAATTGCACATAAATTGTCATAGCAGGTAGCTCCACGAACTATATTTAGAAGGCATCGCAAAAAATATAAGTCACCTGATCCTGGAGGAACAAAAAAAATCCGTCCAATTGCAAATCCTTTTTTTCGTGGCGTCCATTCACGTATATTAGAATTCCAAACAAATTTTGTGGGAAATTCAGAATATGTTAATTTCCTGGCTTCAACATATTTCTTATTAGCTTCCATCCATGCCAAAAACATACTCTTGCTGATTGATTCTCTATCCATGAGAGACTCAATTTTATCTGAATCTGAAAAAATAACATTTTGTTGATTCGGAAGATGAAAATTTAGTCGCTCTACCGGGGGATATTTGTATTGTATTTCAAAACCAAAAATTCTCCAAGCAGCTTCACATGATGAAATGTATCTACAATCATAGTACAAATTTACCTCGTCGATATTCCTTTGTGAATTACCTTCATTTGAACTTTGGAAAAATGTCGCAGTAACACGATCATGGCCCTTGTTTATATACTTGAACAAATATTTGATCGCTCGAGATTGATTGCACCATTCCACATTCAAATGAGCTCCATAAGTCAACAATAAGTAGCGATTGTGTGGAACAACATGTCTATTGTCCAACCAAACTCCATTCTTAAGAATCGTTCTGCCATTATCTCTTCGCCATATATACTGGATAACCATCATCATCAATCGTAGTGGTTTCACCAAATTGTTTTGGAAAATGCTTTAAGCAACGCCCATCAATCATGCAAGGAGAACTCTTTCGATCATGACCACATGGACCTTGAATCATAAAATCTCTAACTGCAGTATAATATAGTGGATCCTCATTTTCATATGGAATTTCAGCTGAGATAATATGATCAATTGCATCTGGTGTTGGTGTTTTGTCTTCTTTAGAAAGAAATAATAATATGTGAGCATGCGGCAATCCCTCTTTTGAAACTCAACGCTATAAACAACTGGAAAAAAACACAAAAAATTAAAAATTATTTTGTTTTAATGAGTTATACTATTAACAATGGAGAGGGTGGGATTTAAATAGTTGGTGCACCAATTAAACAAATATACCTGCTCCAACATTTCCGAAAATCTTGTTTTTACGAAGATCAACCATAAGACCATCAAGTTTGACTTTAAAAACTCTGCAAACAATATTTGGACGATCTTTAGATTATAATTCACGTTTTTCAACAAAGCGAACAATTTCCGGCCATTTAGGGTTGCATGTAAATGTAATGAATAAATCAGGGTAACCTGCCCATTTACATATAGCCATTGCATCTTGATAGTTTTGTATCATATATCTTGCTCCTCCAGTAAAACTTGAAGGCAATATAATTCTTTTTCCTTGAGTTGATGCATCATTTTCCCCACGTAACAAAGCTTCATGTAAGCCTTTGTACATTTCACAACGCAATTGTTTTTGATGCAATCGGACATAAGTCAGACGTGCACTTTCAATCATAGTGTATATGCATCAACGACAAATTGCTGAAATAGTCTTCCTGAAAACATAACGGTTGTCGGTTCACAATCTCTCTCATGCATTCGATATGCAAAGAATTCTCGTATGCTAACTTTATTTCGTGATCTTGATCCATCTTTGCATTTAGAAAATGAAATGTCTTCTCTATATCCATCTTCACCGTATGGAAAAAGCAACGGATATTGCATGGGAAGATAAGCAGCATTCAACTCATTTATACGCTTCAATTTTCCCGTTTGAGTCTCAACTAAAATATCTCATTCACCCAACATTTCATCAAAATCGCCAACGATTAACGCAGCAACCTCAGAAGTTGATGGAAGATTATACCTTCTTGCATCGCCACTTCGCCTGCCAATCAATTTTAATTTCACATCAAATCTGACTTCTTCAAACATTTTATCCTTTGTCATTCGAAAAGATTTCACTAACACGTTATTGGTATCTAGCATACCCTTCAAATCAGAAACAATTTCAGCATGAAGATCATGACAATTTGCATCTTCCCTGTAAAAATAAACGGAATCATCATATTCAAATAATATATTTAGATTATGCATTAAAAAAACAATTTTTTGTAAATTATATGTAAACATTTACCTAACAGACGAAATCCGATTTGCAATTTCATTTTCAGTATCATAAATGTACAACTGCGCAAATTTAGGAGTTGAACCCATTGATGGAAGAAGACTTCCAATTAAATGATAGTTTTGACCATGAAGTTTGAAAATGGGAGGACTTCCACCTTGATTAACACGCTTGTCTATCTTCCCTCCCATTGAAGTGAAACAAAACATACTGTTATACGAATGAATATTCTGTCGAAAGTGTTTACTTTTATTTGTGTTCCCATATAACAATTCTTGTAATTTAAGAGGTGGTGGTTTTAGAAATGGAAGTTGTATTTTTCCTTGAATACAACATAAACTAAACTTCGGATTGCGGGCTTTATAATGGCGAGATAATCTTTCTTCATACCAAAACGAAGCATGACAAAAACAACAACTAAAAGTTGGATCGCCAATATCCCAATAACCTACAAAAACGATTCGAAATTGTAATAATCAATGTATACAAAAAAAATAGTTACTAAACTTACAACATAAATTGATAAAACACAATTAGATATTTGTACAAGCCGTGGGCTGAAAGAGAAACACGTCCATCATTCATAACAACTGCATCGTGTTTCTCCAAATTTGTAATAACAACATCCGTAGTTGGATGATTGATGGGAGCTACACATAAAAAATATATTCTTCAATCATTCAAATACGCACAAATAATTATATACAAACTGCAATAAGTTAATTTTGTAACGAACTAATTTAGATCGAACACATTTATACATCTTATTGTGCGTTCCAATGTAATACATTTTCTCCAATAACATTGCAAGTAATTTTTATTTCAAATTTAATGAGTATAACAATTAGAAGTGCGTTTAGCCAAGAGTAAATTAAAAGTAGTAAACTTTTTTGAAGATAGTTTTTCTTTTAATGTGTATAACAAATAAGAGCAGCTTTAAACAAATTCAAATTAAAAGTAGTACTCACTCCTTTTTCAAAATATTGTGTACTTTGACCCGTCCCACCGTTTAAGAAAAAATAATTAATTATATTATAAATATTAGTGAAATGTGTGATTTCCTTTAATGCCCTTGAGTATGTGACCATAATTAAAATATGTGGAAAAAGTAAGAGTAAAGTAGTAAAAGTAGTTTCTTAAAAGGGAATGTTTTGAAATAAGACAATTATTTAAGAACAAACGAAAAAGAAAACGTGGACGATAATATGAAAACAAATGGAGTATGAGATATCAAAACTATCATCATTTTCATTTCTATTTGTCATATAGATAACATTACAATTATTATTTTCATTTTTATGCTTTCATCAAAACTTTACTTATTTGACCTTAATCATAATTGTAATTAAATGTTTTTTATTCAAAATATAAAGAAAATAAATATTTTCACACCATACTTTGTAAGTTGTACATACCATATACATAAAGAATGAAACAAACGTAAACATATGTAATTGAAAATAAAGAGTATACAAAACCACTTACAATTTGATAAATACAATGATTTATCGTAACGTAATTTTTTGTGAGCACTTTCATTAAAGCTATCACTGCAACGATCATCAATATTCGTTAAATCAATACTTGTTGAACCGCTTGCTCCCGAGTAATCATGATTGAAATAATAGATTTCGGTAGTCGTTGAATTAACTGTTTGTAGATATTTTAGTGATAAGATATAAGATAAATAGAAATAATATAAGAAAAGATATCGTAATAAACAAATTACACTAATACCATTTGTCATATTCGGCCCACTTCGACATGAAATTTTATTTTCATTATCATGATCCACCTTTAATACTAAGCAATTAAAATAAATAAAAAATTTAAAAATTACACCACTTACAAAACTAATTAGGAAAGTAAATATAAATGTCAAATAACATATCATTAATTTGCCCATTACAAATATATTATCGAATACAGTTTATCTACCTAGGAAACTTTCGGTTCACTCCTTTTATTTGTACATTTTTAATCGCACCACTCTCTGAAAAGTTTTTATAACAAAAAAAAGTAACATCTTCCAATTGCAAATCAACAATATTGCCCCATGAAACAACAATTGTAAATCAGATTGCATGGAATTAACTAATTTTGAGCATCACGATGAACACAATCTTACATTGCAATGCAAAAAGTGCGTTTTTTTCATCTAGGGAAAAATATTGGGTCGTGGAAGCGGTTACACACCTCACATAATTGCATAATTGTACCTTTCTATAAGTTCTTTCCTGTTCCATTACTCTTTTCATTTTTTATTTGATATAAACAATAAAGCAACGAAGCATTTACATTTTTTAAAAAAAAACCCAGGCCCACATTAATCATTAAAAACTTAAAGGAATGACATACACGATTGTGGCCAGCTAATATTTATGTAAATATAACCGGTCAGTCCAATTTTTTAAACTTTTAATCGCTAAAGTACCCCGTTTTTATTAACAACCGGGAAAAGTCACTTTTTCTGGCATAATCACTACGATACCCTTAATGAACCGTAGACACGATACAGATGTCATTATTTTTGCACCGCGACTCATCAATTTTATCGCATTATTTTTTGCACTGCGGTTCAATGAGGTACATGCTAGTATATTTTCGAACCAAGATTCATAAATTTTTATTCAATTAATTGTGTACCACGGTTGAATCGTGTAATTGCTAGTCTAAATGTGAACGCGATTCATCAATTTTAGTGCATTAACTTTTGCAACGCGGTTCAACAGTGTAATTGCTAATCTATTTTTGAAGCACGATTCATCACTTTTACTACATTACGTTTTGAAGAGCAATTCAACAGTGTAATTTTTATTCTATTTTTGAACCGCGATTCATTAATTTTAATGCTTTCATTTCTGCACCGCGGTTCAATAGTCTAATAGCTACTCTATTTTTTAACCGAGATGCATCCTTTGTAGTGCATTAATTTTTGTTATATTTCATTGCGCATAATTGTTATTTTCGAATTCAAAGTGTGTTGTCGGAGATGTTCAAGAAGACGATGCAATTTTTGGAACATTATTTCGAATATTGGTCTTTTACGATTGAAAAAAAATAACCATCGACTTTTAGGGTTGAAAACTTTAAAAAAACGACCGACCAAAAATTTTCACTTTTTATTTATCATCACATAACCCAAATCAAATAGATTATTTGGGATTAATCGGCCCATTTGAAATTCATTATGTTCACTTATTCAGCCATTTCAAATTGGGCCAAATCTGGATACCAAGGAGATAAGATGAAATGCATTATTAATATATATATATATATAGTAACCTATTACCCTAGGGTTTTTTTTTTTAAGGGAAACAGGGCGGCACCTGCTGGATTTTATTAATATTAGAAAAAAAAAATACAAACTTAAGGGGGACAATCAGCCTTACCCAATAAAAGGGGGGACAAAGGAGTCTTACCTCGAAAAGGAGATACAAAGCAAAAAAGACAATAAAAAAAAACAAAACTAATGAACAAGTACAAAGCAAAAAGACAATAATAAAAAAAAAACAAAACTTTGGAGTCCCATACTTATCTAGAATGACATAACCACGGATACGAATGACATCAAGAAGATCATTAAAATGAATAGAAGTCATGGAATCACATCCCAAATTAGCAAGAGATCCCATTAGAACACTATTAGCTTGATCCATATTCTTTTGAATATCCAAAACCTGCCGAATAAAAGACCAGCAAGACCAAGGAATTTTGTGACCCTTAGTAATAGCATCAACAAGAACTTTAGAATCCATTTCAACAGAAGCTCCCCGAAATCCAGAATCTCTAAGCCAACAAACACCCTGAAGTAACGCCTTAGCCTCAGCAACAGTGTTAGAAGCATCACCATAGAAAGAGGAAAAAGCAAAAATAATATCCCCCTGACTATTATGAACAACTCCACCTCCACCACTAGGGCCGGGATTTCCTCGAGATGCACCATCAACATTAAGTTTGACAGAGGAAAAAAGGTTTAGACCAGTGGATCAACTGAATTTTATTACGAAAATAAACCGAATTCTGTTGAGAATTATGGGCAGCAAGAATAGATGCAAGATCAGCTTGAATAAAGGAAATGAGCTGAGAGGGAGATTTACCATGGCCATCATATTTGAGGGAGTTTCTATTCTTCCAAATGTGCCAAAGAATCAACAATGGAATGAGAATATGGGAGAGAGAAAGTTTGGACTGAAGCCACCAGCCCAAGCAGCATTGATGGAGAGAAAGAGCACAATGTTTAATCCCATATTTAGAGCTAAACCACATCCAGATCTGATGAGCAGCCGGGCCATAAAGAAAAACATGGAGAAAAGTTTCAGAGCTACCTGAGGCACAACATTGGCATTTCGAAACAACGAAGAGACCTTTTTTGGTGAGGGCTTCATCTATCGGCAGCCTGAAGCGAAACAGACGCCAAATGAAGACACTTATCTGCCGAGGAACTGCTCGATGCCAATAGAATTTGGTAGAGAAAAGGATTTGCGAAGGAGATCTGAGTTTCTGCCAGGCTGAAGAAATAGAGAACCGGCCATTCGAAGATAGAATCCAGCAAGGAGTATCCTCATGATCAGAAATGTAAGAGTCTCGATCGGAGATACGCCAAGATCAGACCATGAATGGCTAATGCAACAAAGAAAGTAAGAGAGAAGAATTATCGAAAAGATCCATGACCTGCTCAACCGAAATATTACCCTAGGGTTGCAGTATACAATGACTTCTAAAACTCCCCATACACTCAACCGATTTCATTCTTTATCTCATACATTGAATTAGATTTTTGGAAAGCTCAAACCTTATCTCATCTGTTCTCTTCTTCTTCTCTATTGCCAACATCGATGAACGATCATCTATCTCTCCAGTCCAGCAGCCGAATATTTGCAAACTGTAAGTGTATTTTGTTCGAATTTTTTTTTGGATTTTAGTTTTTTCTTGCGTCCATCTAACCCATCAAATGTTCTGTTGAAGGTTTTCGGATACACATCGTTTATCTCTGTTGTAGACAAATGGGAAGGGAAATTACTCACGAATCGAGTATGTGCGGCCAAGCATTACGACTTTCATTTTCGGAGGTAAAATCGATATACATAACTATTTTTAAAAAAAAAAATTAATTACGATTATAATTTACTCGGATCTCGTCGAAATCTTTTCTATAATCGTCGATTTTTTTTCTTTCAATAAAATGAAAGAAAATTGTAAGGAATTTGTAAATACTATGAATGTCTTTTCCAGATCTAGTGATTTTTTACTATAATTTTAGTTTTTTCTTGCGTCCATCTAACCCACCAAATGTTCAGTTGAAGGTTTTCGGATACACATCGTTTATCTCTATTGTAGACAACTGGGAAGGGAAATTACTCACGAATCGAGTATGTGCGACCAAGCATTACGACTTTCATGTTCGAAGGTAAAATCGATATACATAACTATTTTTTAAAAAAAAATTACGATTATAATTTACACAGATCTGTCGAAATCTTTTCCATAACTGTCCGATTTATTTTTTCTTTCAATAAAATGAAAGAAAATTGTAAGGAATTTGTAAATACTATGAATGTCTTTTCCAAATCTAGTGATTTTTTACTATAATTTTAGTTTTTTCTTGCATCCATCTAACCCATCAAATGTTCAGTTGAAGGTTTTCGGATACACATCGTTTATCTCTGTTGTAGACAAATGGGAAGGGAAATTACTCACGAATCGAGTATGTGCGGCCAAGCATTACGACTTTCATTTTCGAAGGTAAAATCGATATACATAACTATTTAAAAAAAAATTAATTACGATTATAATTTACTTAGATCTATCGAAATCTTTTCTATAACTTTCTGATTTATTTTTTCTTTCAATAAAATGAAAGAAAATTGTAAGGAATTTGTAAATACTATGAATGTCTTTTCCAGATCTAGTGATTTTTTACTATAATTATGATTGATTGTGAGTTTTCTATGCAAAATGTTACAGATCTGATGACTAAGCATACAAAAACTCTATTGCTTAAAAAATATACATACATTTTTTTGGACTGTCGAAATCATTTCTATAAGTGTCCGATCTATATTTTCCTTCAACAAAATGAAAGAAAATTGAAGGAATTTGTAAAAAGTTTGAATGTCTTTTCCAGATCTAGAGATTTTTTACTATAATTATGAATGATTGTATGTTTTCTATACTGAATGTTATAGATCTGATGACTAATCATACAGAAACCATATTGCTTTAAAAATATACATACATTTGTTTGGACTGCCATGACTGGTTAGACAATTTCACCATGCTTTATTTAAAAATTTTGTTACCTATATGAGATATATAGTTATCAGATCTGTAGATGACTACCTCTTCCAATGAAATTGAATTTCTACTCAAGTACATGAAGATAAAAATCATGAAGTTCAAGAACTTGTAAAAATGCTGGACTACATGTTAGTTTCCTTGTTACTCTATGTATCTTTACACAAAAACTAAAATTGTCTTTAATAATCATGACTGTTGTTATTGATGTCATTGAAACATTTGTGCTTTTGTCCCTTTAATTCAACTCATGTTCTATCTTTTTGAAATATAAGTGACTCGTGTTTCTGTTTTGGTGTGTCTATGCCCGAGTCTTAATCCATCTTTACACCAGAATTGTACTTGTATAAGTGACTCATGGTTGGAGATATATCAACCATATTACATTTCCTTTTACGTATACATTTTCTATAATATTTTTATTGCCAAGTGTATCCATATATAATTCTTGTTATAAGCAGTAGATTGGCCCTTAGTTACTACAATCAACTTTTTTTTAAACTCCAATCAAATTGTTATGCTAGACATAAAAGAATGCCTCAATTTAGTGATACATTGGGTTAGTAAATATATCAGTATGTGATGCTCTGTAGATTATGATGGATGTCCAAACAATTGTTTTGTCTATTTTGAGCTGTAAAACCTGGTTTATATTTCAATGTATATTGTCAACTTATTGCTATTTCTGCTATTATTCCAAGTGGGTTAAGGAAATAAGAAATATGAATTTGTGATAATGTCCATTGGCTTTCTTTCTAACTAAATAAATCATTTGTTATCTACCTATATCTGGCAATGTTCCTGATGGCTATGACCAATGATTTAAATTATCTATGTTCAAATGTAAGTGGATGTGACATTTATTCTGCATCGTTGCATCTAATTGACAATGTCAACTGAAGATGCTAAATTATTTTATAAATGTTGATTTTTTGTGATTAGGGTACAAATTAACTTTTGTGGACCATAAAATTTGTTTGCGGGGACTGGTAGTTGGTGGTGGTTTGAACTGGCTGGTTGATTGAGTAATGATTGTTCAGTTGTTCTTAGCAAAAAAACAGTTCCTTTAAGACCTATATAGGGAAATACAGAAGAAAGAAAACTGGTTTGTACTCTACCCTCTCTCAGCTTCCTTCAGCTCCATGACTATAGATAATTAACTCTTCCTCTTAAATTGAATTTCTACTCAGGCCTATGAAGATATAAACAATGAAGTTCGAGATCATGTAAACATACTGGACTTCATGTTAGTTTCCTTGTCAATCTATGTATCTTTACACCAAAACTGTAATTGTCTACGCGAATCATGACTGTTGTTATTGATGTAGTTGCAACATTTGTCCTTTTCTCGCTTTAATTCAGATCCTGTTCTATATTTGTGCAACACAAGTGACTCATGTTTCTGTTTTGGTGTGTATCTACTCTTGTCTTAACTTTCGCCATGATTTTTTTAAATAAGTGTTACATTTATGAGATATATATATATATATATATATATATATATATATATATATATATATATTAAGGAAACAGGGACGACACCCTGCAAAAATATATAAAAAGAAAAGAAAAATACAATCTAGAGGGGGACAACCTGCCTAACCCTAAAACAAGGGAGGGCAAAGGAGCCTGACCTCGAAGAAAAAACAGAACAAACAAATCATCTACGACCTGGCCGAAACGTGGTAAACCCCTGGTTATCCAAAGCAATTAGGCTTTTGGCCTTACCAGGGAGCTTCGCAAGAGAATTCAAAATTTAAAACTCCCTATGACTGTACGCAAAACTAGCCAAATAATCCGCCACCCTATTATGTTCTCGAAAGACATGAGACAACCGGAAAAAGCGAAAAGGCACGCATCTTAGAGGTCATAAGTATATTGCCAAGGAGCTCCATGCTTATTCAGCAACACCTTCATAGCTACCAAAGAATCTGATTCCACATCCACATTAACCAACCCCAAAGAGTGACACAACTGCAAACCATCACTAAGAGCCACAATCTCAGCCCACATGTTGGTTCCGGAGCCATAATAATAGGAGAAAGCAGCCACGAAAGATCCATTATCATCGCGAATAATCCCTCCACCCGAACAAACACCATCCCGAGCCGATCCATCTGTATTAAGCTTATATCTGCCCGAAGACGGAGGAAACCATCTAAGCCATTTTCCCTGCAGAACACCAAGGCGCTGAACATGAATTGCAGCAGCCATCAAAACCGATTCAGCTTTACTAGAGATTTGAGATTTCAGTTTATAGATTAAAGCCATATCTCTAAGAGCAGCCAAAACCCGAGAAAAAATCTTGTCCACCATCATTGGAATTCCCTCAAAATATGCAGCACATCTAGCCTTCCAAATCTCCCAGCACATGAACATGAAAGCTCCAAGATGACAAGCCACAGTTTGACGACGGAGAGAGCCCTTAGACCAAAAGCCGAACAGTTGAGATAAACTAGAGACATTACAGCGCACTCCAAAAGTTCCAGCAAGACGAGACCAAAGAGCTTGAGCCGATTCAGACTGAACAAATAGATGATGAGCAGATTCTTGGCACGGATTAACGAAACAGCACACACATTTGGAGACCACCTGAATGTGTCAAGACTGAATGTTGAGATCAACCGGAATAGCATTATGAAGCAACTTCCACATAAAACAACTAATTTTAAGAGGAATCCATGGTTGCCAAAAAAATTTTGCCCAGCCAATAACAGGATGTTTGAGACGGAAATGATCCCAAAAGCTAGCAACTGTAAAATCTCCCAACGACGAAAGAGTACAAATTAACTTATCTGGCATCCCATCAACACAACCAATCTTTTTAATTTTATCATGTAGGTCTACATCCACCAGCGGGGCTAACTCCTCAAAATTAATTAAACCATCACGAACAGATAAATTCCGATCCATAGGAAGGGGACCACCTAAACGAACACCACACCAATTGGAATCCCGAAAAGAAATGCGGCCATGCCCAACAATCCAGCGACTACACTATTGAACCCTCCACATTTGACCCATTATAGCTTTCCAAGGTCTCGAAGCAGCCATAGGAGTATTAAAACCTGAATCTCCCCCATATTTGATCCAACAAAACCGAGCCCAAAGGCTTGTTCCTTGCATGGCACTCCAAGCCAATTTGGCATGCAAAGATTCCATGATATCCAAGAGAGATTTAATGCCCAAACCCCCTTCCTTAAAGGGTCTGCAAATCTTTCCCCAAGCAAGCCAATGAATGCGTGAATCCCCATTTGATCCCCATAAAAAAAATTAGCCATTTTCATCTCAATGCGATGAAGAACCGATGAGATATATAGTTATCCTTGTTTAACTTTTCAGATCTAATATCTATTTAAATTATTCTAACTGAGAACTTGTACAATAGGGACAAATGCTTCCTATTTTGGTTAGCTCATATGCACAAACTACTCTTTTAAAAAAATTACTTTTTATTATGTTACATGATTGGAAATATGTCAACCATATTAAATTTACTTTTACATATACATTTTGTATAAAAAATTTTATTGCCAAATGTAACAATATGTAATTCTTGTAATAAGCAGTAGAGTGACTCTTATTTAATACAAACAACTTTTTAATAAACTCTAATCAAATTGTTATGCTAGACATAAAAAAATGCCTCAATTTAGTGATAGGTTGGGTTAGTAAATATTTCAGGATGTGATGATGTGTAGATTACGATGGATGTTCATGCAATTGTTGTGTTTATTTTGTCCTTTAAAGTCCTGGTGTATATTTGAATGTATATTGCCAACTTATAGATAGTTCTTGTATTATTCCAAATTAGTTTACCAAATAAAAAATCTGGATTTGTGATATAAGTTAAAGTTAAATGTTTTGCTAATGCGTGTAGGCTTGCTATAAACTTTGCATATTAATTCAGTTACATAAGAAACTCACTTTAATTTAAAACTGACTTTCCATACTTGCAATTGGTAAAACAGAGAAAGGTGTGCACAACAAAAAGAAGTGACACTGAGCAACAGTTGTACATCAAGAGTTACATAAGGAAAATAAGTAATTTATGTTTCTGTTTTGTTTTTTTGCGAAACATAAATCAAAGTAAAAATAATTCTTTTTACGATTAATTATTTCCTTATAGATCATGTTAGTTTCCTTGTTAATCTATATATCTTTTGACCACAACTGTATTTGTCTTCGCGAATCATGACTGTTGTTATTGATGTAGTTGCAACATTTAGGTTGTTGTCCCTTTAATTCAGATCATGTTATATCTTTGAGTAACACAAGTGACTCATGTTTCTGTTTTGGTGTGTGTCTGCTCCAGTATTGCCTTTCACCATGTTTTTTTTAAAAAATTTGTTAAGTATATGAGATATATAGTTATCCTTCTCTAAATTTTCAGATCTAATATCTCTTTAAATTATTCTTAATGAGAACTTGTACAATAAGGACACATGCTTCCTGTTTTGGTTAACTCATTGGCACAATCTACATTTTTTTTTTTTATTTTTTTTGTTTTGAGTATGCTACATGCTTGGATATATGTCAACCATATTAATTTTCCTTTTACGTATACATTTCGTATAAGATTTTTATTGCTAAGTGTATCAAAATGTAATTCATGTTATAATGAGTAGGCGAGCATTAATACAATCAATTTTTTTGAAACCACTTTTCTATTTTTACGCTAGACATAAAAAATTCCTCAATTTCTATCGGTATGTTGGGTTTGTAAATATTTGAGGATGTGATGCTTTGTAGATTATCATGGATGTCCATCAAATTGTTTTGTCTATTTTGAGCTTTAAAATAGTGGTGTATATTTGGATGTATATTGCCAATTCATAACTACTTCTGGTATTTCTCTAAGTCAGTTTAGGAAATAAAAATTCTGGATTTGTGATATAAGTTAAATAAAATGTTTTCGAATTGCATGGAGGCTTCCTATAAATTTGCATATTAATTCAGTTACATAAGAAAGTTACATTAATCTGAGACTAACTTTCCATACTTCAAATTGGTACCACAGATAAAGGTAAGCCCAAGATAAATAATTGACCCTCAACAGCAGTTGTACAGAAAGAGTTACATAACGAAGATAAGTGATTTAGTTTTCTGTTTTGGTCTTTTGCAAAACATAAATCACAGTAAAAATAATTATTTTTACGATTCATTATTTGCTCATAGAATTTATTTTTATGTTTTTTTTCAAAACATATATCATATGAATAATACTTCTTTTATGTTTTGTTTTTTTTTTCAAAACATACATCATGTGAATAATACTTCTTTCAACTGCTCATTATTTTCTTATCCTTCTAATTTTGTACTTCCCACAAAAAGATACACAATGAATACACACACTTCACTATGAATTGAAAAATTACAAAACAATAAGACTTACCAGGAGTTCCAATGATTTTTTTTTTTGTGTAACGTAGTTGTTGATAGTAGTTGTTTTCGTGATCTTCATAGCAATTATACATCAACAGCACTTTCAGAACAACAAAATTTCCTGCTTAATAGACAAAGATGAATAGTTTATGGTTACCATAAACAACATCTAACATAACAACAACAGAAATACTTACTAAACCTATATAAAAAACATCTTCTGCAGTCTACATCCAGCCTCTTTGCATTTAGGAAATAATTTTTTTTTCATGTTTATAGAAAATGCTTATTTGAGATCACACATCCTTGCTGGATGAAAGAAAGAGGCTGAGCTGAACATGTAGATCAGCTGAAAATTAACATCTAACTTTGCAATATAAGTATTTTTTTTTAAAACACACCTATATGCTTTTAAGAACAAACATCTCTGTTACTTGTTTATTTATCGTCGAATTAAGGAATTGAGGAAACCCACACTAAACTATAAACAGCAAACCAAAACAAAACAAAAAACTTACATGTAGTAATGTGGACTTCTTCATTGAACTGTTACTTCATAAACACCAGCCATCTTTAAGAATCTGTCATGAATCTGCTTACATTTTATCTTTGTTGCCCTTCATTTAGTTGCTTGTTGTATATACCAACTCTTTATCAAATATATGAGTATAGAGTTTAAGAATAAGAGTATACAGAAGTGGAATTGGAAGGAAAATAGTCTACTACACTGAAACTAAATATATATAATCTTCTCCACTTAAGAATTCAGAATAGTAGGGACTTTTGTTTTTGACTCTTCATTTTTCCTTTTGGATTTATTCATATGTCCACAACATATATAATATGACTATCCATGTAAATTGCGGTTTCTGAAACAACTTATGTGCCCATCTGTTTTCCAAAAAGCTAATCATTATCTTTATATGTGGTTTTGTTCCAATTTTTTACTGCTCACCCAATTACCTTATGGATACTTTTTAAGTTTTTGTTTAAGATTTCAAAGAATATAAAAAATTATTAGTTGGAGCTGTGTGGACAATTCATGAAAATTGCAGCTTTTATAAATCGAATAATGTGCCCATCTGTTTTCTATAAATCTAATCATTATCTATATATATGATTTTGTTTCACTTTTTTGCAGCTTACCCAATTACATTATGGAAGCTTTTTAAGTTTTTGCTTTCCATTTCAAAACATATTTACTTTTATTACTTGGAAATTGTATTTTTGGGCATGCAAATTGCGGCTTTCTGAATCGAATTATGTGCCCAAGCAAGTTTTTCGAAAAAGCTAATCATTATCTTTATATATGCTTTTGTTCCAATTTTTTACAGCTAAACCAATTATATTATGGATACTTATAAGTTTTTGGTTTCCATTTCAAACATAGTTAATTTTATTAGTTAACAATTTGTGTGAATGATGCATTCGATTTGACTCTTCATATACTTACTAAATTTTGTTTTTACTTAAAGGATGAAACTAAAATCTTTTTGAGCACAAACAACTTTATAATATATTTGTTCTCTGCCCAATGCATATCTGGAAAGTCTAAATATGTGCATGTTTTCTATGAGGATTTTTTGTATATATATGTATATAATCTGATATTCGATTATCTAACTTTCTAAGTAATTAAAATAGGAATAGTACAGTTTTGCATATATACTCTGATTTAGTGTATATATATGTTAAAAATATAGGCCCAATCCATGTAAGCCCATTTGGGCCCATTACTTTGTTAGCCCATTTACCTTTTAGCTTAGATATAAGTATTTTTGGTGTAATAGTTTTAGACATCTTTTTCATTAGAATTCAATTCAATAAACTGTTTTTTCTTCTTTCTATTTCCTTCTACTGTGTATTCTCTTCCTCTCTCAATAACCTCCGGCCACCACCGTCAATGGTGGTGGTCCGGCTACCCTCATCACATCTAACCAAAATACGAATTTTAACATGGTATCAGAGCCATGGTAATTCCGACGAAGACAGAACTCAATACTTTGCTTCTTCTTCGCAAATATCCCTGAAAGGGTTTTACCGATAGTATTCCCTCACGCCAGAATCGGTGGTGCTACTGTCAATTTCTTCTCCTCTGTTCCGCTGCATATTCTTTGATCAATTCTCTCAATTACCTGTATAAATGGCACCGGAGAATCAAGTTCCTCTTCCAGCCTCTCTATGAAAATCAAGAAGGGCAAGAGAAAGAGAGGTGAGGCGGGTTCGTGGGAGAATCAAGATCGCCAATGAATCAAATCGATCGATCGATCGATCCTTGTTGTTCCGAGAACGAAGGGTTCGCAAACTATGGCTCTTCTTCATCGGCGGCGATACTTCTTCGTCTACTTCTGCGTGCTTTCGAGCACCGTCTTGGTTCTTCTCAAGCGAAGTGGTGAAGAACAAGGTCGAAAGAATCTAATAGTTCCAAACCACTCGAATACGATTTCTCTGTGAATCACGCCCACAAGCAGCAAATTATTCGTTCGGCCATTAAATCGTCTTTACATGAAACGATCGATGTTACTCCGACCTTTATTGCGACTAGTTTTCCATGATTGTTTCGTGAAGGGTGTGATGCGTCGGTTTTAGAATCGAGGCGAGAAAAGACTCCTCCGAATGAATCCTTAAAGGGGTTTGATCGATTGACATCATGAAGAGCGACTAGAGAAGAAGCTTGCCGAATAGTTTCGTGTCGATATTCTTGTTTTGGCTCGGGAAAGTGTTGATGCATGCAGTGGACCATTTTACCAGCGAGTTTTCAAGAAGATTGAAGATGAAGAAGAAATTCGGTTCTATCAAGAAAATTGGGTAATTTGTATCCGTCAAGAAAATCAATCAATTACTCGGGTATTTGTATCCGATCTCAATTACTCGATCAATCAATTACTACGATTTCTTTGATTTTTCATGATAAAGATGAGTTTGACTTACAAAATCCATCATCTTTGAGTCGTTTTCGTAATGAGAACATTATAATGTCGTCGTCAAGGTCCCGTTCTGTGTTTATAGCACCGGTGAACGTGGAGGAGGTTGTGATTGTGATGGATGGCGTTCTGGAAGAGTGCTGGTGCGAGGATGAGGTGTTTATAGTCTTCAGATTCCAGCGGCTCATCTTCGTCCGGGTGTAATAACTCTTACAAGAAAGAACGTTGTCGCAATGTAACCAAATGCCATTTTGCTTTCTCTCTGACCGAGCCTCTTCGACTTGTGGTTGCTTTCTCAACTTCCATTGTCATGCTCCCTTTCATTTCCACCTTTTCTTTGCCATCCTTGATTGAAGATTTCATGGACTGCTTATTCGTTCTTACTCTGGTATTCATATTTACAATTCTTCAAGTCACCAGAAAACTGAATTCAATTGAAACACTTCATCTTTTGTTGGTGGTTCTATTATGAAATTCCACTTTCCAAGAGGCACATTAGTTGTTGTTCTTTGTTATCTTATCTTGCCTCTCCAGATTTTGTTAGCATTCTTCGGAGAATACATGGTCGGCCAGCACAATTTTATGGTTGGTTGAGTTTCTACGATCTGATTCTTTGGAAAATGTTCCATCAGAGTTTCTTTCTCTCAAATTATCTACCTTAAGAGGCTCAGTTACTCTTCTCATTGCCTTCTACTGCATGTTCTTGTTTGAACTTCTCTGTTCGACCAAAGTCAAATAATTACTTGGTTTTCATATCACTGTGTGGTATTCAATTTGAGATACGCCTTTGTCATCTACTAGCCATTGATCGAGCAAGCTTTTCGGGGATTGGCTCCTGTTTGGGCTTCTCAACATCTACAAAGTGTTTTGGGATGATCCGTTTGTGGGCTCCGATCAACTTGTTCTACATCTACTACAAGTGTTCGAGGTGATCCGTTTGTGGGCTTCGATCAACTTGCTTGACATCTTGATAAAGATTGTTCCTATTCAGACCCATAGAAGCCCATTTGCCGTAAAGGCTCATTTGATTTGTATTGGCCCAAGAGGCCCAGCCCATTGAGGCTCATTTGTCTGCACCTCTCCAACTCGATCATTTCACAATAGTTGCATGTTCGAGTTGAGGGGGAGTGTTAAAAATATAGACTCAATCCATGTAAGCCCATTTACCTTTTAGCTTAGATATAAGTATTTTTGGTGTAATAGTTTTAAGCATCGTTTTCATTAGAATTCAATTCAATAAATTGTTTTCTCTTCTTTCTATTTCCTTCTACTCTTGCGTATTCTCTTTCTCTCTCAATAACCTCCCTACCACCACGTCGATGGTGGTGAATTAAAATCACATCTAACCCAAATCCCCAAATTCAATTTTAACAATATAATCGATTTTGTGCATATATTCCTTAATTAACGCTTTCTAACTTTAATTTGGTGTATCTTTGTTAATTAGTTGCCTTAACGTTAATTAACTGCCTTAAGGCTAATTAAATGCCTTTGTTATAGCGACTTAACGTTAATTAGCGCCTTCGATTTATATGTGTATATACACTCTGATTTTGTGCATATATTTGTGCAAACTTAACTATGATTTTGTGCATATATACTCTGATTTTGTTAATTTACGGTCTTCTAACTTTTTAATTTGGCATTTTATAATCTTTAAGTATTAAGCGTTAATAGATTAAATAGTAGAGTTTGAATTATCATAAATTTTGAAAGTGTTTTTACATAATTAGTACTTGCAATATGTAATGTAATCCATATTGTTTGCATTTGTGCAAATATATCAACAACTAATTAGTTAAGAATTTTCATTTTTTATATATTGCTTTTGTAGTTAGTTTAATTTCTTTGCCTTCCAACTTTACAATTATCAATTTTATATATATTGATTGTGTTGTTATTTTTATTATCTTCCTTCCTGATTTAATCAATTCTATCTACTTCTCCTATTAACTTGCGTTCTAACTTTTTAATTTGGTGTATAACGATAATTAAATGCCTTCTAACGCTAATTAAAATGCCATTCGTTAATTAATTACCTTCAATAATGTTAATTAATTGTATTATGAT
>CM028378.1:13262531-13558932 GCA_013146195.2 Codonopsis lanceolata | reverse complement strand
CGAGGGTTGTCTTTTTGATTAGAAGTATAATTAAGCGAGCTTCTCTAATTGTCGAATCAGTAAGGAGGAAGGCTGGGTGTTAGGCGTTTGTCGGCTTAACTATAGCAATTTGGTTTATTTGATCAATTGAGTCGGGTGGAATCGATGATCAATAGCTAATTTTTGGAATTGCTTCGGTTCATTGCGGACCTTTATCGGCATTGAATTTAGTTTAATTATTGTTTGCTTTCTTTAAGTTTACAAAAATTCATATTTTTCTTCATTCAAGTTTAGTTAGTTAGTTAAGCAAAAATCTCGGTTTTTGGTTATTAAATAAATTAAGGATATAAATCACGGCGTTCCTGTGGATACGATCCCTACTACCCATACTCGTTATTTGGGAAAATAGGAAGTATTTTTTGGTTTGACACCGTCAAATTTTGGCGCCGTTCTTAGAGAAGGTTTTGCTATTTATTTATTTTTAAGAATTTTATTTTGTTATGGCTTTCTATGCACAACAATTTGGAAGTAAACACGATAACTTTCCACGACTAGGGAATGAGGTAAATTCTAGTTCTATTGATCAGATTGAATGCATTGACTTCTACGGTGGATAAGTTTCTTGTAAATCGGTATCAAGGGCTCGAGTTTGTAGAAATGGTTGGTTGCTAGACATGTTGCAAATTATTATCCTCCATGGCAAGATAATATGCAACACGCCATGGCAATGGGAGGATTTAGGGACAAACTCATGATGACCATGATCTTTATTCCAATAGCTACAATCGAGGATGGTGGGATCAACCAAATTTCGATTCGCGAAAATCAGAAGGGCAGCGAATGATACTTACCCAACAATTATCGGATTCTCACCTCCTCCATCCGTTCAACCACTATCGGTTCGGCACATCATTGGAGGGTCTAATCAAAGTTTAGTGAATCGGTTCGACCAAGATAGATCAACGACAAGAAAGATTAGAGACCAAGGCTAGCATTAAATCTCTTAAAAATCAGTTTCGAGTTAGTCGTATCTGTGAGCAAAATTTGGAAGCAAATCAAGTTGAGCAGAGAAAAATGGGCATGTTGATTGCGGCAAGGAAGAAGTTATGCAAAATGTGGGAATCGCCAAGTAATGAAGGTGGAGAATTCATTAAACAAAGTGAGAAAATTGTTATTCTCCTTTTAGGGCCGATTCGCTAAGGAAGAGAAAGAGGATGAGAAGGAAATCTTAGAGACCTTAGTAAGGTTGAGATTAACATTCTGTCATGGATGTCATAAGGGAAGTGCCTCATCATTCTATGTTTCTTAAGGAGCGTGTGCAAATAAAATGAAGTTGGAATTAGTGACGAGAAAAAGATGTGCATTTCCAAAGCAATGAGGAGGTGCATGAAAATTTTATGGCACTATTCCACAGCGGGATGTAACACCAAGGTTTGATTTTCCTTCTTTTCCATTACCGATTTCAAGTGAAAAATTCTTCCTCCATTGTTGGTTATCATTGGTAATAATTTGCCGAGTTGTAGGAATAATGGGTATTGGGTCTAGCTACAGACGTTAAATAGCGGCGCTAGTTGGGGAGGCAACTAATTTTAATGCTTTAATTTCTGTTTTTCTAGGTTAAATTTGTTTTCTTGTTATTTTCATTCTTTTTTAGTTTTGTTTTTGTTGCGGCAAGTGTTGGATCTTGGAAATGGAAGAAAAAATTTGTTACGTACTAAATGTGTGTAGCGAGGCTTTATTTTTGAAGATACGAGAAGTTTGAGAAGTGCTGAGAACAATGATGGGGCTAACAGTTAATTTTTGAAAGTTAGGGGAAGCGGGTGAGCAGTAAAAATTAGGAAAGGGGGTAAAATCCCTAATTTCATTTGGGATTGTTACTTGTTTCAATTCTCAAAAGATCTCTTCTCCAAACCCGTCTCCCAAAAAGCTTCCATTAGGCCATGGCTCTAGCAACAAAGTGCTCACGACAAGCCATGGTCAAAGGCGACCCTGCAAGCAAGCGGCCGATGGAATTTCTTCGGAGATTCTTGATTCTTCAATCATTCCTCGTAGGCTCAGGTCGCTCCATCTTGCGCCGGCCTCATCGCTCGACCACCATGATTTCTGTTCACCTTCTACTCCTTCTTTAAGTTCGGACGATTGCTTATGTCCGCGCTTGCGGAGCCTTGACTCGTCGGTACTCATTACCTCATCTCTCCATCCCTTCTCAAGCTTGAGCCCTCCTCCTTACATTGCGTGACCTGGCCGTTAGCGAGCCCTACTACATCTGTCGGTCCATCTGTTCCTCCGCGGCCTACTACACAGCCCCCTCACCCATCGTGGAACCATTGCCAATTTTTCATTTGGCAGCTTCTTTGAAGCCTCTTGCGAGTAGGAAGCGCCGGCGGGTTCCGCAAGGGAAAGCCATCACCAGCAATCAATTAGGAGGCCACATCAATTTTCAATCAAAAAGGGCAGTATCCCCTCTTTCACTTCTGTTCATAATTTTTGTTACTTTGTCCTGTTTTGCATCTTTTGTTGTATATACAGTGAGGACACTGTTTAGTTTAAGTGTGGGGATTTTGGAGATTGTAAATCAGGCGCTGGGTGGTTTTGATAAAAAAAATTTGATGCAGTTTTTAAGCTTGGCAGTCCTGAACATGTTTAGGTTTGAAGGGTTGGTAAAAAAAAATTCATTGTTGTGAAACTGGATATTTTATATGCATTCTCATGTTTTGGTGAAATAATCTTGATTAATGACTAGCATTGTGTAATTTTCCTAGTTGGGTTGACACGCATGTTTTTTTAAATATATATATATATATATTCTGTGTCATTCAACTGATAAAATTGCAAGTTTCAACTGTTAGCCTTTCAAAGTGAGCTTTTGAGCCTAATTAGAGCATTTCATATACTTTGCTCTCAGTCATTTTTTTTGAGTGATTCTCACAAACAGATGAACATTTTAGAACTTGCACCTTGTATACATGTCGAGGTCACATATTGAGTCATTGCACCAATAGGATTAAGGCACTTAGGAATAACCATGTTTTGGCTCTCTTTCTACCCTACCCACATTATGTTTTCCCCTAGTTAACCCTTTTTGAGCCTTGCCCATTTTCTTTGTTTTAACCTTATAAAATTTAGCCTGTAGCCTTTCTTTTTGAACCTCATTTTGCTTTAACCCATGTCAAGAATTGCACAAACACCATGCGAATTCAGAGCAACAAGTAATGGATAATTGTTGGTGTTCAGCATATTTTGTAAATCAGAAGTTGAGTCTTAAGAAGTAGGAAATACAAGTTAGCAGCAGTTCAAAAAGAAAAAAAAAAGAGAAAGAAAAAAAATTATATTGGGTTCAGTGAGCTGCTGCTTTTCAAGAAAGGGTAATAGTACTTTCCAAGGCAGATGAGCATGAATTATCAAAGTGTATTCAGTTCATCAAATCTGTTAGAGTTGAACCCTAGTTGCTTGTAGTCGGTGTTTTATGTCGCTGCAGAGTTGGTAATGATGTGTAGTTTTTGTGCATATTCTTGACATTTTAACCCTCTTTATTCCCTTTATCCTACCTTTACACCCTTAGCCCCGTTACAGCCCTTTAAAAGTCATTTTGATTGGTGTGTATGAACTCATTTTTAGTGATGGAGATTTGATCAAGTTGCAAGCATATGATAATGTCACTCTGTTGTGTGAGTTGAGTGTTTCATGATACACGGCCCTAGTTCAAACAATTGTATGCTTCGAGTGATATCCGTGAGAACAGTTGAGATTTGCATAATTAGAAGTTGTGAAAAAGTTTGGGTGCATGCGAGTTATCTTAATTTGGAAAATTTATAGGATGCTAGTTACTTGGTTTGATTTTTGATCCTGAAAATGAGAATGCATATTAAATACCAAGTTTTGAAACAATGTGAATCAATTTTTATTTTTTTGGGTTGGTTGGTTTGTTAAAAGCATGTTCAGGAAAGGTCTAAATGCTTGAGGACAAGCATGGTTCAAGTGTGGGGGAATTTTGATAGCTTTAAATAAAGTACAACATTTTATGTGATTTTGCATTATGATTTTAAGGGAAATGTTGTACTTTCACTGGTATTCTGCATCATTGGTGTTCACAGGTCTTAAGGAAGCTGGATGGAAGAAAAGAAGAAGCAAAGGCAGATTTTGGGAAAAAGTCAAGTACCGAATGGGCATTTGCTAACCCGAGAATTCTTGTAGCGTAAAGCGAAAAAACGAGTACGTCTGTTACGAGGCGAGTTAGAAGAGGGTATTTCGGACATTGATCATTTTTGCAGTTACGTAAATAAAATTATCATTTTATTTATTAGTTTCTTTTCCCAAACACGTTGTAAATGTTGGGAAAAGAATTGGTCCTCAATTCGTTTATGGATGAGAATCAAGAGATCGTGTCTTATTTTTGGGGAAATGGTTGGGCGGTTAGGAGAGATGGCTATAAAGGAAGGGGCGAGATCTCTCAAAGGAAGATGCACGGATTCAACACACACACCACACGCACTCTCTCTCTCTCCCTCTCTCTCACTCCTTCGCTCTCTCACCCTCACTCCCTGTAATACATCAGATTTAGGTTACAGATCAATAGGTAAGTTAATTTCTTTCTTTCAGCACTTGTGAAGTTGTTTCTCTTCGTTAGTTGTAAGTAAATTTTAGTCATGTTTTGTGACTAAAACTTTTATTCCAGTTAATGAAACCGTAGTATTTTTTCAGAAATTGCTACTGTGAGATCCTTAGTATGCGGTATTGTTCAAAGTCTCAAATTGGGGCAAGTATTTAGTCATTCTCTATTTTTCTTGTTGCAAAGGAATTGTAACTTAGGATTAGTATGTTTAATTAATTTCTAGGGCCCAGATTTTGGTTAGGCATTTTAATCCATTGCTAGTTAAGAACCGTTGATCCGTAATTGTCTTCGGGTTCTAACGGAGTAGCAAGTGACACACCGTTTAGGCATCACAAGCATATTCGGTCCGTGTTGCGAGGATGATTAATCTAGGTTAAATGATATTACTTTAATATTGTTGTCTAGAATCGGGTTTCTCTTATCTTAAAGCTTTCAAAACATTAAATCCTACGAGCGTTTCGAGGGTTGTCTTTTGATTAGAGTATAATTAGCGAGCTTCTCCTAATTGTCGAATCCGTAAGGAGAAATTGGGTGTTAGGCGTTTGTCAACAACTATAACCGGTTTATTTGCAGTCAATTGAGTCGGGTCGGAATCGATGATCAATAGCTAATTTTTGGAATTGCTTCAGTTCATTAACTGGACCTTTATCAGCATTGAATTTAGTTTAATTATTGTTTGCTTTCTTTAAGTTTACAAAAATTCATATTTTTCTTCATTCAAGTTTAGTTAGTTAGTTAAGCAAAAATCTCGGTTTTTGGTTATTAAATAAATTCTTAAGGATATAAATACGACGTTCCCTGTGGATACGATCCCTACTACCCTATACTCGTTATTTGGGAAAATAGGAAATTATTTTTGACGGTTTGACACCCGTCAACAAGTTTTCCCCAGCATAGGGAAAGCGATGCCATTTTTGAAAACGGTCTTTCCCCAGCATAGGAAAGGCGATGCCACTTTTCAAAACAAGTTTTCCCCAGCATAGGGAAAGCGATGCCATTTTTGAAAATGGGCTTTCCCTAGCATAAAGAAAGCTGGATCTTTTTCAAAATGCGTTTTCCCTAGCACAGGGAAAACAATGCAATATTTTAAAACGGGCTTTCCCCAGCATAGGGAAAGCGATCTTTTTCAAAATGCGCTTTCCCTAGCACAGGGAAAACAATGCAATCTTTTAAAACGGGTTTTCCCCAGCATAGGGAAAGCTGGATCTTTTTCAAAATGCGCTTTCCCCAGCATAGGGAAAGCTGAATCTTTTTCAAAATGCGCTTTCCCTAGCATAGGGAAAACGATGCTGTTTTTTTTAAGTGCTTATCCCAGCATAGGAGAAGCGATGCAAAGATTTTTTTTAAATGTGCTTATCCCAGCATAGGAGAAGCGATGCAGATTTTTTAAATGTGTTTATCCCAGCATAGGAGAAGCGATGTATATTTTTTTTTAAATGTGCTTATCCCTACATAGGAGAAGCGATGCAGATTTTTTTAAATGTGCTTATCCCAGCATAGGAGAAGTGATGATTATGAAGCATTGTGGCAGAATGGTATCGATGATCGGCATGTGTGGCTTTTGATGATGCTGCTGAGGATCTTTTGGGAGGTGGTCCTTGGCGAGATGCAAGTAGAACATTTATATATTTCTTCAAGGGCAAATGCAGCAGAAGACCTGATAAAATGCAGTAAAAGGATGCAAACAAGAGATGCAAGCATGCGAATGAAACTTTCTTTTTTTTTTCTAAAAAAAAAACCTTTGAATGTGCATGCGTATCATCTGTTTCTTAAACATGTTAAGACAAGATAAGGCAAAATGATGGGAATGTAATATAAGAGCGTGAGATGTGGCTTCTCGTTGGCTTTGAAGGGTTGTGACTATAGGAGCCGATTGTGATATTTGAGATAGTGGTGGGTGAAGTTTAGGGTTGTTTTTCAATCTTTTGACTAGTGCATCACTCAAAAAAAAAAAGGAATTCAATTAGAAGATCAGTAAATCCTACTAATCGACGCCTCAGAAGGGCCATTTTTTTTTTTTTTGCTCTAACTTTTGCCTAAGTCGTCCTTTCGGGTTTTCAACCTAGCGAGCTTTTACCTCATAGGGAGTCGGTCTTTCAATGCATGCGAAGATAAGTCGCTCATTCTTGAGGGATCACGCCTTTGTAGCCTCTTCGTTTCTTTAGGTGAGATGGGAAGGATAGTTGTTTCTGATGAATAATGAGATCCTTTTGTGAGGTCCCCGGGTCGCGACCCGCGCGCCCTTGGATAGAGGTGTGCGTACGTGCGGATGCGGGACACCACTGCTCTCGTTCCACCCTCCCTTGTTTAGGGGAAGATGAAATCAAAAGTGCGAGAAGAGTGCTGTCTATGTTAACGCGTTAGAATGCGTCTCGGTTGCCTTTAGTTGATTTTTTATCCAATATGGGAACTTATGGTTTCCCGCATCAAGTTATCACTTTTTTAGGAGATACCAGGATATGGGAATGCATTACCCTTTCATTCTCATTTTCCCTTTTTTAGAGGAAAACGGAAAAGTGCAAAAAAAGGATATTGTGACGCCCCCACTATGGATTTTATTAAAAATAGCTTTATGGCCCGTTTCGGATCACTATGGGAGCTTTGGGTTTCCCGTATCAAGTTATCCTTTTTTTAGGGGATACCAGGATATGGGAATACACCACCCTTCCATTCACATTCTCCCTTTTTTAGGGGAGAACGGAAAAGTGCAAAGAAGGAGTGTTGCGAGGCCCCACTGGATCTGAAAGTTTTAGAGTCACCATCTTTATTTTAAGGAAAAAATAAAGCAAAACCAGAAAAGAAAGAAAAATAAACCAGAGAAAAAGAACGGGTTCGGAGGCTAAGTTACGAGTTGGGAAGGTGCTAAGCATCCAACTCGCCCTTTCGGTCTCAAAAGTGGTTTTTGGCTGAAGTATGCTTATTGTTATATTTATTTAGCAAATAAATAAAGTATTAGAAGACAGGAAATTAAAGCGAATACATCCATGGCTACATTATTTACGGACTCGCAGCCATTTCCTTACAATAATTACAAATGTACTTAAAAACATTTGGCCATTATAATGGCTCTTTTACATAATATTTCATATTCTAATCCGGGCAGCACAGCGGCTTAAATTGACTACATTGTGCCGGATTTAAATAACAACTTTAAAATAATAAATGAACAGAAAAGTAAATAAATAAATAAAATAACGCCCTTAAAGGCTTTTACCTTTTAGAACGGTAGTGTGCTCGCTCTGTCCTTCAGGGAGAGGGAGTCTTTTTTTGTTGTCTGTTGTGTGGTTGTTGTTTTGATTTGGGCAAAGTGACTGCTTATTTTGGAAGGTTTTGGCTCGTTCACTCGGGCAGAGTGACAGCTTATTTCAGTAGGTTTTGGCCTTTTTGGTTGGGCGGAATAACGACTTAGTTTTTGTGTTTTTCAGCTCATTACTCGGGCAGAGTAACGGGTTACTTTGGGATTTTTTTGGTCGGGGAAGTGAGGTGGATACCTAACAACTAGGCTAGGGATCACTTATAACCGGTGGATATTTATTTTGGCGGAGTTTGGATGAGGTTTGGAGACTTTAGTGGGCTTCACTCACCTGTCTCACACCTCTCGCTAATCTCTCGGCGTCGCAATGCAACAGAGTTTCCTCTCGGTTTTTCTCTACCGATTTTCTGAACAAATGAGAAGGGAGCCCAGCTCTCTTATTTATAGGTGGGAGTGAGGAGTCATCCGGTATTTGTGAATTTCCTTCAGCCGCTGCCTTCGATTGTACACCGAGCTTCACCGAGTGTACAATGCGTTAAGTGAGAGAGCCACTGTAGCAGAGCTGGCGCGGCATAATGGATCCCTTGGCGCGGCGCCCAAAGCCCTTTTAGGCCGCGCCAAGGCACTATTCTTCTTTCATTTTTGACACTTTCACCCCTCGCAATTTACTGTTTTGCGCATCCTGCTTTGCCTTTCGCATTTTTAACTCCTGTAACTTGACATTTGTTAAGTTTGAACAGTTCTTGATATCACATGTCAGAGTCACATACCAGGGGTACGAAATTGGGGTGTCTACACCTTTATGTACTGAAATGAGTTTAGCGGGAGAAGCCCCAGGATGAATTTGAACAATCAATATTCTGTAAGATCGGACGGGCAAGTTTCTGAAGAGATTGAATGGAAGCAGCCCCAGAAAGACTCGATTGGGAGAGATTTTTGTGGGAGACAGAAATGAATATGCTCAGAGAAAGAGGATGACTCTAATGGACAAAAAGAAGAGTCACGATTCAGAGTTTATCGTCGAGTATCATGAGTTTCATGGACCCTACTTAACATTTATCTTTTGATAATTTTATGTATCTTTAGCAAGGAGTTCTGCCCTGGACCCAAATCACGTTACAACCGATTGAAACAGAGCTATAAGTTGCAACTAGGTTAGGGTATAGTGTTTAAGTATTTGGGATGGATTAGCTTTAGGGTTGAGGATTTGATTGGCCTCTTGCTCAAAGACATTTTGGGCTGTGGATTTGGTTATTTTCAGAAAGGCGATCGTAAAGCGATAATTGACTGGCCTCTTAAGCTGTGGGTTTGGATGAGAATTTGGTTTCTAGACCTGGTTGTAGGTATGGTTGGGAGGTCGGCTTTTTGGCTTTGGTTGTGGGTCATGGGGTTGTCCAAGAGTGATTGGTCTCTTTCTCTCTTTTTTTTTTTGTGAGAGAAAGATTTTTGAGGAAGTTGCTCAGGAAAGGCTTCCTTTCTTTTCTTCTCTTTTTTTTTTTTCAACCTTGCTCTTTCTTTCTCTTTTTTTTTTCTTTTTTTTTTGCGAGAGATATTTTGAGGAAATCTCTCAAGAGAGGCTTTTTTTCTTTCTTTCTTTTTTTTATGCATAGGGCTCCTCTTTTTTTTTTCTTTTTGAATTTTCAACCTTGCTCTTTCTTTCTTTGTTTCATTTCTCTTTCTTTTTGTTGATCTTTTGGAGCAATTTGAGAGAGTGCTTGAAGAGATATTTATCTTCTTTCTCTTGGGATAAAAGAAGGTTGTCACTTTTGGTGGATATATATATATATAAGGGTGGAGCAGCCCCAGTTTTGAGAAGCTTGATCTTAGAGATGGTTAGACTTTGGTATGTGGTGGATTTGTTCAGGTATTTGGAAGATGTTTGGTGTATGGTTGGAAGCCCCTAGTGTGCCATTTAATAGCTCGGTCGCAATGGGTCGAAGATGACTTTTTACCAAGACAGAAGGTTGCTTCATTGAACAAAGATTTTTAATAGTTTGTGGGTCCATATTTCGAAATGACTCATCACCAACTCGTGCAGTTTTATCATGTTTTCACATGAGTTGACTCATCATTTTTTTTTATATATATAACAGATATTTCGGCGATAGATGGTGCTCAAAAATCAAGAAGAAGACTCGACAAGCTAAAATTGGGCATCACAATGCAAAAATTGAGTCTCGTTCTGCATTGAAGTCCCACAAAAATTAGGTATCGCAAAGCAAAAATTGGGCATCACAATGGATAATTGAAATCTGTCTAAAATTGGGCATCACATGCAAAAATTGGGCATCGTTCCAGATTGAAGTCACACCAAAATTGGGCATCACTATGCACATGAAGTCTGAAAATTAAGTTTAAGGGTGTTAGTTGTCTGTTTTGAAACTAATGCACTAGTAGAAATCAAAAGGTTGAGTTGAATTGCATCGGTAGGGCATAACTTTTGATCCCGTATGAATTACATGAACTCACCTTATATCAAATCGAAGCTCTCAACGAGATCTACAAAAATATTTGGGTTTACCTCATGATGTCTTCGTTTTAAGGCCAAAAAACATAGTTTAAGCAATGTTTTGGGCTTCATAAGTTTTTGTAATTCCTAATTTTTGCATTATGATGCCCAAATTTGAGCTATGATTTTTGACAGGGGCTTTTTGCATCACGATTCAATTGTGCATTGTGATGCCCAAATTTTGCATTATGATGCCTAAATTTTGAACGGTTTCAATTGTTCATTGCGATGCCCAGATTTGGGCAGTGACTTTGTCCGCGCGCGCCTTTCGTTCGTTATGGGTATCTCCGTCATTTTCCCCCAAAAGAGTTATTTAGTGATTGAAAACAAATATCATAGATTTTTTCGGTTATAATTTCATCACATGGTACAGGTTAAAATTTCTCCTTACTTTTGCCACAACGATGTTTAAGCACTGTTTTGGGTTTTAAAAGTTTCTGATGCTCAATTTTACACACATATTTAGGGGCAATGTTCAATTTATTCATTCTGACGTCAAATTTGTTCGTTTCGATTCCCACCTTTGTTGATATTTGGTGGCAGTGTTTAATTATTCATTCCAACGCCAATTTTGTCCATTTCGATGACGAAGAAATCACTTGCAGACAAATCTATTATCAATGTGCACAGCCCTATGATGCTTAGTTTGGAGTCAAATAAGATGTCGAGTGTGTGCGCAAAATTCGAACGTGAGAGTACCTTAGAGCAATGGCTCTGATGTAGGCGTCGTTGCCTCCGATGTGGACGTCGTTGCTTATGATGTGAGCCTCGTTGCTTTCAATGTGGGCCTCGTTGCCTACCATTTTGGATGCGCTTAAAATGCTCGAAGAAGATGTAGAGGTGTCTATGATTTGGGTAATGTTTTGAGCGATGCCCAATGTTTTGATATTATGCTTAGTTTTCATACCTACCTACTTCTGATGTGGGCGTCATTGTCTACGATGTGGGTGTCGTTGCCTATGATGAGCCATTCATATCTCAATTAACCCATATTGTGTCATATCTCAATAAACCCATATTGTGTTGCTCAAAATGAACGACGCCCAATGTTTTGAGTGATGCCCAAATTTGGGCAGTGACTTTTGCATTTTGACGCCAAAATTTTTGAACAATGCCCAAATTTGAGTTGTTGCTTTGTCCGCACACCTTGACTTTCTTTTTTTTAAATGCTATTATTACCAATAGAATAGATGTATTATACATTTGGTAAAGGGTAATGTTTGTTTTTAAAGTCTTTATTTATTTATTTTTCCTCCTAAGGGGAAAATGGGAAGGGATCGAACCTGAAACCTCACACTTTGTGAAGCCTCATGTCTACCACTGGCACACCTTTATTTCGTTAAGGATATCTTCATCATTTTTCCTTCAAATTTAGACCGACCTGATTATGACCCTTATAATATCTCCAAAAGGTACCAGCCCGCAATCATTCCACGACATAATGTTTCGAAAAGTTTGCAAACTGGCTGGATGTTTGTAAAGAATAGTGATCACAAAGTAAATAATGTACAGAGGATGAAACGTTGCTGCATAAAGAATGATATACTGAAGCTTAAGGCAAAGGTTCAAGCAGCAAACGTCGATGTATGGAAGTGAGATATGTTGGTAGTTTTTGTTAGTTTACTTAAGGGCACTAATGTAAATGGACTAGACAAGGTTTTTCTTGTAATTAGCTTAATTAGGCTGTTAGTTAGTTACAGTTGTTTTCCATTTCTTTGCATAAGAGACAGATTAGCTCTCTTAATCGAGTATTCAGAAGAGATCAATGAATGTGCAGCCATTGTTGATCACAATTCTCTCTCTCGATTCTTCATTTCATTACTGAAGTTTACATGGTATCAGAGCACACGATCTGAGATTTCGAATCAAAACCTCTGTTCGATTTCATTTCTAGGGTTGATCTTCACAATCCACCATGGCACTGAAAGTCATGAAAGTGTTGGAGAATCAAATAGGAATGGTGCTCGAGCTTCTGCGAGCACGTCAGTGCAGATTTCAATCGACTCGAACATGCGTCCGATGTACATTCACAATAATGATCATCTAGGTTTGATCTTGATTTCAATTAAGCTTTCTGGTAGTGATAACTACGGTGCCTGGTCCAGGTCAATGCTGATTTCCTTGTCTGAGAAGAACAAATCTGCATTGATCAATGGAACTTTTCCTACTCCAAATAAGAATTCTAATCTGTATGCTCTATGGGAAAGAGCCAATGACATGGTGATTTCCTGGATTTTCAACGTTGTATCTGATGAAATTAGCAGTAGTCTACGATTCATATCGTCTGCTTTTGTAGTCTGGAATGGATTAAAAGAAAGATACTCTAATATAGACGGTCATAGGATCTTCCAACTCGAAAAGGATTTGCATAGATTGGAACAAGGAGATGGGTCTGTAGAAGCCTACTTTCACAAGATGAAAGGCTTGTGGGACGAAAGCATTGCGCTAGACACGGTCACTGCATGTTCTTGCAATAGTTGCATTTGAGGTTTTGTGAATGCTCAGGGAGCAGAGAAATAAACTTATACAGTTTCTCATGGGACTACATGAAAGTTTTGTTAATGTTAGGGGCCAAATCTTAAGGATGAAACCATTACCTAGTATTGGAGAGGCATACTACATGGTTAGGCATGAAGAATCCTTAAAAGTAGGATATATTCCAGAGTATAATGTGACTGCTAGTTTCACAAAGGCAAACATTAATTTTGAAAACAAGTCATACAATAATTTTGAAGGAAAGAGTAATGCAGGTTATAAGAATAAGGAAGGATATGTGAAAACACCTTTCAAAAAGGGGATCTACTGTAACTACTGTAATAAGGAGGAGCACACCAAGTCTGAATGTTATAAGATGAATGGTTTTCCTATAGGCCATCCAATTCGCTCTAAACAATCCAAAGGGCTGTGAATATCTATGGTAATAAGACACAGAATAACAATACTGGTCATAAAGCTATACAGGTGTAGAATCAAGGCAAAGCAGGATGTGAATCTGACAGCCAATCTGATATTGAGATACTGAAATCTCAACTTGGACAAGTTCTGAGTATGTTGAAGGGTAAGGAACATCCTGAGGATCACCTTGCAGCAGCTCTCACTTCTAACACCAATTCAGGTATGGAAACTTCTACTTGCTGTTATGATGGATTTGTAGGTTCTTTCCATAATCTTAATGATTGGGTAGTGGATCCAGGGGCCACTTACCATATTAGTATTTCTTTGGAACTGATGCATTATGTAACTCAATTGCATAACCCCATCATTCTTTCTCTTCCAAATGACAATCATGCCATAGTCACACACAAAGGTTCTGTGCATGTGACACCTATATTTGTTCTTCATAATGTACTGTATGTACCCACTTTCAGATTCAACCTCCTTTCTGTGTCCAAAGTCCTTGCTCATAATCATTACAGTACTCAATTATTCCAGTTACATATTCCAGGATCCAATGAAAAGGACTATGACAACTGGTAATCTCCATGGAGGATTATATGTTTTGCAAGGAAATCCTTCATGTCATTCTTCTTCATCTAATCTCATTAAACAAGCTGTTGGGGTTCCTAGTAGCCAATCTTCTGAACTTTGGCACAAGACATTAGGTCATTCTTCCTTCAGCACTTTGAAGAAAATCCCACAATTATCTGATGTATTTCATTCAAAAGCTAGTGATTATGATTGTATCTCATCTTGTAACATTTATCCCTTTGCGAAACAATGTAAACTTATTTTTCCTATTAGTATTCATAAAAGCACTATGTGTTTTCAATTGATTCATTGTGATTTGTGGGATCCATGTAGAATCTCAACCAAAAGTAGATGTAGATACTTTCTAACCCTTGTTGATGATTACTCTAGACATGTTTGGATCCATTTGATGCCAACAAAGTTTCATGTCTTCAAAATCCTTCAATCTTTCATTGCATATCTCCAAAATCAGTTTCATACAACCATTAAATCCTTCAGAACAGACCATGGAAGTGAGTTCTATAATCAAGAAGTTATCCCTTTTCTTGCTAACCTTGGCATAGACCACCAATCCTCTTGTCCATACATTCCTCAACAGAATGGTGTAGTTGAAAGAAAACACAAACAGCTCCTTGAAATGGCATACTCACCTACCTAAATCATTTTAGGGACAATGCATACTCACAGTTGCATATTTGATAAACAGATTACCAACCAGTGCCAAATAATTCAAAATCCCTCATGAAACCTTGTTCACAACCCAAGTTGATTACTCTCTTTTAAAATCCTTTGGATGTTCATGGTTTGCATCCATACATGATAAATTTGAACCAAGAACCATAAGGTCCATCTTACTTGGTTACCCTCATGGACAAAAGGGTTACATTCTTTACAACCTCAATGATAAGAAAACTTTCATTAGTAGACATGTTCACTGTTCAGTTTCATGAGCATATCTTTTCATATTCTCAACGAGATCCTAAACCACACATTCAAACCACACCTAATCAACCTTGGCCCATTGATGAACCTGTTCCTACACACACTTCAACTCATTCTGATCTTCCCCCTTCTCCTGGTGTACATGACAACTCAGTCCCTGTTCATAGCTCAGGTTCTTCATCCCATTTAGATCCACTTCCTGATAGGCAGTCCACTAGACAAAGGGTACCTTCTGTGCTGCTAAAGGATTTTGTATTATCTTCTGTAGCTACTTCTTCCGCAGCATCTCAGTCCAAATATAACCCATCTTTGTTTCTGCATTATGATCACTTTGAACCCACTCATATTCATTTCATCAACGCATTAGATGGTCATGTGGAATCTATTTCCTATACCCAAGCTGTTAAGTATCCTTGTTGGGTAGAAGCTATGAATAAAGAAATAACAACTTTAGAGGCTAACAATACCTGGAGCATTACCCCCTGGAAAGAAAATGATAGGCTGAAAATTGGTTTACAAAATCAAATTTCATGTCAATGGAAGTGTTGTGAGATACAAGGCAAGATTGGTAGCTAAGGGGTATAATCAGTCAGAGGGTATTGATTACCAAGAAACTTTTTCTCCAGTTGCAAAGATGGTTTCTGTGAGGACTTTACTCTCTCTAGCTGCTGCCAAGAATTGGGAAGTTCACCAATTGGATGTTAACAATGCATTTCTCCATGGAGATCTAGAGGATGAAGTATATATGTCAGTTCCTCTAGGGTATTCTCAGAAAAAAGGAAACATCTTTGGTCTGCAAATTGCAAAAGTCACTGTATTGTCTGAAGCAAGCATCCAGGCAGTGGTTTGCCAAACTTACAGAATCTCTTGTACAGATTGGATGTGTTCAATCTCATGCTGATTACTCTATGTTTACCCTAAGCAAAGATAATTCATTCACTGCTCTGCTAGTAGATGTAGATGATATCATAATCACGGGCACAAACTTGGATGAAATAACTAAATCGAAGACATTTCTTGATGATCAATTTAGCATTAAGGACCTTGGTCATATCAAGTATTATTTGGGTATTGAAGTGACTAGATCTTCTCAAGGGTTTAACTTGAGCCAACGAAAGTATGCATTGGATTTGATCACTGCAGCAGGTCTGCGAGATGCCAAACCATTAACCATCCCTTCGGATCCTAATGCCAAACTACTAGCCTCGGATGGAACACCACTTACTGATCCTAGCTTCTATAGACAGCTAGTGGGAAAACTTTTATACTTAACCATCACTAGGTCTGATATAGAGTATGTTGCTCATGTCCTAAGCCAATTTGTGCATACTCCTTCCACCACACATCTCAAGGCTCTCTTCAGGGTCCTTAGGTATCTCAAATCATGCCTAGGTCAAGGTCTTCTGTATCAGCAACTAACAATTTTGTACTCGAAGCCTATTGTGACTTTGATTGGGCTGGGGATCCCAATGATCGAAAATCAGTCAAAGGTTATTGTGCCTTCTTGGGTGACTCTTTGATTTCTTGGTTATCAAAGAAACAATCAGTTACTGCCAGATCATCAGCTCAGGCACAATATCGAGCCGTGGTAACTGTTAGTAGTGAAATTTTATGGCTTCATGCTTTATTGAAAGATCTACAGATTGCCATTGATCTTACCGTGATTGTTCATTGTGATAGCACTACTGCAATTGCTATTGCATCCAATCCAATATATCATACCCGTAACAAACATATCGAGTTAGACTGTTACTTTGTTGGTTAGAAGACTCAACAGGGGTTACTCAGGCCTCAGTATATCCCTACAAAATTGCAATCGGCTGATATCTTGCATTATGGATCCAAATTGATGTATCATGACGACAAATGTGTGCATTGTCTGATATCAAACGATGCATCGCCTCAAATGATGTATTAAAGTGAGCTTTAGTGCTGTAGACTATAATGGTTGAAAAATCCACCAAAGTGTATCGGGCCACAATTTACTCAATCATTTTCTAGTTTTGAAATCTCCCGAACTGGATCAAAAGTTAAAACTACTTAAATGTTTAACCGATGATGTGGGGAGCTGCTCGCTCTGTAAAATGTAAATCTTAGTATGATGATTGATGATTGATTGGAAAATACTTACTTGCAACAAGAACACTACGTTACATGCAACCGATGACCACGGCACGCTGTGCTCCTGATCAATAGGTGTATCAATGTATGGGTGTTGCACATAACAAGTTGCACATCTCTACATATTTTAATTTTCTATAATAAGTAAATGCTTAAATTTACTTTTTGAACACGTGCTAACCAAAAATTTTAATAGCAAAAAGTAAATATATAAAAAAGAAGGGAAAATTCGGGTTGGTCTCCTTTGAACAATTTTCAGCCGCTTGTATACCTTGAATTTTTTTTGAAACCGAAAAAAGCATGACATACATCGTGATGCACAAAATAAGACACTTTGCATGCATCATGATACATGATGTGCATTTTTACGGTTTCGAAAAAAAATCGATAGTGTAAAGTAATTGAAAACTTTTAAAAGTGGACATGCACACTTTTTTTTTTCCAAAAAGGAAGTTAAAAGGCAGATCCAAAATTAAACAAGGCCTTTTAACTAGGGAAGAATTCAGGCCGGTCCCCCTGAATTATTTCTATTTTTGTCGTAATCGAAAAAGGCATGTTATGCATTGCGATGCACAAAAAATTCGCAATGTACATGTCTTTTTCCCAATTACAAAAAAATATAAGAGTCCAAGCAATTGAAAACTTAGAAAAATAGATTGATCCGTAATTTTTCCTTTTAACGATACAATCTGGGTGAGTCAGCTGCAAGTCTAGTCCAAAAAGACCCATTTGTAGTTCCTCTCTCCCACCCACCCTTTTAAATCAGACTATGATCTTCTTTTTAAGGGAAAATTATTTTTTTTATCATCGTACTATTGCCAGCTACCCGATTTGACTAATCACGTTTCATAACGCTCAAATTGACTAATGTACTATATAAGTTGGTAAGTTGCGGTCCATGCCGTTAACATCTCATCAAATTTCGTAACAGATGTGTTTATGTCGACTAACAGAAGGATTTTATGAGGGGTATTTTTTAATTTTTGAGGGGTGTTTTTTAATTTTTATGAAGAGTGTTTTTTAATTTTTAATTTTTGTCTTTATATTTTCATAGAGATAGACAAAAATACCCCTCATAAAATCCATCTGTTAGTCGACATTAACACCTATGTTACAAAATTGGATGAGATGTTAACGGCATGGACCACAACGTACCAACTTATTTAGTACATTGGTCAATATGAGAGTTATGAAATGTGGTTGGTCAAATCGGATAGCTGATAATAGTACGATGGTCAAAAAATAATTTTCTCTCTTTTTAAAAGTCAAGTAGTAGTTTCAAATAACCACCACTAATTTTCTTCTTCTAGTCTTTTTTTTTTAAAGCCCCAAAAAAGGAGTAGTTTTAGTATAGTAGTAGAAGTTTTTTTGACATGTAGCCTCATACACTGCCAGAAAATTTACTAGCAGAAATTTGACCGTTCATTTTTGGATAATTTTTGTAAAAGGAAATGATTTTTTTATATTTTTTTGATAATTTTATATAACGAGTAAATGGGGGCCCATACCCATTTATTATCCGCCTATTTCTACCTCATGTTATTAAATAGTTACTTACTGAACGAGCCCATTTGAGCATATTGCTCATACCGCCCATGTCCGTTCATTTGCCCCTTCTGGCATTACTCTTATTGGAGTAATAACTTGGCTTTTATTATTATTACTATACTAAAAGTCCATTTCATTTCACTAACTTTTAAATTGTTGTATGATAGCTTTTATATTTATGATTTCCCACTAATAATTCTATTTGGTTTTGTTTATGGACGAAATATATGTGGAACAACCGTCTTTCTCGGTCGAAATTAAGGTAATATATTTATCATTCAACTTCATAATACAGTCTTTCTTTTGCATTATGATAATCTTTTCATTAATTGATTTGTTGAAATGATTGTTTTACAGAAAGAGTTTGATCAACTATCTTAGAGAGACTTGACTTGCACCCTACTGAGCCTTGGTAACAAAGCCTACATAATTTTAAATTTTATGTTTGTTATTTTTGAGCCTATGAAGAAGTATACTAAAAATGCTTTTAATTCAAAGGGAATAAATTTGTTTGCTTTTCCAATTTTCCCTATTGAATTTATGCAAGATTTTATTGGGTCTATATTCAGGAACACCGTCTATTTGGAATTACCAGACTCAAGTAAGTTTGAGTTGTTTTAGCTAGTATAGAGTATAGACATCACAATAGGCCGATAGCTCTCTCCCTAAATTCCCTCCCTACCCTAGACTCGAATTCGCAACCATATAACTATTATTCGAGTTTGAGTCAACCCTTCGTCTTATAGTGGTTTCTTAATAAGAAAGCTTAGAAACCAGTACTGTTGTTATTTGAAACACCATCCTTTTAATATGTTGTCAAAAATGTCTTGATGTTGGTGTTTTGAAAATAAGAAAGTAAGTGCCTAATAATATCCATTTCGCAGGCAATTGAAAAATCATTCAAAATTACAGAATCACCAGGTAAATCTATCGACTTAAACATTTTTGTATGTCTTTAATGTGCTTTTGAGAATGTTAAATATGGTCCCATAATATTCTCTACCACACTAAATGTTTTTTGTAGTAAGATCAGCAAAGTTTATAGCACACAAACAATGGATTGTTGCCGACTCTGATGACAAGTTCATTCGCGTCTACAATTATAACACTTCAGAAAATGTCAAAGAATTCTAGGCACATGGGGATTTTATAAGGTTTGTAGCTGTGCACCCAACCTGTCCATTTGTGTTATCAGCATCTGATGACAAGCTTGTAAAGCTCTGAGACTGGGAGAAGGTTTGGGAGCGTTCACAAATCTTCGAGGGGCATAGCCATTACGGCATGCAAGTAGCCTTCAACCCAAAAGAGACCAATACTTTTGCAAGCGCATCACTTGATTGTACGATTAAGGTATTTGTTAGGTTTCATTTTATTTATTTTATTTATTAATTCTCTCTTAGCTAAATGCTTCAATGTAATTGTTGTATGATAAATCTATGTACGTGTTCCCTTTTGTAGGTAGGGAATCTTGACTCCCCAAATTCACATTTGACGTTAGAAGGTCACTCGAAAGGAGTGAACTGCGTGGAATTTCATTTATCCGATGATAAGCCATATCTCATATCAGGTTCGGATGATCTGACCGCTAAGGTATGTCAAATTGTTATGTACACATCTCCAAAATAAATAAAGAAGGATGTTTGACCTACATACAAGATTTATTGAATTAACGTGATCGTATGGAACCATGTATGGGACTATGAAGATGGAGCTAAGTGTGTTCAAACTCTAGAAAGCCACACACACAATATTACTGCACTGTGTGTTCATCCAAAAATCCCGATTGTTATCACGTGTTCTGAAGACAATTCTGTTTGTATATGGGATGCTACAACTTATAGGTAACCAATGGTTGGAAATTTTGCATATTTATGAGAAACATTTAATTAAAAAAAATCACATTGGATATTACCAGTTGGAAAATGCATGGAACTCTGAACTTGGAAGAGTTTGGGCAATTGGATGCATAAAAAGTTCAAGCTAGTATGTATTTTTAATATTTTTGATTTTTTTTGTTCAAATTAAGAAGATTATTTGTTATTTTGTTAAACTTGTTTTCATTTACCACTTACCAAGATTGTTATCGGTTGTGATACGGGAAGCATGGTGGGTAAAATCATATATTGTGATTCACTCAAACCAGCTACGATCCAGTAATAATGTTATGGATTCGGGTATTCAGGCATTCAGCTACTATAGACTATAGTTGGAAAAATGTTGTTGACTTGAAAGTATTGTCTCTCTTACTTTTGTTGTTGACTTGTATTTCAGGAATTAATGTTTGCATGTATTTTTCCATGATTTATGTATTTAAGTAAATTAAAGATTAATGATTTATGCTATTACTTAATTGTTAAAGCTTGCTGCTTTGTTTTATACCTCAACTTCTTTGGTATGTTGTTCACTTTTCTTCACATTCTCCGCTCGTTGATTACAAAACAAAGTTATATATAAATAATGATTTTAATGACTCTTCCAAACTCAAAACTAATCCAATTTTTATTACATATATAAACTTGTCTTTGCTTAAAAAGGGGTTAAGATCACTTTTGGTACCCTAAGTTTACCTCCTTTTTCACTTTTGGTACCCATTGTACACAAAGTATCAAATATCATCCTAAATGATTGCCAGTTTCATCAATTTTCATACTTTCCATTACCAATCTGTCAAATCCAAACGGAAGACCTGCTGTTCTAGGTTGGAAAGGTAGGGAAACCGACAACGTCACTTGGTCTTGGTAGAAAAGTGAGAGAAAGGGAAATAAGAGTCTATTAGCCCGACATTTCTTCCCAAATTCGTCATTGTTTCCCCAATCCTGCCCCTTCCCTTTAGAACCCTAACCCTAATCCCTAAATTTCATCCATATTTCTTCGATCACTATCAAATCAACCCTAAATTGAGCTGATTAAAACCCTAAACTCGTGCAATTGAACTCACGTGACGAGAAGAAGCAAGGATGCGTCCCAACCAGATTACGGTATGTTATGTGTCTTCAATTTAAACTATCTTGTCATCCATTCCTAGATTATTGTTTGCTAGCTTATAATTTCAATTGTCTTAGCTTATTTTCAGAATTACCTGCTATTTTATTGTTTTCTTTCTTCAATCAGTACCAAGTCAACTTGTCTTAGCTTATTTTCATAATTACCTGCTATTATATTGCTTGCTTTCTTTAATCAGTATAAAATCCACTTGTCTTAGTTTATTTTCAGAAAATATATTAGATTTGTCTTAGCTTAATTTCTTAAAATTAGACTTGTCTTTAGCTTATTGTTTGCTTATTATATTTTCTGAAAATTAGTAGAAATAATAGTAGTATTATTGTTAGCTTATTGTATTTTCTGAAATTGTTGTGTTAGTTAATGATATTTATTTATTTTGCTTTGTTGTAGACCCTAAATTGGATATCATTTCCTTTACAATGAAAATTGTACATGGTGGTGTTATGAAGCATGACCCTAAAATATATGTTGGAGGGAAGATATATTTTTTTGATTGGGTGGATGGAGAGAGTTTTGGGCTAACTAACTTGAGGGATTTTGTAGAGGAATTAGATTATAATTTTGAAATGGTTAAGATTTGGCATCAACTTGAGAAAACTATAGTCATGGGTTGTAATCTTATTGTCACTGAAAGAGAATCACAAAACCTACTTAGGTCTATACCTACTAAGAAAGAGGTAAATATCTACTTGGAGCATCTTGAAACAATTCCAGAAAACCCAAATGTCAATGCTTATTTGTCTTCTGATTCATCTGATTCTGAAGAATTTACTGACTCTGAATATGATATGGAAAAGGATGATAATGAATTTGAAAAATATATTGATTATGATATTGAGTTTGATGGTGTTGTGGGGAAGGGAAAGTCGGTGCAGAATGAATATGTGAGTGAGACTATGATTAATAGGATGAATGAGGATGGTGATAAAAAACTTTATGATAGTGATGACTTTGAGAGCATCTTGGGCAGTGATGAGGAACCAGAAACAAAATATCTTAAACACAATCCTAAGACTGATAAGAAACCTGAATTGAAATTGTGAACCATATGTAGTAGCAAGAAGGAAGTGAAAGATGTTATTGAAACATTTTGTCTTAGAAGGGGGATGGTTATTAGATTTGATAGGAATGATAGACGATTAAGAGCAAGTTGTAGAAATGAAGGATGTCATTGGTATGCATATGTTGCACCAATGCAAAATGACAAATCATGGCAATTGAAAGGTTATAATCCAGTTCATACATAGTGTGGATGGACTTACAACAACCCAAGTATTAGGTCTGGTTGGATTGGAAAGACATTCATGAAGAAATTCAAAGAAAATCCAAGTTTAGGAACTAAAGAATTCAGGAATGAGTTGCGTACCAAACTTAAGGCTAATGTCTCAAAACAACTAGCATATAGAGCAAAAAGGAAAGACAAACAACTATTGGAAGGGACTTTGAAGCAGTAATTTCACCAAATAAGAGACTATTGCCTAGAATTGCTTAGGTCAAATCCATGTTCAAGTGTGGTTTTGAAATTGTCTGATGTTGAAGCTAGTAAGCCTACATTTCAAAGGCTTTACATTTGTTTTGATGCTTGTAAAAAAGGGTTTCAGTTCTGTAGGATGATTATATGGGTGGATGGGTGTTTTTTGAAAGGCCCTCAAGGTGGACAGTTGTTGCAGCAGTTGTGGTTGATCCAAATAATCAAATGTTTCCCATAGCTTATGCAGTAGTTGAAAATGAAACAAAAGACTCTTGGACTTGGTTCTTATCATTGTTAGAGATTGACATAGGCTTTGAAGATCAATATGAATGGACATTCATGAGTGATAAACAGAAAGGGCTCATACCTGCATTTGAAGATCTGTTTCCAAATGCTGAAAATAGGTTATATGTTAGACATTTACACACAAACATGAAAAGGAATGGGTTCACAAGGCAATCAATCAAAAGTTCTTTATGGGCAGCAGCTATGGCAACTAGGGTTGAAGTGTTTAAGGCAAGAATGGAAGAATTGAAAGAGTTGGATGGGGATGATTATGAGTGGCTAGTCAATAAGCATGCAAGTCAAATGCTCTAGGTCACATTTTGGCACTCAACCTAAGTGTGATATATTTCTTAATAATATGTATGAAAGCTTTAATATTTTTTATTCTTGATGCAAGAGACAAGCCAATTATTACTATGCTTGAAACAATAAGACATTTGGTGATAAGCAGGTTGCAAGTTAATAGAGATAAAGCCAAGAATTGGGATTCCAGACTATGTCCTAGGATAGAAAGTCTTGTTCAGAAGAATTCCAAGGAGGGTGCTCAGGGCATACCTATCAAGGCAGATGATTGGCATTTTGAGATCAGT
This sequence comes from Codonopsis lanceolata, assembly GCA_013146195.2. Lineage (NCBI taxonomy): Eukaryota > Viridiplantae > Streptophyta > Magnoliopsida > Asterales > Campanulaceae > Codonopsis > Codonopsis lanceolata. The sequence goes on along the minus strand of CM028378.1, from coordinate 13,535,151 downwards.
GGCCCATTTGACCAGCACAGTGTGGATCTTGCTCTGCAGTTATGCACTTGTAAAAGATGGGAGTTGACAGGCATTCCTTGTAAACATGCTTGCTTGGCCATTTAGTGTAGGAAGGAAAATCCTGAGTCTTATGTCAATGATTACTACACTGTTGGGATATACATGAAGGCATATGAGCATGCCATAATGGGTATAACTGGATCTAAGTTGTGGCCCAAGTGTCAGTTACCACCCCCTTTGCCCCCAAAATATGAAAACAAACCTGGAAGACCAAAGAAACTGAGAAGAAGACAACCTGATGAGCCACCTGCATCTTCCAGCAATCAAAACAAATTGAAGAGATGTTAGAAATCTTTGAAGTGTGGAAAGTGTGGAGTAGTTGGACATAATTCAAGAACTTGTAACAAAAGGAATCCCAATACAGACTCAGTTTCACAACTTGTTGATGAGATCCCCTTAACTGGACCTGAACTTGTTTCTCAACCCAGTGAAGAACCTATCACAACTGAAAGCATTCAACCTAGCAGCCAACCTCAATCATCAAATCCTTCAAAATTACCTGTAAGTTTGTGAAATTGAATACTGATTTTTTGTTGATATGTATTATACTGACTTTTTGTGAAATTGAATATTAACTTTCTAATCATCTTCAGGTTAAAAGAAAGAGAGGTTCAAGCAGTGTGGGGGTGAACATAAGGGGAAATACAAATAGGATTGCTTCTGTAAATGTAAGAAATATAATTTCACCATTTTATATTATTTTTTTTGATTCAAAATTTCTGACTTTGGCTTTTATTTTTAAGGTGAATCAAACATCAACAATCAGTACTTCACTTATTGGGAGGGGAGGAGTGAATTACATTACAATGACCAATTTGAGACATGCAATTGGAGGTGGATATGGAGGTGGAACTTCAACAAATGCAAAAGGGAATAATAATCCAAGTGGCAAAGACTAGATATAACCATTGAAGGGAAGGAGACATGAAATTGGAGGTGGGTCCGGAGGACATGAAGACTGAATTTGTGTTAAACTATGTTGTTGTTAAACAATTTAATGTTATCAAACTCTATTTGGAATTTGGAATTTGGAATTTAGAATTTGGTAGTTGGTAGTTATCAAACTCTGTATGGATTTGAGTAGGAATTTGGTACTTGTGGATTTGACTTATCAAACCATGTTGTTGTAGGGATTTATGTTATGTTAATGAAATTGGTTATGTTATGTTATGTCCAGTTATACATGTTATGTTTGGTACTTGTGGATTTAACTTTGGCTTTTATTTTACAACTAATTTACAGTACTTCAGTACTCTAGTATTTGGTTATGTATGTCCAGTTTTGTTGTATGTCCAGTTTTGTTGTACAAAATTCAGACTTTGCTAATGTCAACACTTCTGTTTTGATTGTGTCAATGCTGGTTCATACTTTCCAGTAATGTCAACACAAATTAGGTAGCTATATTGGCTCATAATGTTGTCAGTTGTGCTGGTTACAAAATTTTCCAAACTCTTCAAACTTGCCAAATAAAATTTCCAATACAACTTCCATTGCAATCAATAGATTAACAAAAAACGTATTGTATTTAGAAGATTGCAAGGTTTTTACATATTTATAATTACAAATCAAACATCAAGGTCATACAAAAACCAATTATAATTGACATTACAATAAACACACATCTGAGTTTTATTTTCAACTGAATGATTTCAGTCTTCATGGCCTCAACCATGGTATTTGCCATCATCAACTCAGCTTTCATTTCAGCCTATTTCATCTTCAATCTGTTCAACTTGGCTAACAATCCCGTAATAATTTGTTTGGACCTCATGTTACATTCATCATCCAACCATTTAAAAAATCCACAATATCCATGTTGCTGTAATTTTTAAGTATACCATTAGTCCCTGAACTTTGGCCGAACACATCATCAGTCCCCCAACTTCAAAAAGTTTTACCACTGACCCAAGTAGGCCTTTTTTGCTCATCGGAGGTTCCTAGCCCTATCGCCGTTTGTTTATTTTCGTTAAGTGAACATGTGTTACTCACATGCACAAAATAAGGGGGTAAAGTGAAAGGTCCCTCTTTCTTCCCTGATATGGCAGAAGTTCTTTCCCTTGCATATTCATACGAGAATTTGATTTTTTTAAAATTATGTTACTAATTACTTTCGTTCTGTTCTACTGAAACAAGATTCGTATTGCAAAATCTGGGGCTATACCGGTGCTAGTAAACCTCATCCAATCGCTAGTCGACCTAGCAATAGCAACCCTCTTGATCCTTTCTTCTTGAAGCTCTAGGTGAAAACGACAACACTCAAGCAAAGTTTGATATCATAATCACGCTCCAAAATCTCTCAACTTGCGATCAAATTATTCCATTGATAGTTTTGTCAGGCACAGTCTTTTCGTTGCTCCAACTAATTTATGAGTGGGAAAAATCTTATGAGTTGGTTGAGAACTCAGAGATTGTTTCATAAAAAAATTCCTACAATGTCCACGTAACAACCTCTTAAGACAATGATTGCAGTTAGAAGTGAATTTGCTTGCATTTCGCAGTGACTATGAGGGAAATGAAAAAGACATTGCAAGTGGCCTTCGTCCCTTCAAAGAGAAATTTCGAAGATGATGAAGATGAAGCTGTCATTTAAATCAGCAAGTGAATGAACTCCAACTCATGAAACTTAAATGATGAGCTATATGAAGATGTCATTAAAGAAGGAAATTGGAGATATGTTGTGGTTCAAAAAGCTAAAGCAATCGGTGTCATCGTATACCTTAAATGGAAAAAAGAAAGTTTACTCTTTTTGATATTCCGACCATTATTTAATCTATTCTTAAACCAATTTACATTTATAATTTTTTTCTTTTTCTTTTTGTAATTTTTTTGTTTCTGTTTTTGGTCTTGTGTGTGATTCAAATAGATTCACACTGTATGTTACTATGCCTGTAAATTATTTGGTGAAGTGTCCGAGAAAGAACTTGTTGGTTCTTGGACATATTTTGAGGCGTCGTGCACCAAAATTGAATAGTGATGCAACGAATTTCAATCGTGATGCATCAATTTAGAATCGTGATGCACCGATTTAGAATCATGATGCACTGATTTAGAATCGTGATGCGTCGATTTAGAATCGCGATGCATCACAATGTAATAGAAATGACAGTTATGATGATTTTCTTTTTTTATTATGTAATTTACATCTAATTAAAGATTTCAAGGAAAGAAAGTGTGACGCTCGCTTCCATCCGGTAATCGAATTGTTTTGAACACACTCTTTTAGAACAATCACATATCCTTTGAATATCCATTTCGGGATGAGGCTGAAAAATCGTTTACCCTTCGTTGTGTTGCCCCAACACTTGTAACTTTCAAACAATTTATGATGAATATGTTGTAGCTGTGAAAGGATACATATCTAGGCATTTTAAGAACAATTTAAACAAGGTGTTTGTATCCAATTAAAAAAAAACAAACAATACTTAACAGGTTAAAAACTTTTTAAGGGACCGACTAGCAAATTCTCCATTAACAAAACGACCCAATTTTCAAACACGTCAGTCGTTTTAGGCGAGCAAATGTATCATCGACATTGCAAATTGGGCCAAAATGAGTTGGAAATTGTTGTTGCGGGAATGTCCCTATTATTTTAAGTTGAGAATCGAGTCGGTCCTCTTTCATCGAATACATTGTGATTAAATTTCTCTCTGTATCAGAATGCAAAAACAACGCATCGCAATTCCTTGGGCATGAAAAAAATCTCATTCGCACTATAGTATCTCACCTAAGAAGACTCTAGATTTCCATCGTCACCGAATCAAATCTGAAGGGAGTTTCTCCTTCCAAGAATTTCTGGGCATACTAGCACAAACAAAAATGGTAGAAAAGTCTACACTTTGAAAAAGAGTAAAATAAGCCAAAATCCCAGGAGCTAATCCAAAATCACCAACTTGATTAACAAGCATAGTTTTGATAGCTGTTTTATCCGCCTGAAGTCATGTAAACCAAAAATGAATTAACAAATTTGAAGCAATATCGACTTCTTCCCATCCCAGTAATAATTGAGAATGGTTATCTCCAGTCACCAACAAGAGCATAAAGAAATGGATAAATAAGACATAAATCAAGGGCTACGAGGATCGTCAAACATATATGAAATGGAATAAAGATATCATGAATTTGGAAATGGGCTTAATATCTTTCATGATAATAATTGGTGCATCATTCATGGCCCTTTCTTCTGATACTTACATTGAATTTATTACCCTTTCGTTTGCTAGCGATTTGTCCAAGTAAGAGAAACAGAGTTGTTGCAGCTCGTTGATGATGGAGGGGCATTTAAAGAAAAAAAACAAAAGTAGACTTATTCGGTTGAAATAAAAACAAAATAATTGAACGATTACAAAATTCTAAGAAGGGACCATCCGCAATTATTCCATTATTTTAGACTGCATTTTGGGCCAAAATGACATTGCGGAACGAGAACAAATGGAATGTAGCAAAAATAAATTAAATGATGCTAAAGTAGTAAAATAAATAGATTAGCGCAGTAATAAACTTTTGGGTAAACTTATAAAAGGCCCCTTGAACTATGACTCAGATTTAACCGTGTACCCATAATTATTGACTCAGGCGGGTCGTACCCAAAAAATATCAACCCCTCAGTTAATTGTCTGTTAGACAATCTAACACTAAGAAATCACATGTTCTCACAGTTACAAAACGATATATAAATAAGATATTTGTACAATATTGTGTAAAATGAAATACATTGTTTAAAACATAAGCATTGCTAGCTCATTGCTCAAAATGCCATCTAAAGGTGGAGAGAAAAAAACAGAAGGTGTTTAGTCATGTACTGTACTACAAAATAAACTCATCAAACTAGCTTCCTTCAAACCAAAGCAAGTCACCACCAACTCTTTATGTTTCTCTCTTGGCCACCAAATGAAAGAAGGAAATAAAAAATTGAGAAGATAATAGCTCAAACAATTAAATAAATCAAACAATTAAATCATATTGAAATTGTCTCAATAATTAAAGTAAAATATAAATCATATTATTAAATCTCATATTAAAAATAACATGTAATTAAAATCCAATTATTATTTTTTCCATGTCTTGGTAAATCACATGAATTTGCATGCAACATGCATTAATAGTAATATGTAGGAGTAAATGGTAAGTGTAAAATAGTATAAATCAATTAACATTTTCCCCCAATTTCGTCTATAAGAACAAGTATAATTCCATCCCCATGGAATAGACTTCCATAAATCCATTCACGAGGGACGCCTTCTTTTTGAATTATAGTTGACCACCTCAAACCCTGACCAGAAAAACTCTTTGATTTTCACGAGCCACGATTTTGTAAAACTAGAATTCGTGACTAGGCTTTCTATTGCAAGAACACGCCAACTCGAGTCATTGTTTTTAGGCGCCGATGGACAACTAAATAATGTCAGAATTTTGTGTTATGATGTTAGGGGTTGAGCATTTGTCTTCGTCGTCACTGTTGGTGAAGTCGTCGTCGAGTGTAGAGATGGCTTTAGTTTAGTTTAATAGACTAAGAAACATAACCATTATAAACTAAAGAAACTAGCAAACTTGCTTGATTATACAAAGGGTATGGGTTTACTAACCATTATCAACTCTTACATTTTGTTGGTTGGTAAATGGTAAATGTTGTTGGCTCGGATTTAAGAGTGATCAGAGGTAATGATATCGTTCATACAAGCTGAGCTCACAAATATGATCGGTGAACCACCATTGTTAGAAGATTAAGATTTGATGATATTTTTGGTTTAATTAATGATGTGTTGGCTCAATAACAACCAAGTAGCTCGTTTACATACAACCAAAATTAAGGGCAAATATGAAAATTTGTGTCCCACTTAACAACTCGTTCCCCACCTCATAACACGCTGCCGCAAAAATGACATAAAGGCATTCTGGTAACTTACCATCCTCAGTTAGCTCAGTTCGCACAAGTGAGTTAAATGGACCAACTCACTCGAGTTTAAAGTTAAAGGGTAAAAAAACTATTTATACATGGTTCAAGGTTTTTTTAAAAAAGTTTACCTTAAACTTGTTGATAAAAAAATTCCAAAGGTTAGTTACTTAGGGTGTGGATATTTGGACCCCCAAATCTTATAAGTATACCCCCCATTTTTGTAAACTTCATATTCTATCCTCTTCCCTTCTCAATTCTTACGGTGGCTCTCACTTCCCGTCCTTCTTCCCTCTCCCTACTTCCACCCACCCACCGCCACCTTCCCCCTCCCTTGTTGTTATCCCTCTCCATCACTATTTTCCTTCTTCTTCTTCTTTTGTTTCCTTCCCAACACTCCCTCCCTAATTCCTCTACTTTTTTCCTTCCAAGAAATCCCTCCGATGAAACATCCCCAAACTCCATTTATCGTTTCTTTCCTCCCTCTCTCCCTCCCACGAACTATTCCCAAACTCCATTGATAACTCAAACACTCTTTAGCAAATTTTGTTTGATTTTGAATGTTCGGCCAACCATAGGCGAACAAAAATAGCGTTGTTCAACTACCCTCAGTCGAACACTATTGTTGTTTGATCATGGTTGGCCGAACATTCAAAATCAACAAAAATTTGTGTGGTTATTTTACCAGTGTGATTGAGAAGAAAATAGTAGAAGAAGGGAGGAGTGATATGAAATAAGGAGAATGAGGGATGCAATCACACATGGATAGCGAAAGAAAAAAGATAAGGGAGTTACAGATGGAGGCTTCAAATAAGGGAGAATAGTGAGGGGAGGGAGAATAGTAAGGAAGGGGGATAGAGGCAGTGGGTGTGAGGGGGAAGGGAAAGAGAAGAAGGAAATGGGGAGAGGGAAGGGCTACCATGTGGGGGAGAAGGAAAAAGAGGAGAATGTGATGGGTAGAATAGGAAGTTTACAAAACTAGGGGGTATGCTTATAGGATTTGGGAGTCTATATAGTGCCACCCAACTACTTATTGGTTATAGCTTAGGATAAATTACAAATAACCCCCTAAGCTATGAGACACATTTAAACTGTCCCTCAACAACCAATTAAAGCAATGTGCCCACCTCAACTATAACATTTTCTTAAATCACAACTTCTATTTAGACACTGTCATTTGAATTGACATAAAATACCCATCAGAGACTCATGAGATAGTATTTAGGTTTTTGTTTTACCATAATACCCTTTTGGTGTTTTAATTGATTATTTTACCCTTGTTGCACTAAGACTGTTTTTGTACATAAAATGATCAATTTTCATAATTTCTTATATTTATTTTGAATATTTTGGTAAAAATAATCATAAATATGGTCATGTGAGTACTAGGTTTTGAAAATTCCATCAATTCAAACGATGGTACGTAAATAAAAGGTAAAATTTAAGAAAATGTTATAATTGAGATGATATATTTCTTTAATTGATAGTTAAGGGGGTCAATTCACACTCAACCCATAATCAATGGGGGCTATTTGTAATTTACACTATAACTTATAACATACATTTTAGGTTTAAATCTCAATTTGGTCACCCTACTTTCAGCCAAAAGTCATTAAGCTCACTCTACTTTTTTTCCTCAATTTAATCACTCAACTTGGACATACATATCAAGTTCATCATTCTATCCAAATCTTTTGTTGAAAACTTTAAAATGTTTCTGAAAATCCAAAAATACCCTTTAACTCTTCTTCTCGCTCATACCAACATATGGTCATCCCTCTCATGGCCGCAACCCCCAGTTAACCCTGAAGGTTGAATCACTGTAAGCGATGTGCATACCAAAGGAACTTCTAGATCTTCGTTCATTTCATCGCATACCATAGCACTTGTGGTGCAATACCCATTCTTTTGACTAGATTCTGGATCGACTGTCTTTCCTTGATCTTCAAATTGAGTTTCCTTATCTCAGTTGTGGTCGATGAGTTTGGTTTTTAGAGGTGACGCCAAAGCTGACAGTACTTCCTTTTTCCTTTTCCGTCATTCTCTTAGTCTTCTTAGCTCTTTGGATATCATTGCTCACTTCTCCCTAACCAGCAAGATCAACATCACCTAAAGGCCTCTGACTCGGCTCTACCCCCTGACCTCCTTGCTCGCCATCTGATATGCGTTGAGCTCGATCCTTTATCCATGCTCTTAACGAACTCGACATCCTATTTTGACACTTGTTTATAATTTACCTTTACTTCTAAAAAAAAACCTATTGTCGGCACCCCTATTTGGATCGTCTCTTGTAATTTGATCGCAAATCAGATCCTTGCAGCTAATTGGACTAGATCTAAAATTGGATGAGAAAGGACCATCAATCTTACCTTTAAAAACCCAATCTTATATCCGACTCAATCTCATTCCACGTCCACCATAGCCAACGTTTCTCTCTTGTTTCCTACCGTCATGTAACACCCAACTTTATCTCTCTCTCCATCGATCTGGGAATCTTTTCCGGCGCATCACCACCATAGCCATGCCATACCCGTTGCCTCCACTTAACTTCGTCAACTTCAATCCAGATCCACCTCTCCCTTCACCTACAACCGGCCAAACCTCCCAAACATCGGCCCCCATATTCAACGGCGCCAATCTCCCCCTTCCCTTCAAAAATGCCCAGCGCCGCCTTATGTGTTTCATGTCGACCTTGTTTGTCTTCCAACATTTAAGGTTTAGTTTTTATTTTTTTAGTTTGAACCCTCAACTTTTAACATTGAGAGTAAAACCCTTTAACTTGATTAGGGTATTTTGATCTTTTCAATGATTTCCATCAAACATAACAGACAAAAATGACTCGAGTGATCTTATTGAATGTCGAAGCCAAGTAGAGTAATTAAATCGAGGAAAAAAAGTAAAGTGAGCTTAATGACTTTTGGTCGAAAGTAAGGTGGCCAAATTGAGATTTAAACCTATATTTTACTGAGATAAATTATTATCTGAAAAGACTTATTTATACTATTGTAAAAAGGGAATACTCATAAAAGAATAGCGACATTGAAATTTTGTCAAGCTTTTTTGAATTACTCATTAACTTGTTATTATCAGTAGCAAATATCTAAAATAGTACGTAACTAACTACAATCTAAAAAACAAACATCATGAATTTCATTTTTCTAATATCAAGTGTACGAATCCATGATTATACTTAAATATCTCAAAATAACATACATAAAATGCATATGTTACGTCACTAGTATAATATCAATGAGACACATCCCTTGATTGTTTTTACAAATAAAAAAAAATGGAGAATTTCAATTACAATCTCAACAGTACAACTCAACAATGATAATTATCAACGGCCATAGGTGCTTAGCTCCATATAATAAAATAAAAATTCCACATAATGAATATTTTCTTGAGTTCTTTTAATCATCAATTGATTGTTCCACGGTACTACTATTATAGCATCACCAATATAATCGTTAATTTCTTCTTATGTGACCGTTAGTAATGAACACCTTCAACCGGATGTGAAAAATTATGATATATCCACACCCTTAGAAGGTGAAAAATTAACACTGTTATCGCCAATATAAACAAATTTAGTTGATACATCATATTTACGTCACTCATTTACATTTATTTCGATTTGTTTATTATTAAAAAATCATTTACATTTACTTCGATTTGTTTATTATTAAAAAAAATATATAAATCCTGAGTAACATTTGATTTCGGGAACACCCACGTTACGCATAGGTGGTGAATGGTGATGCTCTTGCGGTACATAATACTTAACATGGTATAACACACATTTCTTCAATCTCATTTACAGAGGTCGCGATACATGAGCAAAACCTCTCTCGATCTCGCTTTCTTTCTCCTCTCCGTACCCGACACACTTCAGTCCCCCAATTTGGTCGAAGATTGTTGCAGCTCCGTGTTCTAGTCACCGTCTTCGATCTCACTTGGATCTATAGGGTTCTACAATCATAATTTATCTCCGATTTTATCAACCTTAACCTCTAAAAATGGTGAGCTGCAGCTATTGAAATGCCTTTGCATTTCGATTTAACTTAGATCTGGTTGTACGAATCCGATTCAATTCCGTACTGACATTTGATCACATGAATCCACTAACGGAATTGGACAGTTCGTACATGATTTGTATTTTAGACGTATGATTTGTTCATGGATTGAAATTTATTGAGATCTGGTCTTTGATTATTTACTGACCGAAACTTGTTTTCTTCTCTTCTTGCAGCCTCTCAGACTCGAGATCAAGGTCAGTATAGTCTTTCAAATTGAATTTGTCTTAGTTCTTAGATTAGACGTTTCTTCGTATTAGTTTTGCTAACTAATATAACTAATGGATCAGAGAAAACTTGCCCAAAGATCAGAGAGAGTAAAGTCCGTGGATCTACATCCGACCGAGCCATGGTATGCGATTGATAGTTCTACTTATAATTTTTCTAACATGAATTTGTTATATCACCACTTTGATTCACCTACATTTCCACTAACTGATTGTAATTTTTCCCGGAGCGGTTGAATTCTTCCTATTTTTCAATTATAGTTTTGGTTTTACTTTCAAGTAGAAAAACTGCAAACTTTTATGTTTTCGTATGAATTGCGACAGTAGGGGATGTTCAATGGTGAATACATGGTAGTTTTGTTTATTAATTGCTATAAATTATAATACTTATGCTTCCACAGGATCCTGGCAAGTTTGTATTCAGGGACAGTCTGCATTTGGAACTATCAGTCTCAGGTATTGAACAACTGGTTATGCTTTTAACAACTTGTGAGTTATGATGTTTATGCACCAAATATTACCAAAAAGATGTTTATGCACCAAATTTTTTTGTCATGTTGAAATTGTGGTCTTCGATTTATATACATGTGTGCACCTTTAAGTGCATATACTCTTATAGTGTTCTGCCATCACTTCAATGCGGAGTATCATTCCAATCTAATACTGCTGATGCTCATTGTTCAGGGACACAGTGAAATTTTCCAAACATGTTACATAGAATTTTCAATGCTGGAATGACATTATCTTGCAAGCCTTTTCATTCTAGCAACTTTTTAATGAAGTAGGTTTCTGGGTAATGGAAATAGTTGAGCGTGTGTAGGAAACTTTAATAAACTTAAGAATTCATTTAGGCTATTTAAATTGCCAATTTGATGTACTGAGTGATTTATCACTGAATGTCCTTTGGTAAAAGAATCAGTATATCAGAATTGTTATTTACGCTTGGAAGTCCATCCAACATAATGCTTACAATAGAGTACAAGAAGTAGCTAATATCAAGAAATGTGTCTGTAATATATTTATTGTGGATTATATTGTCTAAGACTTCTGTACTTATAGCATGTCGGTAAAGAGAAACAAAGTGATAGTGTAAATTTAGATGGATTTTTTTTCGCAAACAAGAGATATAGAATTAAGATAAATATGTTGATCAAAGAATCACTTGTACAATATGACGAAAGATAATTTCTGCAGTTGATGTGAATTTAATTAGGTGGGAGTTGGGACTTTTGCAGAGTTATGTTGAGCTGTAAATGCTAGTCAACCTTGCTCATCATTTATCGCCAGGACACTTGCCTCTTGGTGTTGACACTGTTTAGAGTTTATCTATCATTATGTATGTTCTGAGTCTCGATTATGACATTACGTAAAGCTTAAGGACGGTTGTATGAATGCATTGGTATTGATGGTCTGCTCTCCATTTGAGACAAGTCTACTGTGTCAGAGTTAATGGTTTGTTCGATTATTATGATGGAGATTGAAACTCTTTTTTATGAGGAGTGATTACTGACTCAAATATTAGGCGAGACACGAGATTTAAAGTATGCAAGAAGAAAGTTCCAATCAAAGCAGGCGGTGTCAGAGGTTGATGGTCAGTGTCCGATCGACTTGCTTCTTGTCAATGAGTGTCCAGTATGAATCGAATCGCAAAGGCACCTTTCCATTCCAAGAATGGCCAGTTCTAACTTTATTCCATATGATACTCAAGAGGGGATACGTAATGGAGGTCGTGTTATGTCCACTAAGCCACTGAGGAATAGATTGACACTAGTGAATCTGATCGCCTCCTTTCTTAAATGGGGGTCAACTTAGTGAATTTTTCGGGAAAATCTACGAGAGTGGGTGTGTCATCGGCCAATTGTAAGAAAGATCTAGGCGTCGGAGAGATGCTTAGGTTGGTGTTATCTGTAAATTATGGAAGCCGGAATCATCTAGAAAGAAGGCATGTACTCGACGATCTAGAACCTAGGACTCCCTACGCAACACGACCCCCAGCTAGTATGTGATCCGGATGTATAGGTTTTAGGCTAGTGAGTTTGATTGTTAGTATGTCATTTTGATTTTAGTGTTGAATTTCTTATCCACTTTTGTATTCTCTTCTTATCAATGAATTATTCTTTTACAATCCAAGGAAAAAAAAGGTCTTCTCTCCATTTTCACCTCCTTATCGATAAATATTAGTGTCTGCTAAATTATAATTTTTTGAAGAAAAAGAGATCAGGCAAGTATCAACCTTGTATGTACTTTTCTCGAGGTGCTTAGTATTTAAATAGTTATAGGGTAAACTATAGTGGGTAGGTGACAACTTTACAAAAAAAAAATAGTGGGTAGGTGACATAAATAGGACTGTTACATCTAGACGTTATGCAGGCCGAGTGGCTTATCTATTATCTAAGGCCCCGACTAGAGCGGCATTTTTTATGTGGGAAGTCGCCAATGAAGCCATTCTTATGGGGGACAATCTAAGGGCTAGGAAAAAAGATATATGTTAACTGGTGTTACTTGTGTAAAGGAGACGGAGAAAGTGCAAATCATATTTTCATTCACTGTCCAGTAGCGAAGGAGATCTGGGACTACATTCTGAATCTGTTTAGCATATCATGGGTTATGCTAGATTGGTTAAAGATCTTCTTTTAGGCTGGTCTCTGTACAAGAGGAGGAGGAGCAGCATCTGGGACTCTACTTCTTTGGCAGTTTGTTGGATCTTGTGGGGGGAGAGGAACCGCAGAGTCTTCGAGAATGAGGAGCTTAGCGTGGACAGGCTAAAGGCGCAGATCATCCAGACGCTGTTCCTTTGGTGCTATGAGTCGGATCCAGCTTCAGACATCTCTTTTGTAAATTTTTTGGACAGATTTCTGATTAGCTAGGTTTTTGGTTGTATACTTCTGGTGTACATAGGCTTTGCCACCTGTTTTGGCGCATATTTATATTACCCTTACTTATAAAAAAAGTAGGTAACAGAAAATCAAAGTAGTTTTTGATTATTGTCTGCAAGAAGTGGAGAAAATGATTTTAGCGGAATAAATTAAGTGCCAGAAAACAAACTTAAGGCATTTTGGTAGAGCTGGAAAATGAGTAAGTTTTGCTTGCAATAGCCACTAGATGGATGAAATGTCATTAACTGGAATTGGTTTGATTATTAGTGGCTTGTTTAGGCTGGTTATCCAATGGGTGGCTTTGATTTTTGACCAAAATCAAACAGCCTTCTTTGTTAGCTGAAACAGTATAAAGTTTCCAGTTTTTTTGGTTTAGTTCTCAAGGATATATTGTTTTAAAATCTTATCAAAAATCATAGTCATATCAAATTCTGTTTAGGTTGCTTCGCCGTTCTATCTTCTTCACTGAAGTTTCAAAAACTTAATTCTAATGCAAGATCAATTTTTATTTCTGCAGACTATGGCAAAATCGTTTGAGGTGACAGAGTTACCAGGTTCCTACATAAGACTGTGCACCATCTATTTCTTCTGGCTTCTGTCATAAACTACTGTTTCCTTGCTCCCTTTCAGCACTTCACTCTGATCTTTGATCTTGTGCAATGTCTTTACAGTCAGGTCAGCAAAGTTTATAGCACGCAAGCAGTGGGTTGTTGCTGGTGCAGATGACATGTTTATTCGTGTATACAATTACAATACAATGGATAAGGTCAAAGTATACGAGGCACATACTGATTATATTCGCTGTGTGGCGGTTCATCCTACTCTCCCATATGTGCTGTCATCATCTGATGATATGCTTATAAAGCTTTGGGACTGGGAGAAGGGTTGGATGTGTCAACAAATTTTTGAGGGTCACTCCCATTATGTCATGCAAGTGACATTTAATCCGAAGGACACAAATACTTTCGCTAGTGCATCGCTTGATCGCACCATCAAGGTATTAATGATGCTCACCAGTAACCAACAAAAGTATATGTAACAATTCATTACTGAGTTTTGTACATGGGTATTTAGATTTGGAATCTTGGCTCACCTGACCCAAACTTCACACTGGACGCCCATCTGAAAGGAGTCAATTGTGTGGATTATTTCACCGGTGGTGATAAACCTTATCTGATTACTGGTTCTGATGATCACACTGCCAAGGTTTGCTTCACTATCCTTTCTGCCTGTGTCTGCATTAAACCAATAGATGTGTACAGTCTGAAACTAAGTGGTTGTTCTGTGGAACAGGTGTGGGATTATCAAACCAAAAGCTGTGTCCAGACTCTGGAGGGCCACACACACAATGTTTCTGCTGTATGTTTTCATCCCGAGCTTCCCATAATAATGACAGGATCTGAGGATGGTACTGTACGCATATGGCACTCAACCACTTATAGGTAGGGTCTGTTAGTGATTTCAGGTTCTCATGACCTCAATTTTTTCTGAGTGCTTGCCCTTGTACCCCCTTCCTCCCTCACTTTCTCTCTCTCTCTCTCTCTTTCAAGTTACTGAAATATGTCCCCTCTTCTCTTCCTGATGGTACCTTTCTTCTTTTTCTCCCTTTCTTCTCTGTGAGCGCTCATAGCACAAGTCTTCATACCATATTCCTGCATCATGCATTATTAATCTCTTTTGTCGCTTTCTTCACTTTGTTTTAAAATGGAAGCAGCATCTAATTCTAGTTATGCTTAAATAGTTCTAATGTGAATGCATCACTTAGTTATTCTTTTTGAGTTGTTGTTGAACCGAGAGCTTGCTTATAATCATGGTTTCAAATTTGTAGTGGCATGTTCATCTTTATTATGTATGAAGGTTTACTGTTTTTTTTTAATTAGTAAATTAATATATACCAAAAAGCGTCAAAACAGGTGATGCGTCCTTGTACACTAGGCGAATTTATCAGTTGTTTCCGAAGTGACGTAAGAAAAATTGTTGAAATTTTGGGACTATATTTGCATGCTGAATGTGAGGTGTGCAAAAAATCAAAATTAAGGCACATGAGTTGTAGATAGTGTTTAGACTTGTGTTCACTTTCAGTTGTATTAATTTTATGTTTTCTCCCCTTTGCTTTCTTACTTCAATGAAATTTAGTTAAAATGAAGTGTGTTCCTGCTCAATTTCTGTTTTCATAGTTCCTCAGCTTTGTTCATTTTCTTACAGACTTGAGAACACTTTGAACTATGGACTTGAAAGAGTTTGGGCTGTTGGCTACATGAAAGGTTCACGACGGTGAGTTTGGTTTCCATTCCTATTTAGTGTATGTTCCTCACTGTTATTTGATTTGAGTTTTATATGCTCAGACTAGGAGTAGGCTTATTCAATCTCTTAAATCCTTCGTATGCTGTTTTGAGTTTGCGTTGTAAAGCTTGGAAATAAGAGAAGTTATTGTTCGAAGCATCGTTTGAAATATTTAATTTTTTGTCATTCATCTAACCATAATTAGCTGTGGGAACGAAGCTTTACTTCTGTCCATTCATGGGTCTCTTTAATGGATAATTAAGAGCTACGAGGCGCATAGAAGACACTTAGGGAGATAAAAGTAAAACATAATATCTTTTTATTCTAGTGCATGTTATCTTGAGAGCTTACCTAACACTTCTTCATGTTGAGTATAAATAATGCTTCATGTTAAAAGTATTATATTCTTTTGATAATCTTTTGCATAGGATCGTAATTGGCTATGATGAAGGAACCATTATGGTGAAAATTGGTCGGGAGGAACCTGTCGCTAGTATGGACAACAGTGGGAAAATTATATGGGCTAAGCATAATGAAATTCAGACTGTTAACATCAAAAGCGTGGGAGCTGATTATGAGGTTTGACCTTAAGCTGATGGAACTATATAATTAAAAATATTTTTTCCTAAGTTGACATATAGAACTCCTATTTTCCTTAAATTCTTAGGTTTCAGATGGAGAGAGGTTGCCGTTGGCAGTTAAAGAGTTGGGAACTTGTGATCTTTACCCACAAGTAAGTTGGCTTTATTTTTGATATATTAAAATACTCCCTATTTTGGCATTACCATTTACCAGCAGTTGAGGGTTGGGCACGTGTCAATTGCTTTTGTGCCTTGATCAAAGGTATTGTTGCCTCACGATGATTTGATGGCATGAACTTGAATACATGCTCACTTTCCAGATTCTCGTAAGATCTTTTTTTTTAATAAGTAAAGATAGTATAAATAGCGTCTAATCAGGAGACGCGCCTATGTACGTAGGAAGTATACATGCCATTTACTTTACAAAAGAGATATTATCCACAAACTCTACAAAAGGATTGCCTCCCTGCTCTAACAGTTCATGACACCAAAAGAACATTGACTGCATAATCTGCTTCTGGATCTCTTCCACCTTCCTCTCTTCATTCTCGAAGCATCTTCTGTTTCTTTCCTTCCAGATGGACCAGCACACTGCCATAGGAGCCACTTCCCAAATAACATTTTTCTTTTTCCTCTTATACAAAGTCCAGCTTTCCATCAAGTGTCTTGTGGATCTGGGCAAGACCCAGCTAGCCTGGAACAGATTGAAGACAACATCCCAAATCTTCCTGGCAACTGGACAATGTATCAGGAGGTGGTTTACGTTTTCCTCATCCGCCTTGCATAAAAAACACCAATTAACATATATTTTTTTCCTGATCCGCAGGATGTCACATGTTAGAAGTGCTTCATTGACGGCTTCCGACATAAAGAAACTCACTCTGGTTAGGGCCTTGGTTTTCCAAACGTTACTCCACGGAAAAAATCCTTCGGTGCCCCTTAACTGATAAAAGGATCTGATGATAAAAGGATCTGACTGAGAAAGTTTTGTTATTTGCCCCCTCCCACACTTTCATATCCTCCCCAATGCTACTAACCTTCTGATTGTACAGAAACTCAAAAAGCTGTCCCAAAGAATTCATCTCCCAGTCTTGGGGATTTCTCCTAAAGGATGGATTCCATGTGATTACGCGATCTACAGCATGCACTACCGAATTAATTGTCTCCTCTTTATTCCTTGTTATGTTGTACAGCATGGGGAAGACTCTACGCAGCTCCATATCGCCACATTTATCCTTCCAAAAACAAATCGACTCCCCATTTCCAATTTCGAAAGAAATCCACCTCTTCAACAAGTCCCATTTTTTCCAGATGCCCTTCCACACACTCACCCCGTACGACAATTTAACCTCGTTGGGAGTCCACCTATTCACCCCTTCCCCATATTTTCCCAGCACCACCTTCTTCCACCTTCTTCCACCTTCTTCCATAGAGTATTATCCTCACTTAGATATTTCCACAGCCATTTACCCATAAGAGCAGTATTAAAGAACTTAAGATTCTTGATGCCTAAGCTTCCAATACTCATATTTAGACACACCGTCTTCCATTTAACCAAATGAAACTTCTTGTCCACCGAATGTCCCTCCCAAAGAAAATCTCTCTCCATTTTCTCCAACCTCTTTACTACAGAAGCAGGCATACCGAACACCGTCATATAATACGTAGGCAAGTTAGAAAGAGTACTCTTGATGAGAGTCAATCTACCGCCTTTCAACAAGTATTGCTTCTTCCATCCAGCAGTCTTCGCTCGAACCTTTCAATAATTGGATTCCAAATGTCCTTGCTATTTGAACAAGCCCCGAGAGGAAGACCTAAATAAGAGGTTGGTAGCTTTCCCACTTTGCACCCAAAGAAACCCACCAGATATTCTATATTGTTCACTTCTCCCACCGGATACACCTCGCTCTTGCAAATGTTTATCTTTAGGCCCGATGCTGCTTGGAAAAAGAGTAAGACTAAACGAAGATAGCCCAACTGAGAGTGGTCCGCCTCGCAAAACACTAGAGTATCATCCGCGAAAAGCAAGCGAGAGGCTTTCAACTCCTGATCTCCGATTCTTCCCACATCAAAACCTTGAATCAGGTTCTTAGCTACTGAGATATCCTTCATTGTACTCAACGCCTCCATAACTATGATGAAGAGGAAGGGAGATGGAGGGTCTCCTTGCCGTAACCCTCTCGAGCTAGAGAAAAACCTTGCGGGTTCACCATTAACAAAAACCGAGAATTTGACCGTAGAAATACAGAAGAAGACCCACTCTCTCCAACGGCTTCCGAAACCCATCCTGGACAACAGATAATCCTGGACAACAGATAATCCAGAAACCCCTCGTTTACGTTGTCATATGCCTTCTCTATATCCAATTTACATATCTGGCTTCCCGCTTCTTAATCTCGAATCTACAACCTCATTTGCAATCAGCACTGCCTCTGTAATCTGTCGACTGCTCACGAAAGCTTGCTGAGACTCAGAAATGATCTTCCCTAGAACTGATTTCAAACGCACTGATAGAACCTTGGCGATAATTTTGTACACTCCTCCAACCAGACTGATAGGCCAAAAGTCTTTAATATCTTCCGCACCACTACATTTTGGGATCAGCGCTATAAATGTGGCATTGAGACTTTTCTCAAATCTCCTCTGAGCATGAAAACAAGAATGGAGCTTCCAGCAGATCCTTATCTTCTGAACTGAGAGACCTGAATGGTAAACCATCCAGCTTTAAATCACAAGGGATGCATTCTGTGTACAGCCTTTGATAAAAGCCTGCTATGCCTTCTCTTATCCTTGAATCATCCTCCAGCATCTCCTCATTAATTGACACCTTCCGAATCTGATTAAAGTTTTTGTGAGCGTTCGCCATCCTATGAAAAAATCTTGTGTTATTATCACCCTCCCTCAGCCATTGTATCTGAGATTTTTGGCGCCAGCTGATCCCTTCGCTACGCAACAGCCTTTGAATATCAATTTTAAGAGCTGCCTGTCGAGAAAAATCCGCACCGTTTAAACCCTCCTCTCCTTCCTTCTCATCTAGCACTCCTACCTCTTCTAAAGGCTTGTTCAGATTCGACCTTAGATTGCCAAAAGTTTCACTGTTCCACACTTTAAGATGCTCTTAATCTTTAAAGTAATTTCGGCTTCCTCGCCATACAAAAACATGGATACCCCGCCACCACATAGGACTGCCACTTCTCTTTAAACCACTCCATAAAGCCCGGAAATTCCAGCCACATAGACTCAAAACGAAAGGGAGACTTCCCCCTTAGCAGGCCTCCGCATTCTAAACGCAAAGGAACATGATCAGACATTATTCTCGGAAGACATGATTGAGCCATCCCTTCAAAACACTCTACCCATCTCGAAGACAACAAGAATCTGTCGATCCGCGAGCAAGACTTCCATTTACTATTTCTCGACCAAGTAAAATTTACCTCCTTCTAAGGGAAGATCCACCAACTCCAGGTCGTTGATAAACTCGTTAAACTCTACCATTGCCTGCGAGATGGCCCTACCCCCCCTACGCTCATGGGGGAATCTGACCACGTTGAAATCACCGCCTATACACCACGGAAACTTCCACAAATTGGAAATCACTCTAAGCTCATCCCATAGACCACTGCGATCAGCGTCCGCACAAGGACCATAAACCGCCGAAAACATCCATCGCAAACCATTCGCTACACCTTCAAACATAAGTGAGATAGAATGAACACCTAAAGAACTCCCCACCTTCGACAGAACTCTACTATCCCACATCACTAAAATACCTCCAGCAGTCCCTTCTGCCACTAGAAAGTCCCACTGTGTCCACCTACCTCCTCCTACCTCCGGTACAACCTTGTAGTCTATTTTCTCTATTTTCGTTTCCTGTAAACAAACTAAGTGAGGTTGCCATCATCTAAGTGCTGCATTGATCACTAGTCTCTTGGACCCTTCGTTAATTCCTCTTAAATTCCAGGATATGATTCGTGTATGCATAATTAAATCTGAGAGTTGTTAATCGGACTCAAACCCCCCCTCCTGTTCAGCTGGTCGAAATTTAAACTGCAGCTCAAAATTTTCAGTTCCCTATTGCAGCTTGTCCAAGGCTTTGACTTACTTGAATTGATATCTCTCGCTGCTGATTTACGCCCCTTTTCTATGTCTTGCAGTAATTCCAGAATTTTACTTTCAATACCCTTCACTTTTCTTTTGACCCACAAAGAAATATCTATACTTTCATCATCGCACAACAACTCTTCATCTAAAAAATTCTCAGGTCTGACTACAGATATCTGAGAGCATACAATAGGTTCATCCTGAACCTCCTCATGAAGCCCTTCAAAAACCGAGGAGCTAACCATCGGAGAGTCTGTCGTGAGTGAATCTCCTACAACGCCATTCGAATAGGAAAGAGCTTCTTCCGGCTCGACAGGGGTTTCGACAGGGGTTTTACTATCAGTTCCAGGAAATCCCCTTTGCAGTTGACCTCGCTGCTCCCCTTGCTAACTACACAGCTAGCGGCACGCACAGGGCTCCCGTCTTCGCCAGCCTTATCCTTCGTGATATCAGTCAATATTCCTGCGAAGTCTTGATGAGTTGATCCCTCTGGATTAATCTTTACTTTTGTCTCGTCCAAATGGGCTTCTGAATTTGCATTGAAAGCTGAGGGAAAAGGCCCACTCACAATACCCACACCACCCACTTGAGTGTCAGGGTCCAGCCGAAATAACCTTACTGTTCAGTCTGTTTGGGCTCTTAATAGGGGATATGGTAGGTTAGTTTGGTTAATCAACTTTAATTGCTGAGACACTGGCGCCAAAAAATTACTTGTTAGACATATTTCTTTCCTTTATAAAAATTTCATGGAGTTATCAAAAGCATGAAAGAGATTGAAAGTAAAGAATCTTTTTGTAGAAAAATGGTTATTTATCAATGTAATCTTATGTTTCTTCTTTGCTGCACATAAATAGAATCAGATTCTACATATTATTCTGAACATATGTATTGTAAAGTTGAATTGGAAATGCTATCTACACTTCTATTACTATGCATGGACGATGGAAGCAAAGATGTAATTCTAGCTCACACCTTAATGGGATAAAATTCAAGGTTCTAGACTTAGGTTTATGGTATTCTAGAATAATTACAAATGGACTAGTTCACTCGTACCTATAGCGAACCCCTTCCATTTTAAGTGTTCTTTACCAAAACAAAAAACCAATTTTATACTCCCTCAGTTCCATGCAAAGAGTCCATTATTCTATTTTGAGATATTATGCTTACAATCTCCATAACCTTTCAATTTTACCATCCACATGTAGTATCAATATCTTAACGATGCTTTAACAAATTTGTAATTATGACCTACTCTGATGTTACTGTTTTAAGTATTAGACTTTTCATACATGGACTCTCTGAGTTGATTGGAGGGATAGTATTTAGCAGACATTCAGGACTTTTGCTGGTACATGCAGAATGAACTACACATTGACAGCATGTAAGATGTGACATTACTGATTCTGCTTTCTCTTTTTCCTTCTTGGTTTCCCCTTCTTCAGAGCCTGAAGCATAATCCCAATGGAAGGTTTGTTGTTGTTTGTGGAGATGGTGAATACATTATATATACAGCTTTGGCATGGAGAAATAGATCGTTCGGCTCTGCACTGGAAATTGTTTGGTCCTCTGACGGGGAATATGCTGTTAGGGAAAGTACATCTAAGATTAAGATCTTTAGCAAAACATTCCAGGTTTGCGGTCTCTTCTGTTATATTACATATTTTGACCAATAAGCCCTATATTTTCTACTTTACCCTTGTTTTTTCTATTTTGAAAGAGACACTAATGAAGGCAGTGCAATCTAATTTCTGCTGTGGTTCCTGCTTCCTCTTTCTTGTCTGATCTAGTCCACATTATGTATTTGGCCAAATTGAGAAACAGTCTCTCCCACATAGAATGGTATCTTAAACAAGGATCCTTATGCTTGTTGTTTTTATGTCAATCTAGGAAAAGAAGAGTATCCGGCCAACATTTTCTGCTGAGCGTATTTATGGAGGAACTTTATTGGCAATGTGCTCGAATGACTTTATATGTTTCTATGATTGGGCTGAGTGCAGGTTGATTCGGCGGATTGATGTTACTTTCAAAGTAAGCGCCTAGACCTTTGTTTCCTTTGCGTAAAAGTGTTTCTACTATTTCACCAAAAGGAGTGTACTTATTCTTTTTTCCTTTTTTCCTTTTTTATGGTTGTGCCTTGACTTTTCCAGAACCTTTACTGGGCTGATAGTGGTGATTTGGTGGCAATTGCCAGTGATTCTTCATTTTACATACTCAAGTACAATGTAAGCAACTAGATAGATTGCTTGATAGCTTCTAGCATTTTGTCTGGTACTTGCTCATTTTATTCCCTGGCAGTTATTTTTAAAATGTTGTTAGTTACTTATCAAAAAAAATGTTGTTAGTATTAAATTTGTTCATGTTGCAGCGCGATGTAGTTTCTGCATATCTGGACAGTGGAAGATCAGTAGATGAGCAAGGTGTTGACGATGCCTTTGAGAAACTTTATGAAATAAATGAAAGAGTCAGGACTGGGTTATGGGTTGGTGACTGTTTCATTTACAACAATTCTTCCTGGAGACTTAATTACTGTGTTGGTGGTGAGGTATATATTATTCTTTAATACTTGTCTTCGGACTTTTAATGTGTTCTGGGCTTATTATGTATAGTGACTGCCAGGGCCATTTGATGGATGTTATTTTTCCAGGTTACAACAATGTTTCATCTGGACCGCCCCATGTACCTGCTAGGGTATTTAGCTAATCAGAGTAGGGTCTACCTCATTGACAAAGAGTTCAAGTGAGTAGGGTTCGAGGTGTTATCTCTGGAGCAGAAACTTCATAAATTCAACTCTAATTTTTGTTTTCTTTGGTCCATTATCTTGCAGTGTCGTTGGGTACACCTTACTTCTCAGTTTGATCGAGTACAAGACACTTGTGATGCGTGGTGATCTGGAACGTGCTAGTGAGGTTTTACCGTCGATTCCCAAGGATCATCTCAATAGGTAAGATTTACTCGTTTGTTCTAATTTATGGACAGTGATATATATTTTTGCCTTTTTGGAACAAAATTTAGGAAGATTTGTTTATATTGCATAATGTTATTTACCCCTGCAACTCAGTGCTTCTCAAAACTTAGTAGTCTTTTTGATTGTGAAAAATCAGAGTTTCATTCTCTAAGTAATAGTTGCAGGATTATCCTTTTTATGGGTCAACTGTATCATTGCAAATCAGAGATGACTGCCAGTAGTATGGCCAAACATGAAAATAAGAAGCACAAATCTTACCATTTACTTATGCTTGTGGCTATATAAGTCGTTGCAGTTTCTTGTATACTTGTATGAGCATATGCAGCTGGTTTATATTGTGTTAATGAAATTCTTTTGTTTCATTGATTTTGTATTGTAAATTCTTGGATCTTAACGAGAATATGATTTCTTTTTTAGTGTGGCTCATTTCTTGGAATCACGAGGAATGATTGAGGACGCGCTGGAAGTTGCTACAGATCCTGACTATAGATTTGATCTAGCCATTCAACTGGGTAAACTAGAGATTGCCAAGGTATTAATAATTTTTGACTTGCTCGATCAAAGAGATATATCAATTTGTTAGGATACTGAATTAAAGAGCATTATAGCATCCTTTTCCATCTTCGTGTCATAGTGTAGTTTTATGTAATGAATTCCTTGTAGTTTATTTATTTTAGTTATTAAAAAAATCTTGTGTTCATTGTAGAATCATCTCTTGTCCTGATTGCAACTTGTATCTCTGTTAACAGGAAATTGCCCTAGTAGCACAAAGCGAGTCCAAATGGAAGCAGTTGGGTGAATTAGCTATGTCTACTGGAATGGTATTAATTTTCTTAAATAACTATGTTTGAAGAGGCATTTTTTCAGTTTATATTTGGCCGATGTGGTACATTTTTGACACTGTTAGAAGTGTACGCATTTGGGAGGATGAAAATTATGTTGAATATTGTAATACAGTTTCTTATATAGATCTAAAGTTTCTGAGATGCTTTTTTTGATTTTGTTTTTTGTTTTCTTCTTTGCTTAAATTTGTAAGGACTGCTTTTGTCCCATTTCAGTTAGAGATGGCTGAGGATTGTTTAAAGCATGCAAATGATTTGAGTGGCTTGTTGCTACTCTATTCCTCTTTAGGAGATGCAGAAGAAATATTGAAACTTGCATCTCTTGCCAAAGAAAATGGAAAGAACAATGTTGCGTTCCTTTGTCTATTCATGTTGGGTAAACTGGAAGAGTGCGTGCAGCTTTTGGTTGACAGGTTAGCCTTCTTATTACAATAACAGATGCAACAATTGTATTAGTTTTCCTTTGATTGCTATTTCTGAAATACCAACTTCATACAGCAATCGGATACCTGAGGCTGCCTTGATGGCACGATCATATCTTCCTAGCAAAGTTTCAGAAATAGTTGCGCTCTGGAGAAAAGACCTCTATAAGGTTGCTTCTCGTTCTCCTGTCTTTGACTTGCTTCAATTCACAGTTCTAACAGGGAACAATATGTTCCCTATGTTCTATATTTTTTTAACTCCTCAAATCTCTTGGCCAAAAATGAATCTAAATGTTACCATTTTTGTCACTATCTGTTGTTTTTAGAGAATATTTTGTTATCATCTTCATAAGGAAATACTTGCAATTCTTTAGTGATTGCCTTCAGTTGATTAGATTTCGGTTTATCGGGATTTAATACTCTGTCCAAGTGGCTTGACCTGATACATCTGCAGGTTAATCAGAAAGCAGCTGAATCTTTAGCAGACCCGGAAGAGTACCCAAATATGTTTGAAGACTGGCAAGTTGCTCTTGAAGTTGAATCTAGAGCTGCAGAAACAAGGTTCCATTGCTTGGCCCTGTTGCGCCATTTCCTTTTTCAGTGCCAAGCTACCGTTGGAATTAGCTACCATATTATATATGTGATAATGATGAGTTAGAATCAGTATCTTTCTTGTCATTTGCCCATCTGACTCCATGTTTTTTTATGCCTTTTGCTGCGTTATTTGATCAATGCTTGTATCGAACTCTTATGGGGGCTGAAGTTATACATACATGACAAGAAAATAACTGCTTATGTTATTAAGAAAAATCAAAATACAATACATCAACTAATTAAAATTAAAATAACTCCTAATAGTAAAATGATCTTTTTACATTTAAAGATAAATGTGAAACTTGTCTTAATTTTTTATGACACAAAAAACAATACATTTGAATCTAATTCCTAAGAATAACAGAAAGAAATGGAAAAAGTTGTTGATTATTGAAGGCTTTTGTAAATATTTTAATCTCAGAAGAATGGAATTGCTCTCTATAGATTTGAATCTATGACATCTGGTTTTGGAGACTCATGTTCTACCGAGCTAACTTCAAAGGGTCCAAATTGTAATTTTGTTAAAGATTTTTTTGTTTATATCTTCAGAACATTAGGGGTCTTACAGAAGTTTGAGTAATTTGGAGGAGCCGTGGCTCCCACTTGCCCATGATATTCAGCATGTTGTTGTACATATCCTTAAAAACGTTGTGTCCAAGCACCTTAAGAAAATTTTCCGAAGTAAATCACTAGGTAGCAACGTTTTATGTTGACGTGCAATTGGATATGGGATTCCTGAATGCTTTTCCCACAATTCTTTGTAGGAGTACTTATCCTCCAGCAGCGGAGTATATTAACTATGTCGACAGATCACATGTCAACCTAGTGGATGCTTTCAAGAACATGCAAATTGAGGAACCACTTGAAAATGGAGGTTTGGATCATGATGAGGTAAACTCTTGACTGATTCCTATTCCCCCCCCCCCAACATCTTTCTTTGCATTAGATCTTGAATAAGAAAATGACAGAGCAAAAGGGGATTCTTATCATTCTGATGTTGTGCTTTCCATGAACATGTGAAATGGAGGCTTGGCTTTGACTTTTGTCTTTCCATTGAAAATTTACACCTCTGGATAGAATGAGCTGCAAGGGATTTGTTTACCATATAAATATACTAAGGGTTGCATGTTCAAATTAGAATTGTAACGATGTTATTAGGTCGAAGTTGTACTTGGCTAGGAAAGAAATAAGTATCTTTCATCAACACGTCCTCGTTCTTCACTGTGTTTTTATCTTCTTTTATTTATTATTATTTGTTTTGAACCTGTTCTATTCTTCTCCATTTTTCCTCGGGTTGCAAAACAGAATGGGGAGGAGGAGCAATATGATGGTCAAGAAGAGGGCCAAGAAGAAGGTCAAGAAGAAGGGCAAGAGGTTACTGCATTGGATGCTGACTCCACAGATGGTGCAGTGCTCGTCAACGGTAACGAGGCTGAAGAAGAGTGGGGTACGAATAATGCAGGAAATCCGTCAGCCTAAAAGCAATTGGTTGGGCCAGTGTGAAAATCCTAATTTTATTGCTGGTGATTAATTGAATTTCTCTTAGTAGTGATCTTTGACTCCCATTTTAGCTCTCCCAATTTGGTCCTTTTCTATGAAATATTTATATACTTTGTTCATTGTGTTACTGCAGCCAGTATTGGTTGAAATGTCCGAAATTTTTGATATTAGCTACTGCTTACGAAGAAATTACTGTAGAAAAGGCAGTTGTTCGCCTAGTGGAATACTTTATCCCTTACGCAAAGAGTCTAGTTTTGACTTTTTTTGGTCAAGATGGCTAAATTCTGACTGGAGATTTATAGAAATCTACCTAAAACATAATATATGTATTTATATTTGCACACAATATAGAAAGTGAAACTCTATGAGCAGAACGTAGCAAGTACATCATTTTGACTCTGAATATACATCGACATGCATTGGATTTTCGTTGCCGGGGGGGGGGGGGTATCCTTGGTTGGAATATTTTATGACTCCATGCTTCCTTTTCGTGCCGAACAGTCGTCCTAAAGGAGTTTCTATACATCTTACTCTATCTGCAGAGTTACTATTGTAGGTCCCTGGTTTTTGCGCCGTAGAAGCTTGATTTGTTCCCGAACACTACTTGATACGGCGATGTCAGTTCCATTATAGAGGCCCAATTTTAGCGTCCATTTGGTATAAACTATCTCCTGTCGAGAAATAAGAGTCCTTTGGAAGAAAGTCAAAACTGTTTTATACATTGCATGACGACCTTGCCATGCTAGTTTTGTATCTAACATATGTTTCTTTCTGAAAGATTACGTAAATTGCAATAGGACTAGTTTTTTCTGATTTAAAATAATGGAGGGGCTTTATTATGGGATGGAGTAGTAACAAGAAACTGAGATTCAATGTCGGTTTGTTTCCTTTAATGCATCACCTCGTCTTTTTCTTCATGTATTTACCACATTTTGTAGTTGCTTGCGGCAGCGTCTTACTCCTTCTTCTCCCCCTCCTATTCTGAATTGGCAGTGCTGACGCCACGTCACTAGGTCCAATCAAGACGGTTGTTCCTGCTTGACTTAACTCCTTCAGGTGAGATTTTAGTGCTTGCCTTAAATGAACATGATGTCTGTGATTTGGTTTTGCACTTAAGTCCGAACTCTTCTTTTAGAATATTAGGTAGCTTCACATGTTAATGTAATTGCAATGGTTTATCTGAATTTTTTCTCTTGTTTAAGATATGGTCCTTGCTCCTTTGTAATTTTTTTATTTTATTTTTTGTATGGTGGGGGGGCGGGTAAATTTGGATCTGAGATTATTGCCATTTAGAATTGTCAAATATTTTTGGCGGAGTTGAAAATATGAATAGAGTTGCATTTTATTTGTGAAATGTTCCTTTTGATGACGACTACCATGTTAACTTCTTAGTTGACGTTAGAAAACTTTCCACTTTTGGAAAAATGCCAATATTCCATATATTGCAAATTAGGGTTTGTGATCTATAATTTTTTTTGCAAATTAGGGCTTAAGTCTATGTTAACAAATACTTAAAAAGGATGCTAGCTGTTGCAGCATCAAATAAAATGTTTGTTATCTTTTATTGTCCTTTTGTACTCGAGAAATACTGTCCTTTTCTATACCCTTGAATGTGGCCCATGTTTCCTTTCCTCCAGTCTCATCAGTTAAGTTTGATAAGAATTAAAGAAGTCATCGTTTGAATAATCTTTCTTACTCTCTTGGAAGCCATGGGCTTTATTTCATCTGTTCCAACTTCCAAGTGCTTATACGTGTCACATTTAGTAAGCTAAATAGTAGATAAATACATTTTCCTGGGGCGTTAACACTTGAGAAGTGCTGATGAACAGAAAAATTCCTGTTTCCTTTTGTATTGTCTATACAATAAAGCGTTTACTGTTTTGTTACAGTTTCCATGTAGGTTAGCTGAAAGGGGTGTTTGCTGTGGAACAGACCGTCTGTTTAGCTGGTGGGTGTAGTTTTGTAGCTGCCTTGAATTTTGTAATGGGGGGGCACATATGATAAGACTTGAGCTTCAGTTAGTAGTTGAGATTAGTTAAATTGTTGGCTGTTTTACATATATTCTTTGAGGCAAAAAATGTTCTTTCATCTTGAAATTTTTGTACGTGCCATTGTGAATGTAAAAGCATCTTTATATCAAAGAGGGGCTGGGTGAAGATTGGAATTAAGCAGTTATTTTTTCTATGAATTTACACAGTTGTAACATTTGGCTTCTCCTTCATTGCCCTATGTGGTGTGTAGATGTGAAGAACACTGTCTTGCTCTATGACAACAAAGCTGGGAGTACTGTTTCATCTCCATTGCAAACTTTGACATACTGACTTTGTTGTTTCGTAGGGAATTAGTTTGGTGCTGAATCTGTTGATTGTGTGCGACACATTACGTTTTGCTTTGAAAAAAACATCCTGTCAATGCTGTGAAGAATAGATGTTATGTAACCTAATCTCAACAAAGATATCAAAGCAAAAGGTTTTCACTAATATATGTCAAGCAAAGGGGAAACCCCAGATGGCCCTAAAATCTAAGAGCACCCATTGAAAAGAAGGTCAATTCTTGCATGTTTCGGTCTCAGTCTCTTTGGGTTTGATTCACGAAGATGGTTCGTGTGGGGTTTGGCCCTTGACCAGTTATTTTGATTAATTTTTGCGGGCAAATGCATGTATTCGACTGTTATATGTATTATTGTAGACAATAATATATTTACAGATGCCCATACATCTTTAATCCAATTTTTTAAACAACAGCAAAGAAAAAAAGAGTGCGCTGATGCTAAGAATTTCACCATAAGAAACTCACCTAACCATTGGTACAATTTAATGGTTTAGACAAATTTTCATAAAAATCCTTATTTTTTAATTTTAAATTGATAAATTGATTTTGTTTATTTTAAGTTTAAAGTAATAAGACAGAAACTTGGAAACTCAACATGACACTCATTAGTCATTAGGAATGAGATGGAGTACTATTTAATATTTATATATCGTAGATACGTTATCAAACTATTTAATATGACTGCACTTACGAAAAATCTTTATCTCTATCACTACACGACTCACTCTTTCTTAGGACAAACCATGCCTACCAACGAGTTTACTTGTGGAGTATTATTGATGAGTAGGACCCAGAGAACTAAATAGAGGAAGTATAAATGAACAATAATTGGCCTAAGGCTGCCGCTGGGATCGAAAACATCATCAGAATCAGAATAGATTCAAAGAGCAAGTAAAAGTTGGGAACTTGACCAAACACAAACCACAAGCTGGAGTTGGAATAAGGGCCAAAAGGGAAGAAAGATACTCGAAACAAATACAATAAAAATATTTGAAACTTTTCTGTTTGACATACTTTTGAAAATCCTAATATGGAAAAGAGATACTGAATTGATAAAGTACATAATTAATAAGGGTGAGTTTTTAAATTATGACTACTTTTGAGGGATGAAATGAATAATACAGAGTAATTACAATTATTCCTGCTAGGTGTCGGAGTATCTATGTTCTGAGTGCAAATTGTACAACAAATGAATTGTTGCAAGGATGTTGCTAATCACACCCAAAAATCTACTCGGAACACTCTATTTTCTGTAATGTATTATGTACTCTATAATATACAACAACTCAATGCAAAAAATAAGATATAAAATGGATTTTGGGGTGTGGTTAGCCTCCACCTAATTACAAATATAACTCAAAAAAATATTATGCAAAATAACTTTAAATTTTGAATTTGAGAAAACTCTATTCTTCACATACCAATGGGTAAAATTTCAAGACTTTGTTTTCTTAAAAATAATGTGGAAAATGTAAAAGTTATATACACAAATAATAATAAGGAAAACCATTAAAGGAGGCTTTTACACGACGTGATGTTGTTGATGTGCTGTAATATTATGCATATCTTTTCAGCAAGGTTCTAAAAATTATTAGGCGGCACATTAGCGTCTAGTGCCTAAGGGACTAGTCGAGACATAATTAAGGCTTAGGTGGGGCTTAGAATTAAGGCATAATTACAATTTTTTTTATAATTAACATCAAAGATCAAACACATTGACTACAATTTTTTTTATGTTTGTCATTTTATCAAACACTCGTCTATATTTGTAAAATGAACAAAAATATACAAACCTATCACTAATCCCAATTCCCAACAAACCAAAAACAATAAACCAGCCAAGTTTAGAACTAAAAAAAAAATATTACTCCACCTACTTACTGTCCCTATAACCCATAGTCTAATCTATCCTCCATATTCTCTCCTCATTCTAAATTCTGAGTCCCGAGACATCCCACTTCTTTTTCATCTTTTTTTCTTTTTCTTTCTTCTTTCTATCCGGCAGACTAACAACCACTTTTTTTTTCTTCTCTCTCTCCGGCAGACCGACTCTCCTTATTTTTTCATCCTCCAATCCATTTCCTCCTAGATCTAACCCTTTAATCTATCTCCTCTCTCAGCTCACCGAATATCCACAAAATCAAACCCCTTTTTTTTCTACCTTCCTCTCTTCATCACCATTACCACTCCCCTTCATTCTTTAGTTCACACTTCTTTCTTCTCCGGCCACCGCACGCCACAAAATCAAAGCTACAAAAATAAATTAAGGTTAGCGAGGTTTGGCGTAGACGCCGACTTGACCTAATAGACGGTGGCTAAGAAACTCGCGACGGTAGAGAGGCGCCTACGCGATTCTAGGCGGAGAGTTTTAAAACACTGCTTTTTAGGCATAATAATGTGTATTTAATTAAATAAATTTAGACCCCAAAATCAAGAACGATCATATTTGTACCTAAAACCCAAAGCCCAAAGTATTAACATATATTTTGAAAATTAATTCACATTACACCGGTAATACAACTTGATTGTCCCACTAATTAACTTATCGACTAAGTGGGAAAAAAAAGTTTTGAGTATCAATTTTTTTGACAAGTGGAAAATTGAAGTAATAAGTACTAAGATACGATAAATCACTGGATTGACCCCCGTTTTGGTTTCTAGGGTTTTCCTAGATACTAGAAGAGAAGAGGCCTCAACACCGACCTCAAAACTGACGCGAACTGAAACCCCCCAACCCTCACACCGCACTTTCCTGGTATCAGTCTCACCCTCTCTCCTCCTTCATCTTCTCTATGTGTGTTTGCGTGCGTTCATTATGTTTCTTGCTCGATTGAATGTTACTATATGTCCAATTACTGAGCTCAAAATATGCCTTAATTCTCGCGTGTCACGGCCAGAACAAATTGATTTCTCATTTAGTTATTATATAGTTTCTTTTCAGTAGTTGATCGCGGAATTCTTCATGAAGTTCTGCTGAAATTTGGTTTAGTTATACTGATACAAACTGTAGGGAAATGTAATTTGGAAATGGTTTGAATTCTGTGCTTAATTGTAGCTACTTTGTCTTGTTAGAGCTTCATTTCGAGTATTGGTAGATGACGGAACAGAAGCTTGATTCACAATTTTTTTTTCGTTAATTTTGTTGATATGTGGTGAAAATTCTGAGATCGTTATGATTACCTATATGCAAGGCAAGTGTTGATGTCTATCTTTAGGATTCTTGTGATGCTGTGATAGATGTTAACTGTTGGAATGAGGTTCCATAAAAATTCTATTAGAATTATTGGAAATCGTTTATGGACCAAGTATTGTTAGTGTTAGGCTTTCGTCTGGGAAACCCAATTTCATGGCTTGGAATTGGGATTGAGGCCCCCATTTAACTCTATTTTTTGGATATGAAAGTGAAGTATAGAATTGGAATTGAATTGAAAGTCCATGGGATTCACGAAAGGAATTCCACACCAGGAGAACATAATTTCAATTCCACAAAACGCACAATTGAGCGCTGGCTCACTGTGTAGCACATGCTTACAAGTTACACACTCCTCTCTCGTCTTACTTCCCACAGGTCGGTATTAGTTCCGCCAGAGGTCGCTGGTGAATCTTTGCCAGTAACTCCCACTGCTGGAGATATTGAAGCTTGTGAGGTTTTGCGACCTTCTGACCAGGGTTCAAATTTTTGGTAACTTGGTTCGGAATTGTGGGTGTCCAAACCCAAAAAATTGATGGAGTCATTAATTAGCGCTTCAAACCTAACTCCGAGAGACTCGGTGGAAACTTGACCTCGATGAGTTTTTTGTAACTCGGCGAGTCATGGAGTTGAAAAACAGAAATTCAGGCGAAACTCAGTGAATTAAATGTAGGATGTCAAACTTACGATTTGGCGATCCAAGCATCTCACATGTTCTCCCTATGTCTGAAAGTCCTTTCTTTCCTAGATCTGGAAGTTGCATCCTCGCCCTTGGTAAAATGGTTTCTTCTGCAGTGTCATCTCTCTTTGGTTTGCTTGCGCCGATCTTGAATCTCTTCCTTTTGCTAACGTCGATTTCAAGCCTTCCTTTTGCTTGCCCCTATCTTGCCTCGCCGGCACTGATCTCCCCTTTTCTCCGGTGTTATCTGTTAACTCTTCTGATAGTCTGTTTGTACATTACGTTACATTACATGCCTTACTTTTTTTTTTTGTTTGGACAAGTGTTGATAAGTCTCTCTCTCTCTCTCTCTATGGTAATTATTTATTTTTCCCCTTCTGGTTGTATTCTTGTCTCTTTTGGCTTTAACTTGGAGTATTTTTTTTCTGTTTTGTTTTATTCTTTATGCATTTTTTAAAAAGTATATGTGGACTATAAACGTAATTATGTATATGTGCTACTAATTGCTTTAAAAGTTAACTTTCTTACTTTCCATGAAAAGTCAAAAAGCGACTCATTTTGGACGGAGAGAGTATTTAAATGGTTGTATAAAGAATGTCGTATAGTATGTTTTATCAGCCTAGCAGTACTATTGCAATGGACATTATTCATTTTACATATTTAATTGCTCCATTTTATTAAGCACAATATTAGAAGTTTCTAATTTTTTTTTTTTGATTTCTTATGCGATTCTGAGTAGTGCTTTGTTTCATGTTACCTGCATCTCAAACCAAAATCTGAAAAAGTAAATGCTGAACTGCTCCTGTTACCTTGACCTAACCTCTTTCTCCTTGTATGAAATATATCCACTCTGCGCCATTCCCATCGATTAGTGCAGCACAAGTACTACCTAAACTAAAATTTACCGTAAAAGCAAGTTAGCAACATGGAAAATTGACATTATTCCTGTGTCCACGTGTACTTTGACTTAAATATTTGTGTATCTTGTCAATTTATGTCAATTTATTTGTTACAAAATTACAAGTCTTAACTGTCTAACACTCTAAAGACATTACGTATTGGCTTAAATGTGGACGAAGTCCTCACATAAAATACACGTTATAGGTTTAAAACTACCCGCAATCTCCGTCAAATATCTGATGAGAGATTTTTCTGGGATATCGCTGTTTAGTGCGTATCACAGGGGCCCTGCCATGCCTAACATTTCCCTTATGAATGTAACTTAGCTTGTAAGCCTTACACCCCCCACCCCCCTCCCACCAAAAAAAAAACCATATGGATTAACAAAAGAAACCGGAAAAGAACGAGATAAAGGGGCCGGTGACGTTCTTGACATCAGTTCACATCCTGCCTCACTGGCCACAACCTTGCCGCTGATGTCGACATTGCCGGTTTTCCAATCTTATAGATATGATGTGGTGCAATGGATAACGATATGTCATATAACAGTTCAGATTTTTTACTGTCTTAAAAGAGTAGAAATTTGTCTAGTTAATCATTAAACGTCCAAGTGTATAATACTCAAATTTGAAGGGCCGCTCGAATTCCTGATTTATGGACAGAATTCTAAAATAATACTCAAATGAATTCTGTCTCACCCAAATATTATATTAGAATGTAAATGCTCTAGAACTGAAAATTTGTATATCTGGATTCTACAGAATAATTTTTTTGAATTCAACTCCATGCATCCAAACAGACCCTTAGGAGCCAAGATTGCTAGATCTCCCTAAAGGATGTTTTAGCTGGTAACTGTAGTGATGCGGGAGCAAGGGCTCAAGAATCCGTCGACTTAGGAAGAAATGAAAAATGGTGTGAGAGCAGCAAAGATAGGGCAAAGGGGGCCAAACCACAAAGGGAAGGGGTGTATTCAAGGGGCATGGAACACGGCTCAAGGAAGGAAAGGGGGAAGGTTCACACTTGGAAGGGGGGCACGGGATTGGGAAGCCTTGCATGGGCTTGCATGCAAGGAGGCCAAGGCGTGGCTTGGAAAGGTGGCCGCCCACCATGAGTCCTATCTCCACAAGGGATAATAGATTAGGATAAAATCTGCCATAGGATAGAGTTTGTTTTGTTTCCTAAAAGAATTAGTTTCCTTTTGTTATTTTAGTTGGATAGGAAGACTTTTGTTTTGTTATCTAGTTAGGTTTTCTTTCCATCCAAGATTAGGAGTCCTTTTTCTATTAGAGTTAGGATACTTTTGTAAAGCCTTTATAAGGCAAGTTATTTCAATAAACAAGGCAGATTTGGTTTTGGTGTGAAACACATTGCAAGAGCGAGTTCGTTCTTCTTCGATTTATCTTTCAAGGTGAGTGAAGCCTAGGGAGATTAATCAAACGGCATTCTTTACGACAAGCGAGTGAAGTTTGTCTGGTGAAGCCGATCTATTCCTTTCTATTTCTTTTTCTTTTTTCGTGGCAGCCTGTTCTTCACCAAGGCAGGCAGTTTTTTGGGCAGCATAAAACCTCCAACGATCGTGGACTGTTTTGGGGCAGCATAGTCCAGAACGTGGGCTGTTCTAGGAGCAGATTGGTCGTGTGTTTGGCAAGTAATTGAGCAGTTTCTGTGCGTGAGTTTTGCTGGAGTTGGGAGGCTGTTTGGGCAGTCCAAAACCTGCTTTAGTTAGGCGTGTGATAGGGGTTGTTGCAAGGAGTTTGTTTGTTAATTGGCTAGTTATTTTTGTTAGGAAAAATTCTGTTCAAACCAAACTGTTTAGGGCTGAATTTATTTAATAGGTTGGAGCAGTTTTAGAGGTTGTAATCTGACCAAACTAAGCTAGGGTTTTGGGGCATAATTTATAAAAGAAACTACATAATTTTTGGACAGATTTTAAGAGGGTTTGTGGCGGGTTTGAGGTTGTTTGAGTGGGCAGCAGTTTGGCCAAGGGCTGATTACAAGGGCTGGAACGATTCATTGATTTCAAGCATCCGCATACGCATCATGTAGCTAATCGTCATTTTTACCTTTTAAAAAGTGCATGGCATTCTATATTAAGGGTTGCTGAGTGATTATCTTATATTTTTGAATCGGTATCCTTTAATTTTTTATATTTTATATTTGTTATGTTTAATTGCTAATTTACTTGCCCACTCCCCCTTCAAAGAATAAAAAAAGAAATGAAAAGATAAGGCATTTATAGTATTTATGTGCTTCGTGGCCGCAATCCCTATACCAACAAGGGGTCACATTTGCCTATCAAAAAAAATAAAAAATTCAGCTGTTGAGGTTCTATTCACTTTTGAACATCTTTATTGAAATCTATTTTAACTAAACTTTGGTGGAGACAACTAACAAGCTCTACGGCTGGCTACAACTTGTTTCGTATGGTAGCAATTCTTAATTCTAGATTCTCTGTGTTGATGTTTATTTTATTTTATACAACTTACAACTTTTTACTAGTTGAGAAGTTGGTGGAGGAGGTTTCTAAAGATGCAACCAAACGACATTTATGGTAGCAAACTTATAAGATAAATACGAGATTTGATTATTATAATTGTTACTGCTATCCTCAAATTTTTGTTGCCTATAGTATTGCTTTGCTAAATGCCAACTAAAAATATTTGGTGGGGCCGTGCCACGACTTTTCGATTGTTTGTAGAATTGATCCCCAGTCAACTTTGCAGTTGTTTTGGTGCAACTCTTTGGCATTCCATAATTTATTCATATTGTGCTCAAATTTTGGCCTATTCAATTTAGGAAATAGCTTTCTCATTACGCTCTTTAAAGAGCTTTGTTGTATACCTGGTTGAATTCGTATATACATTATACTTCATCTAGGCAGATGAATGCACTATACTTTGTTTTCGTCTCTCTATCCTTGTGATTTAAAGTCGTGATTGAATATAATAAACTCATTCATCTAAGTTGGAGTACTTTCATATTTTAGTAGAGTACTTTTCTGTTCACCTTCACGAGCCATTTGGCAGTTCATATTAAGCCAGGTAGTGGTGGAAAACCCCCCGTCAAACTTCTACTCTTGGATCCTAGTAGTATGTAGAGTTTGTGCTCGTGAGACCTCATTTAATTAGTTAGTACTTAATATATTGCGAAAAGAAAAGGTGTAAGTTACTTGTTTGCCAAAGAATGATACTAGCTACCCTAGATAATATTTAAATTTTAATCCTTGGAAAAGTAGGCATGCATGCTGAGTTCTTGATGAGTTTGTTGCAAATTGTTAATTCAACTTCTTAATATGATGATTCCTATTGATACACATCTCAAATCAGATCCTTCTGATAGTAGCAAGAATGTGAGTTCTGGTTACTCATTCTGCTCAAAAATTGCATCAGCCAAAGAGGTGAAAAACTATTTGTTGCACTTTTAGGAGGAAAAATAAAACTGTTGTATTCAAAAGATCATGGTGAAACGTCAGCTTTTAAGTTGATAAGCCAGAGACCAAGTATTTAGGGACTGATCCATCCTCGTATATAAGAAGCTTTAGAAAATCCCACCACACTGTACTTCATTTACCGCAAATGAATTAGGCAGTTCTCCAGCATGCTTACAATGTGAAGTGTGAACACAAGAAGGTCACCATGAACCCGTGTTCTCTGCTTTTGCTGCAAGGTGTGTTGGCATGTCGTGTCACCATTGGCACCCCTAGAATATGAGTTGCTTACACGTAACATAGCTCGTCATCTCTATGTTATACAAACATCAGACATAGACATTGTATCCTCGAGGATGTTGTCCCAATGTGGTCCAATGAGTTTGGAAGTTTTATTATCTGTACTTGTACCTGTAGTTTTTGACCCTCTTTATCTGGAGATTGATCATTACATGCAATAGAGTAAAAGTTATGTGCATAATTACTGTTCATATTTTATTCAGAAGCCCTGTAAAAATTACTGCTTTTGTCTGTTCTTTGCAGAATCACCTTTTTGGCCTTCTTCAGAAGGCACCAATCAAAGTTTAAGATATATATATATATATATTTATATTCCATATCCTGATGGCGGATGCTGAAAATAGCCTTCCCCCTTCAAAGAAAAGGGCTGCTGGGAGGGAACTTTCTCGAGATAATCCCGGTCTTGATGATGAAGAAGATGTTTCTGAACAAGAGACTGGAACTTTCAAGAGGGCAAGTGATGAGGTACTGGCAAGCAGAAGAATTGTTAAAGTTCGTCGCAATCAAACATCATCAGCCCCGTCGGCCCCTTCATCTAATCCTTTTGCAGCTATCCGTTTGATACCTCCTATAGTTTCCAGTGTTACTGCTGCTGCTGTTACTACTGTAGAAGAAAGTGGCAAAACAGTTTCTGAAGAGGTAGAACAAAGGGATGATGCCACCGATGATTCTGAAAAGGTGAAAGATGATAGTGATAAGCAAGCAGAAAGCAAGACTGACGAGGAAGTTACCGAGTCAACGGGTAATGAGAAAAACGAGGCTGTCAATGGGGTGACCAAACCCGAGCCTGCTGATGTGGAGGCCACAGCAGGTGAAAAGATAATCAAGGAAGGTCTGGAAAACAGGGGTGCTGAAAATGAAGATAAGAAAGACAAAGGTGATGAGAATGTGGAGAAGAGCACGGAAGCTGCTTCAGTTAGTTCGTTCCAACAGCTTTCAAGTAGCCAAAATGCCTTCACTGGACTCGTTGGAACAGGGTTCTCGAATTCTACATTTTCGTTTGGGTCACTTCCGAAAAGTGACCAGCCTTCTTTTCCTTCTCTTGGCTTTGGTCTTTCAAATAATGGAAGCTCGTCTCTATTTGGCAACCCTGGGGCAAGCAGTGTCGAGAAGAGTGAGGGAAGCAAGATCCCGTCCATGCAGGAGGTTCCTCTTGAGACAGGGGAAGAGAATGAGAAGGCTATTTTTACAGCTGATTCTGTGCTTTTTGAGTTTCTTGATGGAGGGTGGAAGGAGCGCGGTAAGGGAGAACTCAAGGTTAACGTTTCCACAACTGGGACAGGAAAAGCGAGACTCGTCATGAGAGCCAGAGGAAACTATAGGCTGATTTTGAATGCAAGTATTTTTCCGGACATGAAGCTGGCAAACATGGAAAAGAGAGGCATTACTTTTGCCTGTGTGAATAGCAATGGTGAATTAAAAGATGGTCTTTCCACATTTGCCTTGAAGTTCAAGGATGCTTACGTTGTTGAAGAGTTTCGTGCAGTAGTAGCTGAACATAAAGGTAACACAGCTGCTGCAGCTTCACTTAAGACACCGGAGAATTCTCCCAAGGCCACAGATGAATAGGTGTTGTCTATTGTAATGCGCTGCGCCGGAGAATTCTGCTTTTGTTGAGGTCACCTATGATAGCTTTGTTCTTTCCCTGGTCCAGTAGGGAGAAAGACGAAAGAGAGTTTTATTGGAGTTGGGTCATCTGACCCATTATGTAGCAGAGTCATTATTATAAAGTCCTATCCATTTTGTTGTTGTTTATGTTGAGTAGACCTTGGTAGAAACGTTTTATTTCCTTTTTCGGGTAAAATCCTGGTCAGACTACATAATGTCAGTTCTGGAGTCTCTCAAAGTGCTAAAATTCAGTTTGACTACAGTTGCATTGTTGGTTAATCTTGGTTTGTACTGTTAGTTGGATTTTGCTTCAGGATTAGATATTTTTGACCATCTTACTTACATCTATTGTTGACTGGTGATAAGTTGTAATTGGTTGGAAATTTGGAGGCCAAAGATTAGCCTCAACTGACTCAAGGCAAGTTTGTTTTTATTTTTTATTTTTATAATTCTTAATTACTCCGTTTTTTGTATCAGGAAAGGAGTACATTATATTATTTTGAGATATTTTAGTTTAAGAATTCACTTTAAAAACATCATGTCTAAAATGATCATATTGTTTTAACATGATCATCTATATTTGATATTAATATATTGATTATGTTTAAGTATTATTGTTATTATGATCAATTTTAATATTAGTTATATATTTATAACTTATTAACATTTTAAAATATTGATACTTTAAGTGGAACCAAAGGAGTAATATTTTATTTTTTGGAGTGGGGTGTGGGGTTGCCGGGTTGGGGTTCTGACTAATCATATAAATTTTGGTACGTCCAAGGCGAGCTAGTTCACGGGTGACATGAGGACAATATAAGATAATAATGGGTATGACTTATTTTTGTTACATTACATGTCATGGATACAACTCATATCATACGTAATGTTTCTTTTTGGGTAAATGGTATTCTACATTATTTTATTTTATTTGGATTGGACGCTGGAGGGGAGGGAATTAGCTTTATATTTTTACATTGATTGATAAAATATTAAAATTAAGCATATATATTGGGCTCAGATGTTACTCTCTATCAAAAGCTTATCTGAGCTTTTGGGAATTAAGATGAACTAAGCAACCAAACTCAGATTTCGAACTTGGCTAGGGGCTAGGCTATTACTGTATATAGGTATTGGTTTATCCCCACTCAAATCCATTCGAAGCTTGTGAATGATTAGTAGAATACTTACTTAGCAATGCTTAGTGGAATATTAACTTGTGAATGATTCGTGGAATACTTGCTTAGCAATTCTTAGTAAAATACTTGCTTGGAAATGCTTAGTCGAATACTTAGCAATTCTTAGTAAATAGTAAAATACTAACTTAGCAATGATTGATCTTATAATTTCTTACTAATCAGACGGTCTCATCGGTGTAAAAAGAAGGAATTCTTCTTCCAACTCGTCCCAGAATCGGTTTTATGGCAAAGAACAAGAAGAAAACTACAGGAGAAATTTGTCCAATAGTAACAAATGGTGCCTCCACGGGTTGACATCCAATCCAACCTAGTAGTAAGCGATCTGCCAAAAGCAACCAAAAGAGTCCTTGGTGAATCGGGCGAAAACTTGAGCTACGTATATATGTATTTTTAAAAATAGGAAAACCCAATAGACATATAAAAACTAGTGCTATTGCGGCTACACCTCCAGCTTTGTCAAGTATTAGCTAATATCAAAAAACCGAAAATTCTCTTAATTTCAATTATCAAAATGTAGCAAATAAGATGGAAAAAACTACATTAATTGGAACTAATCAAAGCAAGGACTGCATAATTCATTAATTACTTAATACGAATATACTAATAATTATCTGTTGACATTCAAATCCTTAAACTGATGAAAAATTAAGCAAATGGAAACTCCTTAATTAATCTCTGATTTTCCGAAGCAACACAGGCAATCTCGATCTTAAGAGTAGCCCACGCTGCACTTCTTAGAGCAGGAACCCACGCAGCTCTCCATATTCTGTCCATCTGGAAAAAGGAACAAGATCAGAATGAACTATGAAAGAGAGATCGAGATCGAGAGAGAGAGAGAGAGGTGTTAATTACTTGGATTTAGTTTTGTGCTGATATTAGAGCACAGAGAGGAGGCACAACCAATCTTGCAGAAGCCAAGGCTCTCTGCATGAGCATTCGTAATCATATTCGTATTGGTATTCCTATTCTTATTCTTATTCAAAGCTGCGGCGGGGAAGATGCATTCTTTCAAGCACTGGGTAGTGCAAGAACATAGTGTTTGAGTGGGTTCTATCATACAGAAAAGGAAACATTTGGCATAACATTCCTTGAAAGAGGAGGCTGCATCAGCTGCACCGGACTGCCACTGCCCTACCATCATCACCGCAACCACAATAATCATTACCACTCCCCTTACCCTACTCCCCTCCATTTCCAACAAAATTATGTCTACCTTGCTTGGTCTACTTCACATCACAGCCACAGGGGAGCCACGAGCCCTTCATATATATACTCCCGTCTCCCTACTCTTTCCAACCAAATAGAATTCTAACCGAATGACAAAAAAGTTAATATTAGACCAGGGCTCGCTTTGGTAGTAATATTTATACGATTTGATGATATATTGTTTGTTGTAGTTGAGTAAAAGCGACTTATGAGTATATTTGTTAAATAAGCTGAAAATTGCTTATTAACTACAAATTAACAATAAACCCTAAATTTTCAAATCAACTAGTCTCTGATTAAGGAAAAAAGACTCACATTTATCTTTAAAAACTCAACATGAGATAATATTTAATTAATATTTATTATCTAATCATACTTAAAACAATAAATAAATATGTAGTTATTTTCTACACTAATAGTATGTGTTGTCTTTTCACATTTAACTTTTATTATTTCCTTGTCAATTTTTAATGTGAGTAGTTGAATATACGGAGGTTGAAAATGTTTATCCTATAACAAATGAATAAATAATTTATATTATTCTTTGTTTATTTTTTTAAAAAAAATTGAAATTAGTATTCCTAGCTATTTTTATTTATTTATGAGAAATGTTAAAATTGTAATAATCAAAAGTCTATTAATTGATAGTTGTTTTTGTGTTTTCAAAGAACCAAAGAAGCTTAAAATATTGGTTTTTTACCTTTAGCTTTTTAATGCATATAAATGGTGTTGTACCTAATTTATTGAATTTTAACTTATAAGATAAAACAAACACTTTAAATAGAACTTATTTTAAGCTAAAAGTCAAAAATCACAACAAAAAAAACTACAGCAAACAAGCACCAACTTAACTAATCCTCACTTCATCACTTATCTCTAAGCTTGTAGCATATATATTTTAGTCATCCTAAAAGTACAAATAAATCACCATTTTATTATGTGAACGAACCATCAAATCAACCAAAAATAATACTTTAATTGATGTACATGCTAAATTTATTGCATGTGATGTGAGCCTTTTTGTTTTCCTTATGAAGGCTGATTAAGAACATAAAACCAGCCTTTAAAGGGGTAATGGCTAAAGTTTCCAACACCCTTTTTGTTACACTAACGAGTAATTGTTAATTTGTATTTTGACCTTATTATTATTCCAGAATCCTGATTTAAGAATAATTTTATATCAGTTTGATAAAGAACTTATATAACATATATAAAAAGAGAAAGAAAGAAAAAAGGCCTGCAATTTTTTTAACCATATTTAAAAATGAGTGGCACTCAATTTCTCTTGTCACTACTCAGTACTCACTAGGCATTTTTAGGGTAAACAAAAGTTATCCACTTGCTATTGATAAATGATAATCATTTTGTCTTTTCTCGTGGCCAATTTGTTTTCCGTCACGGGTTCATCTAAAAATAATTAAAAATTTAATTCAAAGGAGACTATAACTAGGTTCATGATCACTCATTTGCTCAAGATCAGTTATTTAATACGATAAATATTAAGAAAATCGTA
Organism: Codonopsis lanceolata; assembly: GCA_013146195.2. Classification (NCBI taxonomy): domain Eukaryota; kingdom Viridiplantae; phylum Streptophyta; class Magnoliopsida; order Asterales; family Campanulaceae; genus Codonopsis; species Codonopsis lanceolata. The sequence goes on along the minus strand of CM028378.1, from coordinate 13,492,381 downwards.
TCCAAAAATTCTAAAAATAATCCACCCAGCCCCAAAATTAAAATTTTGTTCTTTCTTGACAATAATGATTATTTTAATAATACCAATTAACCTCAAACTTGGCATCCTTACTAATTACCAAGTCAATTGTTTTTTTAATACATTTGATCCGACATATCATTTAAGAAAAATTAATTAACATAAATATAAATATATTATAATTTATTTTTTTGTAAACCTTTTCCTAGCTCTACCGCTGGTAGACTGATAAACAGGACCAATGAATAGAATGAATTCTTGAAGAGTATTAACTGATCAAGAAGAGAAATCATAATTGTATTAATTATGTATATGTGTGTGTCTCCAAATAGATCTTTCCTCCAGTATATATACAACTTAGATAGTGATTAGGTGAAACTGAAAAACTAATCACAACTAACATAACTGCTTCTAGACTAACATTCACTCGTTACCCCTCAAGAATAGAAGAATGACACACGCTACCCTCCTAGTTTCATTGGACCTTCTGAACTGTGCACTTGGGTCCCTTGAACTTTAATTTGATGATGTTATTGATCAGCCTCTTCTGTATTGTGTATGTTAACATCCCCCCTCAAGTTGGAAGGCTGAACAAATATGTTGAGGACTGGCAACTTGTGCAGAAGATGAGAAAAATGAGGAGAGGGTAGAGCCTTTGTAAACAAATCTGCAGGTTGTTCAAGGGAGGCAATGTATTTAGTTGAGATCAAGCCTTTTTGAATCATTTCTCTGACCAGATGACAGTCTATGTCAATATGTTTGGTTCATTCATGGAACACAGGATTGGCAGAGATGTGAATGGCAGATTGATTGTCACAGTATAGAGGAACAGGCAGGTTAGTGGAGATATTGAAATCTTTGAGGAGGGAGATTAGCCATTTGATTTCACAGCAGGTGTCAGCCATACTTCTGTATTCAGCCTCAGCTGAGGATCTGCTAATTGTTGGTTGTTATTTACATTTCCAGGATACAAGAGAACTGCCTAGGTAGATGCAGTAGCCTGATAGGAATTTTCTGGTGATTGGGCAGGCAGCCCAGTCTGAATCACAGTAGGCTTTTAGGTCTGTTGATGAGTGAGTGGGAAAGAGAAGGCCTTGACCAGGAGTACCTTTAATGTATTTGATCAGCCTTAGGGCAGCATGCCACTGATGATCCATGGGGTTTGCCATGAATTGGCTTAGGACTTGAACACTGTAAGTGATATCTGGTCTGGTGACTGAGAGATAGATTAGTCTACCAATCAGTCCTCTGTAGGATGCAGGGTCTGCCAGGGAGGTAGAAGAGATGATGGCTAGCTTGTGGTCTTTTTCAATTGGAGTGAGTGCAGGCTTGGCATTTATTAGACCACTGTCAATGATGATCTCCATGCCAAGTTACTCATTGTAACTCTAACAACTCTAGGGCATTGGCCATGGTTCAATCAAGCCAAAGACATGAAGACTCATACAAGAAGTCAACCATGCAAGCAGGTCAAATTCTCAAAGTTTTAGGGTCTTACAGAGCGTACCCTGGAGCCCCTGTCTCAGTACCTAAAATAGTTTGTTCATTTTCGGTGGCCATTCTACCTAAATTTGTACCTTCTAGACTGATTTTTATACTCTCTGACCTGACCTCTATGCTTGCATCATGTATCAAATGACCGATGCTATCTCTTCCTTTCCAAATTTGGGCCAGGGTTCTGAGAAAAAGGGTTGAAGGTATCAGAAAGGAAGGTTCCAGGATTTTTGGATTCAAGTACAGTGTGCTTTTATAATTAACATTATTATTTTTTCCTAAAATTGATCAGACAAACACATGTTTTGTTTTGACAGTCTAAGACTTTTCCTGGAACGATGGATTCTTTCTCCAGAGTATAGAACCTTCGTATTCCACCTGACTTTCGACTTCCCAAGATTGAACAGATCTTAAGCGAAGGGTTTATACTCTTTTCAGGATCCACCATTCAAATGGTCTAGGACAAATACCATAAAAATTATTGATCAGGCCATGTGCATATATCTTTATTCATTTACATATATTTTTGCAACATGAATTGGTCATTAATTTCAAGGTATAAAAACCAATCGGTCCATGAAGTGTCCTAAATATATATATATATGCTTTGAACGTTGGCTGATGCAGGACTAGGTTGGCTTCACCCGTTGGCCCCTCATTAAGGGGCGCAAGATGTGATAATTTCGACCTAAGTTCTCTGTAACCTCTCTTTTGAGATCATGGATACCCGGGCGTGTTTATCGGGTTGAAGGGTAACAGTCTGAATATCTCTACATAAGTACACGTGTGTGTGTTATCTAAAAAAACAGTATATATATATTTTTTCTTTTTGTAAGTATAAAGCAGTAATAAAGCAATAAATTATGGCCCGTCTTTTTGTTCATTTGTTGATTTTCTCGGCTCATTAGTTTGAATCTTTGAAAGGACAACGCAAGCGAGCGTAACGGTCATTCAGATCAATAAATAGAAAGACAAATGGGGAAGCTATCTGTTCATATTAATTACATTTGGTCATAATCCCCAAAATAAAAATGACATAATAAAATAATATTTACATATCCACCACGAATAATATAATAACAGAATAAAACAAAATAAAGCAAAAATTGCTCCCGCTTTCTTTTTTTTAATCTTTTCGGGTTGCACTAGCACCAAAATGAAGCTGCTGCAAGATTTCAAGGTTATACGCACATATACACACAGATATATATATATATAAATGCAATATTTAAACTATTAAATAAATAAAATGAACATATTTAGCCAAAAAAAATAAACTTTTTATATATACATATAAAAAAAAACTGAATCAGACCTCCATTTTTTATTTTATTAATAAAATAAAAACAACGTTCCCCAGCATAGTCGCCATTGTGAGTGTCCCATTTTTAACCGGATCCGTGCCACTAAAAGGCAGGGTGATTTTGAAATTTTAAAACGCGTGGAATACGTTCGGCCTCAATTGTTGACTCAAAATATTAATAACATAGTCGACACCTTTATTTTAAGGATAAACAAAGAAAAACCAAATATATCAGATTTATAAGGTTCGGAGGCTAAGTTACGAGTTGGGGAGGGGTTAGGCACCCAACTTGCCCTTTCGGACTCAAAATAAATATTTGGTTAAATATACTCTTTTTATAAATTTAATAACTTAAATAAAGCATTTAATATATATATATATATATATATATATATATATATATATATATATATATATATATATGACAAAAGAAATAAAGAAACTTACAGTAGCTTCATTTTAAAGTTACAGATAAAGCTTTATAAAAAATTAGGTCATAATAACAGTTTATTTTAGTGCTATTTATACCAGAAATTTTAGCATTATAACGATTTATTTTGTGATAAATTATTATTTGAATAGCACTATTTATAGGCAAAATAATAAATATTTAGGGACCCTACCTTTTGAAACGTGAGAGTTTTATCCCGGATCAACTTCTCTTTTGGGCAGGCTTTAGGGTGTGCTCGTTATGTCCCTTAGGGAGAGGGAGTCTTTTTTTTTTCCAGTTGTTGTTGTTGTTGTTGTCGGAGTTCGAGCAACGTGACTGCTCCTTTTAGTTGCTTTTCGCCTCAGGATTCGGGCGACACAACTGTTTGCTTTTGCTTGTTTTTGTTGTTGTCGAGTCTGAAATCGGGCAGAGCAACTGCTTGCTTTTGCTGGATTTGACGTCAGGAATCAGGTAGAGCAACGGCTCTTTTTGGGATTTTGGAATCGGTGAAATAGGGCGGAAACCTAGTTGGGTAACTAAGGTTCACTTTAGCCGGAGAGTTTAAGTGTTTAGGGGCGATTTTGGCAGCCTAACGGAACTTCGGGGTATGATTGGAAATTCACAGCGTAACTGCGCTCGTGAAACTTCCTCCATAAATTCTCTCGTTTGAGGTAGTGCACTGACCTCTGTATTTATAGGCTGAGATTGGGGATCCTTAAGAGCGAAGGAAAAACCTACTATTTTATTCATGTGTTTTAACATGTTATACCTTACACTGAAAGACTTGTTCCAAAAGTAAAATGTACCAGTGTACAGGAGGAAAATGGGCACTACCCATTACATGCTTGGGCGCAGCGCCCAAACATGAATGATATATCTTACGTACCAAAACCGAACAATAAAAAAGGAGAGGGATAAAAATTAGAAAATGGTTTGAAAGCCAAACCATTTTTTGGTTGAAGGCCCAGCCGAATTTGTTGGAAATCGAAATAGGGTGTATCTTGTTTCGATTATCAACTGATTTGTGACTATGTTTGGGCTAGGCTGAGAACAAGACATCTAAAGCATATCATTTGGTAATGGACAATTCAAACCCAGTCCTACTGAAAACACGAAAATCGTAGGGCACGCGCTTTGAGTTCATAGTGTCATGGTAGTATGGTACATAGTGACATCCTTCTTTTCTATCTTACCTAAGGAGTCGGTGTAAACAAAAGGGACTTGAGCATATACCCGTAGACACTAAAGCAAAAGCTAATGTAAGAAAATTATTGCTTTGATTTCAAGCGGATCAATGGTTTTTAGCAGCCCAAGGATAACATTTACGAGACCTTTTTATTATTCTTATTATCGTATCAATTCTTGAAATTTCATTACTTAATACATGCTCCCTTTGTTCCACTCAAATTAAAGAGTTCATGTTTGAAAAGTCTATTAATTAAGTAATATTTTATTCGTTCCGGGTAAAGAGCTCACTATTTCATTTTGTATGTTTCACTTAAAGAGTCAACTTTCAAAAATTAAGGCATATAAGCGTCATTGTATTACTAATGTGCCACTATAAATGTCATTTACTTAAAAAAAAATTGATTTTCAAACGGAACTCTTTACCCGGAACGGAGAGAGTATATAACTAGCATGAGAGTTGATCATAATTATAAAAATGTTTGAGTATACTCAATATGTTAATATCAATTTGGAGAGTAAATTTGAAATGTTGTGGAAATTGTAGAAAACTAGAAATATAATTTTTGAAAGTGAAACATTTCAAAATAATATAGTATATTTTTTTACCTGGAATGAAAGAGTAATCAAAATGCGTCTTATATTAAAGTTTTAAGTCAAACATGGTTTAAAATGGAATGAGAAGTAAGTCAAATGCATCGAGTGAGCCATAGTACACTCGTAGATATGAAATAATTTGAGGTGCGCAGTCTGTCGAATGATACACCTTACCTACCAACAAAAAAAAAGAGGAGAAGATGAAAAAAGGAAAAAAAAAATTGTTTGAAAGCCATATTGTTTTTGGGTTGCAGTCCCAATATGTTGGAAATCAAAACATGGTGTATTTGTAGCTGTGTATAAACAAGGCGGCTAGGCCGATAAAAAGCCCATAAAACATATGATTTGATAAAGGACAATTCAAACCCAGACCATGATGTAGTACACATGCCCTCGTTGTGTCTATCATCAAGTATAATCTTAAATTTATTTTATCGAAAAATTGTTACCCGTACATTTTTTTCGCTCTAGTACCCTATTATTTTTTCAATTGCTTAAATTTATTTTTGAAATATTGTTTCTAGAATGCGGAAATTTTTTATTCTTCTCACTTCTTCTTTTCCCTTTGTCGTTAAATTTGTTTACCCAAGATGCAAAAAAAAGTATAAAGATAAAATATAGTGGGGAGTTGTGTGGTGAAAAAGAACGGTGGTTACTACATAACTGTTTCTTTATCACTCTAACATCTCATTCTTTTAATTATTCATATCATGTTGTTGCTGTTGTTGTTGTTGTTATTCTTCATTATCATTGGGTTTGTGTTATTTAAAATATATTTTACTTTTTATGTTTTGTGTTGTTATATATGTAAAGTGTTTGATGAAATGCATGAATATAATAATTATTTTTTGGACACATTTTTTTATTTTGGATGCATTAATTTTGAATTACAATGCATCATTTGTGATTCGTGATGCGTCGATTTGGATTTGGGATGTAGGAAAGATGCATATACATTTGAATCATTTGTTGATTATGTACTGAAAATAAGGTAGACGAAGGTCTGGTAATTTAAAAGTTTATGCATTACGGTGAATAAACTGATGTAGCGCGATGCATCAATTCTATTAGGTGATTTGAAAATTTATGCATCGCACGGTGTAAAATTGGATTAGATCATTTAAATTGATGTATCGCGGTGCAAAATATTGGTGCATTACGGTGCAAATTAGATTACGTAATTCAAATTGATGCATTGCAGTGCAAAAATTGATGCAACGCGACACATCGAGTAAGTGATCTCCGTAGTGTAGTCTTTTCGTCCTAAAAATGTCTTTTTTCTGATTTTTTTAAAGAGTGGACTAGAGTGATTGAAAACTTTGAGAAAACAATCGACCCAAATTTATCATTTTCTTTCTAAATTTATGGCCGATCACTTTTTCAAAATGTGTAACCTCCCTAGTCCACCTTTTTTTTCAACTGCAAAAATCCATTTTTTGAAATAGTGTTTCGAAAATGTCATAGTCTCCTTCAATAGATTCGACAAACACATTGGATTCGAAAAATCACTATTGTTGCGTAACGAAACAGTGATCGAGGGGGCATCGCCCCTTCATGGGGGTTAGGGGGCAATGCCCCTGTGAGAACCCTGTTTCGTGCCCCCTTGCTACTGAAAAAGCGAGCGACTTCAAAACCTTTAAGCACGTAGAATACGCTCAGTCTCATTGTGGACTAAAAAATGTATTAACATAATTGTCATCTCTATTTTAAGGATAAACAAAGAAAACCCAAAAATGCCATAAAATATGGGTTCAAATGCTAATTTACGAGTTAAGAACGGGTTAGACACCCAACTCGCCCTTTCGCTCTCAAAATGAGTTTTTAGCTAAAAATGTTCTTTTTATATGAAAAGAACATTTTTAAATATATAAACGTTTTATCTAGATTATATATATATATAATAGATTTAAATAGGAATGAAAACAATAACTTTGGTACCTACCTCTTTAAGCGTGAAGGTTGATAGCAGGCTTTTGAGTGTGTTCGTTTTATCCTCTTTAGTAGAGAAAATCTTTTGTTTGTTGTTTGTTAATTGTTGTTTGTTCAAATTTGGGCAGCGTAACTGCTTATATTTGTTGTTTTTCACCTCTCGATTCGAGCGGCGTAACTGCTTGTATTTGTTGCTTTCCATCTTTAAATTTGGGCGGCGTAATTGCTTTTATTTGCTGAAAATGGTGTATGTCGTGTCTGAATTTCAACGGCGTGACTGCTGTATTTGTGACTTTTTATGATCGGGTTTATGGAGATAACCTAATTGGGTTAACTAGGTTTCTATTTGGACAGAGTTTTAGGTTGTTTTGGGGAGGATTACTTCAGCCTAACGGGGATAAAAATTTCTACAGCTTAACAGAGCTTCAAGGAGAGAGAGTTTTTACGTAAAATTTATGCGTTGATTTCTATATCTGAACACTGAAAGGAGGTCTCTATTTATAGGCAGAGAAATGAACACTTAAGCACGAAGAAAAAGAAGACATAAGATATTTGCACATGGCAAAATGACAATCTGAGGTGCTGCCTTGCAATTTTGGGCGCAGCGTCCAAAATTGCTTGTGTCGCGTCCCGAATTGTTTTCATGCACAAAAATGTTGCATTTTTAACCCCCTTTGCTAATTGTTTGTCCTTTAAAGCCTTTTCAAGTTTCGTTAATGCTTTGACCTGTAACGACCCGAGCCCGAGAGCCCGGCCCGCTACGTGTAGCCCACATATTGGCTCATTAAGCACGCAGCACCTTGAGTCATTAGGCCTACTATAAGCCGACCCAAAAGTCCATAGATGATGTTGTTGCCCAGTAGTAGCGCATGACTACCTTATAACTCAAACACAAGTCTCACATCTACCCGATGTGAGATTGGGGTATTAGAATCTCCCCCACTTAAATCCTTGACGTCCTTCTCAAGGCCGAATCGTACCCTGGGCAATACAGGATTCAAGAGGTGGCTCGTACGGGGATCAAGAGGTGGCTCCCACCTTCTGCGGTGTAGCACTTTGGCCCGCACAATACTTTGTTCACATATTTTCGACGGGGACCCGCTCTGATACCATTTGTAACAACCCGAGCCCGAGAGCCCGGTCCGCTACGTGTAGCCCACACACTGGCCCACTAAGCACGCAACACCTTGGGTCATCAGGCCAACCACAAGCTGACCCAAAAGTCCATGAATGATATTGGTGCCCAGTAGTAGCGCATGACTACCTTATAAATCAAACACAAGTCCGACATCTACCCGATGTGGGATTGAGGTATTACATGACCCCCTAGAACATAACGTCTGTTAATCCTTTTTTGATTTGAAAAAATGTTTTATAGGATGTTTTAAATAGTGGTGCGAAATTGGGGTGTCTACAGCTCCCAAAACGTAAATGAGTTTTTTGATTCATTAAGTACGACACTTTAATGAAAATATGCTGGATTGGAGAATTTTCACGATAGGAACGAAGGTGAATGAGGAGGAATAAGAAGGCTTACAACATAGGAGAATGAAAAAGAAGGTTGGGGACATAGTCTTGTTCATTACGATTTTGCATCATGATGCAATAAAATTGATGTATCGTGGTCTAAAAATAAACTAGACAATTAAACTAATGAATCACGATTCAAACATTGATGTATCATGGTGCAAAAATAGATTATGTAATTAAATTGATGAATTGCAGTGCAAAAATTAATGCAATCTAATTGATGCATCGCAATTCAATAGTCAATGCACCGCGATGTATTTTCGTAACATGCTTCGTGCTCATAAATCAAATCAAAACCAATCTAAATCACAAGCGATATTATGCGTTAACAATAGAAAACGAATCAACAATAATAAGTAATCAAAATTATGTGAAAAGGGGGAGAGAAGGAGGGGGCGTGTTTGTTGTAGGAAGCTAATAATTAAGTAATTTTATTTTTTTAATGATGCTACATTTAAGAATATATATATATAATATATATATATATATATATATATATATATATATATATATATATATATAAGCAGGGTAGTCTATATAGGGAAAAATTCCGTCAAAACTTTGTTTCCCAAAATATAAACTCTATTAACAAGAAGCAATTAATGAATTTTTTAATTAAATAATTCAAAAACTCATTGGAACTTCCACCATGAATTATCCAAATCTGCACAGTTTTCCAATTCTCGATTGTGTCAAACGAAAATGAATTAACACATTGTAAATGATGATTAATGAAAATAGATTAGTTCACAATCACCATTTCCTTTTTCGTATATGATCAGCTACCTGCAAGAAAGATGAACCCATCAAATATTGTTCAGCATTTATTTCACAATCTCATTCCTTACCTAAACAGTTATTCTTCATAACATGAACCCATCAAATATTGAAATATTATACTAAAAAAATCAAGTAAATCAAGAAATACCTAAAATTTGAGATGTAAAAAAACCATTAACAAATTAGAAGTACCATAGAATAAAAATCAACATAAAAAACATATTTCAAAAATTCTAAATGATTAAAACTGTTCGGAGATTTATCTAAAAATAAATAACAAAAATCAATGTATAAAAAATATTAACAAATTCACATTAGATATAAATGTCAAAAATATTTTTTTAAAACAAAAAAATTAAACACAATGTTTTTATGTGATTTCACTAGATTTGAATACTATTCGAAACATTCATCATTTTTTTACAACAAACTTTATCATTTACAATTGCGTCTCTTATAACATTAAATAGTCAAAACTCCTTGAAACACATGCCATATTATTAAACCCCATTGATTTTAATCTTAAATATGTCTCAAGTTTTAAATCAAAATAAATATTATAATAAAGTTGCCTCAAACATTATTTTTTCATTATTTTTGAAATTTTGTTTTTTTTTATTTTACTTGAGTATAAATTAATTAAAAAATATATCACTAAACGTTAAGGTTTTCAAGGCAAGGTCTTAAATCTAAATCCAAAATAATCATCAATTGATTTTTCATTATATCATAGAAACTATTTGAGTTGATTTTTCATTTTATTAAGATAATTTATAGATTGTGTTTCTCTTTTATTTTTTTTATAAATTAATTAAAAAATAACGCGTTGTAAGTAGAAACTTAGTTTGCATCAACGTTAAGGTTTTCTGTAATTGGATTCCACAAAATAACCACTTTCCAAAATACCTTAGAAGTTAAAACCCTAAGCTTCTCACCCACGAGTCAATTCAATCCCCCGCTCTCCAATCAGTTGTCCGCCTCCATTTATTTCCCTCTCTCCTTCGCCTCCCCCCCTCCTCTCTTCCGACGTCGTCAACTCCTTCGCCAACTCCACAGCGCCTCTCTCTCTTCTGACGACCGCCATGAATCACAGCGCCCCTCCCTCCATCACCGACAAGCAATTCCATCGCCATCTCTAGTGATTTCGTTCCATCTCTCTATCTCCAGTCGCGTCTCCATCGCCGACCAACTCTTCATCCTCTTTCTGTGAAGGTTCGCCTCTCTCCAGATGGGAAAGCTCGGGAAGAAAGCTAGGAAGTTTGCGAAGAAGAATCTTCAGTCCGTGCACAAACAACGGCGGAAGACCAACGCCGTCTTCAAAAAGCGTTTTTCTTCAAGTAACTTTATCATTCACGAACACTTAAGGAATTCATACATCTACCTGTGCGAATTGTTCATGAACTTATACATAACTGCAACAAACTATTCGATGATTAGCCAGCAGACATTGTCAACTTTCTAGTAATTTAAAATGTGCCGATAGGACACATATTAGCCAAATCTTCCCTTATACATACTGACTCAGTTGCAAGCAAAGCCCTATGCTATTTTAGGGTGTTTCAATTAAAATGTCCCATTTAAAAAATTATTTCTGCAATCTTCTTAACATTTCAACTTTACCCATCACTTTCAATGTTAATATATTGATAATGATAAAACATTTTATAACTATGACCTACTCTAATGTTAGTTATATATTCCTTAATTATTAGATTTTTTAAACATGAATTGAACGGAAAAAGTATTTGTTTGGGATAGGTGAGAGTTTTATTGGTTGTAGTATTGTTTTGGATACACCATTACATAAATGCAACAAACTATATGCTGACTTTTATTGGTTAGTAGTACTGTTTCCATTACATAGGCATGTTAGAGTTATGAGCCTTATGATCATCAAAAATAGCTACAGAGGTCTTGTTTTTTGTTTAGCTTATTGATGATGGAACTGGAGCGGTTATATTCCGAAAAATACAGTAGTAAAATAGTGGTGAAATAGTACAAAACTTTGAGTAAGGGAGTCTATTAGGATACAACAATATTAATACTTTTGTTCGAAATTTCAAATATAAATTAATTTGATTGGATTTACTGGGGGTTATACAACAATATTAATATTGTTTTATGTCTTACATTTTTATTTTTAGAACATTATATGTATCTTTCTTCCTCATTTCGTATCAAATCTGTCTTAAGCAGTTGAAGTGTTTCAATCTTTCTTAAGTTCAGGCTGCTTTTGGGTTCTTTTGTGCAAGCATATATTGGGTGGTGATGCATGTGTTCCTAGCAATCTTATGACTTGTGTCCTATTTGGGGCATAGGATTCGTGCAATGGAATTAAAATGGAACTCATATTGTTCATTATTTATGCTAATTTTTCTTGAATAAGAGATGTATGCATTTTTTTACCCCCTTCGACCCAAAATTATTGTCATGTTTGATCCAACACACGGATTATAGAAAAATAAATGATTTGAGTTTTGGTATCGGAATAATGTGTAGTTTCCTTTAAAGTCTACTAGTAATACACCCAAACTTAATTCCGTAAATATTTGAAGTTTGATGTTTATTAATTAGACATATAATTATAAGTTTATAACACAAAGATTATGAAAAAGTAAATAAATACTAATAGAGAATCACGTAAATAAATAAAAAATATTTTAAATTTTAGAATATTTCTTTAAATATAACATTTCTTGTTAAACATGTATGATTACTACTACTATTATCACTATTATAACAAGATTCTAAGACGTAGATACTGTGAGCTAATCCAAAAATTATTATGATTGTTTCATGTAATCCATAGTGACGTGTTTCGTGCTATAAAAAAAATTATATTTATTATTGAAAATATGTATAGATAAAAATAATAAATAAAATTTACTTTCATGAATAGAAAATATCATATTTTATATGATATCAGACAAAGGGGGAAATTGAATAATTTCAGGATGAGGCAAGTAGTTAAGGAAGCTCTTAGAAGGTGGAAGCCTTCTGTAGTATGTTTACAAGAGACCCAAATGGGCTATATGGACAGAAATTTAGTGGACAACATAGGAGGTTGTCGGTGGATGGACTGGGTTCAGCTAGACGCAGTTGGGGCTGCGGGGGTTGTTCTTGTTATGTGGGATAGAAGGGTTTTAGCTATTGAAGATCATGTGATAGGAGTCTTCTCAGTTTCGTGTTTGTTTAAGCGGGTGGCTAATGACTCTCGGTGGGTATTCTCTGGGGTTTATGGTCCTTGCTCTGATAATCACCGGTCAAATTTGTGGGCTGAATTGACTTTTGTTAGACTTAAATGGAATCATCCGTGGTGTGTGGGAGGCGACTTCAATGTGGTTCGTTTTCCCCGAGAGAGAAGTTGGGGTCAATTGTATTCACGGGCTATGGTGGAATTCAACGATTTTATTAATGACAGGGAGTTGATGGAATTGCCCCTTGAGGGGAACACATTCACAGGAGGAAACGATAGGTGTTTTCATTCAAAGGACCCTTCCTAGGGTTGTTTCTGATCAGTCCCCTATCACCCACCAGTTTGGGGGTGATAATGTTAGAAGGAAAACTCCATTCAGGTTCGAAAACATGTGGCTGAAGGCTCCTGGATTTAAGGATTGGGTTAGGATAATATGGGATTCTTACGCGGTAGTTGGAAAACCGTGTTTTCGAATTGCTAAAAAACTAAAACTTCTTAAAGAAGACCTTAAAGTCTGGAATAAAGAGGTGTTTGGGAGAATAGAGATCAGAATCAAGGAAGCTATGGAGGAAGTCAAAATTCTGGATGCAAAGGAGGGGGAAGGATCTATAGGGGAATTTGAAGTAGCCCGTCGTGAAGAGATTAAGCTGGAAATCAAAAGGTTGCTCATCTATGAAGAAACAAGCTGGAGGCAAAAATCCAGGGTCTTGTGGCTAAAAGAGGGTGATAAAAATTCAAAATTATTCCATAAGATGGCCGGCGACACAAGAATTTCAATCGATTAACGCATGAATATCGATGGTAATGTGACGGAAGATGAGAATCTAATCGATAGAGGCTTTGTAGAGTTACGCCAAAAGTCGTTCTCGGAAGAGAGAGAGAGAGAGAGAACTGGAAATAGATGGGATTACGTTCAAAAATCTGATTGAGGAGGACAGGAGATTTTTAGAACAAGCTTTTAATGAAGAAGAAGTGGTGGAGGCTTTGGGTAGTCGAAGGTGATAAGGCCCAGGCCCTGATGGATATACTTTTGAATTTTTCTAACATTGCTGGGAAGTAGTTAAAAATGATATTATGGAGGTCTTCCGCACTTTCTTTGAGGAAGGATTTGAAAAAAGTCTTATTACTTCGTTTATTGCTCTCATTCCCAAAAAAAAAGGGGTAGAGGAGTTAAAAGACTTCATACCTATAAGCCTCATTGGCAGCATATATAAACTGATCTCCAAGGTGCGTCGAACGGATGATGAGAAGGTGATTGGCAAAGTGATATCGGAATCACAAAGCATGCATTTGTGGGTGATCGTCGGACTCGAAGCGGCTTTGATTGCTAATGAAGTGGTGGACTCGAGGGTGCAGCGAGTACTAGGGATTCGTGTGTCGGATGTGGAGAAGGCCTATGATCATGTTAGATGGGAATTCTTGATTAATCTCTTGGATAAAATGGGTTTTGGAGAGAAATGGAAAAAGTGGGTTTTATTCTGCATTTCTACAGTTAGGTTTTTTGTTCTTATTAACGGCCAGCCTAAAGGTTTCTTCTCGAGCTCGAGAGGATTGCGTCAAGGGGACCCCGCCTCTCCATTCCTTTTCATTGCAGTTATGGAGGCCCTTAGTCGGCTCATTGATAAGGCAGTAGCAGGAGGCTTTATTAAGGGCTTCGAAGTGGGTAATGATCCTGGTCAAGGTGTTACTATTTCTGACCTACTTTTTGCCGATGACACCCTAGTTTGCTGCGATGCAGAAAGTGATCAGCTGGGTTGCCTTCGTCTAATCTTATTTTCCAAGACCTATCGGGCTTGAAGACTAATGTTTCGAAATGTGAGTTAATCCCCTTAAGTAGAGTGAATAACGTGGAGGCTTTAGCCTCGCTCTTTGGCTGTAGTGTTTCTAGCCTTCCTACTTTGTACCTAGGTTTACCTCTTGGTTCGTCTTTTAAGAACAAAAATGTGTGGAACTCAGTAATGGTTAGGTTTGAGAGGCGGTTGGCGGGGTGGAAAAGACGATTCTTATCAAAGGGTGAAAGACTTACTCTTATTAAGAGTACTTTATCTAATCTCCCCCCTTATTTTCTATTGTTGTTTATGGCCCCTGCCTCAGTTTTAAAGAGAATTGAGAAGTTAGAAAGAGATTTCCTTTGGGAAGGAGACAAAGAGAAGAGGAATTATCATTTAGTCGGGTGGGACTCAGTATGCTCTAACAAGGAGAGTGGGGGTCTAGGAGTTAAAAATCTCAGAATCTTCAACAAGGCTTTGTTGGGCAAGTGGCTTTGGAAGTTTTTAGTGGATAAAGAGTCGCTATGGAGGAGGTTAGTGGTGAGCAAATATGGAGCGGGTGATCATCTTTGGTTCCCAAAGAAAGTTTTGTCCTCACATGGATCTAGTGTCTGGAAAGGTATTATGGGAGTAAGGAATGCTTTCAACAAGTTCATCAAATTTGATGTAGGGTTGGAAATCATGTCAGGTTCTGGAAGGATTATTGGTGCGGAACTAATACCATGCAACTGATGTTTCCTAGTCTATACAACATTGCAGTCAACAAGGAGGAAATGGTGAGTTCGTTGGTGGTCAATCAAGGGGGTACAGACCTTTGGAGTCTGCTTTTAAAACTTGCATGATGGGAGATTGACGAATGCGGTTCATGGATTTTCTCCAGGGTTGCAAGCGGCAGGTTTTGAGTGAAGATAAAATCATCTGGGAGGTTTCTAATGACAGATTGTTCTCCGTTAGATCTTTCTACTCTAAGATGATAGAGAAGGAAAAAAGTTTCTTCCCATGGAAGGAGATTTGGAAACATAAAATCCCCGGTAGGGTAGCTTTTTTTGTTTGGGAGGCAGCCAGGGGCGTCATATTGACGGGGGAAAACTTGAGATCTCGGGGATTGATTTATGTTAATCGATGCTACATGTGCAAAAGTGAGGAGGAGGATGTAAATCATTTGCTGCTTCATTGCTCTATGGCTAGGGAGTTATGGAATTCCCTTTTCCTCTTTGCTGATGTTCCGTGGGTTATGCCCAGGACTGTTATTGATACGCTTCGGGGATGGCCTTCTCTTACCCGGAATAGAAGGAGTGTTTTTTGGAAGTACGCCCCTTCAGCTATTTGGTGGACCATCTGGAAAGAGAGGAACAAAAGAGCATTCGAGAATATTGAATCTGATATTGAAGGAACCAAAAAGGCTTTCCTTATGTATTTGAGATTTTGGCGCTCGAGTCTATTGGTTTGTAGTTTAGTGCATGTATACTCCCAGTGTAGAAGGACAAGTCTCTTTTTTTGACGCCTGTTAATATTACTTATACCTTACTTATCAAAAAAAAATCGGGACTCATAAAATTTGGCTCATTGAATACAATTAATTATCCTATTTTAACCATTAAAAGACTAAAACCTTATACGAGCCTATCATGTCTTTAACTCAATCCATATTTTATGGATGATAAAACACGGAGTACCTGATGGTGATGAAACCCAAATATCACTTTGAGAGCAACGATTTCGTAAACATGTAGGCACAAAAATTGAATGGAATTAGAACCCATGAAATTTTGTCTTCCACACTGGTATGGGTAAAATCACATCCAACACGTACTAAAAAATCAAAAACATTTTAAAATATCCATAGTGTTCGATTGGTCAACCCTATCTTTGGAAGCATGAATTCCCAACTCAAACTAATGGAAATTACTTTCAAGTTGAATCAAGTGCACAAACTCTACAAGAAATCACCAACACAACAAATTCATTCCAAGAAATCACCAAGGCTCATCATAGGGCTTGAGACCTAGAGCAAGACCAAACTGCATTTATGTTCTTGGAGTCGTATTCCCCTGAAACAGTGGCCTTTTCACTTTTGGGCTAGAAAATGCACCTGTGTGATGTACGTAATCTATATCGATGTGGACCTTTTCATAATTTCATCTTGAAGGATCTTCTCAAAATTGGATGTATCAATTGTCTCCTGTAATGGAACCTCGTCCTCTGACCAACGCAACTGCAAAAAAAAATCACATGTTAAATATATCTCTATTTAAAAGAAAAACTAATACTAAAATGTTCATTTAGAAAAACCTACGTCAACTCCGTCACCAATATCTCCCTCTTTTTGCTTATAAAAAATATTCAACTCTTGGCCCCCCAAGTTAAATTCCATGATATTAATCAATAATATTCTCCAGAACTCAAAGAGAGGACAATTCTATGTAGAAGCCAGATTTAACGGAAGGAAAACACAACCCCAATTAAGAGGTTATCTCTTGTGACTTAAGGGATTATTCTGTAATTTTCAAAACCAAAAAAATTTAATGGTCTAAAATGCACGGGTCAGATTATAACCTTCATCATCTTCTTCCTTTGCCCACCGAAGACACGCTCAGTGACATTGGGTTTATTTTTTCTTGTGTTTTCCTGCCTCTTTTAATTCCTCTGCAACTAACTTTATTTCCCAACCTCGGCAGATGGCTCGGACTACATTGAAATCCCAAAATACATGCAAATTCTTCAAATTTAAAAATTTTACTATTTGAAAAGTTAAATAGTTAAATTCCAATCTCACCAGTACAGTTTTATACACCTAACTTACCCTTATGAACCAAAATATTTCTAATATAATGCATTTTAACACGAAACAGATACACTAATCAAATAGCTAGGTGAAGAATAATTACCTAATCCAATTAATCCCTCGACAGAAAGACCCAGGAACCCAGCAATCTTCTCTTTCGCCCACAGAAAATCGCTGAAAAACTTGTCAAACCCAATAATATTTCCAACCCCCATCCCCTTTCATCTCATGTGTTCTGGTTCTCTCTATGTGTCGTTCTCTCTCTTTAATTTGGGCTAGGTTTTAAAAATTAGGAGTTTTGAGAGAGGATAGGTAGGCCGGCCGTGGGGGAATAAGAAGTCGGGGGAGGGGAAATTGAAGGGATTGTTTTAAACTTTTTTTTTTTAGATTTCTTCTAATCAGAGGTTTTGTTCTTATCGGAGGATTTTCACCAAGTCAACTGTGTATATCTTTGTGAGCTTTCCCATGACATGACCAATCACACCGGCCAAACAAAACAGTGGGTCACACACAGTAATTATTAAAAAATTGTGGACTGACTTCAAGGTATTACAAAATTACCTTTACATAACAAAAATAATTGCATTCTATTTTTGGCAAATGGTTTTTGGCGGAATTTTACTAAATATAGAAACTTTTTCCTTAATCTATATCTATCTATATATATAGATGTGCATGTGACCTATAATTAAATTATGAAGAAAAAAGTAAGGGTAAAATTGTAAAAGTGTTGTCCTAGAAAGGAATGCTACAAACAAGACAATTTGTTTGGGACTGACAAAAAAAGAAAGTTGGACAATAATTTTGGGACGGAGGGAGTTTTTATTTTTGAAAATGGGGATAGAGTAGAGAAGTACTTTGTAGTATTCACTAAGCTTCCTTTTTATTTTGTAAAATCAAACCGTTGAGACCATTTCTTAGTTCTGATGACCTCACACTTATGTACATGTGCTGCAGAAGGTGTTCGGGATAATGCTGAAAAGAAGCAGGTGGATACAACCCAGGTTGCTAATGAAAGGTAATTTTTTTTTGACAAGTAATGAAAGGTAAAAAGTCATTGCATCTGTCGCGGTATATAACTTTTCGAAACTTTTATTTTTACCCTATTTGTTGATTTTCTGAATTCTTTTTCTTCTTTAGCTGCCATAGGTTTCTTCCAATGCTTTGTGATCGTCTCTTCTTTTCAAAACTTTTATTTTTACCCTATTTGTTGATTTGCTGAATTCTTTTTCTTCTTTAGCTGCCATAGGTTTCTTCCAATGCTTTGTGATCGTCTCTTCTTTGAGTTGTTTAATGGGGCTGATATTGTTGTTTGGGTATTTCTTATGATTCTCAGGAACACCGATGGTGAAGATACCATGAACACCTCTCTTGATGCAGTATTCATTGAAGATGACAGTGACATTGTTTCAGATGCTTCAGACAGTGATGGATTTCTTTCAGAGGTTGCAGAGTGGATTATTTTTCAAATTTTGTACTAGATATTGCATCTACTTTTTCTGCTAGGCTCTCAAATTGATTTATTGACCAATATTATCAGGATCCAAGCTGCCCAGTTTCTGTGGAAAATGAGAATGAGGATATTTTAGAAGGTGAGACCATTTTTTTCTTTTCATGATGTTTCAAACGTTATGTTCCTTCTCTTTTTCCTCTTCCTTTTCCCGTTTTCCCGATTCATAATTTTTTTTTCTCGCTTCTTTGCTACCATGTACTTGTCACATTATTTCTCTGAATGAATTGATGTGCAGAGAACAGTGATATTAGTGCATTGTCAATCCAGAACAGGAAAATCCATCTGGAAATTGCCATGCAGAAGAAGAAACTGAACAAGCTGAAGAAAAAGGTCAATTATGTTTATCAATTCATAGGCCTCGTCTGGTGCATCTGTCTTATTTTTTTTGGATAAATTCAGGTGCAACTTTCTTATAATGGAACTTAGCAGAAGTTTTCTTTTTTAAAACAAGCTTACTTCTCAAACAACCAACTTCTCTTACAAATTTGTCTGGCAGCCCAAATTAAAATGTTGACTAATGAGCGTCTTTTAAAAACTTTTGGTTTAAAGTTTTATGACTATTTTGAAAAGATCGACTTTAAAAAACTATTGGTATAAAATAATTTATTACCGTTCTATGTATATTATGATTGTTATTACATCTATTTATCCTTATAATGAAATTGTAAGTAATATTAAAAGAGTAAGTCTCCTGAAAGACCGTCGTACGGATCTTAATTCGTAAAATGGAGCCTCACTCCCTAACAGCTCAACCCACCAACACACGGTGGGTCGGGTAAGGAGGATTCGTCTTACAAAAAATATTCGTAAGACCGTCTTACCCAAGTTTTTGTTTTATTAAAATTACATTCTAGACAATAGTTTTTTTAGGTAATTTAATGTGATGAAGAAAAAAATTAATAATCTCACAAAATTATCTATTGCATAACTTTAATAGTAATGCATCAAGTGTAAAAAAATATTTAAATCAAGTAATGTAGCACGCTTGGAGACACGGTGGGGAGACGGAGAGAAAATGATATGTGAATCAGACTATAGTATTACTCCCTCCATCCCAAAATTATTCTCATGTTTGACCCGGCACACGGATTAAGAAAAAACAATTGACTTGATTATTAATACTGTAATAGTTTGTGGTTTCCTTTAAAACCCATGAATATGTGGCTCAAAATCAAAGTAAGAAGAAAAAATAAGGGTAAAGTGTTAAAAGTGATGTCCTAAAAAGGAAACTTTCAAATAAGACAATTATTTTGGGACAAACGAAAAAGGAAAGCAAGACAATAGTTTTGGGACGGAGGGAGTATGAGGTTTATACAATGATTGATTTGTAACAAGTGAATATATTTGGGGTAATATCAGTATTTTGAATTGTTTATCAACTTCTCAAACGAAACTTGTTTTAGAAAAGTTACAATTTGTAACTTTTGAGAAGTTGAGAAGTTGGACCCAACTTATCAAAAGTTTGACTTTTCTACCCCGAGCATGGATACACATATTTTGTCAACTTATTTTGAAAAGGGAGGACAAATGAAGACCATAATGTAGATTTTATGTGACTAGGACCCCTTTCTATAATCTGTGCTTGAATAGTCTGAAGTTAATTAGAGGTTACTTCTTAATGTGAAAAATGTGTAGGAGTTTCACCTAAGATAGAAAAAGGGATAGGGAATATCATAACATTTAGCATGTCGTTTAAGATTTTTCGGTTGATTGTTTGGAACCTACTTGCTCAATGGGTGTTACCTAATAAACTTGTGTAGAATCATAGCATATATTTTTGTGACTTGTGAATTTGTGTACATTTAAGCATATATAAATACAGTTGGGGGCTGCAAAATTTGTTGGGTGCAAAAAGGTTACATGTCTTTTCAAATTTGCTGGGCACTTCCCCTGGAATATACTCATCCAAGTTCAGCTTCAAATTTTCATTGCTGCAAACATATTCATTTCAGTGTATATGTCTTTTAAAGTGGTTGTACATGAAATATTTTCAGGATCCAGAGTTTGTTAAGTTCTTAGAAAGATACAAAAAGGGTGAACTATCTCAATATGACGGCATGGTAACTATTCACACTTACTCAAGTTCATCTAACAAGGATTCGTTTAGTGTACTCTATACTTTATAGAAATGCAGGAATTATGACCAAGTTTGTAGGGGTTTCTACCTCTTCTTTATGGTGGATGTTTTTGATTCAGAACATCTGCTGATTTGAGTTCTCCTCTTTAACCTTTTCTGTATCTCTTAGCTGGCTTTTGAATGACGTATGTCTTTTTATTTTCTGGCTAACAGGATTCCGATGAAGATGAGACAAGTAATCAGGAGCAGCATTTAGAGGATGGAAATGATGCCATTTCATTTAAGGGCAAACTGGTTACAAGTCCTCTTATCAATTCCTGGAGTCAACTAATTACAGAGGAGCATAGTGAAGTTGCTCTTATATATCTTCTAAATGCTTATCGCTCTGCATGCCACCTTGGAACTGAATCATCAGGTCTTTCTGATGCCACTGCACCGCACAGAATTCAAAGCAGTGATGCTTTTGGCAACATTGTTATGTTCATGCTTGGTGAGGCTGATAACATATTTCGAGGGCTATTGAAGATTCCGTCGTCCGATTGCAAGAAAGAGACCATACTGGACATGAGGAATACTTCAAAATGGAAAAAATTGAAACCACTTGTGAAGTGTTATCTGAGGAGCACATTATTTCTGTTGAAGCAGGCCACCGACTCAGAGATACTGGCTTTCTCTTTGACCCGCTTAAGAGCTTCTATCATATTTTTTGCTGCTTTTCCGACTTTGCTACAGAGACTCATCAAGGTATTCTACTTTCAACAAAGAGAGTGCCGAAAGAAGTATGTTTGGTTATGTCTGTGGTGCATTAAGTTCTATACATTGTCTCCCCTTTAATCCATCTGAGAGCTTCTGTATGTTCTTTGTTTGTTTTTCATCTCTGCTTCACATGCAAACAAATATGTTTTTGTTTACAAGAAAAATATTTGCAAGGAATGTCATATACCTTTGGCTGTTTTGGCAGGTTGAATGTTATGTGCTTTTGCTGAAGATATTCATACATTTTTGTATCTGTTGATATATGTAATGAAATGCTAGATCCCTGTTTTATATACCCCGTACGATCATCAGAATCTATGCTTTGTGGACATGGACATGAGAGTTTAGTGTCAACCTAGACACGCGATGTCGGACCGGGGACCTTCAAAATACAAGACTAAGAACATTGCCCTGTATGCATCTAATATTTAAATAGATATATAAAAGAGTGAAGTAAACCTCCAATGCCTAATCTCATATATCTTTTATATACATAGTTCTTTTTTGTATTTACTTGACCTAACCTTTGAGGGGTTTTGTTAAATTAGTTGTTCTTCATGAAGTAAAATCATACTCTCTTAAAGAACCCTAATTCAAGTGTCCTAGGACAAGCGAGTTCCACCCTCCTATTTTTATGTAAATGGTTGAGTTTCCCAATTCATAGATCAGAATTCAGTATAGGAGTGTATGGAGATACTTGAATTGTTTTATCTTTTTAGTAATTTAGGGAAAAACTATAGTTTTTAGGTGTGAGATGGTGGGTTTCTTTTTCCTTTGATTTAGCCTTCTTTCTCTCAGCAAGGGTTATTGAAAAGATATTTCCTGTTTGTATGGACAACTTTTTTTTCTGGTCTGAGATATTAATGTCTGCTGTTGTAAATTTCTAGTATTATTATGAGACTAATCATAAATGTACGGTCTACCTCTTGGCATTGGAGAAGAGTCAGAAATTATCTGCATTACTGTTACTTAATCACTCGACACGTTCTTTCAGAACGTCTGCTGCTTGTTTTGATTTGCCTCACTTTCTTGCACTTCCATATTCGATGCAGATTGCAGTTCCTCTGTGGGCAACAGGTGGTGGGACTCTTTCTTCATGTTCTTTCCTTATCATACGTGATGTGGCTTCTTTGTTTAGCTCCAATAGCTTTGATTCCTGCTTAATCAAATTATACAAAGCATATATTGCTCGCTGCAGAAATTTAGAAACTGTTGATGTAAGACATATTGATTTCCTTGGCAATTCCTTTGTCGAGTTATGCTCCCTAGATGTGGATAAAACAAGTAGCAAGGCACTGTTATCTATTCAGCAACTTGGTTACATATTGCGACAGGCGCTAAGAAAAGATAAGGTATGCATTGGCTATGCTTTCATCATGTTATTTAGTTTCATGGGGTATAACTTAATACTAGAATGAAATGGTATTGCATGCTTTTTTGCTGGAATCAGACTTCATAAAATCATATTTGTAGAGATTTTCTTCTCAACATCTTTTTGTTGCCTTTGGGCAGGAAGCAGGTAAAACGATGTGCAGCTGGCAGTATGCTAAATGCCTTGATATATGGGTTTTGTTCATCTCAACCAACGTACGAGATCATGATATTCAGTCTTTGTTTTACACGTCCATTCAGCTCATAAATGGAGTGGCTAACCTGTTTCCTGGGCCAAGATATTTCCCTTTGAGGGTAAAGTGCATTCAATGGCTCAATAAACTCTCAAATTCTAGTGGGATTTACATCCCTGTTACTTCATTAGCGATGGATATTCTGGAATATAAACTTGGCAGGGAGGGTGGAAAGACTGAAAAAGTTATCAACTATACATCACTTCTAAAGGTTCAATATTACTATTTTGATTTCCAAGTTGTTTGCTTGTCTTTAATTTTGTCAATCTTCTTGGTCAACTATTAACAAAATCAATCTCGGTACTTCCTGCAGCTGCCAAAATATTGGTTAAAATCGCAAAAGTTCAAAGAAGAATGTGTTTATTCAGCTATTGAGCTGCTTTCTGTGCACTTCTTGCAATGGAGCTACCACATTTCCTTTCCTGAGCTAGCAAATACTACACTCATCCGACTAAAAAAGTTTCATGAAATATCTACTATTGAAGGTTTGCGGCGTGTGGTGAAACGTATGATAGATCAGGTTTGTCTACATGTTGCAAAAATACCTTCTATAATGTTCCCTGAAAAGTGATTCCAACTAAACCCTATATCTATTAGGCTTGGTGATTCTCTACAAGGTTTTATTGCCTTCAAAATGCACCGAGAACCTACTTACATTAGATACTAGCCCAAAATTTCTAATGTAATTCTAGCCAAGCCAAGATAAACTCTTAATCAGACCTTGCGCTCCTGGTTGTATCTATGAGTGGACTTTCGCCTGGGAACCATCTTATTGTATTATGATTCTGGAAAAGCCGCATGTGAGACCTGAATATAGGAGCTTTTTCTGATTCGCAGAGTAATAATTTAGGAGGGAAATTTGTTTAAATGAAATGTCAATGTTGGGGAAAGAATGGTTGTGACATTTCAAATTTATGCCAACCAATTCAACCTAAAAGGGACATTGAATTTAGCCCCCATACACATAGAATAATAGTAATAAAATCCAAAACACAACCATTGAATGAGGTTGTATGAATTAAACTCTATCTCGAAAGTGGATTAAACCAATTTGTAGTGTCTGCTACAATATCTATTGTAGTCTCCAAAACCAAAAAGTTTATCATACAACATTACTACAGCACTGATCTCATGTTACTAGATGTCCTATTATCTATCATAAAAGAATATCACTGACAATAAGGCCATACCTTTTGTGTTCTGTTTATTCTTTTTAGCATTCCTAATTAGTTTAGGTTGTAGTAACATATTCGTTGTAATTGGATGCCTAACTGTTCCATGAGTTGGCTTAGCATAATGATTGGAGATCAAGTAGGTCTTTGACTCCTGCACAGTATGTCCCCATGAAAGAGTTTTGTCTCTTACTGCAGGTAGATCAGAATGTAGAATTCGTGTGGAAGAAAAGAGATGAGGTGGCCTTTTCACCAAAAGATCATGAAGCTGCTGAACTATTTCTACAGGTTTGCTTTCTTTCTTATCAGCTACCAATGCTTCTTTCCTTGAGTTGATGCCTGCAACTTTCTGTGAGCTAATGAAAGGTGTTTTGTCCAGTTTGAAAAGGGCAGTGTGAATGCTCCATTTGTTCAATATTACAGAAGTGTTGTGGAAAAGGCTGCTGCAAAGAATCTGACAATGAATGATAAGAAAAGGTATTATACACCATTTCAAGCTCTTGTTGACTGCTTTTTGGGATACTTCATTGAAAACAGATCTGGAAGCATGAGCAGAAAGTGTTTCCCAAAGAACCATGAAGCTAGGACTAGTTTTTCTTCTTACAGAGGAAATCCTCTAGGGCAACCGTGCATATACAGAAAATGTAGCTAAGATACTGGTTGCATTTTTGCAGACATGAAGCTTGACCTAGAGTTGGGTGTTGGAGATGGTAGCCTTGGAATTTTGAGACAGAAACACTCGTAGATATATAATATTACAGAATATATTTATATAAATAAACTTGCAAAATATATATATATATATATATATATATATTTATATAGTTGTTATGGAAGATTCAAGAAACCTTTGGGTAAAATCCAGAATGCATTTACCCTAGTTCTGAAGTAATTCTCAGTTTAGCAAAGGTGTTAATAGTTTAACTTAGACTTTTAGAAGAACCCTATAAAGTAGGGGATTGCCTAAAAGCATGATACAAAATGAGAGAATTGCCAGTAAATCTAGTTTAATTATTAGGTATAACTAACAAAGAATGAAAACAATGCACATCTAACCAATGATCAAAACGACAAACAAACGAGTATGCACAAAAGTTTTAAAACATGTTAAAGATCTAATAAATAAACTCAAACACGTGCATGAGATTAAACAACGACTAAGTGCATCAAAACTCCGAAGGATTAAACGTTTCCGAAACTTGAACTCATGAAATGAAACTATAACAATGGCTATACTATACCAAGAATGTCATGCAATTAGACTTCAAATATAGGATCATAACGATAGCAATTGCACTCAAGCAAGCATATGACACACAGGAGGATCGAGGGTCTCAGAGGTTTAGTTCATGTATATTACTTGCAATGTGGAATGTCATGGATTATAGTAGTTACCTTGACCAGAGGATGAATAGTTATATACATGTTCAGTATATTGAAAGTTCATGGTAAACGTGACGTGTTGGAGTTGAGACCAAAGCTTTAATTGTTGCTTTCATTCTCCCCTTGAATCCACATATTTTATATATATATATTATTATTATTATTATTATATATATATATATATATATATATATATATATATCAATGGTTACTTTCCTTTACTAACCATTGATGGTTATTATTAATATTGTCCATTGGATCAAAAAATAAAAGGTTGAGATTTATTAATGCAATTAATAGTTTGTATTCTTTTGAGGTGAATTAATTGTATTTTCCAACTACCCAATGAATATCAACCTTTGATTTTTGATCCAATGGACAATATAATAGTAACCGTAAATGGTTAGTGAGATAAATATTTTTTTTAAAAAATTGAAATTGTGGCTTCAAAGTGAATCAAAGCACTGAGGCTACCAATTGGCCTGTGATTGAGTGGAGTGGTATTGAGGGTCATCCCTTGGGGCCTATGCGGGATGAGTTCAATTCCTGCTGTGCTGGCCTTCAAAGCAAGAGAGAGAGAGTTCATCACTTGCGAATATTATTACTGCCATCATATTAGTTACTGCATGATTCATGCATTGATTTGTATCATAGTTTTTTGCATCAAATGCTGTGATCTATAATACTGATATTCTGAAAGAAAGAAGCAATAATTTTATCTGTACTTCTACTGCCTTGGCATGGGTAATGATAGGTCTGTCAATGGATCGGATCGTCAAATACATATCCGATGTGTTAGGAAATTATCATACTTGGATCGGATCGGATTATTTTTCGGATATTTCGAAGCTCGATCCATATCCTAAAGTTTTGGATTCGTATTTTATTCGCCTCTTATTAAAGTACTAAATAAAATTAATATGGAGGTATTTTTGCTTAATCAAAAGTCGAATAAAATTAAAAATTAATGTTTTCAGCTTACACAAACATAAATAACATATTATAGGGAGTAGAAAAAAATTATATTTAGTTAAAATAGTAATGATTAATGACTAAAAACTCAATATAAGTAATATTTATTGGTATAATAATAATATATATTTTTATATTGGATCAGGTTGTTAACGGATCAGATATCTGATTTGTTAAGCTTTTGAATTATTGGATTTGGATCAAAATCGTATTGAAAAACAAAATCCATATCCTAAAAATACCATTGGATTTGATCGGATTCGGATCAAAATCCGAACTATTGATAGTTTAAATGTCATGCATTGATTTTTATCTTTTTTTTTTCTTTCCTTTTTCGGAATTGTTGTAATGTGTACCTTATATTTGGTGCAGTCTCTCTGAGCATAAGAGTTTAAAGCGGAAGAGGGGACAGCCTCCAAATGAAATTGCCGGTGGAGGTGACAATGTGGATTTGAAGGGAGTGCGCATGGGGAAAGTCAACTCTGAGAAGAGAAGAACTTCCAACTCATGAGGCTTTTGCTGACAACCTTTTTCCAATTCTTATGAGGTTAAGATTAGGAGATTTTTGTCCTTCTCTCAATGTCACATTTGAGCCATCGTTATCACCAACTGGGAAGACCCAAGAAAATACTGCCTTGGAAGATATCCATTTTGAATTGCAGGGTTCGGGTTCGGGGGTTCGGGTTCGGGCACTTAAATTATCAGATATTAGTTGCGGTGTAGTTGGTCATGAATATATTGACTTGATCAAGATGAAGAAAAAAAACCGTGTAATCAATTAATTTTAGTAAGGGTGGGGTTATCCACGTTCTAAAGTTTATTTTTTACACCTCATCTTTTATAATTTACAGCACAAGGTATAATATCTCAACTCACTATATTCATGACTTTATCATTTGTTCTCGTTAATTAGGTTGTCAAACTTTGTACCATCCCTTTTTGTGTTGACAGAGAAAATATAATTGAAATTTTCCATTTCCATGCCATTATAAATTTACATAATGTTTTATATTTGTGCTGGATAGGAGCCAACGAGCAATTACATAAACGTGCCCAAGTGTGAACAAAGAAAAATCAAAGAAGGCCACGTCCTCGAGATACTCGTTCGGTGGGAAAACGAGAAGAAAAGGGACCCCCTCAAGATCTACTTTATTCAAGTTTTTTTTATTTCTTTCTTGTAAATTTTGATTTAAAAATTATGGAAATACATTAGAATTTGGAGATAATTAATGCCGAAAAGTTCAATTGATATGTTTTGGGTTGTACTCACTTCAAAATTTATTGTCATCTTCTTATTTTTCGTCTGTTTAAAAATAATTACTCCGTATCTTTTTTTAATTTTTTTATTTTTGGAAAACGCTTTCATCTTATTGACCTTAGTTTTTCTTTTTACTTTAATGATAACCCGGCACATATCAATATTTATAATTAGAGGTAATAATTTGTGCTCATGCCCCCACCACCACCACAACAGAAGACAATTGTCGACCACCATGTGACAACTTTCTGGCAACAACCACCACCCTCGTCGACAACCTCAGTGACAACCACCGTCATTGAAAACCTCCGGCGACCACATCCCCTTCATGACAACAATTTCCGACGGCTACCGCCGCCATCGCCTGAACCAATTAAATAGTTCAATTATGTTTAGTTTATCGCTCTAAATCAAGTTTGTGATTTCATTTGTAAAAGGAGATCTAGATATGAAAATCATCAACAAATTCATAGAGACCTTCGATCTAGATTGGAGGTGGTCACCCTTGTCATCTCCCTCTATCGCCAACTACGCTGACCTCCGATTCATCCTCTGGCATCACACTGCTTGTAAAGGTAAAGGAAGTTTCATCATTATAATTAAAATAAGAATCCAACTATAGATTTTTGTAAATTAGAAAAAGGAAATGATCAATAACAATACAAAATTTGCATTTATGCATTCTTAAGTGTGAATTCTCTAATCTAAATACACAAATTCCAAGCAATCAAATGTGAGAATGATAATGGGGAATCGGTCAATTGAAAATGTTGAATCCCAACCCCCACCCCCACCCCAAAAGAAAAAGAAAAAGAGTATTGGAGGAAAAAACAAACCTTAGAGTTCATTTGAGGTCGAAAAGGGGTAATAATGGGGAAGATGCTCAGGCTTGCTTGAATTTGGCCGGAGAGAGAGAAAGATGAAGGACTAGTTGGCATGCAAGAAGATATTTTGATGTTTTAAAAACAATTTTCTTTTGGTAATGCATATATTTTTTAATTAATAATTTTATTTTAATGTTTAAGTGGGTGTTCATATTCATTTGTAGCCTGCTCATTTATATATGTTTTATTAAATGAGTATTTATTTATCCGCTTATTTGTATTTATTGTTCACATTAACACTACTCATACTCGCTTATACCCATTCATTTATCACTACTATTTATAATTGAATTAATTAATTTTTCGTAATATATGTGACAAGTCAAAAAATACAATATTTTTGGAGTGGGGTTGTTTTAAGGTTATGCACGTTTAATTTACGTTGATCAAATATTCATGATCTTAAAGGATAATATAAATAAATTTCATTGATGCATTTTTTTTTCCTAAGGGGGGGCATGGGAAGGAATCGAAACTGACCTCACACTTTGCAAAACCTCATATCTACCATTGGACCATCCCCTTAGGGGTATTGATGCATTGTTGGAATACATTATTTTCCATCTATTTTTGGGCTTTTTTTCTTTTTGTAGTTTGTAGTCGTGTAAACTCTAATTACCCATTAGGTATATTCACTATTGGTGGTCACATCATTCCCGTAAGTACAGTATGTTCATATTTTTATTATTTATATTTAAATATCATCTTGGGATTACAAAAAAATTGTAAATGTGCAAAGTGCATTAATTTGTGAAATCGCATTTTCTAATGCTAATGTTTGGTCAAACCCAAATCTTGAGGGGATGTAGATAATAGATATAAGGGCAAACTGTAAAAATAAATAAATAATCATGTACTTATATTTATATTTATTTTTATGTTTAGTCTCTCTCCTGTTAACCTAATTACCTAAGAGCTAATTAAACGCTGCCTTTGATCAATGCATTCTTTCAGATTTCCATCTATCTTTCGGTATGTCTTCCGTTAAATGATTTTGTAAGTTGCACATGATTAATTTTTCCCTGATAGTTTAATAAATTTACATTTAATCTTTCTCTCTTTCTCTCTTTCTCATCATATTTTCTCAAAGACTCTATAACTATTATTGAACGAAAATTC
Organism: Codonopsis lanceolata; assembly: GCA_013146195.2. Taxonomy (NCBI): domain Eukaryota; kingdom Viridiplantae; phylum Streptophyta; class Magnoliopsida; order Asterales; family Campanulaceae; genus Codonopsis; species Codonopsis lanceolata. The sequence goes on along the minus strand of CM028378.1, from coordinate 13,462,606 downwards.
ATTCATCTTAAGTTTTGCTCGCCTAACACCTTATATGCATCAGTCCAATGCAAAATATTTTGAATTATTTTAGCTTCAATAAATTCCGAGGCACATCTCTCGATCATTCCATCCATCACAAAATAATTGTCTTATTTGAAACTTTTCTTTACTATTATTAATAACACTTTTACCATTTTACTATTATTTTTTTATCATACTTTAATTATGAGCCACATACACATAGACATTAAAGTAAACTACACATCAAACTATTATTAATAATTCAGTCAAATGTGTTTTCTTAACCGTGCGCTAAGTCCACCCAGAAAATAATTTTGGGACAAAGTGAGTACTATTTTTTAGTAAAATAAATAGACATCCCGTTTTGACATAAAAACTTAAATTATTTTCCTTTTTACTCGTTGTAAAATAAGTTGAGAGATACAATAAGCATACTTCATGAGCATCACTAATAGTAACAATAATAAAATGACGGAGATAATTTTGTTGATATTATGTGAAGGAAAAATAAATTTATAAATTTATTGTAGGTTTTTCTTCAAGTGAAGAAACTATGAGAGGAAAGGGAAAAAAACTACTTTATATGAAAATTAAAATGAAAAAAATATAGAATTTACTCACTTGTTTAAAGAAAGGTTTGTTCGGTTGGATGGTGTAACACAATACTCTGATATTTACTATCAGTGGAGTATTATCAAAATTATTGTTATGTTTGATGTGTCCGGCCCAAATCGGATCACGAGCGAAGCACGAGCTAGCATCACGTGCCAGTCACAAACAATTTTGATGAAGTCGTTAACTATAAATCAGTTCGGCAACCAGTATATATGAACACAATTTACATCAAGGTCCCTACAAATATAACAATATACAATATAACCATAAATATATATATAACTATATTCTAACACTTCCCCTCAAGCTGGAACATAAATATCATGCATGCTCAGCTTGTTACAAATATAACAAGTTCTATTCCCATTCAATGACTTAGTAAATACATCCGCGAGTTGATCTTCGGTTCTAATATAACTCGTGACAATCACCTTTTCTTGAAGTTTCTCTCGAACAAAATGACAATCAATCTTTATATGTTTTGTTCGTCATGGAACACTGGGTTTGAGGCAATATGAATGGCTGTCTAGTTATCACACCATAACTGCATAGGTAATGAGTTACCAATACCAATCTCACCAAGGAGCTGACGAATCCACACAAGTTCACACGTGGCATTAGCCATAGCCCTATATTCAGACTCCGCACTAGATCTTGACACCACCGGTTGTTTCTTACTCTTCCAAAATACCAAATTACCTCAAAAAAATACACAGTATCCTAAAGTAGATCTATTATCTGGAGAACCTGCCCAATTAGCATCGGCAAACCCTTCAATCCTCATATGTCCATGATCACGATATAGTACACGTTGCCCTGGAGCCTGTTTAAGATATCTTAGAATCCTCACAGCAGCATCCCAATGAGTAGTTCATGGTGAGGACATAAACTGACTTATAACACTAATTGCAAAAGAAATATCTGGCCTGGTTACAGTTAGGTAATTCAATTTACCAACAAGTCAACGATATCTATCTGCCTTGCAAATTCTTCACCATCTTCAGTCCTAAGTTTTAGACTTGGCTCAATAGGACTAACTGAAGGTTTTGCTTCTAACATTCTTGTCTCACCCAACAAATCAAACATACACTTCCTTTGAGACAAAAATATATCTTGCTTGCAATGAGCAACCTCAATACCCAAGAAATATTTCAAACTACCTAAATCTTTAGTTTGAAATTTCATTTGAAGAAACTCCTTAAATGTACTAATACCCGTGTTGTCACTACCAGTAATAACAATATCATCCACATACACAACTAATAAAACAATACCTACACTACTCTATCGATAAAATACAGAATGATCAATGTGACATCTCATAAGACCAAACTCTATCACCACATCACTGAAAATGCCAAACCATGCACGTGGAGACTATTTCAAATCATACAACGACCGCTTTAATTTGCAAACCATACCAAATAACTCCCCATGAGCAACAAACCCTGGTGGTTGCTCCATATACACCTCTTCCCGTAAATCACCATGAAGAAAAACATTCTTCACATAAAGCTGATGAAGTGGCCAATGATAAGATGCATCAAGTGATATAAGTAAGCGAACAGAAACAAGTTCAACAACCGGAGAAAATGTATCAGAATAATCTACACCATATGTTTAAGCATATCCTTTTGCAACAAGACAAGCCAAAGTGGCATATGTATTTACCTTATCCGTATACACCCATTTACACCCAATAGCATGTTTACCGGTAGGTAGAGAAACCAAATCCTAAGTCTGATTATGCATAAGAGCAGTCATCTCTTTTTCCGTAGCTACCCGTCATCCAGGATGACCCACTGCTTCAGACACAAACTTTGGAATAGAATAAGACTCGAGAAGACCAACAAACACATAATGTTCAGGATATAACCCATTATAGTTAACAAAGTCAGAAACAAAATATAAAGTACAAGTACGTTTACCTTTGCGATGAGCAATAGGAACATCAAGATCCGAAAAAGAATCAACCATGGTATGATTAAGCGACGAACGAACTGGCTTGGTAGGAGCATAATCAGGAGGAAAATTCTTTGAAGAGCATGTGTGACGAGAATAAACTTGATGAATAGGAGGCCGAACCATCAATGGAATAGGAGCAGGAGAAGAAGTGGTCCGCACCACTTGATAAATAAGAAAATCATCTTCAGACAATAAATCAACATCAACAGAAGGTGCAACATAAATGGGATTAAATGGTGTAGACTCATGAAATGTAACATCATCACAAGCAAAGTAACGGTTCAATTCGGGAGAAAAACACCGAATACCCTTTCTGACTACGAGAATAACCCACAAATATGCATTTAAGTGTTGTGGGATCTAATTTAGTAAGACTTGGACGGTGATCACGAACAAAACAAATAGACCCAATTAATGAGATGAAAGGCAGTTAAGATAACATCCGCCCAAAAGTGTTTAGGTACATTCATTTGAAAAGAGAGAGCACACGCAACTCCAAGTAAATAACGATTTTTACGCTCAGCAACCCCATTTTGATGAGGTGTATCAATACACGAGGACTAATGAAGCATACCACGATTAGCCATGAACCGAGAATAGACATTAGAAAAGTACTCCTGAACATTATCACTACGAAGGAGTTTAACATGCACACTAAATTGAGTTTCAATTTCAGCACAAAAGTCTAAAAAAAATGTTAAATAAATCCAAGTTGCACGGGAATAATCATCCACAAAGGTGACAAAATACTGATATCCCAACTTAGAAACAATAGGACTACGACCTCACACATCAAAGTGTACAACATCAAATGGGGCATTGACCCGTTTATTAACTCTAGGAAAATAAGAAATATGATGATGCTTTGCAAATTGGCATGCATCACACGCAAGATTATACAATGAGGATAAATCTGGACACAACTTCTTGAGACTAGATATAGAAAGATGAGCCAAACGACAATGAATCTGGAAAGGAGAAACGGAAGAACTGGAACATGCAGTAGATGCCACATGCTCAAAAAAATATAGTGCACCAGATTCTCGCCTTCTACCAATAATCATTTTTGTCGCACGATCCTGAAATACACAATGAGTTGAAAAAAACATGACCTCACAGTGATAATCACAAGTAAATCGACTAATAAACAAAAGGTTAAATGAAAAACCCGAAATATACAATTGAAGAGACGACGTGAGACATATATTACCGCACCCCTGAATAAGAGCAACCGAACCATCTACTAGTGTCATACTAGAATTACCCAACGTACTAGTAAATGAAGAAAATAGACCACGGTTGCCAGTCATATGATCGGAGGCACCAGAATCAAGAACCCATTGACAACCAAACGAAGAAAACATGTAGTAGGGTTACCTGATTGAACAAAAGTGGCAGTAGAGGAAGAAGAAGAGACCTGAAACTGTGTGTAACGAGCAAACTCATCATCATACATCATCGCCATATTACTCTCACTAGGCTGACAATTGGCTGAGTAGATGGAGGTTGTGTAGGGGTATGATTAACACTATCATAAGTAGATGCAACATGAACAAAGTTATCTACAGGTGGTTTCCCATGTAGTTTCCAGCAACGATGAATCGTATGACCTGTAGAACCCTAATGATAACAAATACGAGACTCTGAACTTGCTCTACCATGACTATGATCACTACGACCACAAGTTCGACCCCAAGTATGACCCCTTCTACCAGGACTCCTACCACCATGACCACCATAGTCAAATCCGCGTGGTTCCTGTCCCAGAAGTGCAAAAGATTCACGCATATGATTAACACTACCAGTATTATTACTTGTGCCAGCTTCTAAGGAAGTGTGAAGAACACGAGAAAATACATCTTGAAGAGAGCCAACATCGGTGCCAGATAAAATATGCGAACGAGAGATACTAAATTCAGACCGCAAACCAGCAAGAAATCCAAGTATCATTAGTTGTTCTTGTTGTGCCTGCATTTGACGAACATCCACACTCAACAGTAATAAAGAACACCATTCTGCAGCTAATTTCTTATAATCAGCAAAGTATTGAGTCACAATACGATCGCGTTGATCCGGACGAAACATCGTACAAGAGAGATCATAAATATGATTCAAATTATCTTTACCGCCATATATAACAGTTAAGTACTCCCACATATCATGAACAGTAGTAGTTTGGGCAACTAATTATGCAATTTCTTCATCCATTGAATTCATACATTTCCCATACAAATCAGCATCGTCACGCATCCGTGTAGTATCTTTCTCACGAATGGAAGTAAGATGATCTTCTTTCTGTTGTCCTTTTAAACTCATTTCAATAACACGACGCCACATCGAATAGTTCTTACCTGTAATTCGTTTATCTGTAATCCGCGAACCAACGGAAAAAACTTCAAAAATCACAGCCTTACCATTTGAGGGTCCAGAAGTAGTCATTATATTATTTGTAGAGAAAGCCAAAACTGAATAGCCAAGAAACTGAACAAACAGTGCATAACCAAACTGAATAAAACAACATGCACTCACTTAAGTTGCAAACCAACTAGCCAAAAATCACCAAATTAGAAAAGCGACAATGAAACCTAGATGAACATGAGTAGGCAAACTCGTCTGTGAAAGTCCGACGAGAAAATTCTGGTAGACACGCCGGTGCGTGAGGTACTGTTCTGGCACCGGCTGACAGAAAACAAGTTACAGACTTGGTCTCCTATACTAGACGACCACACATAAACAATCGCATGGCCTAAATCCTAAACCAATTATAGCATCGCAATATGACGAACATGACAACAGTCACTGTGGTCGTAAAATAAAGAACATGAACCCATACCACACTAGGATTAATGCAACCTTTCACTAGAATCTCATAATCACGAAGACTCTGGGCTCTATTACCATGTTATCGAAGAAAAGGTACAAACAATTTTGATGAAGTTGTTAACTTTAAATCAGTTCGACAACCAATATATATGAACATAAGTTACATTAAGGTCCCTACAAATATAATAATATACAATATAACCCTAAATATACATAAAATTATATTCTAACATTAAATTTTTAATGTTTTTTTAATTAATAGATTAAATGTTATCTAGATTTTGGAGATATAGAGAGTCGTGTACATTTTCAAATTTCACATGGTAGATAAGACAAAAGTAATGTTTTGTTTTTGACAAGTGATTTTTGACGCGAAACTACCTTATTTAACATTGTTATTTGCTAATTCTGCCATTATATATATATATACACACTAGATCTTCATGCCCGTGCAATGACTCGGTGCCAATATATCTGATTTCGTAATTGAAATGACAGTGTCTAAATAGAATGTACAATTTTTTTTTTTAAAAATGTTACAGTTGAGGGGTACATTGATTCATATGATAGTTAAGGGATTGATATTTTATAAGGGGTGACTGTTCAGAAGATTAATCGTAGGGTGTGACTTTGTAATATGAAGATAAAATATAGGGAGAAAAAATGGGTGACTGCTCATAATATTAATTATAGGGGTGACTTCTAATCGGGAATGAAAAAATAGGGAGTTAAAAATTGATAACTACTGACACATGTGAACGTGATGATGAATCTCAACAGTTAAATTTTTTAAGATGATATAATCTCAACCTCTTAATAACCCTAGTGATCAATTATCTAACTATTTTATAATATAGCTAGATATAGATCGATCTTCACGCACACACACACCCTCTATCCCTCTCTATATTCTACATTCAAAAACATCTTGTTAATGATGTTCACCTCATCTAATTGTATTACTCTTTTTATTTTATTTACAATTATTTATATTTTTATAAATTGACGTTGATTACTATAAATACAATGATTTGAACTAATCAAAATAGTAATTATAAAAAATTATAAATAAAAAATAAAAAATTACAAATTAGGAAATGGTTTTATATGTTTAAAAATGAAATTATTTTTATAAGATTCAAACTAGTAAATTAGAAGAAAGTTACAAATAACTAAAAAAACATACAATTAATGGTGAAAAAAGGCTACCGATAACATTAAAAAAAAGTTTACAACTTTATTATATTAATTTTTCTACAGCCTGATTGGCTGATTCCCTTATATGTATCCTTTATACCCTTTCAAAATACATCACATTTTGTATACATATATGACAACATTAAATTATAATTTAAATAAAATGTAACACAATTACTTATTTATTTTTGAATTGCATCACGATAACACATTTTAATACATATCTTTTAAGTCTTTTTGCCTATGTCAATTTATAATGCACATTTTTTAATTACCCATTTTCATGATCAGTTTCAATATTTACTCTATTTTAATTTTATTCAAAATATCCAAACTACAATAATTTAAATGCTAGAAAATTCAGTTATTGTGAATAATTATTACAAATTTATTTAATTAACATTGTGCATGGTTCGGGTACAAGCTAGTCAACAAATAAAGACGGTTATAAAGCTCCTCCGCGCCGATCCACTCAAGACATAAGTGACAAGTCCTTTATCGATACGTTTTCAACTCTCTCTCGCTCTCTCTCCCCTCTCCCTTATTTTCCCTCTCTAGAGTCTAGATATATATTTACGTTTCTGGTTGGTGACGACACACCGAAAAGTGTAAAAGAAGTATCTAAACCCATCCATCTTCTTCCCCACCTAAATTATCTTAGACCTCTCCGCAACTTATTAACTACGACCTGTATGTTAGATTACTTCTCCTAAACCCTAATTTTACTACCAATTTCAATTCTCTCTGAATTCTTCGAATTTTGCTTTCAAAGTTCGGATTTTTATGAGTTTTTCTGGTTTGCTGGTGAGGAATTAGGGTTTTTAAGTTTTGCTTTAGGGTTTAATTTAATTTGATGGCGAGTGTTGGGGAAGATGACGAGTATGAGAGCGATCCGGAGCAGGCCAAGTTGTCGTTGACGATGCGGCGGAGAGAAGCCAGTGATGACGAGGAGGAAGAAGAAGAGGATGCGGATGACAGAGAATTGCTGCCATCTAGGAGAGTCGATTCTAGGGTTTCTGATTGCGAATCGGACGGTCAAGGTGCTGCGGCTGAGTATGCTGACGAAGAATCCGATTTAGAGGAAGAAGATGAAGAGTACGAGGAGGAAGTTGAAGATGAGTATTATGAAGAGAGAGAAAGCGGCGGACGACACGGCGGCGAAGTGGAGACTCCCGTGGCTCCTGAGTCGGGGAAGGGATTAGAGGGAGATGTTGGGACGGAGGTGAATAAACTGGCACAAGAGGAGACAAGAGGGAATGAGAAGTTAGGGGGGCTAATTGACGGTGAGTATGATGTGCATGATGATCAATCTGAAGAAAATACCAGTGGACGGGGACAAGAGGAGAAGAAAGAGAATGAGCCTTTTGCTGTGCCAACTGCTGGGGCGTTTTACATGCACGATGATAGACTTCGAGAAAGTGCTGGCGGCCGACACGGGTACTTACATTGGTCTTTGAATCTTAGATGTGTTTTTTAGTAGTTTGAATTGATATGCAAACGTAGTAGTCATGGTGAAGCTATATATAATTTTGATTGGTGGAAAGTAGTAGAATGACACTTACAAATTATGCATTCTGCCCAGTTCCTTCAATTTCATATGTTTTCTTCTTATTTTGTCTTTGTTTATTTATAAAAAAATAATAATTTGTCTTTGTTGAAGTAGTTTAATGCACTCTGCTTTTTGGTTTCATTTTTTTGCTGGCAGCTTTCCCGTGTTGAATTGCAATAGGCGGCAGTTGTTTATTTGTTCCCATATAGATTAGGTCTTGTAAATCATAAACTTGTCTAGGAATTAGTAACCTTTATTCAGAAATCTTGTCTGCCTCCATCTAAAGGTTGAGCAACTAGAGAACCTTTTATCTGGTCTTTTGATTAGATAAACATTTCAATTATGCAAGAAATAAACATGTTATGCACATATTGTCATCCAAACATTGAAACAATTTGATGAACAATTGTTGAATTGATGAAAAATTGTTGAAAATATTCTAATGATATTCTTTCATTAGCATCTATGGCTATATCAGTTTGAATTGTGCAAAACCCCTGCTTTTCATGGGGTCTGGGCAGTGTAAAATTTGTGATCCCTAGGAAGTCACGAACTTGATCTTGAGATCTTTATCTTTATGTTGGTGTGATGGACAATCTTTTTTGGCAGCTCATATATACTACTCCCTTCGTTTCGGACAAATAGTCCACTATACTATATTGGATGTTTCACTTTAGGAGTCTTCTTTTAGAAATTATGTCTTCTATTTTTATAACATTTCAACGTCACATAATAAATTTGATATTAACATATTGATTATGCTAAAGCATTATTGTAATTATGTCCAACTCTAATGCTAGTTATATATCCCTTAATAATTAGACTTCAAATCTCCACACCACCTATCCAACCAAAATCTGGAGGACTTTTCCTACTCTTTTTAACATTGTGATTAATAAAGAGGTCAACGTCGGTGCTTCTATTTCGCTTGAAGATGGCATGATTATTTGGAACCTAGTGTTTAGAAGGTTTTTTAGGATTGGGAAGTGGAGAGCTTTCTCCGTCTCTTTGAGTTATACTCGCAGCAGCTTGGCATGAGTATTGGGGAAGGTCTAAAAATAAAATGTTCTCGGTAAGACCGTTCTTCTTTGGCTTGTAAAATGGGGGAAGGGGCCCGTTCCCATGGAAAGTAATTTGGAAGACTAAGACTCCGGCTAGAGTTACTTTTTTATATGGGAAGCAGTGAATGCATAGTTGAAAAAAGCGGAAGGCTAGAGGCGTGCGAGAGGTCAAAATTTGAGGCGAGAGGCGAGGTGTAAAAAGGCGCTCACGGAACAAATATTACGGAAAAATATATATATATATATATATATATATATATATATAACACATATCATCATTCATAGTTGAAATTCCAAAGCATTCGATGAACTTAACTTAAATTCCAAACAAGAAAATAAATAGTCATTAAAGCAAATGAAGATAAAGACATGCTAAAGAGAACTAAAGTCATGAAATGTAATAATTAACAACTAACAACAACAACCTAAAAATCCTTAGCGTCTATCTCATCATCATCATCATCATCTTCATCATCCTCATTCACAAGATTAATTGGCTCAAAGTCTGTATCATCTTCATCTACAAAATGGTGGGTACGTGAAGTGTCAATCCGAATCTGTCCAGCAGTCCTTGTCCTTTGTCTTGAACCACTAGCACCTCTACCACTTGGTCCACCTCGGCCGCCACTCGAAGAAACTACGTGAGATCTCATCGAATATAAAGTATCCTGAGCTCCACTAACTTTACTAATTTGCTCCCAAGAAAGGCCATCATCATCGGTTACGCATCATCTTCACCGGCAATCCGCTCGTTGTCATCGTCAACTTCATCCAAGATGATAGGATCAATAGTATCTCGAAGATCAAATCTCCGTCTCAAGGCTCTATTATACTTCACAAAAACCAAATCATTTAATCTAGCTTGAGTCAATCTATTCCTTTTCTTGCTATGAACCTGTCAAATTAATGCACCATTTTTAATGAATAAGCATAATAATTGTTTCTATATTTTTTAAGAAACTAGTAACCAACTAAATCTTATACTCTAGTAATTACTATTTAGTATTTACGTGTTCGAAACACACTCCAATTCCTCTCGCATCCAGAAGCGCTACAAGTGAGACTAAGAATCTTGATGGCAAAATCTTGTAAATTTGGAGTCTCGGTACCAAAATTGACCCACCACTCAGCTATGACAAAATTTATACTCATTAGTGATTACTCATTAATAGTATTTAAACTTTAAACTTTAAAGTACCTGGTGATTTTGTTTCTCTTTGCCTTTTAGCCATTGGCATCCACTCCTCTAAGCACTTAATTCATCGATGATTTTATCTTGAATATCGTACTAATCTATCAATACATTTAAAGAGTCCATTCGTGACCTTTTTATCCTTCTTAATGTCTGGATTTTCGTAGTAAAACTTAGGATTCAAGTAGTAACCTGCCGCATGTAAAGGCGAAGTTGATCCTCCCATCTCCGATCAATGATTTTGTAAGATTGCATATATTTCTCCTCAGTGTTACCAAAATTCTTTGCTATTGTCTCCTTTGCTCTATCCATAGCCTCGTAGATATATCCCATTAGAGCTTGTTTCTCAACATCTACAAGTCTTAGAACCTTGACAAGAGGACCAACAACCTTCAAAGCATCATTTGCCCCCACCCAAAATCTGAAATCCATAACAATCCTCACTGCATTTCTACCTTTTTGCTCTTTTTCCCATTTGCTCTCTCTCCACTCACCTGAGTTGAACATTACCCTTAAACCTTTCTTCACTAATTTAATCCTTGAAAGAGTGAGGAAGGCTGTGGTAAAACGAGTTGTTGCAGGTCTCACAAGCTCCTTTGTTAGTGAATTTCCTCGTCCTGATGTAGCTATTTAACTTGATAGCTCTTGTAAAGATTGACATGATACTTGGTATTTCGAACAAATCTTCCAACATCAAGTCCAAGCAATGTGCCGCACATGCTGTCCAAAATAGATGTGGATACTTTGCCTCTAACATCGTCCCTATGAAAGAACGGAAAGACAAAAAAAGATAGCAACTAAGCAAGAATAATCACTTCAACAAGAAAAAAAGAAAGCAAAAAAGAATACTAGTAATTCTTACCCGCCAACTTCATATTTGAAGCATTATCCGTAATCACTTGAATCACATTCTTAGGCCCAACTTTCTCCACAAATTTTCTAAGTACCTCACAAATCTTCTCCCCCACTACAATCGGAAGCATCAACCGATTCCACAAACATACTTCCGTTGCGGCAATTGACAAGGAAATTCACCAACGTGCCTTCTCTCCTATGTTTCCACCCATCCGACATAATGGAACAACCGTATTTCCTCCATCCTCTCTGTGGTCTTCCATGGATTGATTAACCTTTTATATCTCTTCCATGGAGATTTTATCCCCAAACTGCGGTTTGCAACCGCATCAAGCATCTCTTGAAAACTAGGATAAATCAAGGTATTGAAAGCAATCCCAGAATCATACATCCATCTAGCAATAGTTGACCATACTCGATTATCCAATTCTTTCAATGCCTTCATTTTGATCCATTTGTTGTTTCATATTTTTGGCATTTGCTTTCCCACATCAATTTACAAACATATCCATCAGCCCCTTTTTGTTTTGCTTTGGCCTCATCGAGATCTCTCGACTTTCACCATCAATCTCAACATCATCATCAGATTCATCACTTCTATAACTATCACTTCGAGATCGTTGAATTTGATCCAACACCATTTGCTCCTCCGTTCTCTTTTTCATGCCCAAAAAATTCCTGATTTCATCCACCACCTCAGCCGGCACTTTCTCACAAGCCTTCACATTTCTATTTCCACCAACAATGTGTTGCTTGGCCCTACAAATCCCTCCAGGGTACCGTTGTTCACAAAAAATACAAGTCGTATTTTTGGTGTTGTTTGGACCATCTAATGTCATGTATTTCCAAGCTGGATCCTTTCGACTTCGACCACTACTACTTGAGGAGGCCAGGATTGACATTTCTAATCATAAAAAATATAAGAATTTGGGAAAAAAATTAGCAATCCACAGCACACTAAAAAAAACTGAAAAATAATAATTCATTTAAGAAATAGAAAGTGTGAAAGTGAAACAATCAAAACAAATTGTTAAATTGTAAAACAGTAACATCACAATACCCCAAAAAAAATCGAACTGGAAGAAAGGTGTTGAACTGTCGAAGAAGTGAAGAAGTCGAACTGTCGAACTTCGAAACATACCTCTGAAGATGAAGAAATCTGGAAGAAAGCTGGAAGAGAGGTGCGAACTGGTCAAGATAGGTGCGAAGTGGAAGAAAGCTGAAGAAAGTCGAAGTCACCGGTCGAAATCTTCGTCGAAGTTGCAGAAGTCGTAAATAAATGAAGTATGCGATGTTTTAGGGAATATCTGGTGTTAGAGGTCTTTTATACCCCTATTATACTAGGTCGTTTTGAATAAAATCTAAACCCCAATGTAAAATTTTCGCCAAGCGCCTCCATCGCCTTATTTTCGACATTGAAAAAGGCGAACAAGTCGCAGAAAATCGACGCCTCTTGCTCATCGCCTGGAGTATACACCTCTTATGTATTTAGCACGAGGGGGAGTTGGTCTTGTGGACTCTCTATCTACACATGGACTATTCCTATTTTTTTCCTGGCAAGTGTCCCTGCCACTTTCTCTCTCTTCCTATATTCTCTGTAAGAGAGAAATGTTGTCCCAAACAAGTAAACTTATAAGTAACCAATATATCTCCTAGACATTAATAACATTGATATAAAACTGGTGAATGATAGAAGACATAAAAAATTTGGAAGCCTTGTACATTTTTCGGTGCACCTGTTTTGCAACTATTGATGTGCAGAGATCGGATGGTGGCCTCCATTCACATTTTCTTTCATCAGCCACCGTGATGATAATGCAAGCAAAACAAGTTTGCATGTATCCTCAATTTTCTTAGAGAAGCCAATACTCAGTAAAGCTGAAATTGAATAAAAAAAGAAAAGGAAAATGAACCTGAAAAGTGGAAAGCATATGTGGATCGTTAGTGAAAGATGAAGATGAGATATTTATGCACTGGCTTGGGAACTCAAGTAGGAAAGCATATGTGCTAGCTTGGGAACGAGTGGGGATGGTTATGAAAACCGTATGATGATTGACAAGAGGTTTATAACTCCATAATGACATCAGTAGATTCGTTGGTTGATGATAGTGAAGAACCTCAAAGTAGGCATCACTTTTATTTGAATCACAGGCCCTTGTGGTGATGGTGTCTTTCTAAATTTGCTTTGCAAGTATTTATCAGGAAGGAAGATATAAAAAATGAAAAGATCTACAACCACTCTTAACTTGCTATACTGTTGGTTGAAAAAATGTGAACCTGTATCAAACTTAGTTTGCTTTTGTGTTTTCATTCAATTGCATCTCTCTCTCCATCAAATTTCCTGTTGATGCTGGACCTGTATTACCTGTATTACCTTTACCAGCTGATAGTAAACAATAAGGTAACTTGAATATTTAAGTTTTAGTTTATATGATTTTTAGGCGAACCTTTGGTGGAAGGAAGTTGTGGGAGTCGAAGGATGACAGAAAATGGGGGCATGACAAGTTTGAGGAGATGACTATGCAAGAAAGACATTATGAAGAGGTGATTTTTTTTTTTTAGCTTGGGCTTCTAAATGTCAAAGTTATAGTTTCCTCCCAATTATTTTTTTTGCTAATATGTAATATTATATATTATTAGGGTCGAAGGGTCTCTAGGGGTCGTAATCGAGGTCGCGGCAGAAACAGAATTGAAGACCGCGGATATTCACTGGGAAACAGGTCTAAACCATTCAACAATAGCAATCAGAACAATGTGCCCAAGGCTGTTAGGGGTAGAGGTCCTAGACGATATCAACCTACTTTCAAGAGGAACCATGAGGCTTCAACACAAAACAAACAGTGAGTAGAGAGTTTTGGGATTTTCGGTTTCATATATATATTTTTGTTTATATTATCTGTTGAAATCTAATACATAGCTTTCTCTTAATGTACTAGAGTGGGAAAATCAGTTGAGAAATCCTCACATGCTAGTTCTGGCAGAGCATCTGTAACCACATCTAGTTTAGAATCTGCTCCAGTTCCAGCTAGAAATAATGTCTTTGCATCAAGCTTGAATTCTGCTTCTCCGCCATTTTATCCTTCTGGTTCTTCCAATAAAGAAATCAACTCGACACAGAAAAGGGATCAAGCTGGATCTACTAACCGGAATCTGCGTCCGCCTGTTATGGGTGATAGCTTTCCAATGCCGCAGTCCAACAACATGCGCGGAAAGAATATAACTGATTCTATAGGAATGGACAAGCTTCATATTGATGATTCGATCTCCTCCCTGGCTGGGAAACCTCTAACCAACTTGCCTTTACCAAATTCTGGTCCCCCATTCATCAATTCTACTCAACCTCCTCAGTCCAGGGTGCAGGCGAGAGGTTCAAACCCATTGGGGCAAGTGGCCTATCAAACAACAGTGCCATCTCATAATCATATAAACAGAGTTTCTTCTCCAACTCAGCATCATGGTTTTCAGCGTGCTCCTGTTCAGAACCGGCTCCAGCCTTCCCTGCAAGCTTCTGTGGGACAGCGTTCTGGTGGTGGATCTCAAGCTTCCTCTCCGCCAAAAGCAGCTCTTTCGATACATTCTCTTGATTCTGTAGAATCAGAATCTGCTCTAGAGTCAAGTAATTCCAAGACTGCGTTGGTTGGAAAAGGAAAAGGCAGTATTCAAGGAAGTGGAAGAGGCTCTTATCCCTATACTGGGGCTCAGGTTTTAGGAGCTGCCGGGGGCATTGTTGGTGGTCATGGTGACCAAAACTTTCCTTTTTTGCCAGGTATAGCTACTTGGTCATGGTTTACTTGCAATTGTAGATCCGTGTTTATGATATTAATATTCTATTCTATTCTTGGTTATATGATTTAGTTCTGTTTTTGGTGGATTCGTGTGCAGTTATGCAATTTGGTGGCCAACATCCTGGTGGTATTGGAGTTCCGCTGTTGGCATGGCCTTTCCTGGATACGTTTCTCAACCGAATGGAGGGAATTCAGAGATGACCTGGTATGTAGTTGTATTTTTACCTGTAGTATTTTGTTCCTTATATTGTTTAATGTGGTCGGCTGTTGTCGTATTGATGCTTTAATCTTATGCATGGTCAGTGGAGTTTATTCCTGGTTAGCCTTGAATTGGCTGAATGACATATGAAATAGCATGTGTTTTGAGTCCCACAGATGGCGCTGGTATATTCTAATTTTTTTAATAATTACTGAAAGTGGCAAACTTGCTTAAATTATTAGAATAAGCTAATTGGTAATTGATATGGTATCTGGACCTGTTTTTTTTACTTGGTTACAGTTTTTTCTATTTTGTTTTCTGATCTCATCATGACAGTTAATACCAAATCTGAGTAAATTGTTGTATTTACTATCTGTTCAGTTGTCTCAAATTGTGCTCATCAGCTGTTTACTTGATTGATATAAAAACTCAGCTGTTTGTGCTTGTTATGCCCAAGATTTCTCTTATTCAAGCTATACTGGTGTTTTTCTGTCTCCTCTCCTAGGATTAGTATTTTGTTTGGATGTTATTATGTGCTTGTTTGGTGGAGTGTTTTGACAAAAACGCTGGTAAAAAACGCAGCGTTTTCTCTTTAAAAGTGTTTCAATGCAGCGTTTTAAAATGCTCCAATTTGGAGCGTTTTAAAAATGTGTTGCGTTTACAACTATTTTGTTTATAAAAATAGCATTTTGAAATAGTTTTCCAAACATGTTTACAAGAAAAAAAATTACGTTTTGAAAATGCTGCGTTTTCAAAACGATGTACGAGACCTATGTAGGAGCGTACATGCTTAAATGTAATTACCAATTGCTATATTGTTTCTTGCTTTATTTTCGTACACAGTGAATCATATATATCTTAGGGGTCTTGATTGGATAATCTTACAAGTTTTCGTGGGCATATATACCATTGTAACTTGTAAGGAGTATATCAAAGCTGACTTCTCTTTACCGCTGGGAGGCTTGGTGTGGCAGAATCTGATTTAAGCTTAATCACCTCGTTGGGCATGTGCTGTGGATGATGGTCTTGAAAAGAGGGAATTTTATAAGAGCAAGGGATAGAATACCACAAAGAGAAATAGGTTGCGATAAAGGTCTAAAATTTGTCCAAATTTATCATCCCAATCTAGGTGGCAAGCATATTGGTTAGCTATCACATCACTTAACATGTGATGTCACATTGTCACCCTTTAACCATCACATACTTGCCACCTAGACTCGGATGACAAATTTGGACACAGAAGTTTGATCTCTATCATGTTCCGTTTTGTAATAGCGGGTCATTAGTGTGGTTAAAATAAGAAATTTTGGCTGGGTTTTATTTAAACAGGATTGGCTATTAAATGGTGGAGTGTTGGTTGTTATATGGTATTGGGATGTAGGCTGTTGGAGAGTACATTGCTAGAGGTTGAGCCACATCTTTGAAGAAAAAAATGGAGGGTGAGAAAGAAATGTGAAGAAGATGGCATTGAGCTGAGGTTCCTGTTTTTTCAGTATCTCTGATTTTCGATTTGCATGGCATTCCTTGGGTTGGTTATCAAGTTTGTTGATTTCATTTTCAGCATAGATTTTTGTGCATGAACCTTTTAGCTATGTTTTTTGTCAGCTCCTTTTGTTTAGCCTTTAAAAGAGTTGCTAGTTTCTGTTTATGGCGCTGACTTAGCTTTGCCTTCCTCATTTGGTAAGGTTTAACTTTGTTCGCATACTCAAGATTTCCATTTTGTCAGCTCCTTCTGGTTCTTTGCTAGTCTTTCACTGTATAAGAAACAGTGAGAAACCATACTTTCCTATAAGCTGCAGTGTCAAGTTGTATGATTGTATCATCATTATCCTGTTTCCTGAGGTTCTTTACTTCAGCGAATTTTTATTTTATCATGCTTCTTCTTGTTTGGAGTATTAACAGAGACAACCATTGTATTACAGGCTACCAGTTTTGGCGGGTGCTGCAGGGGCTTTGGGGGCAACATATTGTTCCCCATATCTCACTGTTGACGGTGCTTATCACGCTCGGCCATCTGGCCAGACATCTTCCTTGGGCACTGCTTCAAGGTCTGTGTTGTGGTTCTCTCTCATTTGGCCTGTTGATGTTGTTTAGAGTATATTCTTCTGCTGTCTTTATAACTTAGGAATATTGTTGTCACCTACACTGTTTTATTTCTTTCAACTGGCACACCTAACTCCCTTGTCAAAAAGTTATTGGTTTGTCCTTGTGGACTTCTGATAAATTTGAATGGGATGGTAAAAAAAAATCATATATGTGTTGATCTCTAAGGTTTCTATTTTTATTGGTGCTATGTAAGTACCTTATAGAACTGCACTTTCTTTTATTTATTCATCTTTTCTACCTTGGTCGATATGACAATTGAAGCTTTAGTGTATTACTTTCTTATTTCCCTGGTTCACCGAATACAGTTGAAGGAAGAAAGATAAATGAAACTGTAGACGTGTTATGATCAAATCTTTGTGAAGGGTTATCTGTAGGATGGTTATCCCCAACCACCGTGAGATGCATGCCATGTGGCTGTTTGTCTTTACCTTGTAGTCATGTAGTGTATGTCTCTTTTACCTGATTGTGTTTTATGGTTGAGCAGCAGGTGATTTCAAGCCTAAGTCGACCCCCTTGACGAACTGCACTTCTCCTATTTATTTATCTTTTCTATCTTGGTCGATATGACAATTGAAGCTTCAGTGTATTTCTCTTTTATTTATTTATATTTTCTGCCTTGGTTCACTGAATACAGTTAATGAACAAAAAGGTAAATGAATACTATATACGCGTTATGATCAATTATTTGTGAAGGGTTATCTGTAGGATGGTTTACCCCAAAGCACTGAGAGTTGCAGCATGCCATTTGGCTGTTTATTTATACCTTGTAGTGTATGTCTCTGCTGTCTGATTGAGTTTTATGGTTGAGCAGCAGGTGATTTCAAGTCTATGATGGTTCCCCTTACCCTTGATGAACTGCACTTCTTTTATTTATTCATCTTTTCTACCTTGGTAGATATGACCATTGAAAGCTTTAGTGTATTACTTTCTTATTTCCTTGGTTTATCGAATACAGTTAGAGAAAAAAGGTTGATGAAAACTTTGTATGCATTATGATAAAATCTTTGTCAAGGGTTATCTGTAGCATGGTTTGCCCCTAGCACTGTGGGATGCATGCCATGTGGCTGTTTGTTTATACCTTGTAGTTTATGTCTCTGCTTTATGGCTGAGCAGCAGAAGGTAATTTTCAAGCCTAAGGAACCCCCCTTGAAGCACAGGACATCTTTATCCTTAAACGAATAAGATGCTGCTTGCCTTTTTAGATCGTCAACTTTTCCTTGAATCCAATCTAACCAATCACTTCCTCTCTTTCTTTTTTTTCTGTTGGGCTAGGGTGGGGAGGGGGAGATGAGACAAGCAGGAAATTAGCTCACAAAGAGGGAGTATAATTGGATTCAAGCATCGCTAGTTTTTCCACTATGGAGCGTGGGGACTGGGGTTTCTACCTTGCATACTCTTCGGTTTCCAGATCTTGGAATCCAGAGAGGACGCGTGCCATTTAGGAAATTAAATTTCGTGCAATCTCATAGAATGCATTTCTAATTAGGTGCAATTAAGATGCTATGACATCATTCTGGTTTCATCATTAGAGTTTTGTGAGAAAGTTTCTTTCTATTCACAGTAACCTTGCTGACATGAATCACTGTTTTTGCGATACTTGCTTCTGCAGTCTTTTGAATTTTCTTATAAAACAATATATTTTTGTTTTGTTTCCAGCAAAGAAAATAGTACAAATAAATCCGGTAATGAGTTGAAGTCTTCACAGAGGACCTGGTAAGTCTTTTGTTGGCACTGATCTTATTTGTTTTAATTGGTAAACTTTGTAATGGCCCTGCCTGATTATTCTCTGTCATGAATTGGTACCTCTCTGTAATTTTGCAGAGCTTGCCAATGATGAACTTGGACAGCGGCAAAACAAACCTCGCAGGCAAGTTTATCATGAAATCTGCCATTCATCTCCA
Organism: Codonopsis lanceolata; assembly: GCA_013146195.2. NCBI lineage: Eukaryota > Viridiplantae > Streptophyta > Magnoliopsida > Asterales > Campanulaceae > Codonopsis > Codonopsis lanceolata. The sequence continues at coordinate 13,443,355 of CM028378.1, read as the reverse complement.
TTATACTTCCATCTTGGAAATGTATCTCAACCTTTTCTTTCAAACTGCATGTAGATATACGGAAATGAAGTTTGACCAGTGAAGTACCACGGTTAAATTTATTCGACTGATAAAGATCAAAGTTTTCCAACTAAACTCCTGCATCAGTTCCGTGTTCTGAAATTTTGAGTAGTACTTTTGGTGCTGCAGGCCTTCTTGAGGCCCTTTGTGATCTCTGGTTGTTCTGGAGCACTCTGGGCAGCTATACAGTCCCATATATTTTAAGGTAATGACCTTAGTTTATGCTGGCTTGGTCTTACAGTTGATTCACATAGAGGGCAATGTATTTAGTGAGAAACCTCAGTTGAACCTATCTTTAGGTGTTGGTACCTTTTGGCTAACCGGACTGCCTTACAGTACCTTCTTTTGCACTATCCTCAGACTACACCCGCATGTTCACATATTTCATTTCTTCCTGTTTTGACCATGATGAAAAATGTGTTACACATCGTTTGTTTCACGGAAAATGTATTCCAAAAAATGGTTTTTGGAAAATAACTTCTGAAATTTTTAGGTGTTTGGTAAATCTTTTGAAATATTTTGACAAACACACGGAAAATGTTCACGGAAAACAATTTATGAATACATACAAAAAGTATATTATGATATTAATGACTATTGAACACACTGATTTTTAAGAAAGTGTTGAACTTTAAGTAATTTTCCTTTAGTAATCACCAATTTATCATTAGTGGTGTTGAATTAATAAAATTAATCTTTTTTCAATTGGTAATGTTTTAAAAAAGAAAATTGATAATGTTTGGGATATCCCAAAAAAGTATAGTGGGCACTGATTTTATGATGTAGCGAGTATTTATTAAAATTAAAATTAAAATTTGTAAATAGTGTGCACAAATACAATAAAAAAATCAATTTATATATTTTTAAAAATATATTTGTGATTGTGATATTATGTGTATGTAAATATTTGTAATTGTGGAATGAGGCGGAGGGGTGCTCGAACATCTTGGAAAATGACTAACGAAAACTATACCCGCAAATCATTTTCCTGAAAAGAAGTCCGTTGACTCGTAAAAGCTTTTATGTTGACTACATTTTCCAATGGTTACCTAACACCGGAAAATGAGGAAAATAATTTTTGGAAGTAATTTTCTGAAGTGGCCTTATAAACTCGCTTTTAAAATACGTTTCTTCATTTTTTAATTTTTAATTTAATTATAATTGCATCTGCACCGACCTAATCTTAAGTTGGCTTTGGATAAGATTTTAAATTTTGAATGAACACCAGTATTAAGCTTTGAATTTGGAGCCAGAGTTAACCGAGAATTAAAGGATTCTTACACATGACAAATAGCTGGTGATTACAATTTACAAACATTAAACATTAGGTTTTGAGTATCCTGTGACTTTGTGAACAAAAATCGCCATGTTTTGGTGAATGATCAATATAGTTGTATACTGGTATGTCTCAACCATGATGCATCAAGCATTAACTTTTACAATCATCAACTTCCATAATGTTGTTTTGGGCTTCTTTGAGGACATTAATGGCTTTTTACTCAGATGTGGTCTGGGAGGGTCAAGTTGATAATGTTATTAATTGAGAGCCTGTATATAGTTCATCCTGGATCCTTAGTTTAGGTACTGGTATATTATTTAGTACATTTGAATATGGATTTTTCTTTTTCATTTTGAGCGTTGTTACTTGAAGTTGACTACGTTATATATTAACAGTCTTTCTTTCTCATACAGGTATGTGTACAATCGCCTGCTCATGGTGCTGTCAGTGAGAAAAATACTGCAGTCTGACATGTGGCAGAACTTTGTTCGAGTTTGCGGTAGGAATAAATCAATAGAGACTTAAAGAATCAGAGAATTGTTATTGATTTTTCGGACTTGACTGATCTTTTGACCATTGGCTCATATTGCTTCAGGTTTATTGTGGCTTGTTTTTCTTTTTTAGACTTTCGTGAAGCTTGTGAAAGTTGTTGGCGGGCTTCTACAAAAAATATCTGGAAAAAGGAAAAGAACAGGGGAATCTCGTGCAGTTGTTGTCTGCTTAGTGAAGTAGAATCTTCTGTTGTAGCTAGCGTATCTTTGGCTTACGTTTCTTCTTGTGGCAATACCTACCGTATCTCGGTTTTGACTTTTGAGGACGTTTTACCTTTTCTTGAATGTTCCATTTCTATATATTTACCTGAAACACTATCTATCAGCGCGCTTGTCTATGCGGAGAATATGTTTGAAGACTTATGGTTTGTCTTGGTACACTGTAAAAGATAATCTATGTGGCAAATTTCTGTGAGCTTTTGTCCAAGACAGATGAATGCCTGGCTAAGACTGTTAGTTTTGTTGATTGTTTTTGTCCGTCTTCTTTAGAAGGTAAAGTGTGAAATTAGGATTGTTTTGTTGAACACTGACAAATATCTGTCCTTTCCAATCAGGTCTATCAAAGTGTCATCTCCGAAAATATACAAGTTTATAGAATGTGTTGTGGGTGTGGTAACACCTGCTAGAGGATGAAGATTATTGTATTTTCTGCGTGTTTTGATGCGTGTAGCCTGTATGGGACATGTAAAGCTTGGTATTTTGATTGTGTGGAGATGATGAATGAAGGAGATTCCTTGTTAGTTGAAAAAAGGGGATCATTGGAAGGAGCAACAGAGGTCTTCTTCCGTGTACGTGCTCTACCCCCTTGTGAATGATGAATTTCTCTTGATTTGTTTGTCCGCTCACTGCTGTGCGGCTTTGAGAGGAGAGGGGCTGTTTAATATCACAGCATAAGAGGGGGAAGCCTAAGGGGCATAGTGAAGACTTGTTCAATGACATTAGTCTTCTCTAAAACATCGCCATGGTGAAACGTTCACCAGCGGCCGTATTTTCCTTTGAAGCGTTGCATTGAGGTTTAGGGATGGCTGGCGATTCTCTTTTCCACAAATCACCTCAGATATAAATTTATGTTAATTCAATTACAGACTCCAAGCTATAGAGATAGTAATGCGATTTGAAAATTGTTTCTTACAGTATCTTTTCAGTTTATTAATCTTTCCCTACCAAATAAATAATCTCGTTTTCTTCTTAATAAGTTAACCTAAAACAATATCAATCTCTATTTTAGCATATAATATTCTTTTGTTTTTAAACTATTGTTTATTTTGATTTGATACGCAGTTTAAAAAGTAATTGTTTGTATTATAAATATTAATGAAATATATGGTTTCCTTTAATCTTTTCAAGTATATGGTCATAATTAAAGTAGGTATAAAAATAAGGGTAAAGTGGTAAAAGTGTTTATCTTAAAAAAGAAAACTTTAAAAGAAGATAATTATTTCATAAATGACAAAAAAAGAAAGGTGAACGATAATTTAAAAACTGAGGAAGTATCTCTTATGTGTTAGGTAATGAAATTTCATAAGGGAGAGATAAGAGATTATTTTCATTACAAATTTTGTTCTCAAATGATAATACTTTTCCGTCCTAAATTATCGTCCTAGTTGACCTGACGTATCGATTAAGAAAAAACAATTGATTTGATTATTTATATTAGTTTAATGGGTAGTTTCCTTTTAAAGTCTTGTGTATGTGACTCATAATTAAAGTAGAGTGAAACAGTAAGGGTAAAATGATAAAAGTGATGTTCTAAAAAGGTAAGTTTGAAACTGGATAATTATTTTTGGACAGACGAAAAAGAAAAGGAGGACGATAATTTAAGGACGGATGGAGTAATAATATGATGATGATGATAACAAGGGAGTAATATTTTCCCACTACTTGTATTATAAGTATATTGTGCTTAATTATTTTTATAATTATCACTTAACTTTAATGACATAAATATATCCCTTAGTAATTAGACTTTTCAAGTAAGGATTTTTTTGGGTGGAATGGAGGGAGTATTTGTTTAATGCCCACATGAACAATATAATTATTTTGTTTAGTTTTTTTTAAAATGTAATCAATACAATTCCTGGCTAGAGTGTTATTGCATAATAAAAAACAAATCTTATAAAATATATTTCTGTCTACCCAAATTTGAAAGAACATGTGAATGTTGATTATTGAAAGAAAATAATTTACAATTGGTTCAATAAATATATAATTGAAAAAAATCAATCTAATAGTAAAATCATATTTAGATATCATATAAAAAATATTAATATATTTTTGCCACCAATAAAATTCGATTTAAATATTAATTATGAATTACCAATTATCGATTAATCCAGTACATATCATATTAATATTAGTGATTTTTTAATAAACTTTAATTAAATTAATAATCTTATAATGAAACATGAAAGTGAAGCACAAATATGAAGAAATATATATATATAAATATAAATATATATATATATATATATATATATATATATATATATATTAAAAATAAAAATACAAAAAATATATCATGTTCATTAATGTGTTAAGAATTAAAACGTAATATGGAAAGAAGAGATAGTTTGCTCAACTTCAAGTGACTTGAGATTAATCAAGGGGTAGTTTTGTCTAAATATATATTTAATTTATGTAATCATTGGTTATGTAGTGAACAATCAAATAATGCTATGGAAATAACCTCTTTTAATAATAACTAGTTTTATACCCGTGCGTTAAACGCATGGACATATATATTTTTCAATTAAACGATAATATACAAAACAGAAAGATAAAATAAAATTAAAATAATAAATTAAGGATAATTAATGTTAAAAGTATTTCTCTATTCGCAATGACCGTAACAAAATGATTTGAACCATCATCACGATACGTTAAATCAACAGTAGACAAGTTACTTGAGCCTGTGAACGATGAAAACTAATATAAATTTATGTTTCTAGTACAGTAATACCTTAATAAATGTTTATTATTTTAAATAATAATATATAAATAAAATTAATAAATTCACTTTAAAAACATCACTGTTAACAAAATTAGCAAATAATTGTTCTATAAATATTATTAGTTTGATGTATAGAATTAAATAAATTAATATACCTAAATAATTTTTACACAAGGAAAGAAGAAATATGAATTTGAAATCTAGTTTAATCTATATTATACTAAACATTAATTTTTTTCGATATGAAACTTATGATAATTAAAGAATCACTTAAAAAATATTTTTTTATCCATCGGCGGTGTATAAACGTTTTTGCACAAGCGACCTTTAGAATATAATACGTGGCCAACTAAAATCTAAAAAAATTGGAGTAAATGACACTTTTTGGTGTCTAATGCAATGTATAATATGGTCAACAATAAAATTGTATGTCATTTTATATTTCAATGCAAGCTCATGCTCTAATGCATTTACAACTAAATTAATCTAAGGCTAAATGAGAGTAATAACTATATTTGTGTTTCTAATAAATTCATTTACTCATTTTAGATAAAAATGACTTTCTATTTTTAATAAGTAAATTTAGGTGGGAAATATATATATAATGATAATAAACTTGTCTATGTGATGTTTCATTACTAATATATATAATATTCATTAATAGCAATATTATAGGTATTGAATTTTTTGTTTCAATTAATTTAGAATTTTATATTTTGAGTCAACTGTTATAGGTTGGCAAAAGGTACTAGAAGCTTATGATGTCATATCACAATACGTTGTTACAACTGGATTGATTTTTTTAAAATTATATCTAATTGTGGGTTTTTTTTATTTTAATAACCAAAGATATATATTTTCTAAAAGTTTGGTAGATAAAAAATGTCATTTATGATGTATCAGTATTAGTGTCTTTGTTTTGCAACATGATTTGTGCCATCAGCTTAATTGGGTTTTTGGAAATAAATATAGAAAAAATATATAAATATGTTGCTCATTTGCCATATAATGGATGAAAAAATAATGTTAAGAGGTAACTATTAAAGTAACTTCAGTAGCAAACAATTGAGGGGTAATTTTACTAAAGCATGTATTTATTTAATAAAATAATTAGCAAACAATTGAGGGGTAATTTTACTGAAGCATGTATTTATTTAATAAAATAATTAGTAATGCGTGGATAAACAAAAACTATTGTGGAAAAAGCCTCTCCATATTAAAAATTATATTCATAAAAAAAATGAAATCATTTAAGAATAAAAAAATAAATTAATTTTCGAACTAAGTTCAATCAAGCTAACAAAAAAGAAATCAAAGTGAGGCATGTTTTAAGAAGAGAATGGAGTATTCTTTTAAGCAGAGTCATTAATAATCCTCATTTGTTATACTACATCAAAACTAATAACAGTTGTTCTCGGTCATGAGTCACAAAATTAACTAACATTAAGTTCAATTAAATCTTAATTTCATTTCCGGCAAGGTACATATACAATCAATTTCCCCTATATATGAATAGTAGTTCTTACTAAAGTTTTGAATCAATACACTTTTTTAGTGGTATATTTTATGTTAAGTAGATTAGATATGATGTTTTTGAAATGTAAAGTAAAGTACTCCGTAGTTTGGTAGGAAAATGCCCCTAAGGGGGTGACCTAGTGGTAGACATGGGGCTTCACAAAGTGTGAGGTCTCAGGTTCGATCCCTTCCCATGCCCCCTTAAAAAAAAAAAAGTTTGGTAGGAAAATGAAATAACAATGTCCACTTATAGGGTCATTTATTGAGGACTTGACTCCTCTACATTTGCGTTTTTATATTTCTAAAAAAATAGTAATCATTTACTATATACTCCCTCCGTCTCTAAATAATCGTCTGGGTTGACCCGGCGCACAGTTTAAGAAAAAGTAATTGACTTGATTATTTATATTGATTTAATGTGTAGTTTCCTCTAATGTCCATGTATATGTGGTCCACAATTAAAGTAGAGTGAAAAAATAAGGGTAAAGTGGTAAAAATGATGTTATAAAAAGATAAGTTTCAAAATGGATAATTATTTTGGAGACGGACGAAAAAAGAAAGGAGGACGATAATTTAGGAACGGAGGGAGTACTATTAACATGAGAGAGAGAGAGAGAGAGAACAATTAACACCCCTTCACGATCCGACTATTTTCTATTGATAAGTTTGAACATGTAGTTTATGTAATGCAATTTTCGGAAGATTCTATTAGAAAGAATGAAATTAGTATATGATCTTAAATTATTAGGCTAAAAAGTAATACTCATTTCATTTCTAAATTATTATTCTATTTGATACAACACATAATTTAAAAAATTAATTAATTATATTATACTAATATTAGTGTAATGTGTATTTTTTTAAATGTCCTTATGAATGTGTTCATAATTAAAACACATAGAAAAAATAAAATAAAATGATAAATTTGTTTTCCTAAAAGGAAAAGTTATAAAAAAAAAGATAATTACTCCCTCCCGTGCAAATTATTTCATTTTTGAATGTTTTATTTAAAAAAATTATTGCAATTAGGCCACTCAAGACATCAAAATTTTTCGGGATGACCACTGTACCAGACTTATCTTGCATGTTAACCCATTTTTTGACGGGATGTTAAGTTTGGACGTTAATAGAAACTTTGTGTGATAATAAAAACTCAAAGGGGTCAAACTAGAAAAAAAATATTTGTGATAAAATGCCCCCGGATCTGAAGCTAAAACAATGTCTGGGCATTTTCGTTTCATCTCAATTCTCTCGGTCTCAATCTCTCGGCGGTTCATAATTTCAATCTCGGCGACTTCGTGAGGATGGAAAGAAAGTTGAATGATGGGTTGTTGTTTGGCGTAAATATTTTTTAGCTATATTGTCATCTTGGTTGAACACAATTTTCGTTCCAATGGGATGAAGAAGGGTCTTTCGAATAATCTCGTAAATATTTTTTAGCTCCATTCTCTATATTAGCAAGAGCAAATCAATGTAAAGGGAGATTTAGATCAACATTATTTTCGTTCCAATCATGAAGAAGGGTCTTTCGAATAATCTCAAGCTCCATTCTCTTTTTAGACTAAATTTCATAATTAGAGCAAATCCAATGTAAAGGAGATTTAGACTTTCAACGGTTTAGAATCCGTGGGTTTTTCTAACCGACTTGATCGGAGAAGATGGATTTTAGAGAGATTCGACATCAACTTTGAAACACCAGAATCTACGGATAATTTCGGAGAAGATAGGGAAAAGATTTTAGAGAGAGACATCAACTTTGAGAATCTACGGATAATTTTAGGGGAAAAGTTAGAGAGAGAACCTGCGAACCAAGGCTTGTTAGGCTTGTTCCGATCATCGCTCTCAACCAACTTCCTTCAAAACCGAACACTTCCAGTTTCACCTCGACATTTCCAAATTTCCCCAAGCCCTACACCTCTAGAACCTTCCACAATCTCCACCTTTTCAACACCGAATCGAATTTTGCAGAGAGACTCAAAGAAAAAGCTTCAAGTCGATTGAAGCTTCTCAAGCAACGATTTTGAAATGAATGTGAATTGATTCAACCATGAGTTGAGTTGAGTGTGATTGTGGGCAGTTGAGAGATGTAGAGAAGGGATGATGTTGTTGAAGAGAAAGAAGAGAGAAAAGAGAAGTGACATGTTTGATTTGTTGGGTGTTGCGTTGATGGAGTTTGGAGAGAGACTGGAGCATTCCGCAATGGCACCACAACTTGCTCTCATCTCGTCAATGGCAGCAATAGGGGTGGGGGTGGGGGCAGGGGTGGTGGTGGTGGTGGCTATTTCAATATTTTGACCCCTTATTCTTTATATAAATGACATGCATAATTTTTTTTTTTTTCAGTTTGACCCCTTTGAGTTTTTATTATCATACAAAGTTTCTATTAACGTCCAAACTTAACGTCCCGTTAAAAAATGTGTTAACATGCAAGATAAATATACAGTGGTCATTTCGAAAATTTTAACGTCTCAATGATCTAATTACAAGTTTTGAAAAAGTACAATGACCCAAAGTTAGATTTTGCTTAGAAACAACCATGGAGAGCGGAGCGCTCTCTCTTTCGGTCTTTCCAAAATCTTCGACCTCCTTTCGTCAAAACCCATGCTGACAAGAGTTACTCTGCACGTTCTTTTAATTTAGGACATCTCTCTCTCTCTCTCTCACACACACTTACTCGAAACACACACTAAAGACTAAACTCCATTAATTCTACTCACTAGGAATCCCAAATTTGTGTGAGACTAGTAAACAGAAACTTGAATCGGAGCTTCAAAGATCCTTTGAAGATCCCCTGCTTTACACATCACTTCCTCTACTTGGATTCTTTACATCATTTATTTATTTATCCCCTCAATCTAGTAAGTTGTCCATCTCTTTCTTCAATCTGATTAGTTACAAATTTTTATCAACTTTCTTTTCTTCAAGATTCAAACTACTTTTCTTCTGCTATCGAATAACCATTAACCACCAAACCATCTGTAGGATTCTCATTTCTGCAAGTTTGCGGAGCAAGATATATCCGTGATTGTGAATAGATAGCCCTAATTCCGTTTTTTTTTTGGGATTTGGAGGGAGGTATACCTTTGATGCAAAGAATGGTGTATCAATTTCTGCTAATTGTAGCCTAGTTGAGGGTTAAGTATGGAGGACGGTAATAATAGATTAGATTTGCAAAGAACTCTGGGGAAATTGACTACAACACGGCCAAGTGGCACCTTCAAGTCCACATTGTCGGCCTCCGGCAGGTCGACTCCTAGAGGTTCTCCTTCATTTCGGAGATTGAACTCTAGTCGGACTCCACGTAGAGATGGCAGGACTACTGGTTTTACCACTCATTGGTTTCGAAGCAATCGGATTTTGCTTTGGTTGCTTTTGATCACTCTTTGGGCTTATGCTGGATTTTATGTTCAGTCGAGGTGGGCTCATGGGGATAATAAGGAAGATATATTTAGTTATGGAAGTAATCCAGAGGGTGAAAGTTCTGAATCTGAACATGTTCTTAGGAGGGATTTGATTGCAAGTAACGACTCCTCTGCAGTTAAGCTTGGAAATAATGTAAATCAGACTGATCTGAAGAACACGACCGTGGTCTTGGCTGAGAAGGGACATGGTATAACCTTGCGTCGTAGCCCTCCTTTGAAGAAGAAGAGCAAAAGATCAGGACGCCGTAGGACTCGTGGTAAGAAAACAGCAGTGGTGACCAATATTCGTAGTGATATTGAGGTCCTAGAAGAGGAAATTCCTAAAACAAATAGTTCTTACGGGCTTCTTGTGGGTCCATTTGGGTCAGTAGAGGATAGAGTTTTAGAATGGAGTCCTGAGAAGCGATCAGGAACCTGTGACAGGAAGGGTCAGTTTGCCCGCCTTGTTTGGTCTAGAAGATTTGTGTTGATATTCCATGAGCTTTCAATGACTGGAGCTCCAATCTCAATGATGGAGTTGGCAACAGAGCTTTTAAGTTGTGGAGCTACAGTTTCTGCTGTAGTTCTTAGCAGAAGGGGTGGGTTGATGCCAGAGCTTAATAGAAGAGGGATCAAAGTACTGGAGGACAAAGATAAGGTCAGCTTCAAAACTGCCATGAAGGCAGATCGTGTCATTGCTGGGTCAGCTGTCTGCTCATCATGGATTGGTGAGAGCCTTTTGTCATAGTTTCTGCATAATGGTTCTGAATTCGATTGCTATAGCAGTCAGAATGGCAAAAAACACCTATTTTAATACTCCCTCCATTCCACTCAAAGAGTCCCCATTTGAAAAGTAGTTATTAAGGGATATATTAATGCCGTTAAAGTTGGTCATAATTACAAAAATAGTTAAGCACAAAAAATGTGGTTACAACACAAGTGGAGGGTAAATATGAAATGTTATAAAAATGGTAAGTATAATTTTTTAAAGTGGACTCTTAAGTGAAACATCCCAAAATAGTATAGGGAACTCTTTGCCCGGAACGGAGGGAGTATTTAATAGCTGATACTGCTTTGATTTACTGCATGAACTAATAGTCTAACCTCCATTTGACTTGTAATCAGTGGCATGGTTAGTTATTTCCTTTTGTACTCTGTTTCCTCTTGGAGTTATTTGTCCATATTTTAGGATTTATGGTTTATCTATTGTCAACTACTACTGACATATGCTGATGCATCGGTCATACGTTAGAAAGAGAATCAGATTAGTTACTTCTAATCCCCTGGCTTTGGCGGGTTGATTAAGTGTACGAGTGGAAAGATTTCGATTTTGCTAGATATGGTACAGTTGATAGAAAAGTTTATTTAGCCAGGAAAAAGAAAGAAAAGAACACGCCATTCGAAATTACAAGGTTTATATTAATTCCTTAAGGTTTCTCTGATACATAAGGTATTGACTCGTGCATTATTTCTCAATGCTGCTGTTTCATTTCAACGACCTGCTGGAATTTTTAGAAAGATAAAAGACAAAATATTTGCATTACTTGTTGAGATTCCTTCTGATTTGTCATTATAGATAACTTCAGTGTATTCATTATTTTGTTTCTTCCTACTTTCTGAAACTTGATTATTATAATGACCTCAGAACAATATCTTGACCATTCTGTGGCTGGACAACGTAATCTTGTTTGGTGGATAATGGAGAATCGACGCGAGTATTTTAATAGGTCAAAGCTTGTTTTAAACCGTGTGAAAATGCTGATTTTCCTGTCGGAGTGTCAGTCTAGACAATGGTTGGCTTGGTGCGAGGAAGAAAACATTCAGTTGAAGTCTCAGATTTCACTCGTTCCTCTTTCTGTTAATGATGAACTGGCTTTCACAGCAGGCATTGCTTGTTCACTGAATACTCCTGCATTCAGTACTGCGGAGATGCTGCTAAAAAGGCAGTTATTGAGAAAATCAGTAAGAGAAGAGATGGGATTGACTGATAATGACATGCTTGTGATGTCATTAAGCAGTATAAACCCAGGAAAGGGCCATCTCTGGCTTCTTGAATCAGCACGCTTGATGATTGACCGAAAAGCATCTTCTCTAAATGATCTTGAAATTGAAGATTCCATGGGAAAAGATGAGGATTATCATTCTAGGACTTTGCTTCAGAAAGAGAATATACTAGGTGAAGAAAAACAGCATCAGAGTCTAAAAGTTTTAATTGGTTCAGTTGGATCGAAGAGTAATAAGCTGCCTTATGTGAAGGCAGTCCTGAGGTTCTTATCACTGCATTCAAACTTGTCAAAGTCAGTATTATGGACTCCAGCAACAACTCGTGTTGCTTCTCTCTATACTGCTGCAGATGTTTATGTAATGAACTCCCAGGTAAGCCTGTACAATTTCTTCTCATTTTTATTCTTGCATTTGAAGCTGAACAGGTTCAAGGGAAGGAAGACGTTTATGATAGAACTTGTGATTATTTCAGTTAAAGTGTGTGTGCATGTTTCTGAAAATGTCTGTACCTTGAATTGATTCTTTCAAACCAAGGACAGTGGCTTGTGACCTTGATGGAGTGTCTTTGCCTAATTTTTGACATTCACCTCGTTTGTTTTTTTGTTTACTAAGCCAGAACCCATGCGAGATGCCCATTTGTGGTCATACTCAGGTTTGTCTTTTTTTCACCAAAACTTAAGAAATGCTACATGTGGGCAGTCAAAAGAATTTAGAAAAGAGATGCACATATGTGCTCATACTTAATGCATTCTTTTGACTAATCAAATGAAAGGCTAGAATTGGACAATAAAAAGACCTGGGTCCACACAATGAGACACTATTCTTAACACTAATGGGATGTTCTTCAGGGAATGTTTGGTACTCTTGTACTTTAGAAGTATATTGGTAGTTTTTGAGTGGCTTTGAGGCAAAGAACTTTGCAGGACGTTTTCTGTGAGAACTTCAAAATTTTCAGACTTTCTTTATGATTGCATTGTATAAAAGATGTCAGCAGCTATGGTGACACTCCAAGTGGCCCTACAAAGCATTGAGGAGAGCTGGAGAGGGCAGTAATCGTTAAAAAAAGTTGGGCATCCATTAGAAATATTCTGTAAAAGCCAAAGTTTTTCACAGTTAGGAGATAAAGTTTATCTACATATGTTTGTTTTCCAAGCTAATATATACTTGCAACTCTAGTTAAGTTATTGATGTTAGTGTTTGGATCTAGCGCCTTGTTTGGCTGGTTTAACAACATAATTTTGTGTGTTCTTGCTTATTCATTTGCACTCATAACTGCCAAAATTGTTCTTGTGATTGTTGCTTATCCATATACTCTCACAAATCACAATATTGCGTGTTAAGTTGTCACCAGCAACAGGGTTTTGATAATATGTATGAGAACTATCCTAATCCGACTATATATTGGAAATTTCACTGATATAGATTCTTTGCAGGGACTTGGGGAAACATTTGGAAGAGTCACTATTGAAGCAATGGCATTTGGTCTTCCGGTATAACAATCAATTTATATCTTTTCAAATTTACTATTGCAGTAGCTGGATCATTTAAGATAGTATTTATGTGGTATTATCGTAAAACTTTTTGAACTAAAAAATAATCGTCACCCTTTTTTTGTCATGGGGTTTGCTTATGACTGGTATTCCTCTTGATTTTCTTTACTTGCTTTGAAATCAACAAGCTAGTTTTGACATCTTGTGTTTTGCTTTTCAACAATGTTTTTGGTGCAGGTTCTTGGAACTGATGCAGGAGGCACAAAGGAGATTGTTGAACACAACGTGACTGGTCTTCTACATCCTGCTGGGCGTGTAGGTACTCGTGTTCTGTCCAAGAATCTTGGGTTTCTACTTGAGAACCCGTTAGCAAGGCAGGAGATGGGGATGAGAGGAAGAGAAAAAGTAAAGAAGATGTACCTGAAGAAGCACATGTACAAGATATTTGGAAAGGTTCTGTACGATTCCATGAGAATTAAGTAACATTAACGGGTTAGTTTCATTCATTCTTTTATATTAACTAGTACTCTTGCCCGTGCGCCAGTTTGAGAATTTATCAATAAATGAAGCAGATAATGTGGAAATGAATTAATATTTACTTATAATTTGTAGAGGTTGGATATATGTATACTACACAACAAAAAAGGGAGAAAACCCAAATACGTAATAAAATAAAACATTTTACTTCGATATTTATTTCATAAGAAAACCAAAAAATAAATATTTTAATCAAAAAAAAAAAAAGAAAACCAAAAAATAAATATTTTAATTGTAACTACTGTAAAAATACGAAAAGAAAATTTTATTGAACGAAAACTTAGTCTTCTTCTGTGGGTTTTTACTTAACAACAATGGAAACCAAATTAATAACTTTGTCAAATTTTTCATGAGATGCAATAACTTTGTCCATTATAAATAAATCTAAGCCAAACATAAATTAAACTGGGATTCAGTTGATTACGATAGCAATCAACTAAGAAACTACAATTAAATATTTGTAAAACCGTAAAAGTCAGTTTATTATTAACGAACTACTAAAAGTATTATTTTCTTAAAAAAATTGATTTTCAAACGGGGTCTTTTTACCCGGAACGGAGGGATTAATTAATAATTTGTATACGTAATTGTGGGCTGAACAAGCAAAACGGGCCGGACAAATATTAAATTGATTAAGTTAATTACGATAACAGTTAAAAAGAAAAAAAAACAAATATTTCAAATTACAAAACTTACAAAATTTTTTAATTTTTTTTATTTGTATACGAAATTGCGGGTCGAATTTTTTTTAAATTGATTAAGTTAAGTACAATAACAATTAAAAAGAAAAAAAGGAAAATACAAATATTCCAAACGTAGACATAAATTAAATTGGGATTCACTTGATTACGATAGCAATCAATGAAGAAATTACAACTAAATATTTGTAAAACCATAAAAGTCATTTTATTATTAATAAACTACTAAAAGTATTATTTTCTTAAAAAAATTGACTTTTAAACATGGCCTCTTTGCCCGTAACGGAGGGATTAATTAATAATTTGTATACGAAATTGTGGGCCGAACAAAAAAACCCCGGACAAAAAATTAAATTGATTAAGTTAATTACGATAACAGTTAAAAAGAAAAAAAATTTAATATATCAAAATTACAAAATTTATGATTTTTTTTTTAAATTTGTATACGAAATTGCGGACAAAAAAAATTAAATTGATTAAGTTAATTACGATAACAATAAATGTAAAACAATAACGGTAAATGAAGCAGATAATGTGGAAATTAATTAATTGTAAAACAATAAATGTAAAACTGTAAAACCATAAAACAATAATTTTAAAACTGTAAAATCGTAAAATAATAACTGTAAAACCGTTATAGATACAAATGGTTATAAATACAAACAGTTATAGATCCGTAAAATTAAATCTTGGCCAATAAATAGCTTTTTGTAACTACCTGAGCTCTTTTATATAATAGATGAGGAATTCTATGAGATTGCTGTGAGTACGTGAATTTTTAATTTTTCTACTCCGCCCATATGATCTGGATGTGTTCCTCTCAGTATTGTAGCTTGAAAATTTCAGAATGTCAAGTAATTTTATATGATTATATAGAAGACTGTCTGAACTAGTTGTTTTCTAACTAGAAAAGTGACTTGGTGGTAATTTGTACGACTGCAAAACGTAAATTTTAAGAGAAATTACTATTAGCACCTCAAATTTCAGTTGACCCTGATTGCCCAAATCAGGGGTGCCCGAGGGGGGGATTCAATAAACAGATGACCGATTAACATGCATATCATGTACCCCACCCCCACCCCCACCCCGGTGTTATGATTGTTAAAAAGGCCAACTGGTGATGGTTCTGCTTTTTAACAACACCCGCCTTAATATGTTAAAAGAGTTGCTGCACGTGCTACCACAAAATGATATGACGTCCTATTTATTATCTTAGTTAACATCTTATGGGTTTTACGGTAAATCTATATATATATATATATATATATTTAAAGTTGGTGAGGAGCACTATGGTTGTGCCACCTCACCACCTTTAGATAAATCTTCATTCTAAATCATCCATGTGGAAGATTTAAAAACCTTTGGTTTTCTAGCCATTAGCTAATAATAATACCTAATAACAATCAATATGATAAGGGGTATTAGTATTAGTATATATAACTTCTTCTATTGTCAATAGTAGAAGACTTATATTTAAAAACTTTTACAACTAACATTACTTCTAACCAATGTGGGATAAAACTCTTCAAGGTTAGATATTACTTCTAATGACTCACTTTTAACATCATACTTTAAGCTTTGATATCTTATTCATCCAAAACTTGATTTGGACAAATAAATATATCATTTCGATGTTCTTGCCGAGTAGAACACATTTACACAATTACTTTTGTCAACAAACAAATGACACGTAAAGAAATTTGTGCCTCAAGTTGCATAATTTCTTTCACTAAAAACACTAATTTTTAATAAGTATTATACTTTAACTCTTGATATCTTATTCATCCAAAACTCAATTTGGACAAATAAATATATCATTTCGATGCTCTCACCAAGTAGAACACATTTGCACAATTACATTTACCAACAAACAAATGACACGTAAAGAAATTTGTGCCTCAAGTTGCACAATTTCTCTCACTAAAAACACTAATTTTTTTTAACAAGTATTATACTTTAAGTCTTGATATCTTATTATCAAAAACTCAATTTGGACAAATAAATATATCATTTTGATGCTCTCACCGAGTAGAATACATTTGCGCAATTACCTTCGTTAACAAACAAACGATACGTAAAGAAATTCATGCCTCAAGTTACACAATTTCTTTCACAAAAAACACTAATTTTTCAACAATAGAAGAGATGTATCCCACATTGGTTAGAAATTGATGTTGGTTTTAAAAATTCTATTATTAAGTACCAATAGAAGAAATGCATCATGCATCATACATTGGTTGGAAAGTGATGTTGATTTTCAAAGTCACTAGAAAACCAAAAGTTTTTAAAGCTTCCACATGGATGTTTTAGAATGAAGATTTATCCAAAGGTGGTGAACCATAGTGCTCCTCACCAATTATATATATATATATATGATAAAATATTTTTACAATTATTACCAATAGAAGATGTATATCTTACATTAGTTAGAAAATGATGTTGAGTTTAAATTATTTTATATTATAACACATTGTTTAAAAAGAAAATGCTAAATTTTAAAGTCTTTAAAAGACTAAAGACTTTCACTTTTTACAAGAGATGTATCTCACATGGTTACAAATTATTCTACTATTATTACCAATAGAAGAGATGTATCACACATTGGTTAAAAATTGATGTTTGTATTAAAAATATTATTATTAATTACTAATTGAAAAGATGTATCATACATCTCTTTTACCATTATTACCAATAGAAAATGTATATCTCACATTGGTTAAAAAATGATGTTGATTTTTAATTATTTTAGATTATATAAAAGACTTACTATTATTAGCAATATAAGATATATATATATATATATATATATATATATATATATATATATATATATATATATATATATATATATATATATATATATACTTTTGGTTTTCTAACCATTAACTAATAATAATACATAATAATAATCATAATGATAATGAGTATTAGTATTAGTATATATAACTTCTTCTATTGTCAATAGTAGAAGACTTATATTTAAAAAAATTTACAACTAACATTACTTCTAACCAATGTGGGATAAAACTCTTCAAGGTTAGATATTACTTCTAATGACTCACTTTTAACATCATACTTTAAGTTTTGATATTTTATTCATCCAAAACTTGATTTGGACAAATAAATATATCATTTCGATGTTCTTGACGAGTAGAACACATTTGCACAATTACTTTTGTCAACAAACAAATGACACGTAAAAAAATTTGTGCCTCAAGTTGCATAATTTCTTTCACTAAAAACACTAATTTTTAATAAGTATTATACTTTAACTCTTGATATCTTATTCATCCAAAACTCGATTTGGACAAATAAATATATG
This sequence comes from Codonopsis lanceolata, assembly GCA_013146195.2. NCBI lineage: Eukaryota > Viridiplantae > Streptophyta > Magnoliopsida > Asterales > Campanulaceae > Codonopsis > Codonopsis lanceolata. Next base: position 13,425,548 of record CM028378.1, on the reverse strand, counting down.
ATTTCGATGCTCTCACCGAGTAGAATACATTTGCGCAATTACATTCGCCAACAAACAAATGACACGTAAAGAAATTCGTGCCTCAAGTTGCATAATTTCTCTCACTAAAAACACTAATTATTTTAACAAGTATTATACTTTAAGTCTTGATATCTTATTACCCAAAACTCGATTTGGACAAATAAATATATCATTTTGATGCTCTCACCGAGTAGAACAAATTTGCGCAATTACCTTCGTCAACAAACAAATGACACGTAAAGAATTTCGTGCCTCAAGTTGCACAATTTCTTTCACTAAAAACACTATTTTTTCAACAATAGAAGAGATGTATCCCACATTGGTTAGAAATTGATGTTGGTTTTAAAAATTCTATTATTAAGTATCAATAGAAGAAATGCATCATATATTGGTTGGAAAGTGATGTTGATTTTCAAAGTCACTTGAAAACCAAAAGTTTTTAAAGCTTCCACATGGATGCAAGTATTTCACATTGGTTACAAAGTATTCTACTATTATTATCAATAGAAAAGATGTATCACACATTGACTATAAATTAATGTTGGTTTTAAAAATACTATTATTACCAATAGAATAGATGTATCATACATTTGGTAGAGGGTAATGTTTGTTTTTAAAGTCTTTAAATAGAAGACTTCTACCATTATTATCAATAGAATATGTATATATCACATTGGTTAGAAAGTGATGTTGATTTTAATTTTAGATAAAAAAAACTTTTACTATTATTACTAATAGAAGAGATATCTTATATTTGCTAAAAAATGATGTTAGTTTTAAAAGTCTTTAGATGAAAGACTTTTACTTTTATCACCAATGTAATAGAAGAGATGTATCCCACTTTATTTAGGAAGAGATGTTGGTTATAAAATTTTTAAAATAAAAGACTTCTTCTATTATTACCAAATGAGGATATGTATTACACATTGGTTAGAGAGTGATGTTGATTTTAAAAGTCTACAATTATTAGCAATAGAAGAAAAATATTTCACATTGGTTATAAAGTGATATTGGTTCAAAAAGTTTTTAGATGATGTATCTCACATTGGTTACAAAGAAATATATCTCATATTATTTATAAATGAGTATTGGTTATAAAAGTCATTAGATAAAGACATTTTTTGTTATTACAAATAGAAAATATGTATCCACATTGTTTAGAAATGAATATTGTTTAAAAAGTCTTTTATCCACTACTATTATTACTAATAGAAAATATGTATACCACATGGTTAGAATGTGGTGTTGGTTTTAAAGTCTTTAGATAAAAGACTTAAACTTTCATTACCAATAAAAATATAAAATATGTATCTCACATTGTTTAAAAATGAATTATGATTTTAAAATTTTTTAACAAAATGACTTCTAATATTATTATCAAGTTAAATGTTAATTTTAAAAGTCTTTAGATAAAAAAAAATTACTATTTATTATTAATACAAAATATGTATCTCACGTTAGCTCCGAAACTTATATTAATTTTAAAAATATTTAGGTAAAAAAATCGTTTAATATTAGTAACAATATAAAAAAAATTATAACAATATAAGAGATTAACAATCTAATTATAATGTCTAAAAGTTATATTATTATTACAAAAATATATATATCCAACATTATACCCATGCATAGCACGGGCTAAATAATTAGTTAAAAATGATAAGAAGTGCACAAAATTAGGTGTTTATTAGATGACCCTAGCATTAATCGTGTCTTAATAAATATTTTAAAGCCCCTGCATAAGGCTATGCAGTACCGAGAAACAATTGAAATGGATCAAGGGAAAGATGGAAGGATGACGCTATTATAAGGACACATGAAAAGCTGCTTTTTAGTTTTTACAAGGTATTAAAATAGGAATTCCCACTATTTTTTTTTACAAATTTCTCATCCTATTCCAAGCACGTGTTTTACTTTTTCCTTAGTTTCATCCGATATTAATGTGAGAAAATCAGCAGTTGATAGTTGTCCAAAAGACGCAAATAAGTAATTACGTGTCAGAACACTTTCCCAAAATTTTAATCTTAAATACATCGTTGTTTTTCAATCGCTAAAATTCATTTTCATTAAATCGTTCCTACAATGCTCGTAGAGAAAGAATGGATGAAATTCTTAGGGATGAAGTGTAAGGAGGGTGGAGAGGTAGGGTGGTGAAGAAGAGCATTTATGTGTTTCACTTTGAATTCAATTAATCCACCACCATAAAATCTCATTCTCCTTCTTCTTCATCTATTGATCTTCAATTTCACATGTGTTTTCTTCTTTTTCATTGTGTTTGTGTGTTTGATTAAAAATAGATTCAGTTTGTGTGTTGTGTTGCTATTCATGAAAACTATTCGATGAAATGTCGAATAGAAACATGTTTGTTATCGGGCACCTTTTTTCAATCTGGATGCATCAATTTTCAATCACGTTACATCATTTGTCAATTGTAATGTATCAATTTGGATTTGAGATGCATCAATTTGAAATTGTTTGTGATTGTGTTCAGAAAAGAAATGACAAATGAAGGTTTGGTTCATTATAATTTGCAACGCGATGCATCAATTGATTGCTTGATTTGTTGCATCGCGATGTACAAATTGAAATATATAATTAAATTTGATGCATCATGGTGCATACGTTAATGCAGCGCGAAGCACACTGAGTGAGTGATCCGTAGTGTCTTTGATTCTTTAAGGGTGTCGTAGTTTTTTCGCCCTAGAAAAAACCTTTTTTCTGATTTAAAAAACGTAGGGGATCTAAGCAATTAAACTTATAAAAAAACTTGGCCCAAGTTCAAGCTTTCATAGAGAGAGGATATAGGGATTCCAATCGTTTCCAGGCCTTCCTTGATCATGCAGGGATGGGGATCAATGCGCGCCTCTCATTCTCCCACCCCAGGCCCAGGCCATGTATCATATTCCTCAGTCGTACATGTTCAAAGGGATCAATGATATTTGATTAACTTAACTGAGGCCATCTTAATATTAATAACATAAATACATCATAGTTATAAATTTCCTACTTCACTCTCAGTCTCTCACTCTCACTCTCACTCTATCGTAAAAGCAGCAAGTTGAACCATTTTTCAACTGCTCATATACCTACAAAAAGCATCAATGAGCCCAAAATATTTCCGGGCTCAGCCCATAATAGGCCCAAAGAAAGAAACCATCTATAATCTATAAGTAGGTGGGTGTGGGTCAATACTTATTACTAAGATTTAGACCATCTCCAACAATGACTTTATATATTCAAAATGAAATATTTTAGCACTATTCTTTTCTCCAACAGACAATTTAAAAGTTGCTTCATTTTGAAATAGACATCCAAACACTTCAAATTCAGAGTACCAATTTATCTACTTCACCTTCCCTCTCCTCTTTTTTCTTCTTCAAATTCAGAATATACTTGGAATATTCTTTTTTTCAAGTAGCATCGTTAGAGATGAAGAAATTTGGTGCAGAAATTACACCAATTTAAAGATTTAGTGTAATTTTTATTTTAAACTGTTGGAGATGGTCTTAAGAATGAGTTTTACGGTGACAGATTAAGTTGGATATTGATGCCTTAGTTGCGTAACAAACTGATTGAGAATTTCTAGTAACACAGACCACAAAAAACAATCTGTTAATTTCGAAAAAAAGAAGAAAAAAAAGGAAATGAGTATTTCTAAATCTCCATACAACAATGCGACTGAGCATGACCGCCAAACTCTAGGGGTTTCTCCAGTTTTCTCCATCCACAACTCTTCAAATCCAGCAGGTAAGCAACACTGGGTTCACCAAATTTTGCTGCCCCCATCGCCACCAAATTTTCATCCCATGGTACCAAGTAGGGCGAACTTATTACCTCACCCGGCAGATCTGCAATCACCTGGTACGCACCATCCCCCTCACCCAATGCAACCACCTTGTCACCCTGACACATGTACAACCTCCCGTTCCCACCATCCACGCAAGACCTCGGGCACGTTGGCACTTTGAGAAAATCTTCCTCTACCTCCCAATTCACAACGTCAACGTCTACGTCAAACACTTGAGCGCTCCTCTCGAATCTACCTTGCTTGTCGGTGTGGTACCCACCAACGGCGTGGAACTTGCCACCGTGGAATACCCCTTTGCATTCGTCCCGTTCACTTTCCATATCCGGCAGTAGGGTCCACCTATCATCCTCCACGTCATACGCCATCGCTGATTTTAGCGCATTCTTATCGTCGTCGTGCCCCCCCGCTACGAAGACTGTCCGGTTGTTATCGGAGGCACAGGCAAAGAACGATCTGGGCCGACCCGGCATATCAGCCCCGCGTCGCCAAAACCCCGACACGAAATTGTAAACGAAAACAGAACGAGAAGCCATCCAAGTCTTGGGGTCCCACCCACCCATCAAAACCAGATTGTACCCGACCCCAGCAAGCTGGCAAAACATGGGCAACCCGTCGGAGTAGCCGGGCACCGGTGTTAATTCACTCCACTTGCCTGTTTGGGGCTCGCAAAGCGTGAGGCGGATAACGGGTTTACCAGAATACTTGTTGAGGCCCTGATTTGTGGTGAGGTCAAACCGTGCTTGTGCCATGACAACTATGCGTCGGCTAAAACCGGCAGATTTTCGGTGCTTGGAGAAGTGAGGAAGCTCAAGCTCAGCGTTCCAACTACTACAAACCGATGAGAGAGAAGAGAAATCTTCATAGGGAACCCTAACCAAACACTGAAGGGCAACATCATCGGGGAGACCTGGAATCAACTCCATATATTTATGTATTAGAAGGAGTAATTAAGGAGGATGAGTCGAGAGAATTTAAAAGAATAGAAAGATAGTACTAGAGAAGAAGAGATTTCAAGGACTTTTATATGTGTATTGCATATTGCATAAAAGATGTTGGGTTGGATTGGGGGACTAACCTAGCTTTTTATAAGGATTTTGTTGATCAGAGGAACAGGGGACCCCAAGGGGTGGTCAGCGGTAGAATTGGTAATTTATAAAATGTGAGGACGTAGGTTCGATATATATCCGGGGATTCATTTAAAAAAAAAAAAAAGAAAAAAAACTAAAGAGATGGGCATGTTATGGAAATCTTCGAAATTTGTAAAACAGGGGCATAAACATGCAAGGCAGAGTTATGTTGTCAATCTGTGTGTGTGTGTAGGGTCAAGCAATACAAGCTTTTGAAATGTATTTTAGACTTTAGAATATACTAGATGTATTGGAACTTTCTAAAATAAAATCTTCATATTTTTTAAACTTACGAAATGAAGGGACTCTTATTTCAAAGGGATTAATGTTACGGGGGCACTCATGACTCATGTCATATTATGGTTGATTAAGAAATTTGTTGGTTTGGATACTTAATTAAGAAAAACGGGTCGAGTATTTGTTTAGCTGTATCCATGGTATAATAATTAATTTAAAGATGATCATATTCATACCATTACCACCGATATTGTACGACTCTTCCAATTCCATGCCATGTCCATGTCCATGTCATGTGACATCAATGCTTATGAGATTGTTGTCGGTCGTCATTGTAATCCATTCTAGCGGCCCTTTACCCATTGAAAAATTGACCATAGTCTTGTCAATCACTCTCTTGCCCATTTTGACTTTAATTTTGTACCACTGCTCTTTTGGCTGCACCACTTTCTTTCTTTCTCAACCAACATACATAATTCATTAATTAAAATCATTTTTGTAATATTTTATTTTATGCATAAAAAATATTAACAATCTAATGTATGACATAAGAATCTTGTTGATAAATTTTGTGGAATTTATATATACCAACTTGTAAGAAATAGGAATTCATCATTCCTAACATCTAATACCTAGGCAACACAGCATAATAATAATATCAAAAATAACAATAACAAAAAAAAAAAAAACTAATAATATCACAACCTTTTTAAGGAGGAGGAACAAACATAATCTTTAGTTCACTACTTATAAACAACTCATATATAATTTTCAATTCTATCAACAATGGAGGAGCTCTTCAATTCACACAACCACATCACTTTCATGTGGCTCAATAGCCAACACTTAAAGAGTTTTTGCCCTAACCCTGCCAATCCGTAAGACTAGGGCTGAGCAAATGCCCATTAAGCCCGTCAGTGCTCGGCCCCCAAAGCCCATTCTCATAGGCTATACATAGTGTTGGACTTTAGATGTGTTCAATGCCCACGTTCTTGGGCACTATCGAGCTCTCAAATTCTTTATACCCGTTATACATGGCCCGACCCATCCTTGTGTTTCACCATTTAAAATATTAGTTTCTTAAATTATATTTTCTTTTTTTTAATGTAACATTACCAATATTGAAACCAAAATAATTAAAAGTTTGACAGAAACAAAAATAACAATGACTTCCCCTAGGCCATTGTCATGGCAATCTTTGACATAAACTGGATTTCTAAAAAAGTTTCTTCATTCTCTCTTACCCGAGACTTTACAGGGAAAGTATGTTATCTTAAGGTGCAATTTTCAAGCATTAATACCGGTGTTGGAAGTGGTTCATATTCACCCACCCACGACCAAATTTAGATCTAGCAAGCAGTGCATGCTCAATCCTCTAGGATGCAACTTTCCAACCAATGGAGCCAAGTGTTGCAGCAAAACGTGCCAAGCTCCTAGCATAAGAATGACTTACATGTAGCCCCACCTGATTCAACAAACAAACCTAAATGAGCTACTGGGTGATACTTTGAAAATGAATAATACCAATCATTTTGTGACATACAAGAACCAGCTCCTTGGCTTCACCATCAAAAGTTGATAATATCGAGTCTATTATAGGTTGATCTGATAAGTTATATGTTGCGCGACGATCCATCAAAAGCTTCAATCTCGTGCCCACCTGAATCCCGTCTACTTAAGCCCATGGGTTGTTCTACTGTACTGGGCTTTTAAAATTAATGACCACCAATTGATGGACTCATACTGGGCATTACCAAAGTCCACGGCTATAGGGTCCATGCACACCCTACATACGACACTAAGACAATTTCGTTAGTTTAAGTCAGCCTTACTCCACTCTTAACAACTATCCCCAAATGTCAACCCTAAATTATGTGACAATCCCATTCATGAGGATTCATACCTATTTGAAAGCATTAAATTGGAAAGAACAGAACACTCAAAGAGACACAAAGAATGAAACAAATGTTTAGTGACCTCTCCAAAGTTCAAAGTTACAAATAAGGCATCACATATTTACAGATTAGCTACTACCCCTCAATTTTACAAGTTTTTAGAATATGTTTAAATTTCAATTTGGTCACCCTACTTTTGGCCAAAATTCATTAAGCTCACTCTACTTTTTTTTCCCTCAATTTAATCACTCTACATGGCTTGGACATTCAATAAGGTCATTCAAGTCATTTCTTCCCGTTATGTTGGATGGAAATCTTTGAAAAGACCAAAATGTCTTTATTAAGTTAAAGGGTTTTACTCTCAATGTTAAGAGTTGAGGGATCAAACTAAAATATAAAAACTAAACCTTATAAATGTTCTTCAATTCTTACGAGAGAGACAGAAATAGCGCGACTGAGAGCTCGGTGGCCAAAAGGCGACTAGCGACCAACGACAGATGAAGCAACTAGAACATCATTGTTGGCTCAAACATTTAATCACAAAGGTAAGCTTAGATTAGAACCCTAACCCTATGCTTGCAGCAAATGTTGAGGTAAGAGCCCTAATTGAGATATGAACCCTAATTTATGCGTATAACCTTTTGCGTTCTTCTTCCTCTTCTTCGTTTCTATGTGACCATTGTTGGGTCTTTGAGTACGTGAGATATAGGGAGTTTCAGATCTGTGCTTTGACTTATGTGAATCATACCTACAGAGGGGAATCAGTGAGTGTGAGGGAGAAAGATTGGGTTTACCTATGTGAGGGTGAATCAGTGAATGTGAGGGAGAAAGATTGGGTTTGTTTTCTAGCTTGTGAGGGAGAGTTTTCAGCTGGCTTTTGCCATCATGTATTGTGTGGGCATATGCGGGTAAACCTTTTACAATGGCTATAAACTTGGTGAGCTTGAGGTTAGCATCAGTGGCGATTTCAGCAAGATAATTGTCTACCAAATTTTAGACTTTGAATAAAGCAATTTGGGATGGTGAATCAGGACCGTCAGATTCAATGATGAATGCATCTTCCATATCATCTTCACTATCCTCTTGCTGAGAAAAATTAACTAAGATTCTGTGAACTGAAGAGAGAAGAGATGGATTTAAAAAGTGAAAATTGAAAATTATATTAAAAATATTAGTAAGGGTATTTTTGGATTTTTAGAAATTTTTTAAAATTTTCAACAAAAAAATTGGACGGAGTGATGAACTTGATATTTATATCCAAGTAGAGTGATTAAATTGAGGGAAAAAAAGTAGAGTGAGCTTAATGAATTTAGGTCGAAAGTAAGGCGACCAAATTGAGATTTAAACATGTAGAATATTCTATACAAGTCTAAGACATTCCTACAATTTCCTAGCATTATACTGTTTCTAGAACACTTTAGTATGCTCTTCTATACACAAGAGATTCTAGTTAGTTTTAGAACTTTCCAGAGTACTCTAAGACAAACTAGATGACTCGGGAAGCCTCTAATAACTTTCAGAACATTCTGAAGTATTCTAGGACAACCTAGAGGACTCCAGAAGACTCTGCAATACTCCGGAAAGTTCTAGCGCGAGTGTTTCAACTCGCCCAAATAGTAAACCTCTTAAATAGGTGCGGGATGTTGTGCTTGTTCCTACAGTTAAGGACATGTTGGTATGTACTTTAACCAATACGGGTCAGTTCTCTACGGCTGCATTTTGGAACATGTGTTAGACCTCTCATCCTTCTTTATCTTGGGCTAAGAAGATATGGAAACCATGGATCCCGTTGAAAGTTAGTGGTTTTATGTGGCGTCTTCTATACGGATTCTTCCAGTTGATCTTATGCTCCACAAGAAACATATTAGTTTAGCCTCTAAATGTGTTTGCAGCATCACCTGTCATGACAGAGAAAACCTGAATAACTTGTTTCTTCATTCGGAGTTAGATTTTTTTTTTTGTGGGAGAAGGTTGCTATGCCGTTTAATAAGGTCAATAATTATGTTTCCTTTCAGCACTTATTTGACATTTGGGTTGATGGGGTATCTACAAACAGTCAGCTGGGTGCTCTTCAGTTGGGGATATTCTGTTTAGTTTGTTGGGAGATTTGGAAGACTCGTTCTAATGTTATTTTTGAAAACAGTAAGTTGGAGTTCAAGGGGGTGCTAGCTAAGGTACACAGTAGGCTGCATGATTTGATGGTTAGTTTTCATCCAAAGGCTGATTTAGATGCAAAGAGTATTCTGATTATTCAATACTTTCGTCTGCCTTGTAATCAAGTGTTTCAGCGGATTGGTTCTTGGCTTAGGTGGGAGAAACCTACCTCGGGGCTATACAAATTGAATACAGATGGATCAACTGTTCAAGGTGTTTGCACCGGTGGTGGAGTTATTCGTGATAGTGAAGGTTCTTTTGTTAGTGTGTTTTCCAATTTCTATGGGAATGGCACGAATACGTTGGCTGAGATTTTAGCTCTCCGTGGCGATCTTCAGGTGTGTCGAAATTTAAATTTGGAAAATGTGGTTGTTGAAACAGACTCTAAGGTGGCTGTCTTGGGTATTCAGGGTATTAATCATTTACCTTGGAAATATGAGTATTTATTGAGATCGTGTCATGCTTTGATGGTTGGTTATTCGATGGTGCATGTATTCCGGGAAAAGAATGGTGTGGCTGATCGTTTAGCTGCGGAAGGTCATAATCACAAAGGGAAACATTTGTTTTGGCAGCTTAGGGCGCTTCCTAGCGAGGTTCATCAAGCTTTTCATCACGATAGTTTAGGTTTATATACTTTTCGTTGTTGATTAGCTTTTGCACTTCTCTTTGTTGTTTGTTTTAGAGGTTCGGCTCATTTGTCCCCCCTTCTTTGGGTAAGGCTGGTTTTTCCCCTCCTTGTTCTTTTTTTTGCCTTTGTTTTTAATAAATTGCGCAGGTGCCGTCATGCTTCCCTCAAAATAAATAAATAAATAGGTACGGGACGTGGCACTTCTCACACTTTTTAACACTCACATACCTGGGTTAAACTATGGGGATTCACCACTCACCACTTTACTTGAAACTCTCCCAACTCTCTAAAAAATATTTAATCTTTCTCTCTCAACTCACCTCTATTTATATTTCTAAGGAAATCCTATTTAACCTCAGTCTATAAAATAATAATTAGAAAATACAATAGTAATTAACACGAATGTAAACAATTAATATTGACTCCTAATTTAATAACAACTTTAATTGGAGTAGGCTTGGTTTAATATTCCTTTTTACTCCCTTAATCATCAATCCCATCACGTTAATTGTTTCTTTCCATAGTTTTTATAAGAGAATAATATATTTATATTTATGTGTAAACATATTTTTCCTTATTTATTTGTATTTAGGTCTTCTAATCCTTATTGTGTAGCAAGTATTGTAATCATATATATATGTTCACCATATCAATGGAAAGACTATGTCATTATTCATAAACTTTATTATTTCCTATATGGTATCAGAGTCTCACACCTAAAACCTATAACCACCAAACTTCCACAACCCTAAACTTCATCTTTACATAGCCACCACCAACCTAACTTCCGACAAATTAAACCTTCTTCCAACCACAGCCGCCGCCAACCAAACTTTGGTCTCCATGGCTACCGGCAACAACACCCTGACCATTCAAAACCCCATTGATCCGTTTCCCGCCACCCTATTCAAGTATGCTCAAACATCTAAGGATGTTCCAACACCAAACCCACACTACCAGCCTTGGATCCGGTAAGTCAAACATGTGTTTGGCGCCCTTGTCGGCTTCTTTTCTGCTACTACCCGCGTTGCATGGCAAACCCATGCTCACTCCAATGCTCGCCCAACTCGCGGCCACATCATGTTCATCAAGAACCACCTCACCATCAACAATTGCCAACTTTTGTTCACCAAGCTTACACCCACCACCAATCCACGCTCATCGGGTACGATCTGAACAAGTTTGTCGATGGCATCTCCTCCTATTTAGCAACTCTAAGACTCTTCCGCAAACCCAGCTTTTAACCAGCTCGCCGACGCCCTCCCAAAAAACCTCGCTCCTCAAGATTCCTCGGTAAACCAAGATCGTTCTCCTCGGAAGACAAGCTCGCCGTCGCCCTCCGTCAATAACTCGCTCCTCGAGCAAATCATGTTTTCCTCAGCAAACCAAGCTCGTCCTTTTGAGAAGACAAGCTCGCCGTCGCCTGATAGATGTGTTTTATACGCATCTATTGTGTATATATTCCTACTTAGATTGTGTTTTTCCACGAGATTTTAAGCTACTAATATGGGTTTGTAGTGTTTTATAAGTTTCAGGTTGAATTTGAGAAGATTGATGAATTGTGGGCCTTTATTCCATATAATGAAGATTCCAAGGACCTTAATGCAAATTGTTGGAAGTCAATACAGTAAAGAAGGAAGAATGATCAAGCGCTTGCTTGATCATGGGGACTGAGCGGCTGCACATTTTCCAAAAAGACGGATTTGAAGTCAAGCAAGCAAGCGCTCGCTTGCCCCCGAACACCAAGCGACCGCCTTCCTTCGTGCCAGGCCAAGATCAATTATCAAGTGCTCGCTCAGTCTCATGACTGAGCTACCGTGCAATTTCCAGTAGTTCATGTCCGAAGAATTCATATTAAGCACTCGCTCAACAATAAGGCCAAGCGACCGCTTGGCACCGATTTTAGCAATGGTCTTTTTGTAATTTCTCAAATTGTATCAACCCAATATAAACAGAACCCTAGTAGTACAGTTTTAGGGATCCGAAATTATCAGCCTTTGGGTAGTTCTCAAGACTGAAAATACACATTGATTTTTTTTCTTTGCGGATTATTGAAGAGTGATGATGCTTTCCTCATTCATAATTGTGTGTTCATCGCATGTGATGAGTTAATCACATCTGTCTAGGAATTGGATGTAACTTGTATTAAATCTTATGTTCAAATTATAATTTATATTATATCAATTATCGTTTATCATTTATATTATCTCTGGTTTGCATTGAAACTATCGCATACTGGTTGTGTTAGTGAATGTGTAGGCTCATGGGTATAATGAATTGCATGATCTAAATGCATAAGTTATATATTGGCCACCCTAAATGGTAAATAGATCTCTCTAGCTTCCTGATCGGGCTAAGGTTAGATCTAGGTTTGCGTGAGTTCTTAGTGATCTTAATGGATCCTTAATTGCTGTGTGGATGGATCAAAAAACACAGTTAAAGCTGAGTACTAAGGATTGCAAATCTTGATCCATGAGTCTCTATCCTTTACACTAGTGAACGAACCCTTAATTGGATAGATACATTAGTTAGACGAACATAAGAGGCGATACAAGCGAATCTTAATTCCTAGATTTTCCCAACATATTAATCTAACAAATTCCTTCTTCAATTTAGTTTAAATAGTCATTATTTAGTTTTTAATTATTTACAAATCAAACCCTCCTTTAGGTAAAACTGTTTTTATTCTGATTAAATTCTGTTGATTGCTCTTTCCCTTTGTGGTTCGACCCTTGCTACCACACACCTATACTTCTTTGACTCGTGCACTTGTGAGATATTTTTATAACACATCATCGCCCTCCCTCAACCGCTCACTCCTCGAGCAAATCATGTTTTCTCGGCAAACCAAGCCCGTCCTCCTCCGAAGACAAGCTCGTCGTCGCATTACCTCAACAGCTCGCTCGCGTGCGCTTTTAGCATCTTCTTCACATTATTGGTCTCTTCTAACATAGATCTATCTTGTGGAGGCATATAAGAGAATAATATATTTATATTTATGTGTAAATATATTATTTATTATTTACTTGTATTTAGGTCTTCTAATCATCCATAAACTTTATTATTTCCTACAGTTTTTGCTTAAATCATTAAAAACTTTATAAAAATACCTCAAATCCAAATGTGTTTTTTAACATTGAAAATGAGTTGAGCAATCTACAAAATGAAATTCCTAAAGACCTTTCTTGGTGTTTATCTTGGAATTTTTTTTAATAAAAAAAACAGCTCTGAATTATTTTTGATATAAAAATAAAAAATGAGAAAGAGAGAGAATATACGAGTATACGACCTCTAGTCACACATGCCTTAAATTTTATTTTTGATTTAAACTTACTTTTAAATTTGATGATATCCAACTATAGCTTGTTGATCTGAACAAAAAAAAGAAAAAAATGACACATGCCTTAAATTTATTGTTTAAAATTAAGAATTATTTAAATGAAGTTCATGTCTAACCGTGTTAATAGAAACACTATATTTTGCAATTTCTGTTATATAAATACAACTGGACTGCCTGGCCTAGGCTCTGGTCACGTGCCCAGCACACCTTCCTCATGGTTACGAGTAAATCACGTGCGTTCCTCATGATCCAAGCTTAAGTTATAAGTGAGCAGAGACAAAATCCATGGCCGCATAAGCATAATAGGCGAGCAGTTATCTACATGAAGCCTGGGGGCCAAGAGCACAACGAGCAGACAAAGAGGTCAAAGCGAACACGCTCGCCTTGTTCGGTAACATAGTAACGGTTGTCTTGAACTTGAGGAGTTATTGTCGGGTGATCCGCCCCCACGTTCCGGAGGTGGTCATAAACGTGCTCGTCTTTCACTCCCCTACATTGAATGCACAGTTATGAGTTATTGGACTTCATGGCTGGCTATATAAACCCATCTAAAAAGAGATGGAAGGTACGTTCACATATACACAGGCTAAAACTCTATCAAATTGCTATCTTAACTGTGTGTTTGCTAATTATCACGCCGGAGTGGATTTGCAGGGTAAGCCCCTGCCCAGCTCATGGTTATTATTGTTTTCTTGACAGGTTTGGGCCTTTAAGACAAGGATAGATTGAAAGCCAGATATGCAGTTGTTACAAGACCAGAGTATCTGCATAATTTTGGATACATCATTTGGTTCCGTTACCAGGAAACGTTTTTGAAGTTCATACGTTAATTTTCGACGACTTTCAAGCTATTACCATGGTTGCAAATGGTGTTAATGGTGGTAATGTACTGGAGGATGGGCACACAGCCACTCTAAGCGTGGAGGTTCAGGCTGATAACATTTTACCCCCTCATCATCCTCATGATGCCCGTCACCAGATCAATCAAAGGTGGGGTTTACATTCTTTGACCCGGAGCGCTGTGGCCGGAGTAGGGTTGGCTAACGAGTTCTAGGAGGAGGCGCTGCGTTAGACGATAATGTATTTGGGGCAGATATACCAGCTTAACCAGCAATTGATTGCTATGGGCAAACCCCTATTGCCCATCAAGCTAGAACCGTTTCCAGCTCTGCCTGCGCTGAGTCAGACGTTAAGCATGTCAAGACCATTACGAGACCCCCAGCGATTGGCAGGGGATTCATCTCAATCTCGGGAATGGGAATCGAATAGGGGACGTAGCTAGCGTGAGGGGCGGGCAAGTCACATAGTTGTTCCTAGTGTGCACTCTCGCCTCGGCCCTCGAGTAGGGGTGGATTCGGCTCAGTCCCGTTGCCGCCAGAGGTCACCTTCCCTACGAAGGTCGCATGCCCGCAGGCCCCATTCACCATCTCTGCACAGGTCGCATGCTCGCCAGCACCATTCCCCATAACCTAGAAGGTCGCATGCTCGCCGACACCGTTCCTCATCACTTGGAAGGTCACATGCTCGCAGACATGGGTCGTCTTCACGACACTCCAGGGGCAGGCAAGAATTGCCCCCCCTAATAGCCAACAAAACGGGATGGGAGCAGCCCCAGACCAAGCACAACAGGCCGCGGGAAGTGTACAGGCACAAGTGGCATAGACCGTGGGCATAGCTCAAGCTATATGAGCTATGGATACCCCACTGGCCCCTCTTGTGCCCGATGTTCAACCTTAGTCCGCCGATGGTCTGCCCGCTACAATAAGCTCGTAGGAAGAGATCACCTTATGTTTTGAAACAGGCTTGCTCGAGGGAAAAGGGGGACTAAGGTCAGAGTTGAGAATGAGGGAGCCCAAGATGCAGGTAGAAATGTTAATGCGGGCTCAGAAATAGTGTGTGGGAGAGACCATGAAGAAAGAGAAGAAGAAAGAGAGCACAGAAGCCGGGTGATGAAATCAAATAAGTGTGATATTTAATATCGTTTTTATGACTCAACTTAGTGTAAATGTTGCACTTTTTATGAGTATTTTGTATGTTTGGTGATTACAGGTCTATGAGAGATTGATGGTGAAAAAGTGAAAAGAATACCAAGTTCAAAGAAGAAATTCAGATATCATGGTATCGAATGGGCATATGCAATTCAGAAAAACGAGCTAGAACTGAATTTGGAAGCAATGTCACGTTTTTAATGGGAATTTCAAACTTTAGCCAATCTCTGTAATTAGGGAATTATTATTTTTCTCTAAATTGTTGTTATTTTTTTTCTCTCTCTTTTGTAATTAATGAAAAGATAGGATACGAGATAGATTAGATGTTATGGGCTTTGTCAACAACTACCTAGGAGTGGGGGTTAGGAGTGGAGATCATGACCTTTATAAAGGAGGAAAGACTTGGAAAGCAAGGAGGGCTCAACTATATAAGGAGAAATCAGTTTTAGAAGTTGGCATGCAATCACAAACAACATGATTGATACACATAATCATACACACATATATACACTCGAAGATTTTGGTAGCAGCTTGCTCGTTTTTTCCATCACACTGCTGGGTTTATTTTCGTTTTGAATTCATTTTGTAAGTAATCTTTAATTATGTTTAGTGGCTAGTTTTATTTCTTCCAGTTAATGAACAAGTAATTCTTTACAAGTTTCTGCTGTGAGATCTAAGTGTTTTAATTCTCAATTGGGTTTAAGTATTTATTCATTCTTTGTTTGTTTGTTGCAAAAGGAATTGTAACGTATGATTATTATGCTTAGTTAATGTTTGTGGTCAGAACCTTAATTAACATAATATTTCATTGCTAGTTATAACAGTTGATCTGTAATTGTCTTCGGGTTCTAACAAAGTAGCAAGTGCCACACCGTTTAGGCATCACAAGCATATTCGGTCCGTGTTGCGGGAATGTGTAATCTAAATTAAATGATATTGCTTCAATATGCACTATTTAGAATAGGGTCTATCTCTCTCTTAATGCTTTCAAAACATTAAATCCTATGAGCGTCTCGGGGGTTGTCTTTTGATTAGGAAAATAGTTAATGAGCTTCTCTTGATTATCGAGACAGTAAAGAGAGATTGGGTGTCTGGCAGTTGTCGACAATTATAACCAATTTATTTATAGCCAATTGAGTCATCTTTGCATCTATGATCAGTAGTAAACTGATGGGATTACGTTTAGTTCATTGACTGAGACTTTTTTGTTATTAGAATCAAACATCATTTTCTGTTTTGTTAACATATAGTCATTTAATTTCAACTTTTAATTAAGTCATTGTTTCTAATTAGTTAGATTAAAAACCACAATCTTTATCTTAAATTGTTTTGTAATTTTTTTAAAGAGAAGTAAATTCGATGTTCCCTGTGGATACGATCCCTACTACCCTATACTCGTTATTTGGGAAAATAGGAAATTATTCTTGACGGGTTGACACACATCACCGGGGGCAATGGTAACACTGGCAAGAGCAGCGGCCAGGGTGCAGGGGGCGGTTACAACAGGAGCAAGTCGCGGTATGACCGCCCTAGAGAGTTCTTTCAAGAAAGCGATCTCACCCCGCTTAATACATTGCGGGAGGATATCATGTATGAAATTCAGGATGAGCTTCCCCGAGCACCGCACATGAGTGCATAGACTGTTGACACCAGGGACCGAGCAAAAATGTGTGCATATCATGATGACTATGGGCATACCACAGAGGAATGTTAGCCGTTGAAGAAGGCCATTCAAAAGTTGATCAACGAGGGTAGGTTGGACCGGTTCAAATGGGATGGAAACAACAGGGGAAATGCTCCTCACAGAGATGCTCCCCCAATTCGGGGTGTGATAAATGTGATTGTAGACGAGGAGCCCACTTTCACACAGCTAGGCAAGTAAATATACTCCTTGTCAAAGGTGGTGGACTGCCCTACCACTTTGCAGGCAGGGGATGAGTCTATCCAGTTTACTCACAGCGAGCTAGCAAGTAGCATGGATGGTGAACAGCCCTTGATTGTCTCAGCTCTAGTCGATGGATGGGTGGTGCGTAGGATATTGGTGGACATCGGGGCATGCAGAGATGTTATGTATTACTCCTACTTTCAGGGTTTGGAGTTGAAGGATGATCGCCTCAAGCCCTATGCAGGAACTCTGGAGGGTTTCACCAACCACAAGGTGCCTATCAAGGGCACAGTCGAGCTGGAGGTTTTCATTGGTGAAGGCAGCCGTTCCAGAGCGGAAAAAATTACCTTCATGGTGATTGACTTAAAATCCCCCTATAACATCATTCTAGGGGTGCCCAGCATGACCAAGTTCTAGATGGTAGCTTACATACCCCACCAGCGAGCAAAGTTTTACACCGATCATAGGGTCGGGGTCTTGAAGAGCTAGCCTCGAGCAGTGCTGGAATATGTACGGGACAGCCAGAGGAAGAAACAGAAGTTGACTCTAGAAAATAAGGAGCAGAAAATCACCATCAGCCACAAAGAAAAGTCCCATACAACCATGGGACCACTTCCAATTGTTGTGATAGGGGAAAGCTCTGCTCAGGGCGAGCAGCGGTTGTAAGTTGATGGCATTTGCCCTTTGCCGACGATGGGGTCCGGGGGACAAGTCGAGTAGGCTGAAAGCATGGATGTGGATCAGCTTGACAAAAGTGGAGACTCAAGTTAAGAAAGATGAAAAAATGGAGTGTGACACACTGCAAGTACGTGATGAGCCTGAGTTCACTACGCAAGACGAGCTCGAAGAAATTGTGATCAACCTTGCTTATCCCGAGCAGAAAATAAAGATAGGCAGGGCTCTGTCTGTTGAAGCTCGGGCCAACTTGATCAAGCAGCTTCAGAACAATTTGGATGTGTTCGCATGGCAACCTGAGGACATCCAAGGAGTCAGTGAGGAGGTGGCAGTACATTGCCTTAGCGTGGATCCAACTTTTAGGCTAGTCCAGCAGCGACCTAGACAGTTCTCCCTGGAGAAAGATAAGGCGATCAAGGAAGAGGTGGAAAAGCTGCTCAGTGTGGATATTACTAAAGAAATTCATTATCCAATCTAGTTGGCTAATGTGGTCATGGTAAAGAAGTCGAATGGTAAGTGGAGAATGTGCATGGACTTCACCGACCTCAATAAAGCCTGTCCGAAAGATTGCTATCCTCTTCCTTGCATCGACAAACTGGTGGATGTTATAGCGGGCTTTGAGTTTCTGAGCTTCATCGATGCATATTCAGGATACCATTAGGTGGAGATGAATGAGGAAGACAAGGCATTGACCACGCTCCGAACAACGGACGGTCTTTATTGCTACAAGAAGATGTTGTTTGGCCTGAAGAATGCAGGAGCTACTTATCAACAAATGGTGAACAACGTCTTCAGCTCGCAGATTGGCAGAAATGTCGAAGCTTACATTAACGACATGGTCGTGAAGTCAAAAGGACACGACCATACTGTTGATTTGGCAGAGACCTTTGGCCACCTTAGGAAGCACAACATGAAGCTCAATCCGAGCAAGTGTGTATTCGGCGTGAAGGCAGACAAATTCCTGGGGTTCATGGTGAATGAGAGGGGGATTGAGGCAAATCCCAAGAAACTTACAGCATTGGTCACAATGAAGCCTCCGAGATGCATAAAGGACATACATCGACTCAATGGCAGGGTCATCGCTCTTGGTCGCTTCATCTTCAGGTCGGCAGAGAGATGCATGCCCTTCTTTAAAGTTCTCTGGGGAAACAAGGGGTTCGAGTGGACAGTAGAGGGCGAGAAAGCTTTTAAGCAGCTGAAGAAGTACTTGGGACATCCTCCATTATTGAGTAGCCTCGTCATGGGCGAGAGTCTGTATGTTTACCTCACGACCACAGAGCAGGCTGTGGCCGTTGTCTTAGTTAAGGAGGAATGTAGTATCCAAAAGTCTGTTTACTATATCTCCAAGGCCCTTACTGCAGTTGAGGTATGTTATTTTAATGCAGAAAAGTTGGCTTATTCGCTTGTTGTTGCTGCTCAAAAACTTCGAGCTTTCTTTTCTACACACGCGATCATTGTATACACGGACACTCTTCTCAAGTAAATCTTGCATAAACCAGACTCTTCTGATCGTTTGCTCACCTTGTTGCGCTAGACTGAGTTCCAGATAGACTACCAACCTCGATGAGCTATAAAGGCACATGCTTTGTCAGACTTTGTGGAAGAGACGAGTTTTAACAGTCCAACCGAGGAGGAAGTCCTTTCTCAGGCCGAGCCAATGCATGCCCCCCTTCAGTAACCTCGTCCGAACTATTGTTGGGAACATCATGTGAATGGAGTGGCTAGCAGGTTATGGAGTGGTGCAGGCCTTTTATTGGTGCCATCTGAGCAGGATATCGAGTTTGAGAAAGCTTTACACTTTAAGTTTCTAGCATCTAACAATCAAGCAGAATACGAAGCTCTGATCGCGGGACTTGAGCTCACACAAGACATTAGTGTTCGAGAAATTTTGATCTACAATGATTCGTAGCTGGTCGTGAATCAGGTTAAGGGAGACTATGCAGTACACCGCCCAGTTCTGGTTCGATACTGCGGATTGGTGAAAGAGATTTTGAAATATTTTGATTACTGGGAGCTAGTCAGAATCGACCGTGAGGATAACATGTGCGCTGACTATCTTTCCAAGATGGTAGGGAAGAAATTCAGTTCTTGTACCCATGTGTTATGATAGAGTATCTGGAGGTACCTGCAATAGAGAAGGAAGTCATCATGGACATTGAGCCTGTTACAAAGTGTTGGATTGATGACCTGAAGGATTACATCGAGCAGGAATCCTGCCCGAGGATAAATCAGAGGCAAGGGTCATTCAGAAGCATGCATGTAGATATACAATCTTGGATAAGGTCCTTTACAGATGATCGTATACAAAGCCTTTACTCAGATACGTGCGGCCAGAGATGACCGAAGGAATACTTGGGAAAATTCATGAGGGAAAGTGTGGCGGACACCTGGGTCAACGATTGTTGGCAGAAAAGGTTCTGGCTGCAGGCTTCTATTAGATCACTTTGAGGCGTGATACAGAAATGTATGTTAAGCGGTGTGACAAGTATCAGCGTTACGCCGATATCCCTCACTTACCGTCTACCAAGTAGATTCCAATGGTGGCGTCATGGTCGTTTGATATGTGGGGAATAGACTTGATTGGTCCTTTCACATTAGCTCGCTCTAAGTTCAAGTATGTAGTGGTGGCAGTGGACTTTTTCATAAAATGAGTAGAGGCTAGAACGTTGGCAACAATCAGCGATGTGAATGTGATTGATTTTGTACACGAGCATATTTGGTGTCGTTTTGGTGTCCCCAGGGCTATAGTGTCCGATCATGGAACTCAGTTTTCAGAAAAGTTTACAAAAGCATGTGAGCAGATACGTGTAAAGCACTAACAGTCGTTTGTGGCGTACCCTCAAGGAAATGGTCAGGCAGAGGCAGCGAACAAACATGTTTTGCATGCTCTTAAAAGAAATCTGGAAGATAAGGCTGGGAAATGGGTGGATGAGTTACCATCAGCCTTGTGCCTCGCGTATGGTTCAGAGGCCATGACACCAGTAAAGCTGTACTTGCCAATGGGATAAGTCAATGTGGGTGATAGAAATGAAGGTGAATGGGGGTCATTATGTGCTCTTACACACACCATTCTTTCATTAAGGCTCAAATAAGACACTAGGGATTTAATGAAAAAATGGGTAGGTCAATATGGCACAAACGAGTCAAACATGGCCTATATCATGCTATTGTCATACTCACAAGCCAAGCTATTCATCAATCTT
This sequence comes from Codonopsis lanceolata, assembly GCA_013146195.2. Classification (NCBI taxonomy): domain Eukaryota; kingdom Viridiplantae; phylum Streptophyta; class Magnoliopsida; order Asterales; family Campanulaceae; genus Codonopsis; species Codonopsis lanceolata. The sequence goes on along the minus strand of CM028378.1, from coordinate 13,404,587 downwards.
GAAATCATCTAACGACATCAAAGCTCATAACAAGGTACTCATACCACATGCACAATCAAAGCTAGAGCATGACACAAAAAATTCATCAAGAAATCCACACATGGGTACAATTTAACATGAATGAGGGGAAAACTAGCACAAAAATCACAAAATATCCTCAAGTATGCATATAATAATCTCAAGACCGAATCCAAGAAAATAATACACATACAACTCAATGAGCGCCAAAGTGATGAGATGAATTATCAAAGCATAATTATTGGGGTCCAATTAGCTAGAAATTTTCTAAAAATTTTAAAAAATTTTCTCAAAAATTGCGGGCAAAAATAATACTAACCCCACCCCCAAACATAGAACAGAATATTCCCCTCAATATTCACGAACATAACAAGGTAGGAGATAAATCACAACTCCCCATGAAAAGTAAATAAAAAGAAAAATATTTTTGTTAGGGGACACTATATACACCTTCCTATAAACTCACAAACTTGGGAGGGTTTCGAAAAGCGACACATGCATATAAATACAAAAGCTATAAAAACAAATAAATGAAAAGAGAGGGAAGAAAAACCGATACAAATAGTTCTAATTTGAAGTCTTTAGCTTGGCTTCTTCTCCTGCATCGGCCTATGGAGGATCATAGAGAAGCACTCGAACCCTCAATTGAGCGCTACCATTTAGAGAAGCTTTCTTGACACCATTTTAAAATTGGCTTCCATCATTGGTGTCTCCACTTTGATTCTTTCCCATTTGATGTGTTATAAATTACCTTGCAAATACACAAGACTATTGTAGAATAGATATATGGTAGCAAGGGTCGAACCTCAGGAAGAATGAATTAAAATGAATTTAATCTAAATTAATTAAAAGACAATTAAATAAAAAGGAGGTTTTGTTTTTGAAATGATTTAAACTCTAAAATTAAACTAATAAAATTAATCTAAATTAACTACTGCAGAAGACTGGATTTTAGGAAAGTTTCATGAATGAGAATGATCTAGGTATTGAGATTCACTTGCATCGCCTTTTATGTGTATTAGTCAAAAGATATCTATCAATTATGGATTATATCGCTAGGTAAAGGATTGAGACTTACTGGTTGAGATTTGCACCCTTAGTACTCCACTTTGACTGTGCTTTCTTGGTCCATCCACACAATAGTTAAGAGTCCATTAAGTGCCTTAGGAACTAAAGTATAGAGGAACGAACTCTATTGCATTCCCCCACACAATGCGAACCTAGATCTACCCCTTAGCCTACGGTCGGGAATCAGAGAGACCTATTTATTAATTAGGTTGGCCAGTGTATGACTTATGCGTATGGTCGTGCAGTTCATCATACCTAAGAGCCTACACATTCATTAACGCATCCATTATGCGATAACTTCAATGTAAACCAATTATAATCTAATAGGATAAACATTAATTTGATAGAATGAAATTATATTAACACATAAAAATTGATACAAAGTTACCTCCAATACTTAGGGTGGAAAAATTAGTTCATCACAGATGATGAACAAAACATATGAATGAATTGGAGCATCTTCAATCATCAACAAATGAAATAAAAATGGAATACAAAATGTTTTGCCTCTTGAGAGTGCTCAAGAGCAGCCTAAAAATTACCTAAAAACAGATCCCTTAAAACTGAGAGGTTAGGGTTTTGTTTATACTAGCTAGGGTTTTTGGAAAAGACTAAAACCCTAGCTAGAAAGAGCGAATTCGTGCGATTGCCCTCACTTCACTCTATTGGAATTTGCGCACTCGCCCAGCCTCCAGCTGAGCGAGCGCTCAGCCATCAGATCAGCATTTTGGGCCTTCTTCTTCAGTAGATTTGCACTCAGGCCCCTAGAAACTTCATATAACTGCAAAATAGCCCGAAATTCATCATTTTTTCTCATCTTTCATCTGACACTCATAAAACACTAAAACGCATATCAATAGCTTTGGAAACTCGTAGAAAAACACAATCTAAGTAGGAATATATACACAATAGATGCGTATAAAACACATCTATCAAATATCCCCAAACTTAGACTTTGCTCGTCCACGAGTAAACAAATAAATACAATAAGCAATAAATAAAATAAAATATAGAAATAACGAAAATCTTTTTGGAGGGTGACACGATTTACACTCCTCTAGAAACTCATAAACTCAAGGAGACTCAAAAGAGCGACTCGATTATGTAAATAAATTCAAAAACAAATAAAACTAAACTAGAAAAACAGAAATTAAAGAAAATCTTTTTGGTTTTTATTCCCAAGACATATAGTGCGAAAATTAACGGTAGTTTCAAGCAATGCTCTACACATGTGTAAGGACTACTCCCAGTACCAAATGGGTTCACTCTATCATGCAAATAGTACTATGATTATTCAAATGTGTGAACTCCCACTCATATAGCATATCCAAAATTAAACATTTTAATCAAGCAAAGCACAACATTCATTCTCTCCATATTTTGAAAATAAAACAAACATGCACTAAAAAGGAGAATCTACCATCAATACCCGGTCACTTTACAGAAAAGAGAATATTAAGGAATCAAAAATGTTTATACATCCAACCCATGCGCTTCCTATGTATGAATACACTGCTTTCATTTCTCAGTTACTTGCAATAGCTCATATTATGCCAGTAACTGTTGCTCTCAACTACTATGGATGAAGCAACAACTTGTGGACTATAACATCAAGACTGCAAATTATCCAATTATGTGTGACAACACATCTACAATTTCAGTCTCAAAGAATCCAATGATGCACTCAAAGATAAAATACATTAATATTCGTTATCACTTCCTCAAAGATCATATGGAAAAAGGTAATATCAGTTTGGAATATGCTCCAATTGAACATCAATTGGCTGACATTCTAACCAAGCCACTGGATGCTACCAGGTTTACTTATTAAAGGAGAAATTTTGGTATGATTGATCCTACAGCTTAAGTTTATTTTTAAGTTTAAAGTTGTTTCATAACAGCAAACTTTAAATTGTTACTAACCCTGTTGTGTGTTTAAGCTCAAATGCGTTAAAGTCCAGGTTAGTATTTCAGTTAAAGTCAAAATGAGGGTAATTTTTTTTTTGAAAACTAAAAGGGTTAAAATCCACTTTTCACTGTTTACTTTCAAAATATCTAAAAGTTAAATGCTTTATGAAAGACACATGTCAATCATCTAAGCAATTTTCAATAAATTGGCTTTTCACCTTCTTTAAAAAGACTTTGAACCGCCATTTTGAAAACTTTCACAAACCCTTTCTCTCTCTTTTTATTTCTCTATCTACTTAAACCCTCCATTTTTCTCTGCAATTGCTTCCGTATTTTCCTCCAGTGCTTTGCTTCTTCTTCTTTACAGTAACAATGGTGAAATCATCTGCTCAATCTAGTTCACTAGAGAACCAAGGGAAAATTGCAGACCCTGAGGAAGTTATTCACCCATTTTCCTCTATCAACATTCATGGATTTCCCCTCTATCCACCCGCTCATGACATCATCCAGGAACTACCAACCAATACTTATCTCCCTGGGATGTGCATTTAGTTGGATTCTGTACGCACCTTTGATGCCAGTGCAAAGATGTGTGAAGATATGGATGCGTCAGGTATTCTCCCCCTCTTTACACTTCACGACACTGCCTATAGCAATCTGCTTGCTGAGGAATTTGACCAGAGAATGGATATAGACGCAAAAGCTCCCTCTTCTATGCAAGGATGGATTCGTGGTCACCATGTCATTGTCACTGCAAAGATTATTTCCAAAGTAAGTGGGGTCCACTACGGAGGCGACATCGAGCTGTCTAATGCTGAGGCTGATGCAACCAGAGAAGCAATGAGAGGAGCAGATACCCCAAGGGAACCCCAAGGCAAGATGCGTAGAAATGTATTTCCCTTGGACATCTAGTGTTCAAGCCACCTACTGGACAAGTCGTTCCATTTTAAGAATGGCTCCCACGATGTCCTCACCTCTCAACAGCTCACTCTCTCCAGTGCCATCCATAAAAGGATTCACCTGAACTATGGTACCCTCATCTACAAAGAGCTTTGAGACTACGTTTACTCTGTCAAGGCTAGCCCCTATAATAAGCAGCCTTTCGTCCGACTGATCAACTCCTTGCTAAGGGACACTCCTGAAATCAACTCTTCTGTTGAGCCGGAGGAGCTGAAGAAGGTGACGAAGGACAAGCAATTCACTTTTACCTTCTTCACCAAGTTCTATGAATATGAGAACAAGAGGAGACATCAAAAAAGGCTCCCCCTATCTCCCAAGAAATATTTTCCAAACCCTCCCCTATGATAGTCAGGTGCTTCAACATGGGCATCTATGATGCTGCCAGGGATGTAGCTCGTGCTCCTAAGCAAGCTAGGATGGAACAAATGAACAATCCCAATGGCACTTCTCTTGCCAGGGATGCTCTTGAAAAAGTAAGGCTACTGGCTGCTAAGTCAGAGTAGATTATAAAGCGCTTCAAGGTAGCCAGAACTAAGAAAGCGACCGGTTTCTCGCCAAAGGAAGCTGAGGTCGTGGACAAGAAAAAGGAAGCTGCTAAGGCAAGGCAGGAAACTGAAATTGAAGAGCTTCAGGTAGCATGGCTTCAGGCCGAACTGAAGGCCATCAGACATGGTGCAAAGTCTGCTAGTAGTTCATCCTCTGCTGCTAGACAAACCTCCACCTCTCAACCCTCATCCAAGCCTTAACCAAAACCATCTTCTCCCAAGCCAACCCAAATCCCCAAACGAAAACCTTCTCCTGACCTACCATCACCTAAGCCCAAACGCAGGCGATTGCGTAAAGGCCTCTCATCCCAGCCACCTGCAGACTCTATCAACACTGTCGATGACGCGTCTAGATCTCTTGTCCAACCGCTAAGGTAAAAGAGGAAGTTCACTGGCAACCCAACCTCAACCTCTATCGATACCCCTTCACAAACCATTCCTACTCAGTTATCTACTAAAGAGGAGCCAACCCTTCCGGAGGAGTCTACCCCTCAGGAGGAGCCTATTACTCTTGAGGACTCTATTCCTCAGGAGGAACCTACCCATTCACCTATCCAAACACCACCCTTTTACTTCAACTACTCACCCAACCCCACTCCTCCACCATCACCAATTCCTACACCACAGAACCCTTCCTCACCCACTATCATTTCTCCATCCAACCCAAACCCATACATTCCATACATCGTCACTCCATGGTACCCCCATTCTATCCTCCTCTGCTACAAAGTTCATTTTTGAACTTTCTTCCATAGTAGACCTCTTTCCCAAGCATGTTCTCCCTCCACCAGAACCCAAACCAACGAGACCAGAAGACCCCTTCTATCCCCCTCCTTCCTTCTGGTTCTCCACTGACCCAATCCCTACCTCTTCCAATATCTGTGATCATTCAGACACAGATATTGAAATTCCCCCAACCCCTCCTTCATCACCACTTCAACCCATTTCTTCATCCTCCACCCCAATGTTCCCCACACCCGATTCCTCCTCCACCTCCACATCTACCACTCCACCCCTCTAGCAGCCATTCCGCCCTACTGCTCATGTTGCCTCCACCTCATCTGCTGCTGAGCAAGTCTTTGCAGACCTCGACCCCTTTCCCTCCATCCTAGCAAATGACAATATTTTAAGCTGACTGGATGCCATTTACAACAGGCTTGGAGAGTTAACAAGTATCTCCACTACTGCTGTTGAGATAGCGACTGAGTCATCCAAGGCTGCTGCCAGGAATGCCAACATCCTCCATCAATTTGAAGAGGATGTTTGGATTAGATTTGGTGAGGTAAGGCACGAGTCTACTGACCTGAAGATCAACATGGAAGCCCAGCGAAATGAGTGTGTCCGTCTGCTCAACCCTCTTCTACCAAATCTTTCCACGGCATCACCCTCCATCTTGGTCACGCTTGTCCTCCTATGTTACAACTTAATGATTAAGCTCTTGATGCAGCACATGATCGAATTACAGCTGAGCGCGAGCGTGATCTGGCCATCACGGAGGAGAGACAATTGCGGTCTATGAACCGAGTTCTGATGGACGAGAACAACAGAGTGTATGAAGAACTTGACTATCGTTCTCGATTTGTCAGACAACAGAACTCTACTGATGAAGAGTACACCAAAATAGTTAAAGAACTCGGGCGTCAACGCCGAGAAAGGGAAGCAGCTAACAGAATAGCCAAAGGAAAAGGAAAAAGGCTATGGTAACTTGTATCATTCAAATCCTTATCCTTTGTATCTATCATTTTTTTGAAAACTCTGTAATTATTAAACTTCTTGTTTGAAATACAGAAGCACATAATTTTCAAAATTGTCTTCTGTTTAAATTTCATGCCCTTTGATTTCATATATAAGCTTGGAATTTAAACATATAGTTTAAATTTATTTAAACTGTTTACTCTAATCTTCTTGTACTTGTTTTTCATATCTATTTTGTTGTAAACACTTAGATTAGCTGTTACATTAAAGGTGTTCTTATTGATAGAGGCATGTCTGTAGTTATAAAACTTAAATCTTTTCTGACATGTTCTTATTTATCCATAAGCTTTCATAGCCCTCATTTGTAAGTAATGATGACCAGATGCAAATAGGAGGAGATTGTTATTTTTCATTGTATCTTAGATTTGTATTTGATCACACATTACTTTAGGTTCTATACTTGGTGGCTATCTGGGTTGCGTACCAATTAGCGTGACAACTATGTATAGAATTTTACCTTTAGAATAGTTTTTTAGACTTTACAGGTTTTCGACTGTCCTTACTAGAAGACTTCGGCAAAGGCTTCACCACCGACCTTGTGCGCCGAACAATGATATGATGTGTTCTCAGGATCTCCAACTCAACACTCAACAACATGATTATTAATTATGCTGGAGGTGTGTTTGTTTGACCTTTGCAGCTTCAGAATCTGCTTGCTCTTCTTGAATCCTAGCTATGAGAATGACCTGAAAGGGGAAACATCGTTAGGAAGCTGGGAGGTTGTCCTAGCTAAAGCTCTCCGGTGTGAGAGTCAATAACAGGGTATGTATGTCAGAGCTAGGCATTCTCTTAAACTTTTGGTGATAATCCTCTATTGAGAACGTGAGTTGTGAGTTTCGAGTGTGAGATAGATCATACCTTCTTCAAGGTGGTGGAGGTTTTCTTTTATAGTCCTTATCTTGAGTCTCAGGTCAGAGTTGGTGGTTCGGACGTGAGGACATGTTGTTGGCCAACTAGCTGGAGGTCCCTATTGGCTGGTATGTTGCATGTACCAGTTTCCATTAGGTGGAAGATTGTTTGACAAGTTACAATTGTTTGCATGGCGTACCCACGTCCTTTGAACTAGGAGTCAACACCTGGCCATTATGTACAGCGTCGATGTCTAGGATGTTGATGTCTTTGGAGAGTTTGTCCACCGAGCATGGTTGGTCTTCGGCTAGATGGTCGACTGTGCTCGGTTTTCAGGGTGATCCTCAGCCTGCCGAGGGTCCTGGGTTAGCTTGTATGTGGTCGCCAATTCTCCTTTGTTAATCAGGTGTATTGTCGGGTGGTGGGCCCTTTCCGGGTCACGCTGGCTGCCACAAGTCCTTCCACGTGGAATGTGCTAGGTCAGCTCCCTTCAGGTTTAGTGATGTGTTTAGTATTGTTGTATTTTATATTCCAGCTTTCTGATTAAGTAAGGAAAAAAAAATATGGTGAGACAGAAAGCATAAAACCATAAAAATGGTAGCATAAATAAAATGTCGCCACTCTAGTATTTTTGTTTGATTAGTCAACTTAAATTGTAAATACTTATGGGGTAGTTTTGTCCGAACATGTAATTATTTAATGTTATAATTAAGGATGCAGTGGATAAGCAAAAAATGTAGTTGAAATATCATCTCCCTAAAAGTAATGATAGAAGATGAAATGAAAAAAATAAATAAAAATTTGGAGATATACTATTTTCACTACATTTTTTACTTATCCGTTACATCATTAATTATTTTTAAACTAATGTATGTTTGGACAAAACTATCCTTTAATTAATTACTTGTGATTTGAAGTTGAGCAATATATTTCTTATTTTCATATTGTTTTTTGATTCTTAATATATCAACGAACAATATATATAGTTTTTTCTTCTATTTTTATTTTTTTACTAATTTTTTTTCCGATCATGCTTATGCCTCATTTCATGTTTCATTTTAACTTAAGTATTTATCTACCAAAATTTTAGATAACACGTGATACTTCATTACTATAATAAAATATTAATATAAGTTAAACAATTTTTTTATAAAAATAAATTCAATGATAACAATATGATAGGAATTGAATTGATTATATGTGTTAACCAATTGATAATTAATACTCCCTTCGTTCTACTTGGAAAATCCTCATTTGAAAAGTCTAATTATTAATAGATATATTAACGTCATTAAAGTTAGTTATAATTACAAAAATAATTAAGCACAAATAATGTACTTACAACAAAAGTGGAGGGTAAACATAAAATATTATAGAAATTGTTAGCATAATTTTTAAAAATTGACTCTTATAGTGAAAATCTCAAAATAGTATAATAAACTATTTACCTGAAATAGAGGGAGCATTTAGAATCAATTGTTATCGGCAGACAAATGATATAAATACTTTACGAGTTACAACATATATCAAACTATGATTTTGGTACACAAAAAACACTAAATACCACATTCATTAAATAGTTTAATTACTAATTAATCCTTATATAAAAAGGAGTTACAATTAACCTTGAACTCTAATTACAAATTAATCCTTATCTTTTTATATAAAGGAGTTTCAATTAATTATCCTATAAATATATGTCAAATCCTCCTTCACAATTAACTATAAACCCTAAACTTGTTCCTTTACAACAATTTATTTAATGAATTTCGATCCAAATAACAACGTTCATGATGATTCTTCGAATTCTTCTTTTACGGTAAGTTGTTACCTACATTGTACTCAATATATATATATATATATATATATATATATATATATATATATATATATATATATATATATATATATATATATATATATCGATTTTTTTATTAAAAACCATTTTTAAAGAAGAAGAAAAAAATCAGAAGAAGAAAACAGTAAGGAACTTGGCGTTTTTTCGGACTTGACAATTTTTTTAGGCTAGTGATTTTTTACCTATTTTTTAAACAACTTGGCGATTTTTTTTTCAATTTTTTATAAAAAACCTAGCGATTTTTGTTAATTTTTTATTAAAAAACTAACGATTTTTAAAATTTTTTTTTACACAGCATGGCGATTTTTTTCATATTTTTTAAACATACCTGGCGATTTTTGTCAAAAAGTTTTTAAAAAAGTGACGCCTTTTTTTTTTACTTTTTTTATAAAAACCTGGCGACTTTGACCACCATTAAGTACAAGACATACCAAGCAGATAAGCTGTGATTGTTGGGTACCAATGACGTTATGACGGACTAGGTCAAACTTCAACAAGCCTATGCCTTTTAGCATCCTCAGCAATCCCTCATTGCTGCTGTTGGTGTATTGATGTATTGGCTGTTTGGGTGCATCTTTCTAACAATTAATCAAAGTTTTTGCTGATACTTCTATTATGCTTTCATCAACCTATGATGATATTGGGAGATAAAATAATCAAGAAAGATAACATGTTGTTTAAATGGAATGAGGGTAGTTTGGTAAACAAAGTTATTTTAAAGTTTAATATTTTTCTTTTAAAATAGAAGGAGTACAATTTGGTAATTTAATCTTTAAAGTGATGTTGTATTTAGGGTTTTTCGGTGTAACATTTAGGGGTTCTATTTTTAAAAATTGACTCTTATAGTGAAAATCTCAAAATAGTATAATAAACTATTTACCTGAAATAGAGGGAGCATTTAGAATCAATTGTTATCGGTAGACAAATGATATAAATACTTTACGAGTTACGACATATATCAAGACATATATCAAACTATGATTTTGGTACACAATGATGAAAATTGGAGAATTTGTTGTACGTATAGTTTTAATTACACGATGATGAAAATATATTATTCTATATGTACGTATTAAAAAATAGTCCCATTTAACGAATAATTATTTTTTAGAAAATAAGATCAATTTCTTTTGAACAGATAAAAAAGAAGAAAGTATATGTTACTCCCTCCGTCCAAAATTATTGTATTAATTTCTTTTTTCGTTTGTCCCAACAAATTGTTTTGTTGAAAGTTTCTTTTTTAAGAAAATAATTTTATAATTTTATCTTTATTTTTTTATTTTAATTATGGGTCATATATATGGTTCTAAAAGAAATTACATATTATAAAAATATTAATAATCAAATTAATTATTTTTTAAATTCATGTATCGAAATAAATATAACAATAATTTTAATATAAATGGAGTATTTCACAATAAAAAAATATAAACAAATGAAACCAAATGATTTCCTTCGTAAAAGAATCAAAATAACAAACGGTCGAAGATGTGGTCTCATGCGGTGTCACATGTCGCTTTCTGGCAAATGGCAATATTTTAAGTCATTGCCGTGCTTGTTGCAAATCATAAATCATAATTCATAAATATAAAATGAAAATTGCTAATGTCAATACTCAATAACATGGTGTACGGTCAATTATTATCCCCCATTGCCAAGTATTGTTTATGTGCTTATGTTCATTGCATAATAAATTAAAGAGCAAAACTTTCATCTATTGGTGGGGTATAATTTTATCATAAATGACCATCGGATCATAGCATGTGTTAATCATAATCTGTCTTGATATTTTGAAATTTTGTTTATCCAAGTGTCACGATCCAAAGACCGTTTATTTTTAAAAAATTATTCTAAATTAACTTTCTATTTTATTTTGTTGATAAGGTGATTCACTTGAGCATACTTTAGCTTTATTCACCTGAAATTTTAATCCTAAACTAGTAATGCACTTGCGTGATGCACGGTTTGTATACGGATTGAAAATCATATATTCAATTAAAGTTGAATAATATGCAATTAAAACTTTAATATGAATTAAATAAACAAAAATTAATAAACATTAATATGAACAAAATACACTCATGCGATGCACGACGTCAATATCGATATAAAGAAAACAACTTAAAACATTAATAATAATAAAATAAGCAAATAATTGTAAAGTAATGATAAAAAAGTCTGATATATATATATATATATATATATATATATATAATAAATAAATAATTATAACACAAATATAAAATAAATAACAGAAAAACACATAAATAAATTAGTATAACTTTTGGGATATTTTTTTAAATATATTATTTTGTCATTGAACATGTATGATTATAAATTACTATCACATAACAAAATTCAAAGATCTTTGAAATTAATTATAGATAAAGTGACTTACAAATGGTCACAGCAAAATTTTTTTTTTTCCAAAGAAGCCATACATAAGATTGACCATGACTTATATGTATTGACATTGTATAAAACAAAATCAGCGAAAATTATATTCGTGAATATGAAAGGAAGTATACGATCAAAAGATTTGAATGACACTCTTGTGATAACGACCATAATTATCCATGAAACAACTTGTTATTTTAAAACATAATTTCCAAGCATTGTAATAATCAATCACGTGTCATTGCATAATATTTGGGATTGGTTTATGTTACGTAGCAACATTGTTGGTAACAAAAAAATTGTCCCAATAAAACATTCTCGATCATATCCAAAAATCCAAAAATAATATTTTATATCCAAAAAGTCTCATAATTAAATTTTGAATATCAAAAAGTCTACTGATAATAAACTTAACGTGCCTATGGGTGTTGTGATGTTAAAAGCTTCATTTGGTTCAAAACTTATTTTTCATTTCATTCATGACAATGATGATAAAATTTTCATTGATGATGATTATTATTATTATTATTATTATTATTATTGTTGTTGTTGTTGTTGTTGTTGTTGTTGTTGTTGTTGTTGTTATTATTATTATTACTACTACTACTACTATTATTATTACTATTATTGTTATTATTATAAAATATTATTATTATTATTATTGTTGTTATCATCATCATCATCTTCACTTTCATCAACATTATTACTATTTCAAAAGAACCACTCAATTCATAAAGTCTAAAGTTAATCTTTTCATATTATTTTTTTTAAAAGTTAACCTTTAAACTTTTATGTAATTGTGGTAGTAATATTAGTTGTAGTAATAGTGATAATAATAATAATAATAATAATAATAATAATAATAATAACATTATTATTATTATTACCACTATTAAAAATAATAATGAAAATAAAAATAATAGCAAAAAAATGGATGATATTTTTATAATAATAATAATAATTATTATTATTATTACTATTATTTTAGTTGTTAATATATATATATATATATATATATATATATATATATATATATATATATATATATATATATATATATATATATATATATATGAAATATGAATTATTAATATCATTGCTAACAAAATAAGTTTTTTTTTCCAAATAAAACTCATACAACAACAATGTTAATTAAAACGTCAAGTTTTAGACTATTTCACACTAAAAAGGTTTAATTGGGGGACTTCTTGGATGAACGAATTATTTTGGAGTCTTTTTTGATATGAGAAAATTTTTCACTTGACTTTTTGGTATTTTTCCCATAAAATATATTTTTTCTTGAATTCAATCTATGAAAATTAAACAATTAATTAAATCTTAATAAAAAGGAAGTTAATTATAGAGAAATACATATGTCATCATGGCCCTAAAACAAGCCAAGTCAATGTATTGCACCCCAAAGCACAGCCAGGCAAGCAGAATGTAAATACCGTTATAATAAATCCAGTTGGGGATTCTTACACAACGGCGGTTTCAAAAACGTTTTCTCACATTCATATCTTGTAACTGAAAGCTCAATTTATAAAATACAAACCCACAAAACATAAGAGTTCCACCTATTGCAATTTCAATGACGAAAGTTATGTCCACCATCTTGTTGGAGATATGTTGGCGAGTTCATTGTTTTTTTTAATTTCATTTTATGATATTTTTTTTATCATTTAAAAATAGGTAGTAGGCTCGTTCTTATCGGAAAACTTTAATATCATAATTTACGATTAAGTTATTGTTTACGATTTATTTCAAGCAACAGACAATTGTGCTATGATTTATTGTTTAATATCATAATTTTTTTTAAAAATTACGTTTTTAAATGTGTATAAGTCACTAAACTAATCATAAACTTGCGGCTCTCCAATTGTTAACATGTAACAGACTCACAAAAAAAAAATTGTATCTCAATTTATAGATTTTGTTTTGCTATTATAGAAAGTACAAGTTAAGCACCATATCTATATATTTTTAAGATATATTTTCCAAATATGTTATAATTTACTTGGGCTAACATACAATATCATCATATTTTGTTTGATTTCAAACTTTATTGAAAAATAATAGTATATGTGTTTTAGGGAAAGACAACTTTGCCCTAGCATTTTTGTTTTTCAATCAACAACATCGTTGTACAAAATTCACGTAAATTACAATTATGATAATATTAATACTTAAGCATTTGATATTAGACTAAAAATCCTGCCAGAGTTTTTTTTGGATAAACTACTTTGGAGCAACAACCAAATTTTAATCTAAATCTTAATGTATTTGTTAACTTTAAAACTTTAACATGAAAAGGTGTGTCGTGAAAATAAATCGATTTGGAAAAAAGAGAATGATTCTGATGTCGTACCGGACACAACTAAGAAGAAAGCGAAACAGAATTCGCAGAGGTGAGATAGGGAAAATAAGATGAGAAGGTTTTGAAAGGATAATTGAAACTTTAGTATAGCAGTAAAAGTTAATCTACCAACAAGAAGAACTTGGCTATAAATAGCCTTACATAACCTGACTAGAAAATACTAATAAGATAAGGAAAAGGAAAAGAAAAACATATCCTAAGACTAAGAGAAAACTAAAAGAAACAAACAACTAAATAATTGGATAACTCTTGAAATTATCAAGCTGGACTGTGACGTCCTGCATCAATTCCCCCCTTCTGGAGAAAAACTCGTCCTCGAGTTGCTGGCACAAATTAAAATTGCATCATCGCCATGAAATGTGAATATATCATGCACATTGAAGACGTTGGAGATTGCCCAGTCCGTAGGAAGATCTATAACATAAGCATTGTCACCGATTTTCTTCAACACTTTGAAAGGACCATACTTCTTCATTCCGGTCTTGTTATAGGTTCCCACATGAAAACGCTCTTTCCGAAGATGAATCATTACCAATTTGCCTTCTTTAAATTCCTTGAAACTTTGATGCTTATTGACATTTGCTTTATATTTTGCATTAGATTCGGCAAGCTTGGTCTTCACCTCATTATGAATTTGAGAAGCTTTAGCCACCATATGATTTGCTTTCACTATAAAACCTTGAAGCTTTGGAAGAACGACGAGATCGAGAACATGATTAGAGATCTTAGAATAAATAATCTCAAAAGGTGTCTTACCAGTAGAACGATTCACTGAGGTGTTGAAAGCGAATTCCATATGCGGAAGGAGCGTATCCCAGTGTTTTTCCTTGTCACCGATCTTAGCTCGAATCAAATTACCCAAAGAACGATTGACAACCTCAGTTTGTCCATCGGTTTGAGGATGAGAAGTCGTGCTAAATTGTAAGGTAGTCCCCAAACGCATCCAAAGAGACTTCCAAAAGTAGCTTAAAAACTTAGGATCCCGGTCAGAGGTTATAGATTTTGGCACCCCATGTAGACGAACCACCTCTTTGAAAAACAAATAAGCCACATTGGAAGCATCAGTAGTTTTTTTTTGCAAACCACAAAATGAGCCATCTTGGAATATCTATCAACCACGACCATGACATAATCATTTCCCCTTTGAGTACGCGGCAGCCCCAAAATAAAATCCATGCTCACATCAACCAAGGAGCATTTGGAATGGGTAATGGAGTGTACATACTTGTATTTTGAACAACACCTTTAGACCTCTGGCAAACCATTCATTTATGAACATACTTTTGAACATCACGTTTCAAAGAAGGCCAATAATATCTCTCCTCTACCAGAGCAATGGTTTTATCACGAACAAAATGACCTCCAAGTCCTCCATCATGTGATTCACGAATAAGATGAAGGCGCAAAGAACCTTGAGGAATACAAAGGCGATTACCTTTAAAAAGAAACCCATCTTGAATGAGAAAGTCATCTGTACCATGAGCAAGAGAACGACACTTTTCCCACATTGTCTTGAAATCCTCATCATCGCCAAAAAGATCTTGGAGGTAATCAAAAGCAAAACACTCATTCTGAATGATGACAAGTAAATGAGTTCGTCGACTTAGAGCATCTGCGACTTGATTCAGCTTCCTACCCTCATGCTTTATCAAAAAAGTATATTTGTTGATAGTAGACAACCAGTAATCATGCATCATATTCACCTTAGCTGAAGCATTAAAGTATTTCAGAGCGTGATTATCCGTGTTGACGACAAACGGACGGTGAACAAGGTAAGTATGCCATTGCTTCAAGGCTTGAACAAGCGCAATCAACTCCATGTCATAAGTGGACCATTTTTTCCTAGCATCAGAATTTTTCTCACTGTAATAAGCAATAGGATGACCATCTTGAGACAAAACAACACCAATGCCAATAACAGACACATCACAATCAATCTGAAATGGTTTTTTGAAGTTAGGCAGGGCAAGAACTGGAGCAGTACAGAACTTCTTTTTAAGAGTATTAAAACACTTGTCTGCTTCTTCGGTCGAAACAAATTTCTCACGCTTCAAATAGTCTATCAAACCAGTTGCAATAATGCTAAAATTCTGGACAAAACGTCTATAGAAAGACGCTAACCCATGAAAGCTCCTGACATCTCGAGTGCAAGTAGGAGTAGGCCATTCAGAAATTGCTTTGACCTTAGAATCATCGACCTGAATGCCTTTATTTGACACAACATATCCTAAGAAAACAACCTTGTTGGAGAGAAAGGCACACTTCTTTAAATTCACATAAAGAGAATTAACAGCTAGCACTCGGAACACTTTTGAAAGATGTATAAGATGTTCATCTTCACTGCGACTAAAAATCAAAATGTTGTCAAAATAAACAATAACGAATTGACTAAGAAAAGTCTCTAAAATCTGGTTCATGAGTCGTATAAATGTGCTAGGAGCATTTGATAATCCAAACAGCATCACAAGCCATTCATATAAGCCCCCGGCCACGTGTCTTGAATGTCGTCTTCCATTCATCCCCTTCTTTAATACGAACTTGGTGATAACCACTACGAAGATCAATTTTAGAGTAAAACTTGGATCCAACAAGTAAATCAATCATATCATCAATCTGAGGTATATGGAATCTGTAAGGAATGGTGATTCTATTCAAGGCTCTGCAATCAATACACATTCGCCATCCTCCATCTTTCTTTTCTACCAAAAATGTTGGACTAGCACAAGGGCTTTTACTTTTTTTAACCAATCCTTTAGCTAACAAATCATTAACCTGCCCTTGTAGAATCCCATGCTCAGTTGAGCTTAACCAATAGTGTGCTTGGTTTGGGAGAGAAGCACCGGGTATAAGATTAATATTATGTTGAAGATCACGTAAAGGTGGCAAAGTAGGAGGCAGTTCATCAGGAATTAAAACACCAAGTTCATCTAGTAAAGGTCGTACCTTTTCTGGCACAATTACGATCAGATTATTTTCTTGAGGAGAATGCACATTATGATCTTTATGCAAAGAATGAGCAATAGTAGCCACCAAAGCACTTGTATTCTCATCACTATGAACCGATAGACTTGCAAACGATTTAAAAGGATGTAAAACTTTCTTTTTTCCCTCTTTGTAAAATGTATAAGTATTCTCAAAACAATTGTGAACTGCACGAACATCATATTGCCAAGGCCGACCAAGAAGAAGATGAGTGGCAGTCATGTTGATAACATCACAAAGGACAATATTGTCAAGTTAGGAAAAGAGAACGTCACAAGACATTGATGAGTGATTTCTTAAGAGGAAGAATTATTAATCCAGCCAACTTTATAAGGATTAGGATGAGGTGTGACGGGCAACTCTAATTTGTTCACCACATTAGAAGCAATGTAATTATCAACGCTACCACTATCCATGATTAGATTGCACACCTTTCCTCCAATCAAACACTTAGACATGAAGATATTATGTTGTTGAAAAAATCAAGGTTGAGTAAGCATCAATGGGCGAATCATCCCCATAAAATGTTCACCGTATGCTTCATAAATATGATCGAATTCATCATTCGCACCTTCGTCTTCTTGGGGTTGTTCCTCATTGAGAGGGGAATCGTCACTAATGAGACCATTAAACTTGCAGCAGTCACTAGATGTATGTCCGATTTGTTGACATTTATTGCACTTTTTGCCTCGAGGTTTTGCATAGGGATTTGGAGGTTTGTTTTGAGGTGGGAAGGAAGAAATTTTCTCATTAGAGAAACGGTTATAAGTATTGGTAGCAGGGCGAACTGGGGAAAAATTTGAGGTAGGGCTGATTTATTTTCGAGAGGTGTGGGCAGAATGTGTGAAAACTGATCTGGAGGTGGGGAATTGGTGAAATTAGTGAAATTGGAGTGTTGTTGGGGGCGAGAGGGTGGGTAAGCTTCTTGGTATGCAGGATGGATATTAGAAGAATAAGAAGGTGGAGAACGTTGGTAGGAACTGTAATTGGAATTTGTCGAGCAAAAATTGTTTTGGAAACAGACATGTTGTCGGGTTGGTAGGGCTCTAGAAGAACGAAGATCACGACGTTCAATTGTGAGAGCTTGCTGGATTGCCTCCACCATAGTAAAGGCCGAATTGTTCATCCCAAATTGAATCAATCTATTCAAACCATCTATGAATCTTGAAACCAGTTGCTCCTCAGATTCGTTAAGTTGATTACGAGCTACTAAATTGTAAAAATCTACAACATACTCCTCCATTGATAAAACACCTTGTTGGCAGCTTTGAAGTTTCGTAAAAGAGTTGTTGTTTATAGTCTCTAGGAAAAAAATTTCTTTTATCAACTTTCTCATTCTCTCCCAAGTACGAACATGTGGTTTTTCATACTTAAGACGATCTTCACACAACTTTTCCCACCAAGCAGCAGCTCCTCCTTTGAGTTTGTAAGTGACAAGCTTAACTTTCGCATGATCCGGAATCTCCATAAATTTGAAGAAAGCCTCGACCTCATAAAACCAATCCAACAATTCTTCAATCTTAAAACTCCCATTGAAATTTGGAATATCAGCCTTCAGTTTATATTCTGGTAATGCACCATAAGGACTTTGTCCTGATTTGAGCCGTTTGTCCTCTGTCTCATCTCTTTTCTTGTTCATCCTCAAAAGTATCATCATCTTCACTGTCAAATTGAAAAATTGAAGTCTTTTTTTTTTAGGAAAATTGAGATAGCTTTCATGTTGCTTCTTCCTCCCCAATTTTTGTAAAACCTCATCAGGAATAGCAGTATCATGAACAAAAGAAGTCTTATTACGTACTTGAGGATCATATTTTGTTGCAGAAGATTCGTCGTTAATCCCAGTTGTATCGATACCTTTGCCTTCACGTTGTTGGTAGGACGTTTCGCTTTCAATCTTTAGATGAGCCATGATCTTGGCCAAATTACTTTTGATATCATGCATATTTTCCTGTGTCTCCTCCTGCTTCTTGTCGAATTTCTTTGTCAATTCCTCCGACAATAACGGAAGTTTGCTGTTATTTAATTCAAGAGTGACTTCTCCCATTGGGAGTTTGTGGAAGCGTAGTTTAAGGAATGATAACTTGATAAAGATCAAAAGAAATTTCAAAGCTCTGATACCACTTGATTTTGTACCGAACACAACTAGGAAGAAAGCGAAATAGAATTCGCAAATGTGAGATAGGGAGAATAAGATGAGAAGGTTTTGAAAGGATAATTGAAGCTTTAGTATTGCAGTAAAAGTAAATCTACCAACAAGAAGAACTTGGCTATAAATAGCCTTACATAACCTGACTAGAAAATACTAATAAGACAAGGAAAAGAAAAAGAAAAACATATCCTAAGACTAAGAGAAAATTAAAAGAAACAAACAACTAAATAATTGGATAACTCTTGAAATTATCAAGCTGGACTGGGACGTCCTACATCAGATTCCTAAACTTGGATGTCATCCCAACAATAACGGGTAAAACTTTATTGAAAAATAATATTATAATATATATTATAGTAGTCAATAAGTGATTCGCTCAATTATCAAAGTGATACTTCTGTTGCCCTTGGTTTTTATATTGATTTATCGTTACTTACAATGTAACAAATATTGTTATAGCATTCAATTAACTTGATTTGAAATAATAAAGAGTTTTTTAAATTAGTAATCAAATAAAAATAAAAGGGATTAAATAGTAATTTTAGATTTCCAAGACATTTCCTAGTTTTCCAAGTAAACTAATGAGGTTTAGTTGCATTCCTAAATAAAAAAAATACATCTAAACAAAATAGAAGTGATTAATTTTAGCAGGAAGTTTCTAAAAATGGACACCTCTCCTTTTATATATACTAGTAAGGTTCACGTGCGTTGCACGTGGTGTTAATGATTTTTAAAAAATGATTTGCTAGTTTCTTCATTTTTATGTTTACTTTTAATTATTGGATTTTTTTTGTATTTTAATTATTACAATTTTTGAAACTTATAAATTGTGTTGTTGTGCTTTTAGCTTTTTTGATACTTTGTTTTCCGGTCATTTATAATGTATACTTTTAGTAATTGTATAGCAGCTTATCCTACAAATTTGTTTTTTTTTGTTGGTTATTTTCATTCTCTTTTTTTATTACCAAACATGAATTCATTCACTTTTATGAGTGTTTGAATTGAAAATAATTCAAACTTACTATCTTAGATAAACACGTTGTTGTTGGAGACCTTGTTTATGTCGTTTCTGAAATTTATGACTCCATATAGAAAATAATATATTATGTTAGAGAAATCAAACTTTCAACCCCAAAGTATATATACTTATACGAAAAATAAGAAATTCCCTCAAAGTATATATGAAGCCCCACTTTACCACACAACCTATGTTTTGTATCATTTTCATATCTCATTTTATAATTCTTTTCTAGTTTTACTCCAAGCCACGACGAAGGTTACTAATCTGACATTAATGTGCACATGGTATTTCACGTGTAGGGCATTTTAGTCATTTTTACAATGCTTTCTTTGCTTTTATAACCCAAAGAGAAACTTCATTTTCTTCTTCTCCGGCAACGCTTTTTCTGCATCTTCTCCGGCAATGACCTCGTATGTAAATTTTAAGTGAGATAAAAATCAAAAGTCTATTAATGTTTTATTCAAATTATTATATAGAAAAAAATATAAAAATAGAGCGGAATCATATGAGAGATATTGAACTCAAGTTCAGATAATCACACTTAGGTGTCAAGGCCGCCACGAATAAGAACCCACCAAAAAAAATTAAGACGTATAACATAACACACAAGCATACACCAAGAATTTCTTCTTTTCTCCCTCGTACAACATAATACACAAGCATACACCAAGAATTTCAGATGTCATATTTGAATCCATCACATATGTATACGACAATGATGAGACAAACCATAGTTCAATCTGTTTTCATCATCCATAGCTTCAACTCCTACAAATTTCTCATCGACACCGTTGATATTGTTTATGGTTTGATTGGAGAAAATTCTTGATTTTAAACATTATTCGCCACACCATCTTTATCACTACGATTACCAGACATGACATCTCATCATCAAATTTGACATGAAATATGGAAATGCTAAAAAATTACATTGTGGACCAAAGTGGATTTGGTGGATACTTTAGGGGAAAATTTGTATTTTGGACTAATTTCGATGGGGCCAAAATATGATTAGCTCCCAAAATTGCACATCAAATCTCATATTGCACCCCAACCTACAAAGTGTCTCACTTTCATATCTTATTTAACTATTTGTACGACTTTGCCCCTCCCATCTATGGGCGTTAAAAATAGTAACGAAAAATGGTATGTGCATGTCACATGAAGATTATTTTGGTCATTTTGCTTGGCGTACAAAATGAGAATTGGCTATAAATTCAGTATTTAATTAATCATTTAGTATTTAGAATATATTTTTAAATAAAAATAAAAATAATTATTTTAATAATTCAAAAATAATTATATGGCTAAATTACAATTTCCCCCCCTAAAGTATCCACAAAATCGTATAGTTTACCCCTATGTAAAGTTTGTCTCATAATGGTATCTGACTTTACTTCCCCACCCCCCTCCCCCCATTTCCCACCCTACCACTGACGGACGTTAAAAAATTCACGTTAAATAGCACGTGATCTTTCACGTACGGGGTGAAAATGTCATTTCTCTTATCTGGTTAAGGAGTAAATGTATTAAATGTACAAACCCTAATCTCACACCTTCAATTCTCTCTTCTACCGGTGTAAGTTCCCATCTCCGGATCCACCGTAATAGCGCAATCTCCAGTTAGCCCCACCATAGCCACTGCCATCTCTGGGTGCAAGTTCCCATATCCGGCCCAAACCTTTCCCACTCTAGTCGCAGTTATCATAACTCTAGCGTCGTCCTCCTTCGATTCTAGCCAAGCTCCATCTCCGATCTCCCTCATTCTCTCCCCTATAAAAGTCGTGCTTAAAGTAGAAATCAAAGGCTTTAGAGTATACTTACTAAAAACCCTTGAAAAAACATGCAATTGACAGAAAACCCATAAACCTTATTGACGAGTTCATCAAAGAGAGAGAGACGGGCTTGAATAAAGAGAAATAGTTATGAGTTTTATTTAAATACTCTTCAATTTTGCGGGAGAAAATTGGGCATACGGCCGATATGCATATGGTTTAAAAAAGGTATCAAAATTAAGAAGATGTTGAAGAAGTTATGACTTTAGATGATTTTGACCTCATAGAAGTTGTCATGGCAGTCAGGTTGGTTTATTTAAAGAATTAAGAGAGATAAAGTAAATGTAAAGTCATGTAAGAGGATGAAGGGGGATGAGAAATTGATTGATTTTGGTGGTGGATGGGTTTCACCGTAGAAGGTGGGTATGTGGATCCAATTTCATACATGAAATTAAAGATGGAGACGTGTAACTATGAGTAAGATTTTTTTTCCATATATTTCGTTTACTTTGTTTTCATTATCAAGATAAGAAAAATGACAATGAAATGGAAAAATACATATCTATCATCTGGGTTAAGAGAAAAATTTAAGAGAAACTTTTTAAGGAGTGGACAAAACTAAGATCGGGTTATGGGTTAATTTTTGTTGTGGAAAGCGAAAATCGGAAAAAATGGTTGGTCTTTTCTCTAGATTTTCTTTCAGGAGAAAAAAAAATGGAATTGTGGACCCCACTGCATTTTAACATTTGAACTTTAAGCACCCCAAAGTTTACATCGAATTCCTAATATTTCCCTCGAGTTAACATCGTGGAAGACAACGTGTTATTTAATGTGACTTTTCTAACCGTTGTCGTGACTAGGGTGGAAAATATGAAAAAATATAACGTCAGATATCATTATGAGACAATCCTTAGATTGGGGTGCACTATGTGATTTGGTGGATACTTTGGGGGAGGGATTGTAATTTGGTATTATTATAAGGAAAATACTATCCTTACAAGACTTAGTAGTTGTAAGGAAAGTTATAAAATTAGTTGTAAGACTAGCAATGTTGTAATTATAATTTGTATCATATTTAAATTTAAAGTTAAAAAAAATACATTACTTTCAAAAAATGAAATTTAAAAGTTATGTACCTCATCACTCATAGACCCACCACTATTACCACCACTACCACCTCAAATAACATCATTAACTCAAAATCAATTTTTTTATTTTTATTTTATTTATTTTTCTAATTTCTTACTCCTTCGTTCAAACTAACACATATGCAAAACTCATCATTTATAGACCCACCACCACCAGAACCTTAAATTTCACTATTTACAAACCTAAATTCAATTTTTTGAATTTTAAAATTTTATGATTGAAACCCAAACCCATATGAAGATTTGAAAAATTGATGATTTGAAAATCACAATATCGATTCCACATTTCAACAACTCGCCCCCACCACTACCACCAACATCCCTGCAACTACCACCACTGGTATCACCATCACCAAGAAATACGTTCACCTTGCCTTACTAAAATGGAAAAATGAAATATATTTAGCTTCCATTAAATCAAACTGCTTTTCTTCACGTTGCCTTAACGCATTTTCTTAGATTATTCACAAGTAATTATTAAACATGCTACATAAGTGCCTAATATCTTGATACTCACCAACAATGTATTATTATTGTTATATTTTTTCATATACCCCTAATAATGTCTTTCCCAACCTATGATGTCTTACTTTCATACATAATTTCTATATTTGTCCAACTTTGTCCTCTCTCGTTCATGGGTGTTAAAAACAGTAATGGAAAAATCATACATTTTAGGATTATTTTGGTCATATTTTACTTGTGACGCAAAGTGAGATTTGATTATATTTTCATAATTTAGTTTGCCATTTGATATTTAAAATATATTTTAATTAAAATAATAAATAATTATTTCAATAGTTATACTTTGTCTCATTTTAAATTCAAAGGCGAAAAAAATGCATTACTCCAAAAAAAATGAAATTTAGATTCCATTCAATTTATTATTTCATCCTTCACTTTCTTTCGCCAACCTCATTATTCATAGACTCACCACAACTACCACCTCAAATTTCACCATTAGCACAAAAGTTAATTTTTGATTTGATTTTATTTCATTTTCTAATTCCTTACTCCTACCTTCAAAGTAACTCATTTGCAAAAGCCATCATTTATGGACACACCACCACCACAACCTTAAATTTCACTTTTTACAAACTCAAATTCAATTTTTAAAATTTTCAAATTTCAAAATTTCAAATTGAAACTGAAACTCATATGGATCTTTGAAATTTTGATGATTTGGAAATCTCACAATATTGTATTTCATCTAAACCACCACTGTCATCCCTACAATCACCGTTATCACCGCCCCTAACACCACTATCATTGCAGTCGTCAACACCGTTATTCACCATCACCAAGAAATGCACTCACCTCCCCTTGCTCAAATGGAGACATAAAATCTCTTTAACTTTCGTTTAATCGAACTTCTTTCATTAAACATTTCTCATTTCTTAGTTTCAATACATTTTTTGTGCAAATTACTAAATAAGGAGAAAATCTAATTTTAGGATGAGACTACTTAAAAGGATGTCGGTTGGTAACAACGTATTTCAATAAAAGGAGAGTTGCAGTAGAAGAAAGAAAGTCGATAGCCAAAGGAGGGAATATAGAGATTCTCACATATAAATACCTCGAGTCCAATGAAGAAGAGCAAGAAAATTAAGACCAAAAGAAGTTAGAGGTTTGGAACCCAGTTATGAAAATGAGTAAAATATTTTGAATCCAGTTGTTTACGAATACTAACATTGGTTTTGTTTGTAATATCTATAAGTTAGGGACTATTGATAGTTTTAAAAGCTGTTGTAGTAGTCTGAAAATTTAAAGAAGTAAATAGTAGATTTTAGAATTCTTTTCTAATAAAACGCATAGATTCATCAATTGGTTCTTCATTTTCTTCATCTTCTTGACATTATGACACATTTTCTTAACTCGTTTCTCTTAGCTTATTCATGGGTAATAACTAAACACGCTACAGATTTGTTTAATAGTTTGATACTCACTAACAAATCTATCATTATAGTTACAATTTTATATATACATCTAATAATGTTTCTCGAACATATATATTTAAGAAATAAAACTATATTATTTTTTAGTTTCAAATATTTTTTTAGTTTCGAATAAAGTTTTAGTCTCTTGAGTAAATGTATTTTTGTCATTTTAGAATATATTGGACGATATTTGTAACGATAATGGTAGGAGGGGAAAATGATAACAAAATCAAAATACAAGATGAAATGAATATAATTCAATAATGTAGGACCTAACTTTAAAATAGGTACAAGTCAAGGGATCAAATTATTATTTAATTATTCATGGAATTAATTAGTCTATGACAAATTTACTTGTTCAATCTTAATTAATAGTGAGTGATTTATTATAGTTAGGGTTATTTTTGTCCAAACATTACTTTTTGTCATGATAAATTTATTTGTTTCGTCCTTAATTAAATGTTGGGTAGTTTATTTGGTGAATGATTATTTTTGTCTATCAATTAAATTGTAAGAAACAAGTTTGACTTTTATAGTAAGAGAGATATTTATTTTTTTATTTTATTTTGTTGATAAGGTGATTCATTTTGGAGCAAGGTTGAGCATACTTTAGCTTCATTAACCTTCTCGGTCAAGGACCTCTAATTGAGGATACTTTAGCATTATAACATTAAAATAATGAACAAGTAAACTTAATGATAATGGATAAGAAGAGAAAAGCAAAAAAGTAGAAAGCAAAGAATTCCATGGGAGAAGAATCAAAATCAAAAAAAACGGCCGGAGCTATCGTCTTTGTCACTTTAAGGTCGCTTTCCTGCAATCTTTAAGAATTAAGATCATGCCGTTAAAAAGCTCGTGGTTAACATCATATGTTACGCATTACTTTTCTTTTGAAGCTATCACTTTTTATTGTCAGTGTCATGTGTCAAAGCCCAAAAATCATGTGACCTGCATGACACAAGAAGGATTAATATATATTTGATCCTGGACATGTCAAAAAGACCTATTCGAAATCTTCTCCGTAAGGAGACTAATTGAAATAGATTACTCACTATAGGAGAAGAGTGAGCAAGCTTTCCATTGAAACCCATTTGAGATTCAATGTCAGCCTCCCGACGGTGACAATTGCGGGGCGGTGGTTCTGAGGAACCTCTCAAAAATAGACATGATAAGAAACATTGAGATAAGAATGGCGGTAGCGACGAAGCCAAATGCTTCAACTTGACTACAATAAAGAGATTGAAAACGAATATGCTCTCGAATCACAGAAACAGATGAATCATGTATCACAACCAACAAAGAATTTACTTGTCAGAAACATGAAATCAAACATATGGGGGGAGAATTTTGAATCGGGCCTAGAGCTTCAAAATGGTTCAACTTTAAACTAAAAAAAATCCACATATTAAAACAAATTTGGGTTTCAATATTAGAGACAAAGAACTAAAGCACTGAGTTTCAATATTGAAACATATCAGGTTTTCACTCACGCATTTACATACCAAAACTTTGTTTTTTAAAAAATCATTGAGACTTGAACTGATTATCACGTCTGGGATGTGTTTTTGCAGTGCAAGCCAGCAAATATTTGTTGTTTTGGCGATTATACTACGTTCAAAAATTCTAGAATGCTAGTGTTGATTTTAATTATGGGCTATTAGGCTTCTTAATTTATCTTTTTGGGGAAGATGTAGGGGTGTACAAGATTTTTTCAGAATTGGATCGAACCAATAAAATTAGATCGAACCAAATAAAACTGAATCGGACCAATACTTTGGTTTGGTCCTGAATCTGAATTTTCATAAAACCAAACATTTGGGTTGGTCCCGGTTCTCAAACTAAAAAAATACATAACCGGACCGATCCAACACAATATGTTATTTATTTATTTATTATACATATAAATTCATTATACTTTCTTTATTTTACTTTTTAGTTAGTACTCTTTTATTATTTTCTTTCCACCAGTTTGTTATGCTATGAGTTTATGAGTTCGACATTTTTAATTGTTGAATGTATTTTTATCGAAGGTTTTTTAATTTTTTTATGAAGTTTCAGTCTTAAAACTTTTATTATGTATTTGTATTAAACAATTAAAAAGTAAAAAAATAATAGTATTGGTCCGGTCCTGGATCTCATACATCTTTGATTGGTTCTAGACCGCGACCAATGTTTTAGTTCTCATGCATATTGGGTTGGTTCCAGTTCTAAATTTTTTGAGAACGAGACTATTGGTTTGATTCCAACTTTCTTTCTTTTTTTTTTTTTTCCAAAAAACTAGACCGAATCGGACCAAACTCACCCCTAAGAAGATGAGAAGGGCTAGTTATATGATAATAAATAATAATCGCAAGTTGGACATGAGAGATGGTCCTATATAATGCTAAAATGGTATTTGCTCTGTTTTTAAATTATTGTGTTTTTTATTTGGTACACTATATAATAAAAAATAATTGATTGTATTATAAATATTAGTGAAATGTATGGTTTCTTTTAATATCCTTAAGCATGTGGTCATAATTAAAATATGTAGAAAAAATAAGAGTAAAGTAATAAAAATGTTTTTCTAAAAAATAATTTTTTTAAAAATGACAATTATTTAGAACGGATAAAAAATGAAAGAAAGACGATAATTTAAAAACGACAAAAACTTAGGTAAGACGATTTTACGGATATTTTTTGGTAAGACGGATCCTTCTTACTGGATACATCGTATGTTAATAGGTTAAATTGTAAGAAAAGAAGCTCAGTTTTATAAATTAAGATCCGTGTAAGAGACTTAATTTTTAAAAACTGTGGGAGTATAAAGTTAACATTAATTATAGTTTAAATCCGTGCTAGCTCCTTTGCTGTTGTTGGTTTTGCCGCCAAATGATAAACCGTTATAATTATTTGTTAAAAATAAAAACTTGAAAATTAATATTCATATTTTTATGTATATTTCATAAAGGATGAAATGAAGCAATCAAATATTTATTAATGAATAGTTGTCTATACTATTTTGGCTTTTGGCTTTTGGCTTTCAATCATAAAGGGTGTTGTACTTTAAGTTTAATGACCCAAATTAACGGATTAAATAGCAAGGATTAATTGCGTGACCGAACATATAAATCTATATTATAAAAGCGATTAGGGGTTAACTGGCGGATCAAATTGTATCAAACACAACTGGTTATCTAGAATTCTAGATTGATTCGTAAGTATAGAGATGTTCAATTTGGTTGGCTCTAACCTTATAGGGTCAGCCCTATATGGTTGTGACCCTATAGGGCCGCAGGTTAAGCTGGTCATTTACACGGGCTACTCAAATCACAACCCTAACCCTAATCCTGTAATGTAAGGTTTAACAGGGTCAGTCCTATTAGCACATGATGTCTTATTTAAATCAAAATTAAGTAACAAACATATTGACGGACAAGTGCCAACGATTAACAATACGAATTAAATACATGAAATCGAGTTTTCTTTTGATAAAGTATCTTTTCAACATCATTATCCTCTTCATCTATAATAATAAAATAACATAAAATAAATGTTGGTAAGAAGTTAATACAATCAAATATTTTAATCAAATAGTAAAATATAATGCTAAGGTCAACCTGTTTAGCACGAAATTTAAACGGGTTGCATTTTCCCAACACTAACCCTTTCTGATTCCCGATTAGCTGGGTCAACCATGCGGTTCTAGACCCTTTTAACATATCTAATTATGTATCCAAAAATCTCATTTTGACCAATTTTGGAAACTTATATGTCTTAGAACTGTACTTACGACCATGTTTGGGTTTAACTTTCATCAAATACACATACATTATCACAAAGCTAATAGGGGATAGACATTGGTTTACACATTTGAATTTAGATCAAACAAGTCAAGATGGTTGATTGGTGTAAGAGATCATCCATAAGTTCTCATCTTCTTGAGAAGTTGTGGGTTCGAATCTCAATTTTAACATTTTGAACCCTCATTTTAGCCAAAGCTTCCAGCCCTAGAACCGGCCAATCCAACCCAGTTTGCCCGTGACCCTATAGGGTCGGCCCGTTTATTAAACGGATTGGATTTTCCCAACCCTAACCCTTTCATGTTTCCGGTTAATAAAGTTGACCCTACGGTTTCCGGTTTTTTAACATCTCTACTTAAGTATGTGAGTTACATATAAACTCCCCAATTATGAGTTTTGTTTGAATTACCCCCTCTACAATCAATAAGTATGTAATAACCCCTCAGTTTTTTTTTTTTTTTGAATCATCCACTCCACAACCAGTTACAGCTATAGAAATGCTTTCCCGTAACACATTTTTTTAACCACATCCTTCCGTTTGAGTTGACGATGTGGTTATATATAATTTATCCTGAGAATCCATTGAGTTGTTTTAATGAGATATTTGTTTGTAAGTTTTGTAATTAATTTTTGCAATTTTAAATATTTGTATTTTAATTATATTATTAATATTTAGTTTGTAGTTTCTTAATTAATTGTTATCATAATCAACTGAATCTCAATTTAATTTTTTTCCGACCTAGATTTACTTTTTTTAAAAACATTTGTTCGTAAGTTTTGTAATTTTAAATATTTATATTTTAATTTCTTTTTTAAAAAAAAATATGTGTTAAGTTTTCTTTAATAGTCTGAAATATTTGTGATTTCAAAATAGTTTTTTGTTAGTTCACTCTATCTCATTCAATTAATTTTATATTTTTTGTTTGCTGCGATATTCATCTTTATATTTATTTCAATTAACAGGTGTTGTGTTGGTGTGTGTAAGAGAGAATGTTTTTGAATACTCAATTATATTCTTTTTAGATGAGTTAAAAAAATTTACAGCTAATAAAATATTTATTTTTCTTTAATTTTCGGAAAGTTAACTTTTTTTGTGTAATGTACATGAATCTAATCCCTACAAAATCTCAAGCATATATTAATTTATTCGTATCATGCTTGCTTCATACATTAATCACGTCTATATTAACATCATCTCATAGGCACGGGCACGAAATCTAGGTTTAATCACATATAAACCCCTCATTATGAGTTTTGTTTGAATTACCCCTTTCATAAGTATATAAAATAATAAAATCTCCGGTTGTGTATTTTGTTTGACTGAATTTATTTAAACACTGTATCTACGGCAAGGACGCATATAGTTAAATAAAATACAGTGTATAGGTGCAAATTAATAAACAAAGTGACCAGAAAAGTCTAAATTTCCAAGCAACAGCCGGACTGAACATGGCCTGAAAATTGATCAGCTTTCTCCACTCTTCTCCAACTACAACTCTTCAACTCCAACTTGTAAGCCTCGTAGGGTTCACCAAATTTCGGTGCACCAATAACCAGCAAGTTCCCCCGCCACCCAATCATGTACGAAGTCTTGACCACTTCAGGCGGCAGAGCTGCGATGACCTGCCACGACGAATCAAACCGTGCCACCACCATATCTGACTGACACGTGTACCACGCTCCATCCTCCACCCTCACGCACGTACTTGGACATGAGGCGGTTTCGAGAAAGCTCTGCTCTACCTGGTTCTGGTTCCACCCCCAATTCACAATGTCGAACGCTTCAGCACTTTTCTCAAACCGACCCTGCGTTTCGGTGTGGTACCCACCAATGACGTGGAACATGCCACGGTGGAAAATAGCTTTGCATTCGTCTCGCTCTTCTGCCATGTCAGGTAAGAAAACCCACCTATCGTAGTCCACGTCATACATCATTGCGGATTTGAGTGCATTCTTTGTGTCATCGTGCCCCCCGGCGACGAGCACCGTACGATCATCATCAGAAGCACATGAGAAGAACGATCTGGTCCCCCCTGGCATATCCGCACCCCGTCGCCACGTACCGGACAGAAAACTGTATACAAACACCGCATTCGAAGCCATCCAAGTAGCCGGGTTCCACCCACCCATCACCACGAGATTGTACCCAACCCCGGAGAGCTGACAAAACATGGGTAATCCACAGGCCCGGCCCTGAGCAGGTTCGCACAGGGCCAAAATTCTAGAGGGCCTAATTTAAAAGAAGTGTAGGCCAAGTTTTAAAAATATATTATATACCACGTAACTAAAAATTCATGATTGTCTTCTTGGTTCAATGGAAATTGTTGGTTAATATGAATACCTAGGTCATGAGTTCAAGTCTCAACCAAATTTTTTATTTTATACATTTTAGTATCCATCTCCCATAGCTTAATTATTACATTTCAAGCAAAAATCAAGTTTTGTTGTTGTTGCTATTTGACTTATTTTTATTGTTTATGTTTCTTTAGTTCTTAATTTTATTACTGATTGTGTCTTTTTTTTTTAACTTGAATTTTTAGTACAAACATGTTATCAAGAAAATATCTATTCAGAAGCAAAAAAAAAAAAAAAAATTGATGGGGTATATCATTTTTGTCATATATTGTTTAAATCGATGCAAAATACTTCCTCCGTCTCTAAATTATCGTCCTCCGTTTGTTTTTCATCCGTCCCAAAATAATTGTCCAGTTTGAAACTTACCTTTTTAGAACATCACTTTTACCATTTTACCCTTACTTTTTCACTCAACTTTAATTATGAGCCACATACACATGGGCTTTAAAGGAAACTACACATTAAATCAATATAAATAATCAAGTCAATTGTTTTTTCTTAAACTATGCGCTGGGTCAACTAGGACGATTATTTAGGGACAGAGGGAGTAGTAGTTTTCAATAAAATTTTAATACTTATTTTTCTTATATATTTATGAGTGTTGTACATTTTCAATACTATGAACGATAAAAAATTAAAAAAAAAATTATTCGTCTAAAAATTATATTTTTATATATTTTTAGGGGGTCTTTTCTTTTTTCTTTTCGCCCTGGGCCCTCAAAAGTTCAGGACCGGCCCTGGTAATCCATCAGAGTAATCGGGAACAGGCGGTAGCTCCCTCCAGTTACCAGTTTCGGGCTCGCAGAGAGTGAGCCGGTAAACGGGTGCGGACCAGTTCTTAGTGTTGTCGAACTTCCGGTTCGGGCCAAATCGAGCTTGGGCCATGACAATGACCCGTCGAGCCTGACCGGCAACCTTGCGTCGGCGCGAAAATTCAGGCATTTCAATCTCGAATTTCCAACTTTACAAACGGAGGAAACTGAAGAGAAATTGTCATAAGGAATACGAATCAAACACTCGAGCCCAACATCGGCCGGAAGACCCGGAAAAAGCTCCATGCATGAATAAAGAAAAGTATATAGTACAGTATATACTAGAGAGAGATATATATGATCAGGAAATATGGGTACGCACTGATTCGTATATATATAGAGAGAGAGAGAGATTATCAAGTAACTGAGTAACTATAAAGTTGGTTAATTGGAGACTACTGATTTAAAATGGAGAAAAGAGAGCATTTAAGATAGATTGAGAGAGAGAGAGAGTGGGGTGGGGGGGAGAGATTTGAGTGAGCAAGGAAGCTTTGTATGCAGTGTGGGCCGTCTGGTACTAATCGTTTTTTTTTACTTTTTTTTTTCCTTTCGCCGAATATGTAAAGAGGCGTGGATTGTGTTGGGACAGCGTTCTAGAAGGTTTGTGGAGGTAAAATAAGATATATTATTAAAGAGATGAAATTTGATCTCCATGTATGCAGACATTGATCTTGCATGCCACATCTTGTTTACGAGTAACAATTGTTCACCGTCAACTCGAAAAGGGTGGTTAGCTGTTCTGCATTCAGTTACTCTATATATTCATTGCTTTGGTGAAATCACACCCAAAATGGTCTACCGAGGAACTGCAACTTTTCTTCCTTGTTTGCTAAAATTCTGCCCTGTTTGCTGCAGTATTTTCTCAATTTTCAGTTCACATTCTTGCCCCTTCTGCACTGTTTTTTTTAATTTGCATATATAATGAATGAAAATGTTACCCGATGGTAGTATATTTAAGCCTGAGTGATCCCTCCTCTCTCGATCTCGCTTGCACACACTGACACACACATGTAAAAAGAAGCAATGCATTCAATTTCATTGACTATAAATTGGGTTTATATTGGATTTGCAGATTCACATTTTGATATACCCGGCCCAAGCCGGGTCACGAGCAATGCACGAGTTAGCATCACGTGCCAATCACGAGCACAACGCCTATCGGGCCCACAGCCCAGCGAGCACCGAGCAGCATAACCCTCATTCAAACCTGGGCGGGCAACGGCCTTGCCTGTCCGACCAGGGGCCATGACCGGGAATCATATATGCTTAGCTAAGGAATCAGACCTACCTTGCCCGAACCTGGTCGAGCACCGGCCTTGCCTGCCCGACCAGGGGCCGATCCTCAGACCTACAACAAGTTCAAGGGTCAATGCAAAGAGAATGGCCGGGCCGAGCCCTGCTCGCCCGGGCACACACCCAACGTGAGACGCCGGCAGCTGGCTCACCAAGGCAAGTCAAAGGTTTCCATGTTCAGGCGAAACACTTGCCTTATCTACTCCTATCTCTACGCGGTCAACCGCCTGTTTCGCCTAAAATCAAGGGATTCTCTCCTTGATTATCTCGGCAGTTATGGAAACGGAATCCTAGACTGATTCAGTTTCCTTGAAGGCTTATAAATACCTCTCCATAATCATCAACAAGGTACACACACTTTCTTGAGCCTCGTTACTCTATCAATTCATCTTTTGACAATCACTCGATACTTACTCTCACGCCGGAGGGGTTTCGCGAGGCCTTGCCTTGCACTTCCACTCAGGTTTGTTTGTGATCTTAACAGGTTCAAGGAGGACGATTACAAGCCCAGATATCCTACCTATCTCAAGGACGGCCCAAGCTGTGCATTTTGCCACATCAGTTTGGTTCCATTGCCGGGAAACGAAGTTTCATCACTTCCCTCTAAATTTTTTCGGTAAAAACTCTTAACTCATCTCTATTGCAATGGCTGGAAAGGGTAGCAAGCACCATGCCACAGTTAGCAACCAACAGGCCGGCAGCCACCAGGTTGTGAACAACCCTCCACCAAGGGCACCACATGGGGTGCAAACTCGAAATCAGAAAGTGGCTGCTGGTCAGGCCACGCATGGCAACGAGGTACCATTTGTGAAGGGGCAAGTCTCCCAGCATGCCAGCCAAAGCCGCGCAAGCCAACGCGATGCCAGACTGGTTATTAACGAGAGGCGCGATGCCCGCTCACAAGATCACAGTGTGCAGCTCAACCGCCAGCGGGAAAACAGTCAGGGCAGTCATATGAATCTGCCCGGACAGAACCCCGATCAACAAGCTGCTGCTCTGCAAGTTCAGGCGGAGTATTACAGTAAAATGTATGCGCCAACCAAAGAATCGCCGCTTGGGCCATGCCCCTGCGCGAAATGGCAATGCCAAGCTCAAGAATCCCAAGCTGTTGGAGATGGTCATGCCTCCCAACAGATGCCCGCTCCAAGCAGACGCATGCCCTCTGTCGCCCACATACCGTCTGAAAGGGTAGAGGCGATAAAGCAGGCTGATGACCAGGCCGAAAGTAGATACAGCCGTCAACACCATTCTCACCGGCGCCACCATCATCATGAGCACTATGCCCGAGAAGAGAGTCATGGTCGCCGTAGAGGTCGTGAGTGCGTAGAGACAGAAGTGCAGCGGCCAAAGTACAAAGCCCGCATCACACAGGAGGCCGGATCCTCATGTGCACCCACCTTCTGCCCGCATGTGCGTGGCGACCACTCGGACCCCGCCCACTCTTCCAAACTGACAGAAGACGTGGAGAAACGGCTATCCGAGAAGATGGAGGCCATGAAAAGAGACATGGCAAAACAAATGGCCAGTCTGGCCGTGGCCAAGCCCGGCTATGGGGTCACTAAGCCACTGGAAGGCAGCCCTTTCACTCCAGAGATTGAAAATGCGCCACCCGCTCAAGGGGTCATCTTCCCGCAGTTCGACAAATATTTCGGGAAGACGCGGGCAAGCGACTGGCTTCGATCATTCGAAGCACAAATTCGGATGGTCACAGATATCGAAGCCTTGAAAATGCGGGCATTCGAGGAGCCTCCAGTGGAAAGGCGCAAGCCCGGTTGGGCAAAGTTCCCTGGGATCCATTGGGAGCCGGGCCGAAAAGTTCTTGGAGGAATTCGCAATGCAGCCCAACCCCAAAGAATCGCTCGACCTTGCTAAGATCAAGCGCAGGAGATAACGAATCCTACAAAGAAGCTACCTAAAAAGGTTCGAGGAGATGCTCGAGCAGTGACCGCGACTGCTGACCTGAGATCACCTTTTGCTATCTCAACAACATGAGGGCAGGACCATTAAAGACTATGCTAGCAATGAACCCGGGGGCTTCCAAGGCAGAGCTGCTTGCAAACTCTCATCTCTTCTGCTCGACCGAAAGCGTCAAGGCAGATGAAGCTAAAAACAAGGACAAGGCTCATGGGAGCTCGGCACGCCCTGAGCCCGGAGGGCCACCACCGCTCGAGCAAAGACAGGAAGAAAACATCCAACCCCGGGCAAAGATTCAGGGAAGCTCAGTTTACCCCGTTAAACACTACGCGGGAAGAAATCATGCTCCGTGTGGGAGACGCCCGCCTATCCCTTATCCTCTCGACTCGAGCTCGCTTATACTCTGACAACACAAAGTACTCGTGAATACCACCACTCAAGATCACGGCCACACTACCGAGAATTGTAATGTGTTGAAGAGAGAGATTCAAAAGCCGATCAACGCGGCAAGCTAGACCGCCAGAAGGATCGAGGCGAGGAAACAACGCCAATAATGATCAAGGAAGACCCCCAAGAGGAAGAGGTGGCCAGCCCCTCGATTCGGGGTGATAAACATGATTCAGAGGAGCTCCCGCCCAACACACGCCTCGGGAAGCATATATATTCTTTATCCAGTAGGCCAACGCCCAAAGAATACAAATGCAAGGGAGCAGAGCATATGTTTTTCTCGCGAGCCGGGCGAGTACTCCATTGGCATCCGAAAGCGCCTCGGTTATTTCTTGCCTAGTCAACAACCGGCGTGTTCACGTAGTTTTGCTAGATACGGGAGCATGTAGGACATCATGTACTACTCCCGCCTTCAAGAGGGATTGGAGTTTCCAAGCACCATGCTCAAGCCATATTTGGGAAAGCTTGAAGGTTTCACCAATCACCAGGTGGGGGTTAAAGGCACGATCGCGTTGGAGGTATTCATGGGTGATGGAGCCCAAACACGGATTGAGATGATCACATTCTTGGTGATCGACCTAAAATCGGATACAACCGCATTTTAGGTGCTCCAAAGAATGGCCAAATTCCAGATGGTCACCTCCATTCCCCACCGTAAAGCCAAGTTTTATAATCGAAATGGAGTGGGGATCCTCAATAAGAAACCCCGAGCAATGTGGGAGTATGTCCGAGAAACTCGAGAGGAAGAAATGTGGTTGATTGTGGACATTCCCGATCGTGATGCAGCCCCAAAACCGACAGGACATTCCCGATCAGACTGCAATAGCTTCCGCTGAGCATACCCCAGCGTCTACCTCCATCAATAACATTGAGCTCGGGAAGACACATGAAGCGGCCGAGCCCATGGAAATAGAGCCTCCCGAGCAAGCTCCAATAGAGCCTTCCGAGCAAGCTCCGGCCCCAGGCCCTTCTAGACGCAAAGAGAAACGCCCCAAGTCACAAGACATTAAGATGGACACCTTGCAAGTCCGGGACGAGCCCGATATTCAACCAGAAGGCGAGCTGGAAGAGGTCATTATCAATCCAAATTCTACCCCGAGCAAAAAATCAAAATTGGGAAGGCCATGCCTCGGCTCTGGACAGATTGATTGAACCGTTGAAAACGTACTGACGTGTTCGCATGGACAGTTGAGGACATGAGGGGCATCAGTGAGAACATTGCCCGCCACGACCTCAATATTGACCCTGCCTTTCGGCCCATCCAACAGCGACCAAGACAGTATTCGCCCGAGAAGAATGTCGCGATCAAAACAGAGGTCGAGAAACTCCTAAAGGCTGACATCATTGAGGAGATTCAGTACCCGACCTGGCTAGCTAATGTGGTGATGGTGAAAAAGGCAAACGATAAATGGCGAATATGCGTGGACTTCTCACCTAAACAAAGCCTCGCCTCGAAAGATCAAGTATCCACCGCCCCACATAGATGTGCCGTCGACTCTATAGCCGGATTCGAGATGCCTGGGCTTCGGACGCTGCATCAGTTACCACCAGTCAAAATGAACGAGCAAGACAAGGCGAAGACATGCCTTCCCAGTAGGCGGCCTCTATTGCTATAAAATGATGCCCTTTGGGTCAAAAATACAGTGAGCCACTTACCAAGCATGGTCAACAAGGTTTTCGGCCTCAACCTAAATATGGAGGCTTACATAGATGACATGGTCATCAAAACAAAGAACCGCGACCATACTCTTGACTTGGCCGAGACATTTGCCAACTTGCGTAAGCACAACATGAAGCTAAACCCGAGTAAATGCGCTTTCGGGGTCCGAGCAGGAAGTTTCGGGATTCATGGTCAAATACAGCATAGAGGCTAACCCGAGAAGATACAAGCCCCGCCGACATGGAGCAACCTCATCGCATCAAGCACATCCAATAGCTTGAACGCAGCAGAAAGTCATTGCCTTAAAGCCTTCATCTCTCTCTACACCGAAAAATGCCTCTCTTTCTTCAAGGTTCTTCAAGGCAACAAGTGGTTTTAAATGGAATGCGTGATCGTGCCAAGGCCCTCGAGCTACTCGTGGAGTATCTTGGCAAACCGCCGCCTCTCTCGGCCCCCAGCCTCGCCCCCTTGTGAGCCTTTATTTGTGTATCTAGCAGTACCTGACTGTGCCGTGGCCACGCTTTAGTTGGGGAGGAACTAGATATTCAAAAACCCGTGTACTATGTATCCAAAGCCTCGCCTCCCTACCTCCGCTGAGGGTCGTTATTTTAATGTAGAAAAATTAGCCTACTCTCTTGTCAATAGCCGCCCGCCTCAAAATTAAGGGCTTATTTTTCTCGCACATATAATCATAGTATACATGCACTTACACCATCAAGAAAGTTCTACACAAACCCGAGCACATCGTAGGCCGCTTCAACTAGTCGATCGAGCTCACCGAAGTTCCACATAGACTACTTGCCTAGAGCACGAGCAATCAAAGCTCAAGCACTAGCCGATTTCCTGGTCGAACAAGCTTCACCAACACGAAGATCCCCCGCGTGCCAAGCTAACCTGCTGAGCCCGAGCAGGGGTAAATACCAAAACCGCCACAACCTCGACCATTCTACCGTTGGGATCTTTACGTGGATGGGCAATGAGCAAAGTTGGGAGAGCGGAGCCGGTATCCTTCTCATAGCTCCCGCCGAAGTCACAGAGTTTGAGCTAGCTCTTCGATTCAAATTTCCCCGCCTCCAATAACGTAGCCGAGTATGAGGCAATGATCACAGGCTCGAGCTCGCAATGCACATGGGCGAGAAGCGGTCACAAGCAGTACTTTGATTCACAACTAGTCATGTAACCAAGTCCAGGGGGAATATATGGTGCACCACCCAACCCCCAAGTTGGCATCGCGAGCTAGTCAAGGAAATCTTGAAAATTTCAAGTTTTGGGAAATAATCGATTGATCGAAAGGCGACAACATGCGAAAGCACTACTTATCCAAGATCGCCGAGGAAAATCGCTTTGTTAAATCCTTCGCAATGATCGAGCACATGGAAACCCCACCATCGATAGGCCAATCATTATGGATATCGAGCCGCCGTAAGTCGGATTGATGACTACAAGGATTACATCGAAAGCAGGAGTTCTCGCCTCAGACAAAGTCAAGGCCACAACAGGCCCGCCTGCTGCTACTCTGTAGTTGGGGGAATCTTGCTACAAGCGATCTAAGGTCGACTTATGCAGCCATTGTACCCCCGTAACCTAACCGAGGATGCTCTTATGAGGTACATGAAGGGAGTGTGGCGGCCACCCCGCATAAGAGTTCTAGCAGTGGTCCCGCGAAAGGTGATATTACCGGATTACCCTTAGAAAGGACGCGAAAAGTATGTTGTGAACGTGACAAGTGCCGAGATACGCTGACATACCAAGGCTTCCGCCCACAATGCAAACCCCATAGCGGCCCGGCCCTTCGACATGTGGGGAATCGATCCGATCGCTCCATTCTCACAATACAAGTACAAATACGCCGTAGTCACTATAGACTACTTCACAAATGGATTGAGGCAAAACCCCCGCCAAAATTTCTTAAGCAAATGTCATCAAATTCCGCATACACCCATCTGTGGTGCAGTTCTGGCCCCGCGGCAATGATATCCGACCATGGTACTCGCTGGACAAATTCACAATGGAATGTGCTCGCCAGTGTGAAACACCGCGCCGCCGTCCGCCGCTACCCTCAAGGTAATGGCTGCAAGGCCGCTAACAACAAGTTTTTGCACGCGCTTAAGTGGAACTTAGAGGGGCGAGCAGGGAAGTGGGCAGAAGAATTACAATCAGCTCTGTGGGCAGTTAGAACCACTGTTCGGGGACCAACCGGGGAAACTCCATTCGCACTCACCTATGGGTCAGAAGCTATGATTCCGGTGGAAATGGCCTTGCCTAGCTACCGTGTCTCGCACTACAGTGAGCAAAACAATCAACTTGCTCGGGCCATGGACTTAGACTTGCTCAAGGAAAGGAGGTTGGATGCACGGCTCAGAATGGTCAACTATAAGCAGAGGGCGAAAGCTCACCATGACAAGAGAGTTCGAGGTAGAGCCTTCTCTATTGGAGACTTGGTACTTAGGAAGATTGAGGTAACAGGTCATCGGGCAGAATGGGGGAAGATGTCTCCTAATTGGGAAGGTCCTTTCCGAGTTACTGGGATCGTAAGAGAAGGCACTTACACACTCCAAACGCCTGAAGGAAACGACCTGAAGCATCCTTGGCATGCGGATCACCTCAAAAAGTATTACCCCTAAGTTAACGAAACAAATGGGCAAGACCTCAGTCCTGTTGAGGGTCATCGATCATTTGTCGATAAAAGGAAAGTTGTTGTCGTGTTTATCGGTTCAGAATTTTCAAAATTATCAATGAATTATCATTATGCAATTGGTCGTACTTGTTTGACTAGATTCTGCTCGCCGAGCGAGCAGACGAGGCCATGCCCGGTCAACAGTTCTAAAAAACCCTAGTATCTGTGAATTTATCCTCTGTGGGTGAGATGTGGCCATGCCCAGGTTCACGTACTAGGATGCTCGCCCCGGGCGATAGAGGCCATGCCTACAAAGATAGCGGTTAACTACCTCGGCTTCCTACAGTGACCGAGCAACCCTGTTGACTGTATATCTCAATACCCGGAAGATATACCAACAACCGCTTCGAGCTACCCACATCGAACAAAGGCCATGCCCGGTTGTTGGTTGCCGACTGAGAGCTGGGCCTTCTGGAAGCTCACCCGCTCTAAGCCTTGGCTAGATCCAAGCACTCATGCCCGGTGTTTGTTCGGGTAACATCTCCATTTAAGTGATAAGATTGCTTCGTTAGTCTTGTTATTTTTATGTTAATAGTCATACTTGGTTAAATTCATTCGTACATTTATGCTCGACATAGCACTTGTACTAACAAATGACAGGCGAAACAAACAACTAGTCGAAAACATATAAGCATCTATCATCGAAAAGTGGATTCTATTATAGTCAAGTCTGAAGTTACAAAAGAAATCAAATATATGGGCACGCAGGCCGAGCAAAGTAAACCTAGTCTAAGGGTGGAGGAATCTGCTCGGGGGGAGGAAGAGCTTGTGCTGAAGCCCGATATTGATCAGTGTATTGAGAATTCAGAGCCTTTCGAGCAGCCTCTTGCTCAGCCTTCCTTGCCTCCTCCTCTGCAATCAACCGGGCAGCTTTCTCACTTTCCAGGGCTTCGATCAGAAAGCATACATTGTCAGCCGGGGGAGTAGGCGGGACCCAAGGTGACGCCGCCTTCTTCTCATCGCCAAAGCTGGCGTCCATCTCTTCTTGGTGTATGGGACCAAGTGATGGCGGCGCGCGACATCGGAGTAGACATCGGAACGGCCCCTTCGGCCATGGTCTTGAGTCGATCACCGCGACCAAAGAAGTCGTCTAAGAATATGATTGACACCATGTGCGAAATAGGGCACGATGGCATCGCTCACAGCCTCTTCAAAAGCAGCGGTGCACTTGAAGTCGTCCTCAAAAGCTATGGATTTCTTATAATCCTCCACAACGGCCTGCTCGGCATCCTTTAGTCTCCGGAACAGCTCCTCCACATGCTTCCCATCTTTGACGGCCTGCATCTTCAGCGCGTCCCTTTCCACCTGCAAGCGATCCCTCTGCTCGGTTACCGCGGCCAGATCGGTTTGAGCCTTCCCCAGCTCAGCCTGGTTCTTCTTCACCTGGCCGACCAACTCTGTCTTTGCAGTAGTTAAATCACTGTTCTGGGCGACCAGCTTCAGATTGCGTTCAAACATTTCAGCTTCTTTTTTCTTGGCCGCCTGAACGCTTGTCTCAGCCATCACCAGCGTAGCCACCTGCCGACTTTCTTTCTTTCGTCGCTCTCATGAGTCTTCTTGTCACCTCCACTTTCATGAGTCGCTTTCTCCTCATTGTACCTATCGTAAAGATTGGCACCTGTAGAGGCGATCTGCGAACAGAGGAAAGATAATCAGAAACATGAAACGAGCAAAGGAAGGGACAAATCTCACTCAACTTTACTTTACTCGCCAAGAAAAATCCCACGCTCCCAACTAGACGTGGCCGGCCGTGATCGCGATCTCTGCAAGATCATCATGGAGCGCCTCTCGATGATACCTTTTCCTACCAGCCACCCGGCTTCCGGCTTGAAGAGAGGTCGATGCCCCCAATAATGGGGCATCGCCGAAAATTCTCTCACCAACGCCCGGTAGTGGAGGCATCTGAACC
This sequence comes from Codonopsis lanceolata, assembly GCA_013146195.2. Classification (NCBI taxonomy): domain Eukaryota; kingdom Viridiplantae; phylum Streptophyta; class Magnoliopsida; order Asterales; family Campanulaceae; genus Codonopsis; species Codonopsis lanceolata. The sequence goes on along the minus strand of CM028378.1, from coordinate 13,362,991 downwards.
CACCGCCTCCAGTTCCGGCCCGACAACAGAGCAATTGCCCGGGAGCAGAGGCAGAAAACAGGTCGTGGCTCAAGCCTGTGGCGAACTTCCCGAGCGTATGAGGAGGGAAAGGCTTTTCTTCCTTTTTTCCTTTTCCCTTGGCATCTTTGGCGGGAAGCACCACAGAGATGTTGGCACCTGATTGCCCGACAGTATCCTCAATGGTCACTATGGCCTCTTTTCGAACGGCCTCCTTGCACGGGGGGATGATGACCTTGGGCACCAGCGCCTTCCTAGCCGGGGGCTTTACCCAAGCCCCAAGCGCTTAGCCGGGGACCAAAAGGCACCTCAAGCGTAGCTAGTTCATTAACTCAATTAAAATTTTCTCGCCAAAGAAAGCCACATTCTTCATCCCTGAAGCAAGAAAAACAGAAACATGGTCAATATTAATGCTACGAGCAAAATACGTCCAAGATAAAGACAGTGAAATAATCGCAAAAAACAACCATCATGGTCTTCATAAGGTGGCCGACAATCTCCGCCCGGGCCCAGACGTTGGCACTCAACACATTCCCGCTTAAACATGTTACCGTGGCAGTCACCCCAATAAGGATGTGGCCTCTCGGGCACGTGGATCAAGAGGGGCTCCACATCAGGGACCCCTGCCCTCATTACACCGGCCAAACATAAGTTGCGCGGGTTACAAACCAGCTCCTTCCAATCAAGAAGAAATTGCTGGCCAACGATCCTCTCGTTCTCTTCTATCACCCCCACGGCGGTTTTCAACGCGGCCAAACGGACAGTCTCTCCCGAGCTGAAGTCTTGTTTTGAAGCCTTGAGGATTTTGACTTCGTCGGAGGCCGTGGGCATAAACGGCCAGCCAACTCGAGATTCAATGAACAAAACCCTCCTATCCCAAGAATCTACCTTCCCGGGAACTTCGGATAACAGCCTCAAAAAACTGGAGTTGGCTCTCACTCCAATCCTCCCACCTGTGCTCGGGGCGAAAATAAACAACTTCCGGAGCAAGTGCATGTCCGGCCAGATCGTGAAAGCTGTAATGGCCCTGACGGTGTGTTCAAGATCAAGTCATTGTGGAACCGCTTTGGCCTCGAGCAAGAAGTCAACCAAAAAAGGCTCCAGTGGGAGACGTAATCCAACCCGGAAAAAGTCGGCAAAGAATAAAACTTCATTCCCTTGCTCACGGGAAAGCTTCATGTTCGCGGGCACGTCCATTTTATTCGCCCGGTAATAAGTCGAATCAACCCCAAGGGACGTGAGCCATGCGGTCACTTTATCCGTTGTATCCAATGTAGCCCGGTGAGCAAAGATAATGCTTTCATCTAAGATTAATATACCGCCGGGCTCTCTTCTTCTTCTTCTCCTTCTCCCTCGATTACTTCCTCAACGGGAACCTGTACTGGAGAGCCACCTACCCTGGTGAGGAAGCGGGCAATATGGACTCTGTCTTGGTCAGTTGTTTCTCCCTCAGGGGCCATTTCTACCCGAGAACGTCCAGTTTTCTTGAAGCGTCGGGCAAGCGGCAGGTTGTCTGCCTCATCGGCCTCTGAAGCATCTCCGGCCAAATCTACCCTCTCAGTTCTCACTCTCCCGGTCGAGTCTCCAACAAGGGCTGTTTGCTGGTCGAGGCCTTGCCCGACAAAGAAAGCCACCTGGCCACACTCTCTCACTGCAGTCTTCCTCGCTAGAGGAATCAGCTATGTCGACCACGGGATCCACTACCTGCCTTCGAACCGTTGGCCCGGCCACGGACCTGGCTCCCACCTCGCGCTTTACACTAATTGAGGGAGACTTCTCGCTGCTCAGCGAGTCATTCTTTCCGCCATAGCTGAAAGCCTCGCGGTCATTCTCGGACATGTCAGACATCTACAAAGAGATCGAGGAAGATGGCCATTAGAATTCTGCCCGGGCAACTAATGAAGGAAAAAGGAAAGAAACCCTAAGTCTAGGTCAACCCAAAGAGGCCACGCCCGCCTAGCGAGCAAGACCACGGGTTCTATTCCTCGATCTCTACCTAAGGGCGGTCCTACCTTCTTAAACCCTAACAAAATCATACAGGGATGAAGGAAAGAAAACCAGAAAAATCAGAAACACAAGCAAAGAGGGGTTGAAAGCTTACTGTTATTTATTGAACGGTAGGTCTTCAATGGAACAATCAAACAAAAGTGATCAGAGCTAATATGAGTGCTTCAAACGCTGATCAGTGAATGGGTACCGGAAGCAAGGAAGAGGCTCCACCAAGTCCGGGAAAAACACTAGAATGGCAACTAAGCTCAGAAATTTCTCTCTCTAGCAATTCGCAAATCTCAAAGGCGATAAAAGAGAAAAGAGGAGGAGGGTTGTGCCTTTTATAGGCTGGTCTCTGAATGAATCTGGAGGGAAAAAAGCTCGGAGCCCGAAGCGGCGCTTGAAGCAGGCGGCCCATCATGACGGGGCATTAAATTTCTTCGTGCTTGTTCAATCGCCCACCGCCTCAATCTCGGCGGCTCACGCGCTCACTCCCCACGCCTTGTCACGCCTCGAATGAAAGCTTCCTGGACACGCCTCAAATCTATCCCGTCAAATTCCTTGTCTTCCTTGAAAATTCATAAGTGTTGGAGCCCATACGACCATCAGACTTGAACGCTCCCCGCTCCGAGCATGAATGCCCGCCAGACAAGGAGCCAGGGGCCACTGATATACCCGGCCCAAGCCGGGTCACGAGCAATGCACGAGTTAGCATCACGTGCCAATCACGAGCACAACGCCTATCGGGCCCACGGCGAGCAAAATGATAGAACCAATGAGCACCGAAAGCAAAGATAACCCCTTATTCAAACACGGGCGGCCTTGCCTCGTCCGACAAGGGCCATGACCGAATCATATATGCTTAGCTAAGGAATCGACCTACCTTGCCGAACTCGTCGAGCACGGCCTTGCCCGCCCGACTGTGGGGCCGATCCTCGACCTACAACAAGTTCAAGGGTCAATGCAAAGAGAATGGTCGGGCCGAGCCCTGCTCGCCCGGGCACACACCCAACGTGAGACGCCGGCAGCTGGCTCACCAAGGCAAGTCAAAGGTTTCCATGTTCAGGCGAAACACTTGCCTTATCTACTCCTATCTCTACGCGGTCAACCGCCTATTTCGCCTAAAATCAAGGGATTCTCTCCTTGATTATCTCGGCAGTTATGGAAACGGAATCCTAGACGGATTCAGTTTCCTTGAAGGCTTATAAATACCTCTCCATAATCATCAACAAGGTACACACACTTTCTTGAGCCTCGTTACTCTGTCAATTCATCTTTTGACAATCACTCGATACTTACTCTCACGCCGGAGGGGTTTCGCGAGGCCTTGCCTTGCACTTCCACTCAGGTTTGTTTGTGATCTTAACAGGCTCAAGGAGGACGATTACAAGCCCAGATATCCTACCCATCTCAAGGACGGCCCAAGCTGTGCATTTTGCCACATCACATTTATTTAAGTCAAAGAGTGGGTTTGGGTGAAGGTGAGCATTAAGAAGTTATGAAAGCAAACTTAGGTCTCAGTTGTATGATATTTCTAAAGTCTCCCCTTTAGAGAGATATTTTTCTAGTGAGTCATAGTTGTCTACTAAGTCTCTTTCTAGATTTTTTGAAATCTCAAATGTCACCCTACCTACTCTTCTTGGAACTCAATCATAATTTATTTTTCTTTGCTATATATATATATGTTCTTCTGATAATCTATGATCCATCAGCCATATCGCTTATGAAATAAGCTCTCACGTTATTAATTTTCTTTACTCAAACGGATGGTGTATTTATTAGATCTTACACTTTGGAGGGAAGGAGAGGATATATATCATCCTAGATATACCAACTAAATATTCTCTTTTCATTTTTTGATTTTTTTTAGGAGTTTTAATTTTTGATAGTGGCACAAAAAAAAGAAAAAAAAGGTTCTAATTTAGATATGACTGTTAACGGTCAATCATAGAGAGACTTTTGTGTAGTTGGTTGTGAGTTGTTCAACATTGGATTCAAGTTTTCAATATTGCCAATGCTACATATGTAAGTATCAAAATTCTTAATGTCTGTCAAACTGGATTATGTATCTATTATGTTTGGTGTTTTACTAATTATTGTTTTTTTTTAATGACAGAATGCCTTTAAGATGATCGCAAATGAAGAGGCCGCCTAGGGTGAAGATGCTCCCAGGGTCACATATAGAGTTGTCAAAAACGGAATTATAGCAGAGTTGCATCACAAGGATGAAAAAAAAGGGGGAATAGACTTTACGGATTGGGGGACCATGGTGCCATTCTATTTTCACCCACGGTCTCTTCCACAGGTTTTTCGTTAACGGGAGGATCAAATTCTCCGTTGGACGAAGCTTCGCAAGCCAAGATAGATATGCATTGGGAGCTAGGGTGGCGCAGCAGGACGAAGCTATGGCTCGACGAGATGAAAAGATGGTTGAGCCAGCACGTGAAATAGAAGAGATGCACGCTTAGATGGTAGCCTTTATGCATGGGTCTTCGTCCACTCCTCGTACCCAGTCCCCTAATTCCTTTACTTAATTTCTTTGTGTCGAATATTCAATACATTCGTAATTAACAATAGATTTATATATATATATATATATATATATATATATATATATATATATATATATGTGTGTGTGTGTGTGTGTGTGTGTGATAAATCAAGTACCTAAAAAATTAATGTATCTTTCAAAATATTTTTTTTAATTTTTTAAATTTTACTGACGGAAATTCAGTTGGTAAAGTTAAAATTTTAAGCATCTTTTTAGCATTACTGACAGAAATTCCATTAGTATTTCTACAATTGCCGACAGAATATTCCGTTGGGAATCATTGACAAAATATTCCGTCGGGAATCACTAACGGAGATGAAAATTGCTAATGGAAACGTTCGTTGTTATTACTGACGGAAATATATATTACTAACGGAATAATCTGTCGGTAATTACTAACTAAGATGAAAATTGCTGACGGAAACGTTTGTCGATATTACTGACGGAAATAACAATTACTGATGGAAATCTCTAACGGAGAGTTCTGTTAGCAATTACCGACGGAAAAAAAAATTACGTCAGTAATTACTGACGGAAAGAGTTCCGTTAGTAATCACCGACTAAATTTACTGACCAAACACCGACGGAACGGTTCCGTTGCAAAAGACAAATTACCGACGGAAATCTTAAATTCCTAACGGAAATTTCCGTCAATAATTAGCGTTTTTCTAGTGGTAATTTGGCTTTAGTTCATTGGTTATCTCCTTCATTGTAATCTTTGATTATATTAATAAAATTGGTCAGGGTACCGTCCCTGTTTTTTTACAAAATATTGTTGTTATTTTACACAAAGTTAAAATAATGACTTTTTATCACTTTTAAAAATTCAAAACTATTTTACACAAAAGTTTAAAGATAGTTTTTTAAAAAATGGAAAAGAAAAAAAAAGAATCTATAACCTTCCTAAAAAATCAGTTTGGTGAACCGTGGAACCGATGAATCGTTTTTACGGTTCACAGTTCATAACCAAACTGTGAAGGTTCACAGTTTGAATCTGATTCCTAGTATTCGTCTTGGTGAACCGTCGATTCCGGAACCGAAACCAAATGGGCATATCTATGATGGTTAAGTCATTGAACCAACTTATTGGTTATAATCAATATTTAATTAAATAAATGTGACCAACGAGCTCTAGCTTAACTGGTACTGCTCATTTCTCCTGAAGAAGAGGTCGGATGTTCAAGTCTCACTAGAGACACCCTGGACTTTACAACTTTCAATAGAAAGATCGGGTGTTCAAGCCTCTTTAGAGGAAACGTTGTTGTTCAAGCCTTACCAAAAGACCTCATTTAGTTGCTCGCTTATCTTAACGGAGAGGTCGAGTATTCAAGCCCTACCTGAGGCACCCTGGTACATCACTACTCTCAATCGAGAGGTCAGGTATTCAAAACCCCACCAGAGACATCATTTGTTCTAGTCACACCAAAGACATCATATATCTATAATTATAACCTTTCACGGCATTAAAATAATAAAAAATAAGGATTAGGATAAAGTCTATATCCCCTCCAACCTTATAAAAAAAAGACTTTAAAAAAAATAGTAAACGTGGAACGCGCAATATGACTGCATGATCAAAGTATTACTATTTTTTTTATTTTCATTTCAATTTGCAATTTAAATTTTAGGAATTTTTTGAATATTTATTTATTATTCTTAATAACTTGATGTTTATTGGGTAGTTATTTTTAATTAAAAAAAAGTGGAGTGTGGGAGAAGTGAGTGGTTATTAGTTGTAAGGAATTATTTAAAAGGGTGGTAAATGAATTTTATGATAGGGATAAATTTGTCAATCACTAGTTTATTAGTTAAATTTAGGTTTGGATGATAATTCACTAGTTCATGAATTGGTTATTCCAGTTAATTTGGTAATGGATGGATCGGATTCTGATAAAACTGGAGAAAATAGTAGGTTGATACACTTTTGTGAATTTTTAACCACTTTATTATAATATTATCAAACTGTTAAAGTATACTTTCAATACATACGATGATAAATGTATACATCGTCTGATATCAAACTATGCGTCATCCTTATCAAATGATGCATCACAATGAATCAAAGTGAATTTTAACGATTTGATAATATTATCATGGATTAAAACGATTGAAAATCTATCAAATTGGACCGATCGGATTTTTTCGAAATAACCGATTTACCCTACTCCCAATTGTAGAATGGATCATGTTATGTTGACTTGTTAGCTCATGAGACCATCCATGATTTGGTCCACTTAAATCGTGACTTGGTCAGTTGGTCACTTGACTCACTCGTTGGAAAACTGTGTTTAAAGAATGATATTGTGTAATTTTGAGGTACAAATTTTTTTATGTGTAATTTGTGTAATGATAAAGATAATTGTGGAAACGTGTTCTACTCGTGAGAATATCGAAATCATATATTCATTTATCCAATTTGGTATTTGAATGAATAAGTTATGATTTGTTAAAATATAGTGTTGGAAGTAGGTTTATCCCACATTGAAAAATTAAAAAAAAAAAAAAAAAAAACTTGAGTGGTTTATAAATAAGTTCCTTATGTGCTAAGGGTAAACTTGTGTAGAATAAATGTTCTATCTCGTGAGCTCGTAGAGGGGGAAGTGCAAATCATGGTCCAGTTTAGCCTTTGAGATACCGTATTCATGCGCAAGCGGCGCAGTGAACACAAATATCGGACCAAATTTGTCTGTTCAGATCAGCATACGTTTTGTTAATTATTCTTATGTTTTCATAACTCAAGAATTCAATTGGTAGATTTATTCTGCTTTCATGACACTTTAATGAATTTCATTATTGATGAATCAAAACATCTGATTAATTATCGTAATCAATTTATAACGCCCCAAATTCGGTAACGACACCGCGGTCCCACAATTTGGCCACGTCACCAATTCTAATTACTAACTCACAAAATATCCAAAATAAAATATTTAAACATTTCCTATTCAAAATACATGCCAGTCTAACACAAATTCCAAAACATAAAAACCTCCAAATATTCCAGACTAATGTTTAATCTTTAAAATAAAAACTGTCAAATCCAAGATAATTTATTTTGTCCGCGCCACCCTTCAGACGATCCACCTGATTCCCAAAAAGATTTCAAATTTTACTTATGACCTGAAGAAAATAGAAAAAGGGTGAGCGAACAATGTCCAGCAAGTTCATATACAACCCCTCCGGTTTCTAAGGAGGAGTTGACCACAAAAATAAATTTCGCCAGAGTCAAATAACTTTAACAAGGCCGAAAACTGCATTTATCGGATACAGAAACGAATAAATCGAATATAGTGAATATTTAGGAATTCCAAACAATAGATAAGGCTCAAAACAAATACGAGATATTCAATTGTCGCCAACCGTCCCATACCAGTTGGAAACAAAGAATACCCGCAGATTCCATGATCACTTAAGCGGTCATTTCGACCTGACTAACTGCCCCAATGGGCCTGATACCCGACGGGCCTAAAGGTGTATCCGGATAACCTCACCACATGTCCAGTGGTTTCAAATAATTCAAAGTTCAAAAATGTTACGTATGACACATAACAACTAAATTACTTAGTGATCACGGAGGAGTTCCAAACAAAGTCAAATGTCCAAAATTATGCAATCTGTTTTTCCAACGGATCGATATTTCAAATAAATCAAATGTGGTTTACAAAAGTTCCAAAATTCAGATTATGAACAAAATAGGCTCGACGGAGTTCAAACAAATATCGGCGAATGCCGAACATAGGTTTACAAAGAAAGTGCTAAGCCAATAAATTATAACGGAAGCCTACCAAATAAAATATGCTGATCAAATAACTTAAAGGAGTATAATCTCTTACCTCAAAACGAAACTTCGGAATCGACTTTTTCGCAAATAAGCTGCAACCCGTTTAAGCTCAAATCTAATTTCAATAACCAAAATATCACATTTAAATAACTAATTAAATCATTAAACAAATTAATTATACAATTCATTTTTATATAATATCCCTCCCACAAAAGTCAAACTCCATTTTCTCCCCCACCAACCAACCGTCCAATCCCACTATCTCCCTTTTTCTTTCTTTTTTCTTTTTTTTTAACAAGACACTCAAATACACTAATACCTACCCCCTACCTAGCCTACTACCTAACCTTTCCACTCAAACCCCTCTCTCACCCGTCCCCTCAACCCTTTCTCACTCTTCTCTCTCTTTCTTTTAAAACAGCCAGCGACTTCCCCCCACTCTCTTCTTCATTCTTTCCTCTGCGAATAACCAAGCCTTCTGCTTCTCTCTTCTTTTTTTTTAAACAAGCTCACCGGCGCACAAAAAGTCCACCAAATATCCTAGCTTACTGTAAAACTCTTACAATTTCAGGAAGAAAATCAACAAAGGTCAACGTAATACCTCAAATCGACACCTCCCTCTCGCGACTTCGTCTGCCAATGGTCGCCGGAAACATAAAGCGTCGCCGGTTCTTCCTTCGACTCGAGACTTCTCCGACAATTCTCTTTGTGCTGCCTCTCCACAACTCTCTCCCTCTCTGTTATTTTCTTTTGAGAACGATGCAACTCATGGAAATGTCGACCCTCTTATATAGCCACCGGAATGAACTCTCCATCTCCCCCACCATTACTGCAGCCGAACAGCTTCCTCCCGTTACCCTTTAACGGCGCCAAAAACGACCCCTTCCGATGCCTCAATTAAACCCCTCACTAATTACGATTTTACTGCCCTAAAATTATACTAATTAATGTGTTTAATATTATTATGATTATTAGTATTATTATTATTATTATTATGTTTATCAAATGGACCATCAATTTGGTTCAAGCCCAATCACAAATAAATAATTGGAATAATTACAAGCCGGTACATTTTTTCAAATCAATCCAGTCATTTTTTAGACATATCTTTTAGGTACATTTTTGGGATAAAAATACATCACTACCCCCAATTATCATGCTGATCGTATTCCCCCCAATTAACACCATTTCCTCTTCACTTCATTACCAAGATCTGATGAATAGCTGTGAGGTCTCCTCGGGAACCCCAAAATCTGCAGACGAAATGGGTGGCCCTAATTTAATACGCTCTCTCTTTCTCTCTCTATACAGCTACACTTCTCCGTACCCTTTTTTTGGGCGGTTACTAGATCCAAGCATTCATAGTTGCACTCTTATTGCCATTGCAGGCCAACCAGCTTCAAATCAACTCAACAAACTCAAATTATCCTCTGTTTCTCTCTCATCACTTGAAAATCCAAACCAAAGTTCAAGAATCCCATTGAATCTAACCCGTGCTTGCAATTTTACATGCTTCATCGGAGCCCTTGAACCTCCTCTTGTATCCGTCGACGAGGCTGATGAAAAAAGGTTCGGTAGAATCTCTCAGCTTCAACGAGTCCTTCCCTTGGCGGCGACGGCGAGGACTCGATCGGCGGTCTCATGGAAAGGCTGAGTTGAATTTAGTCGCATTTTTGGTAATATCCAAGGAAAGGCTATGGTGCGTTTTGCCACTTTGGTGGATCGAAAAGAAAAACGGGGGGTGATAAAAGAGAAGGGGAGCGCTGGTCGTCTTTAGGGGGATCTATTTCTGAGCTTAAGAAAACCCCTCCTGAGAAATCCACTCCATGAGGCGAACAAGGAGGGAGCACAAGGAGATGGGGGAGGTGGGGAAGGGGAGGGATTTGCAGAAAATGTACTGAGCATGTGTTCTTAAGTTCTTAAGGTTTTTAAAATGTAAAGAAAAGAAAGGGGGTGGGCAGAGTGGTTGGCAAAGTTCGTTGTGTTGTGCAATGAAGATGAAGAGAGATTGCATAATGTTGTGAAATTCATCTGATGCCAAGGCCTGGCATCAGAGTTTTTGGCATCAGCAATAATGGTGGGCATCATGCCAAAAAAGTTTTTGGCATCGGCATCGATTTTTTTTGGCATCAGCATTTCACCTGATGCCAAGATTTGGCATCAGAGTTTTTGAATTAATGATCCTGATGCCAAGATTTGGCATCAGCATTTTTGGCATCAACAATATTTTTGGCATCAGAATTTTGGCATCAGAGTCCTGATGCCTGGAATTAATCATTCTGATGTCAAGGCTTGGCATCAGAGTTTTCATTAATGGCATTTTTGTCATTTGGCAAGCAATTTGTAGTTTTATGAAATGTGCAAAAAATTAATGGTTCTAGATGAAAACATGTTTTAAAAATTGTACCCACTTGAAATTCCCCCTAAATAATTCAATTGGGTACGAAAATTAAATGGCTCATTGTTGATTCACTAACAGGCCCAAATATTAATTCCCTTTCAAATTTGGTCAAATCACAATTATCGGCCCAAAATGACTAAACTAATATAGGCCCAAAATAATTGTTCTAATTAAACAGAATATTATCAAATTTAGGGATATTACACAATTCGTTTAATACTTCAACCTATATAATGGAGATAGCATCTACAATTACAAAACACGATTACGAACAATCTCAATTTCTCTTCTCCATTCTACATTTTCGTTGAGCGAAGTCTTTTGTTCTCCTGTTTCATATTGGTGGTAGAGTTAGACTCATTATCAGATTAATTCGTCGGAAACCTTAGTGCTAAAGCTTCCAAGTACTTACGGGAAGGGACGAATCTAATTAAAGAAACCGTGTTCGACACAACCCTCGGATCAGCAGATTTCATTCTGTACCAGTAGTTCTTCACACCAGCAGTCTTCCTAAGACTTACGCTACCAGCAGAGTTGTCATTCACCAACAGACCAACAATCTTGGCATCCACCAGCAGACTTTTCACAAACAGACAATCAAACTTCTAGTCCAGTACTCTTCTTAGCAATAATGATTTGAATTGTTTCTTACTAGATCTTCGTGTCCGTGCCTATGGCATGGTGCCAGTATATTTGATTTTGTCAATTGAAACGCTAACGTCTAAATAGAAAGTGTGATTTTAAAAAATGTTACAGTTGAGAGGTACATTATTTCAAGTGGTAATTGAGCTCTATTGTGAGATTATATTAATATAAGGTTAATGTTTTGTAAGGGGTAATGGTTTAAAAGATTAATCTCAGGGTGTGACTGGTAATAATATTAATTATAGGGGGTGACTTTGTAATATGGTGAGAAAATAGAGAGTTAAAAGTAGATAACTACTCTCACACATATGAATGTGAGAATGAATCCCAACCATTAAATTTTTTAAGATAAATTAATCTTCACCTCTAAATAGCTTTAGTCAATTACACATGTGTGAAAATCAGCTCTATTATAACATAGATTCTTTAATTCTATATTACATATTTTCATGTGATGTATTTATAACAATAGCATCCCTTTAACTAGCAGACTGGAACGGGGATGGGATTTTCTAAAGTTAGTGCCTGGAGTTAGGGATTTCTTTTTTTTCTTTTATCTTTTTTTGGTTTTGGTGCAACTGAAACATGATCAACGATGAACAAAAGTTAAAAATAACCCAAATTTGCAACATCATATTGGGACTACACTTGCATACATGATATATGATGTGGCAAAATCTCAACTTGGGTCATCCAAATGATGGGTTGGATATCTGGGCTTGAATTTGCTTCCTTGAACCCGATTAAGAACACAGAAAACCTGAGTGGAAGTGCAAGGCAGGGCCTCGTGAAACCCCTCCGGTGTGAGAGTAAGTATCGAGTGTGAATGTCAAGAGAGAATTTGAAAGAGTTTCTAGGCTCAAGGAAGAGTGTGTACCTTGTTTAGGGTTATGGAGGGGTATTTATAGGCCCCAATGTCGTTGAATCCGTCTAGGATTTAGTTTCCTTAGATACCCAATCAATCAAGGAGAGAATCCCTTGATTTTAGGCATGATAATCGGCTGGCCACGTAAATACAGGAGCAGATAAGGCAAGTGTCCAGCTCGGATATGGAAACCTTTGACTTGTTCTTGGAGAGCAAGTTTCCGGAGCTTCCTGCCCAATATGTGCCCGGGCGAGCAAGGCTCTGCCCGGCTATTTGATGTGTACTGATCTGAGGCAAGTGTAGGTCCAGGGGGTGGCCCCTGGTCGGGCAGGCCAGGCCGGTGCTCGACCAGGTTTGGACAGGACGAATATGATTCTTTGCCCAGTGTGAGTGTGGTCCCCGGACATGGCCCCTGGCCAAACAGGCAAGGCCAGTGCCTGGCCAGGTTTAGACGGGAGTCGCGCTGCTCGTTGCTTGATGCCTCAATTACTTTTTCTGCTAGGCCGGCGGGCCCCATATTAATTATGCTCATGACTAGCACGTGATGCTAGCTCGTGCTTCGCTCGTGACCCGGCTTGGGCCGGGCATATCAGTGGCCCCTAGCTCCTGGTCTGGCGATTATTCATGCTCGAAGCGAGGAGCGTATGTGCTGGATGATGTTCGCACAGGCTTCAACACTTGTGGATTTTTGAGAAAAATAGAGGATTGAGATAGCAGACTTGGGGAAGGTTCTGGTGCCTCAATGGAAGACAGCTGGAGCGTATTGAGGAAGCTTGCTGCTGAGGGCGTACCGGGCGAGTGGACGAAGGGGCGCGTGAGCCGTCAAGGGTTGGTATGATTTGATGGGGCGTGGCTACCGAAGCGTCGCATTTAATGCAAGCATGCTCCGTGTTACGTCACGGTCCTTCTAGCCGTCGTTTCAGCCTCTATTTTTCCCCCCAAAACCTGACGAATTTGCCTATAAAAGGCGAACCCTTCTCCCTCTTTTCTCTTTTACCATTCTTGAGCTTTAGAGAGAAGATTTACTGGAGAGTTCTTGCTGCCACCGCCCTGAGCGTTCCCAGATTCCGGTGATCTTGCTCAACAATTCCCACTGTTCATTTGCTCTTGGTGCTTGCAATCTTTGTGTTGGTTCAGTTTTCCCCCTTCGATTGCTTACAAAAGGCGTTCCAAACCAGAACTAACGATAAGTTTCTGACCCTCCCTTTTTGACATGCTCTTTGCTTCCCCGATTTCAATAAGGGTTTCTGGGTTGACCCCGTCATCTTCATGTATTTCTGGTAGGGTTTATGAGAATAGAACTGACCCTTAGGTAGAGATCAAGGAAAAGACCATGTGGTCTTGCTCGCTAGGCAGGCATGGCCCCTTTGGTGTACCTAGACTTAGGAATTTTTCCCCATTTTGCTTTATCGATTATTCGGGCAGAACATTGACTCTCCTTCCTCGATCTCTTTGTAGATGTCTGATATTTCGGAGAATGATCACGAGGCCTTCAGCTACGGCGGCAAGAATGATTCTTTGAGCAGCGAGAAAACTCCTCCCGTTGACTATGAGTCGGATGAGGGAACGAGATCCGTGGCCGGGCCAACGGTCCCTGGGCGCGGCGCTCCTCCAGTAGTTGACTTAGTTGATTCCTCCAGCGGGGAGGATTCTGGAGAGGAGAGTGTTACTGGGGGCTTTACTGGCAGGCAAGGCCCCGAGCAGCAGGGAACCGACGTTGAGCGTATGGTCGAGCCAGTAAGGGCCGAGAAGGGTAAGGCGGCTGGAGAGGCCTCAGAAACTGACGAGGCAGATAACATGCCCCTTGCCCGGCGCCTGAAGAAGATAGGCCGCACTCCAGTGGAAGCCACACTTGAGGACGATGCAGATGACCGTGACAACATTCCCCTTGTTCGCTGTTACAAAATGGTCGGCGGCTCTCAAGTGGAGGTCACACTTGATGAAATTTTTGAGGAAGATGAAGAGCCCAACTAGCATGTGAATACAGATGAGAGCCGGTATGCTGCTCACTGGGCTACGTTGGACACGGCTGACAAAGTGACCGCTTGGCTTACGTCCCTCGGTATCAACTCTGCTTACTATCGGGCGAGCAAGATGGATGTTCCCGCTGGTGTTAAGCTTTCCCGTGAGCAGGGAAACGAACTTTTGTTTTTCGCCGACTTTATCTGCGTAGGATTACGCCTTCCGCTGAAGCCTTTCCTGATGGTTTTTCTACACGAGACCAGAGCTGTGCCCTGTGACTTGATGCTAAATAATATACGAGCAATCACAGCCTTCACGGTGGCGTGCCGTCTGCTAGGGTTTGAGCGAAATATGTACTTGCTTCACAAGTTGTTTATTTTTGCCCCGAGCACAGGCAGGAGAATTGGAGTGAGGGCCAACTCCAACTTTTTTAGGCTGCTGGCTGATGTTCCCGTGGAGGTGGAGTCCTGGGATAGGAGAGTCTTGTTTATCGAATCCTAGGTTGGTTGGCCATTCGCGCCCACAGCGACCAGCGAAATAAAGATCCCCAATGTCTCCAAGCAGGATTTTAGCTCAGGTGAGATTGCCCGGCTAGCGGCGTTGAAGACCGCCGTCGGGGTTATTGAGGAGAACGAGAAGTGGGTCGGTCATCAATTCTTGCTCGATTGGAAAGAGCTAGTGTGCAATCCACACAACATGTGCCTGACCGGCGTGACTCGAGCAGAAGTTCCTGGGGTGGATCCCCACTTAATTCACGTTCCTGAGAGCCCTCATCCGTACTGGGGTGACTGTCATGGGCAGATGTTCAAGTGTGAATGTGTAGAATGTCAACGGTTGGGCCCTGGCGCGGATTGCCGGCCAGCTTACGAGGACCCGGATGGTTGCCTGCTAACTATGAATATGCTCTCATCTCTGTTTTAATCATCCTTTTATTCGTAGCAATACTGATCTCGTTTTGCCTTGTCTTGTTTCAGGGATGAAGAATTTGGCAGTGCTGAGGATGAGGAAGAAGCAGGCTGATCAGCGGGCAGCCGATCTGAAGGCCAATGAGCTCGTGGCCTTGCCTAAGGTGCCATTTTGTCCGCCCGCTAAGAAAACACCGGCCTCGGGTAGGGCCGCAAGTCCGGTCAAGAAGGTAACGGCGCCGAAAGTCGTTGTTACTGCACAAAAAGAGGCCCCCGTGGTCATTATCGACAAGGCTGCCAAACCACCAACTGCCAACATCTCCGTGGTCCCCGCTGCGAAGGATGCCAAGGCCATGGAGAAGAGAAAGAAGAGTCCCACTCCTCCCCCTTCTAGGTCGGTCCACCCCCGGGGCTTGAGCTCTGATCATGTCTTATATGTCCCCGTCCAGGGTGGAGAGGCCACCTGGAGGCAGGCCGGCTTTGTGATGCCCTCCACCACTAGCGCTGCCCGGGCATTGGTGAAAAAGATATCCGAGGATGCCCCTTTGTTAGGGGGCTTAGATCTGCATGCCCGCAGAAGCCCTGGAGGCCTGGTGGGCAAAGGAGTCATAGAGAGGGCCATGCATGATGGCTTGGCCTGGGACCAGGATACTGCCGACCATGTCCTGGTCGGAAATGTAGGCCTCTACTTGAGTGAGGTAAAATTCGAATTATGGCTTGGTTCTATTTTACTTCCTTCTTTCCTGTACCAACTATTTGCCCTCTATCTGTAGATAGCCTCCATATGTACCAATCTCTATGATCGGTACAATGAGGAGAAGGATGCGCGCAAGAAGATGATGGCAAATTACAAGGAGCTTGAGGCCCTCCTAAAGGAGAAAGTAAAGCAAGCGGCCACTTTTGCCGACCAACTGGAGACCAACGGTGCCGCTGCCAAGAAAAAAGAAACCGAGCTACTCGAGCGAAACTTGCAGCTGGTTGCCAAGAACAGCACTCTGGCTGCTGAGAAAACTGAGTTGGTTGGCCAGATGAAGAAGAACCAGGTCGCTCTGGAGAAGGAGAAGACTATTTTGGCCGCGGTCACTAAGCAGAGGGAGGATCTGCAGGTGGAATGGGATTCCCTCAAAATACAAGTCGTCAAGGACGGGAAGCTGGTGGAAGAGCTGCTAGAGAAATTGAAGAATGTTGAGGAGTCCGCGGTGGAGAGTTACAAAAAATCCCCTGCCTTCGAGGATGTTGTGGACGCGGCCATTGTGCCCTACTTCTCCCATGGCACCAATCATATATTGAGAATGCTAGCCGGCCATGGCGGGGTGGGGATGAAGACAATGACCAAATGGGTCGTGTTCGACCCTTACGCTGATGTTGCTCGCCCTTTCCACGCTCTGGTTCCTTATAATAAATAGGAATTGGCAGCCTTGGCGAATAGCGACGCTGAAGCTGGGCGGGAACCTTGGATTCCGCCAACCCCTGATGAAGTGAATGTTTGCTCGCTGATCCAGGCTTTGGAGTCTGAAGACGAAGCTTTGAAAGAAAGCGAGCAGATTGAAGCGGAGGCCGCAGCCAAGGCTGCTGAAGATGAGGTTGCTCGGAAAGAGCTGAATTTTCAGTACAACATGCAGTACCGGGACAGTACCAAGAATCTTCCTCCCCCTCCAGAGCAGGCTTAGAATAGGAGTATAATTCTTTGTTTTGGCCTGCGTGTCACCATTTTTGACTTTTGATTGTAATTTTTTCCTCACTTATGAATAGAATCATCTTTTGTTTGTCAAATGTTCCTTTTGCTCGTACTCTTCAATTGTGCTTTGACTTTGTTTTGATTTTGATTTTGCTTGACAATTGTTTTCTTGCTCGTATTTTTCTTGCCATCGATTAGTACAAGTACGGGTATTCCCCAGAAACATGTCGAGCAAGAAATAACTAGAATTAATCGAACATGTAAACTTGTAATTATCAACTTGAAAATAACAAGGCTAATTAAGCGGACCTATTATTTAAGTTGAGAGGTTACCCGGACAGATGCCCGGTCTAAATGCTTGGTTCTGGCCAAGGCTTTGTGCAGGCATGGCCCCTATCGCTAAGAGCGAGCATCCCGAAGATTGCCTAGCGAGCAGGGCCCTACTCTGAGCAACCACCAGCAACCGGGCTTGGCCCTAGTTCAATGTTGGCACATCAAAGCGGTTGCTGGTATATCAACAGGGTATAGAGATATACGACTAACAGTGTTGCTCGGTCATTCTAGGAATCCGATGCAGTTAGCCGCTACCTTTTGGGCAGGGCCCCTACCGCCTGGCAGGCATCCAAGTATGTGAACCAGGCATGGCTCCATCTTTAATTTCTCACGGAAAGGATAAGATAAGCTCACTAATACTCGAGAGTAGAAAAGGTTGACCGCGCATGGCTGATCGATGTTTTAATTAATCTTTTTCCTTGCAAGTGAACAAGACTATTATAGAATAGTATTGGAAGCAAGGGTCGAACCCACAGAGACAAGTGATCACGAACAGTGCAATTTATTGATAGCAAATTATTAATCTAAAGGGGGGTTGTATATTTATTTCTATTCTAAACTACTATTTAGATGTTTAACTAATTAGCAGTAATTACAGATATGAAGATCTTATGGTGGGTGGCAATCTAGGATTCTGGGTTTCACTTGTATCTCCTTTATGTTCAATTCATAATAATTATCATTCAATGTCTTGGGTTCGTTCACTAAAGATAGATATAGTCTGTTGAACAATTGGTTCAGCCTCCATCCCCGCAAAATTCATCCATTCTATATCCTAAGCACAGGAACTGTCAATCTAGCTGTCACCTAGATTTATGATATATCTGTCACCTAGATCATGTATGAACCTGGTCCTAACTTATCACTCTCGTGCATCGATAGGTCCAATTTATTGTGTTGGTGAGCCAGTGTACAACATATGCACATTGGTCATGCAGTTATCCGCACCTCTAGGCCTTTATTATTTGCGATTACATTCATTTGTTCAAAGCAAAATAATAGAGGGATTGATAAACAACACAATCAACAAGCATTGAATGAACATATATAAGAATTAAAGAATAAATTTGATACAAGTTACCTCCCACCTCCTAGATTATGGATGATTTAGTTCATCATAGACAATGAACAGCACATGGAGATGATCGGATACATGATTTGATCTTCAATACTTGTATTTACAAAATCTAACTATGTTATACAATCTAAAAACTACCTAAAATCTACCTAAGACTGCTTCCAGCCGATTTTCTATATGTTGTTCTCGGCATCTGGCTTCAATATATACTCGGGAGTTGTAATCCAATCGAATAACTGTGTGAAAATCCGAAAATCAAGCATTCTGACCACCTTGCGGTCGCAAGGTGTTGGGTACCTTGCGTCCGCAAGGTCTCTAGTGTATCTGGCCTTGAAAAGCTTGTCTTGCCCGTACGGCCTACCTTGCGGTCGCAAGGTCTGATGTACCTTGCGTCCGCAAGGTCTTCAGAATCAACAGTCTTTACTTTTTCTTCATTTTTCCTCTTTTTGGCCCTTCTTGAAATTTGTACTTAAAACCCTGGAGTTTGACGTATTTTCACTAATAACCCTGAAACTTACAAAACTCACCGAAAACATATATTAGTAGCCAAAAGCCTCGTGAAATAGCATAATTTAAGTCATAGAAGCATATAAAATCGACGTATAAAATACATCGATCAATGGCCCTATCTACTCATTGGGCGATTAGATTTTGCCAAACAATCCCAATGCAATTGATAAATAACCACATAATAACTTGAATGAATAAACATGAATAAACTTGCCTTTTATTGATCGATCAATAACAGTGACCCTCAACAGGACTGAGGTCTTGCCCGTTTGTGTACTGGGGACTGACTTAGGGATAGTATTTTTTTTCAGGTGATCTGCATGCCAAGGATGCTTCAAGTCTTTCCCTTCCTGAGTCTAAAGCGTGTAGGTGCCCACCCTGACTATACAAGTGACTTGAAAGGGCCCTTTCCAGTTAGGCGATAACTTTCCCCATTCTGCCCGTTGACCCGTTACCTCAATCTTTCTAAGTACCCAGTCTCCGACCATGAAAGCTCTACCTCCAACCCTTTTGTCATGATGAGCCTTTGCTCGCTGCTTGTAGTTGATCATCTTGAGTCGTGCATCTAACATTCTTTCTTCAAGTAGATCAAGGTCTATTACACGGGCAAGTTGATTGTTATGCTCGCTGTAATGGGAAACTCGATAGCTAGGCAAGGCCATTTCTACCGGGATCATTGCTTCAGTTCCGTAGGGAAGTGCGAACGGAGTTTCCCCGGTTGGTCCTCGGACAGTGGTTCTGACCGCCCACAAGGCCGACTGTAGTTCTTCCGCCCATTTCCCTTATCGTCCCTCTAGGTTTCTTTTTAGTGCATGCAATACTTGTTTGTTCCCGACCTCTGCTTGGTCGTTACCTTGAGGGTAAGCGACGGATGATTGCCAATGTTTAACGCCTAGGCGAACACACTCGGCTGTGAATTTTTCCGAGAACTAGGTGTCGTGATCGGAGATAATTGCTCGGGGCAGTCCGAACCTGCACCATACTTGATCGTGGACAAACTTGATGACATTTGCCTCTAAAATTTTAGCTAAGGGCTTTGCTTCGATCCACTTTGTAAAGTAGTCTATGGTGGCCACTGCATACTTATACTTGCATTGTGCTAGCGGGAATGGGCCGATCAAATCGATTCCCCACATGTCGAACGGCCAGGCCGCAATGACTGGAGTTTGTACAGTGGATGGAAGCCTTGGTATGTCCGCATATCGTTGGCATTTGTCACACTCGCGGACGTACTTCTCTGCATCCCTTCTGAGGGTTATCCAGTAATACCCCACGCGCAAAACTTTTTCTGCTAGAGCTCGAGTGCCCGGGTGGCCGCCACATTCCCCTTCATGTACTTCATATAAAACACCTTCAGTTAGATCCGGGGGAACGCATCGAAGCATAGGTCTGACCTTAGATCACTTGTACAGGATTCCCCCGACTACCGAGTATCTACAAGCTTGACTTCTAACTGTGGTGGCTTTAACTTTGTCCGCTGGGAGGACTCCTTGCTCGATATAGTCCTTGTAGTCATCGATCTAACTTCTGGTCGCTGGCTCGATCTCCATGACTACTGGCCTATCAATGGCTGGAGTTTTTAAATGCTCAATCATTACTGAAGGATTTAACAGTTCTAGATTTGCTTCAGCGATCTTGGACAAGTAGTCTGCTCGCATGTTGTCAACGTGATTGATGACTGTGTTTTATACGCAGTTATTAGGTATTATTCCGGCTTAAATTATGCTATTTCTCAAGGTTTTTTGTTGTCTAATATATGTTTTAGTGTTGTTTTATAGTTTCAGGGACTTTTGGAATAATTGTGCAAAACATAGGCACTTTATGCTGAATTGAAGAATTTCAAGGACCAAATTGCAAAAGCTGGAAACTTGAACGCAAAAGCTAAAAATCAGATTTTTCCTAAACCAATTCAGCCGCCACTTTGATGTGTTTTAATTGTCTTGGGAAACGTGAAGTCCTATTTTAATTCTTTCTAGTGTTGTAATTATATTGTATCTCTTTTTCCTTCTTGTTGTAGGATTGATTAGGCATAAATAGATCCCTTTAGGTTAGGAAAAAAGGGAGAGAGAAGTTCTGTATTATTTTTTTGGTCTATGAAGAAAGATTCTTCAAGAATGGTTAAGGTTTTGTACTTTCAATTATGGAGAACTAACTCCATAATCTAGGAATTTGAGGTAATTATACAGAATCTTTTGTTCTATATTATATTTTTATTCATTCAATTCTTGTTGATCATGGTGTTTATCAATCCCTTTATTATCTCGCTTTGAACAAATGAATGTAATCGCAAGTGATAAAGGCCTAGAGGTGCGGATAACTGCATGACCAAAATACATATGTCGTACATTGGCTCACCATCATGATAAATTGAACATATCGATGTACGAGAGTGATAAGTTAGGGTCAGGTTCATATATATGACCTAAGTGACAGTTAGGTTCCATATGTTCTTGTGCTTAGGATATAGAATGGATGAATTATTTGGAGATGGAGACTGAACGGTAATTTGACAATCTATATCTATCTTTCGTGAACGAACCCAAGGTATTGAATGATATTTTATTTAAATGAACAATAGAGTAGATACAAGTGAATCCTAATTCCTTGGCAATTTACAAATCTTTGATTTATCTCATATTTATATGCTTTGTTAGTTAGGTTATTTTATTGCTTTCTAGTTAATTTAATTTATAAAAAAAACCAAAAAAACTCCATTAGTTATTAATTGCTTTATTTTGATAGATTAGTTAAATTTACTTTAATCAAATCCAAATCTCTGTGGTTCGACCCTTTCTTCCCAAACTATTCTACAATAGTCTTGTCCACTTGCAAGGAATTAATTAAAATAAGACACGATCAGCGATCAATTCTGATGATCTCCAAGAACTTGAAATTCTTCAAGGTTTCTTTGACAAGCTCGCAGTATTTGACCAGGGAAGGGTGATGCACCATATATTCCCCTTGGACTTGGTTCACTGCTGGTTGTGAATCCGAGTACACTATGACAGCTTCTACGCCCATGTCAGCTACGAGCTCAAGACCGGCGATCATTGTTTCATACTCGGCAATGTTATTTGAGGCGGAGAATTTGAACCGAAGTGCCAGCTCGAACTCTGTGATTTTGTCGGGAGCAATGAGAAGGATGCCAGCTCCGCTCCCAACTTTGCTCGCTGCTCCATCCACATAAAGATCCCAACAGCAGGCCGACCGAGGCTGTGGTAGCTGCCCTTCCTCGGGCTCTGTTGGCTGCTGGGCCTCAGGTTCCTCGTGCTGAGTGAAGCTTGTTTCTACCAAGAAATCGGCCAAGGCTTGAGCCTTGATTGCTCGCCTGGGCAAGTAGTCTACGTGGAACTCTGTGAGTTTGATTGACCAGTTGAGCAGTCTACCCGACGAGTCAAGCTTATAAAGAACTTTGCGCAGTGGTGCATCTGTGTATACTATGATTACATGTGCAAAAAATAAACCCTTAATTTTTTAGCAGCTACGACAAGCGAGTAGGCTAATTTTTCTGCATTAAAATAACAACCCTCAATAGGACTAAGGGCCTTGGATACATAATACACAGGCTTTTGAATGTCTAGCTCCTCCCTAACTAAAACAGTAGCCACGGCCTGGTCCGTGACTGCTAAATACACATATAAAGGCTCACCGGGCACGGGGCTGCTAAGGAGAGGTGGTTTGCCAAGATATTCCCTGAGCCGCTCGAGGGCTTTGGCACAGTCTGCGTTCCACTCGAAACCCTTGTTGCCGCGCAGGATCTTGAAGAATGGGAGGCACTTTTCCGCTGATCGGGAGATGAAGCGACCAAGGGCGATGACTCTGCCATTTAGCTGTTGGATGTGCTTGATACAGTAAGGTTGTTCCATATTGAGTAAGGCCTGGATCTTCTCCAGGTTTGCCTCTGTCCCGCACTGGTTGACCATGAACCCGAGGAACTTTCCTGCTCGGACCCCGAAGGCGCACTTGCTCGGATTCAGCTTCATATTATGTTTGCGCAGATTGGCAAACGTTTCTGCCAGGTCAAGAGTATGGTCGCAGCCTTTTGTTTTGATGACCATGTCATCTATGTATGCTTCCATGTTTCTGCCGAGCTGAGAGCCAAAGACCTTGTTAACCATGCGCTGGTAGGTAGCCCCTGCATTCTTCAGCCCGAAGGGCATCATCTTGTAACAACAAATGCCCCCAGCTGCTCGGAAAGCTGTCTTTGCCTTGTCTAGCTCGTTCATCTTGACCTGGTGGTACCCTGAGTATGCATCCAGGAAGCTTAACATTTCAAACCCGGTAATGGAATCTACGAGCACATCTATGCGAGGCAGCGGATAGCAGTCTTTCGGGCAAGCTTTATTGAGACCCGTGAAGTCGACGCACATCCGCCATTTGTCATTGGCCTTCTTGACCATTACTACATTTCAGGTCGAGTACTGTATATCTTCAATGATATCCGCTTTCATAAGCTTCTCGACCTCTGCTTTGATGGCTTGATTTTTCTCATGGGAGTAATGCCTTGGCCACTGCTGAATGGACCGAAAAGTCGGATCGGCATTCAAGTCATGGCGTGCAACACTCTCACTGATACCTTGCATGTCTTCGACAGTCCAGGCAAATACATCCAGGCTGTTCTTCAGCAGCTCGATCAACCTTTCCCGAGCTTCGGGAGGCATGGCTTTCCCGATCTTAATTTTCTACTCGGGGTAGGCGGTATTGATGATTATCTCTTCCAGCTCGCCCTCTGGCTGAATATCGGGCTCCTCGCGAACTTCCAGAGTATCCATCTCAATGTCTTGTGGCTCGAGGCGTCTAGTCTTGCGCCTGGAGAGCAGTGGTGTCGAGGCTTGCTCGGGTTCCTCTATTTCCATGGGGTCAGCTGGCTCAGAAGGTTCTCCGAGCTCGATATTGTTTATGGGGATGGAGCCCGAGTCAGTAGTGGTTGGCACATCTTGGTCGGGAGCTGCCACTTTCTGATTGGGAATGTCCACGACCAGCTTCTGCTTCTTCCGTTGAGAATCCCGAACATACTCCCGACATTGCCCGCGGCTTGCTTTTGAGGATACCCACTCCGTTCTCGATGTAAAACTTGGCCTTTTGGTAAGGTATGGAGGTCACCATTTGGAACTTAGCCATGGTCGTGGCACCCAGGATACAGTTGTAGGCAGACTTTAAGTTGATTACCAGGAAAGTGATCATCTCTGTCCGGGTTTGTGCACCATCCCCCATGAAAACCTAGAGCTCAATGGTGCTTTTTACGCTCACTTGATGGTTGGTGAACCCTTCCAACTTCCCCAAGTAAGGCTTGAGTCGGGTGTCCGATAACTTCAGTCCCTTGAAGCAGGAGTAATACATGATGTCCCTGCATGCCACAGTGTCGAGTAGCACCCTATGAACCTGCCACTTATTTACCACGCAGGAAATGACTAGTGGCTTCTCGGAAGCCAGATGTGTGCTGGCCAGCTCGCTGCGAGTGAAACAGATGTTGGACTCCCCTGCCCGCTGAACTGCCGGAGATTTAACGGCTTTGGAGAGAGAGTATATATGCTTCCCGATCTGAGTGTTGGATGGAAGCTCCTCCTGAATCACATTGACCACTCCTCGAATCTGAGGGGCCTGGCCACCTCTTCCTCTTGGGGGTCTTCCCTACTGGTCATTATTTGCATTGTTGCCCGCGCCTTGATCCCTTTTGAAGCAGTCCAATTTGCCCGTGTTGATCAGATTTTATATATCCCTCTTCAACACAAAGCATTCCTCAGTGGTCTGGCTGTTACCATGATGGTAATCACAGTACTTTGTGTTGTCCCTGGTGTGAGCGAGCTCGTGATCAAGCGGATAACTGGATAAGGGACTGGCAGCGCATCTCCAATTTGGAACATAATCTCTTCCCGCGTAGTGTTTAGTGGGGTGAACCGTGCCTCCCTGAATCTCTCGCCCGTGGGTATGATCTCTTCCCTGTCTCTACACCTGCCGTTGTTTCTCCGGCTCGGGCCGGGCGTGGTCAAGCTGTCCTGAGCCTTGTCTTTGTTTTTGGCTTTATCGCCCTTGACGCTCTCAGTCGAGTAGAAGAGATGAGAACTTGCCAGCAGTTCTGCTTTCGAGGCCCCCGGGTTCATGGCCAGAATTGTTTTCAGTGGCCCTGCCTTCATGTTGTTAAGGTAGCAGAAAGTAATCTCAAGGTCACTGGTGGCGATCACCTGATTGAGCATCTCCTCGAATCTCTTCAAGTAGTTGCCATAGGATTCGTTGTTACCTTGTTTAATTTTGGCAAAGTCAAAACGATTTTTGGGGGTTGGGCCTGCAGTTCCGAACTCCTCCAAGAACTTTTCCCAAAGCATTTCCCAGCTGCCAATCAATCCACAGGGGACTCTGCCCAACCATGCATGTGTCTTTCCCTGAAGAGCACCCTCAAATGCCCACATCTTCAAGGTCTCCACATCGGTGACCATCCGAATCTGTGCCTCGAACGATCTGAGCCGATCACTTGCCCGCGTCTTCCCAAAATACTTTTCGAATTGCGGGAAGATAACCCCTTGGGCGGGTGGAGCATTCTCAATTTCTAGCGTGAACGGGCTGCCCTCTAGCGGCTTAGCGGCCCCATGGCCGGGATTGGCCACGACTAGATTAGCCATCTGTTTGGCCATGTCTCGCTTCATGGCCTCCATTCGCTCGGACAATTGCCTTTCCGCGTCCATCGTGAGTCTGGAGGAGCGAGCAGGATCTGATTGGTGGCTACGCACCTAAGGGCAGAAAGTTGGCTCATAAGAAGCTTCAGCTTCCTGCTCGACACGTGCTCTATATCTTGGTCAGTGCGCATCTACTTCCGCACACTCCCGGGCCTTACGGCGGCTATGGCTCTCTTCCCGAGCGCGATACTCCTACCGATGATGGTGTCTGGGGGAGATTATGACGGCTGTATCTGCTCTCCGCCTGGTCATCTGCTCGTTTCACTACCTCAGCTTTTTCTGAACGTATGTGAATAACGGATGGGATTCGTCTGCTCAGAGCGGGCAAATGTTAGGAGGCATGGTCATCACCAATAAGTGTTAGATTGCTGAGAGCGGGTAACACCAAATCTGCAACTGGAACCGACGCATGGCCCAAGGCGAGCAGTTATTGGTTGAGTGCGTACATCTTATTATAATATATACTTTGCTTGGACTTGCAGAGCAGCAGCTTGTTGGTCAGGGTTTTGCCCGGGCAAACTCGCGTGGCTCCCCTGGCCATTCTCCCGTTGGCGATTTAATTGCGTTCTGAGGTCTAACGCGCGAGCATCGCGTTTCTCATTGATAACTTGCCTGGCATCGCACTGGCTAGCATGACTTTGGCTGGCGTGCTGAGATAGCTTTTCTTCCACATATGGCACATCGTTGCCATGAACCGCGTGCCAAGCAGCCACTTTCTGATTCCTTGTTTGCACCCCCTGGGGTGCTCTTGGTGGCAAATCAATCGGTGGTGGTGGATTGTTGTTGCCAGCCTATTGGCTTCCAGCCTGATGATTGCTTACGGTGGCATGATGCTTGCTACCTTTACCGGCCATTGCAACAAGAATTATACTGGAAAAACTTGAAGAAAGTGTTGTAACTCTTTCCCGACAACGGAACCAAACTGATGTGGCAAAATCTCAACTTGGGTCGTCCAAATGATGGGTTGGATATCTGGGCTTGAATCTGCTTCCTTGAACCCAATTGAGAACACAGAAAACCTGAGTGGAAGTGCAAGGCAAGGCCTCGTGAAACCCCTCCGACGTGATAGTAACTATCGAGTGTGAATGTCAAGAGAGAATTTGACAGAGTTTCTAGGCTCAAGGAAGAGTGTGTACCTTGTTTAGGGTTATGGAGGGGTATTTATAGGCCCCAATGTCGTTGAATCCGTCTAGGATTTAGTTTCCTTAGATACCCAATCAATCAAGGAGAGAATCCGTTGATTTTAGGCATGATAAGCGGCTGGCCGCGTAAATGCAGGAGTAGATAAGGCAAGTGTCCTGCTCGGATATGGAAACCTTTGGCTTGTTCTTGGAGAGCAAGTTTCCGGAGCTTCCTGCCCGATATGTGCCCGGGCGAGCAAGGCTCTGCCCGGCTATTTGATGTGTACTGGTCTGAGGCAAGTGTAGGTCCAGGGGGTGGCCCCTGGTCGGGCAGGTCAGGTCGGTGCTCGACCAGGTTTGGACGGGACGAATCTGATTCTTTGCCCAGTATGAGTGTGGTCCCCGGACATGGCCCCTGGCCGGACAAGCAAGGCCAGTGCCCGGCCAGGTTTAGACAAGAGTCGCGCTGCTCGTTGCTTGATGCCTCAGTTACTTTGTCCGCTAGGCCGGCGGGCCCCATATTAATTATGCTTGTGACTAGCACGTAATGTTAGCTCGTGCTTCGCTCGTGACCCGGCTTGGGTCGGACATGTCAATATACAAGAATTATGTTTTTGTTTTCGCTTATTAAGCATCACCATTGTTGAGTTTTTGTAATTCTTAGACTTAATCTTAGCTAAGAATTGCAAAACCAACCATGGGAGAAATTCTTACACTTATTCTTAGAGGAGAGAGAAATGGTTTTATTCTTACCTAAGAATAAACCAAAAGGAATATTGTGTTCTCCACTAGCCGCATGTGTGATGTTTTGGGTAGGGATGGAGGCAAAATGAAAATACTTTTTTATTTGGATGTGTTAAACTTAATTTTTTTTGTATATGAATATTATACAATGGGGAGATATACTCTTAAGTGGATAAGAATAGATTAGTGTGTATATGGCAGTGAGACCCAACTAAGAATTTGAGGGAAGAGTTTACACAATGTTGATGCTCATCTCTTTGGTTACAATTATTTCCCAAATTTTTAGCACGGTCCGCTGTTACCTATTATTTTCCCAATAGTTGTCATTCTTATATGGGTCTCACTACCAAATCATCCATCTTATTTACAAAACTTTTTTTATTTTTATAATTTTCAAATAAATTTATTAATTTGCATATCGTTTTATAAATATATTAATTCATCTATAATTTTAATGAATATATTGCATTTTCAAATTTTACTTATAAATAAAATAAATAGATTTGTTTATAATTTTAATTGTAATATTAAATATTACAAATAAGTTTTAAAACAAATGTATTAATTTATATTAAACATTCTCAGGAATACGAGAATTTTGGGGAAAAATTTCAACATTTGAATAATTCAATAAATTCCTAAAATTATTATCAGAATTTTCATCCAATTGAGGGAAAAAATGATAATTTTTTGATGACGAAATTGTAATAAAACTAAGGTATAAATATCAGAAGAAGTGAAGATATATGAATTGATGAGATTAAAAAAATTAAAATTGCATAGAGAATTAAGAGTGAATTTTTAGAAAAGAGAATGAAGAAATATAGGAGATTTGAGGATTATTTATAAAAGAGAGAATACAAAGTAGCTATTAAAAACGGTCAAATTACAAAAATTAAAATCAAACAAAGCAACAGTCATACTACCAAAAAAAATCAAAAAGCAAATTGTTTACAAACAAAAAGAGTAAAAAACAAATAATAAATTAAAAAAAAACTTCAAGCCCAACTGTCAAATGTTATAAAAAAAACAATTCAGACAGCATGGTGGCCGACATGTGGGATCCATCGGTCCAGGGAGATTGACACGCTTGGCTTCCGCGTGAGACGCACGTGCCCAATGGGAGAGAGCGGTGCACGCTCTCTCTCTCTTTCTCTTTCTCTCTCTCACTCTTCCATATCATATTTCTTATTTTGGTTGAAATGCGAATTTTTTAGGGAATTTGGGGTCACATAGGTTGGGTGATTCTTACCTAAGTAAGAATTGGGTTAAGAATCCCATGTAAAAAAAAACAATTCAAACAGCATGGTGGCCAACATGTGGGATCCATTCATCCAGGGGGTTGACGTGCTTCAGTGCTTGGCTTCAGCGTGAGACGCACATGCCTAATGGGAGAGAGCGGTGCGCGCTCTCTTTCCCAGTCTCTCTCTCTCTCTCTCTCTCTCTCTCCCACTCTCTTATAGCGTAATTCTTATTTTGGTTGAAATACGAATTTTTTAGGGAATTTGGGGTCCCATAGGTTAGGTGATTCTTACCCAAGTAAGAATTGGGTTAAAAATCTCATTTAATACCGACTAGTCAATTACTCTCACCGTTTTCAAATTATTGTTCTCCTTTC
This sequence comes from Codonopsis lanceolata, assembly GCA_013146195.2. Classification (NCBI taxonomy): domain Eukaryota; kingdom Viridiplantae; phylum Streptophyta; class Magnoliopsida; order Asterales; family Campanulaceae; genus Codonopsis; species Codonopsis lanceolata. The sequence goes on along the minus strand of CM028378.1, from coordinate 13,334,121 downwards.
ATTTTTTGTTTGTTCTAAAATAATTGTATTCTTTCAAAACTTTCTCTTTTAGAATTAGAAAAATATTTTTATCACTTTATCCTTACTTTTTCTACCTACTTTAATTATGGTCACATGTTCAAAGGTATTAAAGAAAATCATACATTTCATCAATATTTATAATATAATTAATTATTTTTTTCTTAAATAATGTACTGGATCAAATGGGACAATAATTTAAAAACGAAGGGAGTATAAAATTAGATAGTGATCACCTAACGGTGAGGCATCATTCCACTTGTCCGATTTTATTTTCGTACAAGAGAAGAACGAAAGTATATAATTATTCAACAATTTGTCACGAGATTTTTGGTTGATGTTGAGGAAAGTATTAAAATAGTTCAGGTGTGCAGAGAGTTCAGATCTCCTATATCACTTGTATATATCATTGGTTCATTGGTGTATCATTTTTCATCTCAACCATTGGTTGAAATGCAATAATTAAATTGAAAAATGATTCACCAATAGAATACATAAGTGATATAAGATATATGAACTCGTGTGCTGAGGTACATTATAAAATGTATACAAAACATTTCATGAAATAGTGTTAAGTAATTATAGGGAAAATGATACTATCTGATATAAATTATGTAATTATGCGACAAGATATTTTTTATTTATCTAACTTTTTTTTGTTACAAAGCATGCAATGCATGTTTATGTTTTTTAGGGAGCTTCCCAAGGCCATGACTATTACTATTTTCACCAAGTTAGGCAATATCACTACTTCATTCCATTTTCAAATAATCGTCATCTTTTTATTTTTTGTTAATTTTAAAATAATTATCCTTTTTAAAAAATTTCCTTTAAAAAAACAATTTTATCACCTTATACTTATTTTTTCTACATATTTTAATAATGACCACAAGGTTAAACATTAAAAGAAATCACACATTTCACAAATATTCATAATACAATCAATTATTTTTTTTAAACGCTATGTCAAATCAGAGAGAACGATAATTTGAAAACGAAGGAAATACATCATTTCATATGGAAGCTTATAAAGTCGGTCCCGGAAATTCTTCTAAATTTGTTTCCTTATTTATGTTGGAATCACAGTTGAAGTTGATGTATTTTTATTTTTATTTTTATTTATCTAAATTAACATTACTTAATAATACGAACAGTAAGACTCATTATCAATTGAAAGTTAAGGTAGTCGTCTACACTCTACATAACATACCCCAGTTAATTTCAATTAACATTAAGTTAATTAACACTTTATTTTGTAAATTTGCTCTCCATCTGAAGTCTCAAGTCTCAACATAACTAAACTCATTATTGAAAACTAAAATTTTGAAAGTGGCTAATGTTCCCGTTTGAAAATCAACATTTAAAAAAAATGTCATTTTTAATAGCTCGTTATTAATAAAATGAAACTTTTATATCTTAATTTTTTTTTAAATGGACTCTTTAAACGAAACATCTCAAAATGAAATATTTAACTATTTACCTGAAAAGTAGGGATAGTTACTAATTTATATATATAAACCTAGCAACACCACCACTATTAGATGCCACATAAGATTTATATCATTTTTTAAAGAAAAAAATTTATCTCCAATGCAAATATGGATGATGAGTATGAATATAACGTGACAACCAAATTTATTCACATTGTAGATAAGAATGTCAATTTTTCACTTTCTACTAAAGGTGTGGATACATCCTAGTTATTATTATTCTTTTTTGAAAACTCTTTATATTGGTTTTTTTTTTTTTTTTATTTTCTTATCAAATATTATTTTAGTGGTAGGATGCATATCACATTTGGAGATATTTATTTTGATCAAATGTAAATAAAGAAAAAAAAATGACACATAAATTAGCACCCACCGTACGCTGTGGGCTAAGCTCCTAAGGAGTAAGGATCGTCATACTTTATTTTAAAATTATTTAGAGACAATCATCTCTCTTTCAGTTTTTCACACTTTCTAGCTAATCATAGTTTGGTATCCTTTAAATTAATCAAATCCGTTGCCCCCCATTAACATTCTATATTTAAACAAAGCACCCATAATAGAAAGATTTGTTGTCTTGCGGAAAACAATCTAACAAAGCTAAGGTCGATCAGTTGTCCATTTTCTTAATTATATAACTACCTAAAATTCATCTCTCATCTCTCATCTCTCATCTCTCATCTCTCATCCATTAGTGTCCATGTGATTTAATTTTTTGTTGTTAAAAAAAGGATTGTCAATCTATTTACTCTTAATTTCATACTATCATATTGTATGATGTTGACTCATGCATGCCTGGAGCTGGAAAAAGAAAGACCCACACCCATCATGCCTTCTTCTACCATTATATTTCAAGTACGTAACGTGTGTAAAGGGATCAAGGTCATGTTGGCAATTTTTGATAGATTTTATATTAGCAAAAAGTTAAGAATGACTTACGTTATACAGATAACATTGATCATTTATTATGTAGTGGTGAATTGAGTTGTGATAGAGTGAGACTATGTATTACGAAATAAGATCCTTAAGACGATCTTATGAGATACCTACTCTTTTATATTTCAAAATTCATTTAGTTTGATTTTGACAGTTTTTATTTTTTTAATAATTGGTTTTATTTGGATATTAGCTCTAACCCAAAGAGTTTTTTTTTTTTTTAAATACTGTTGATTTTTAGGGCATTTTTTGTTGTACATATACTTGAATGATGTTGATAAAGGTGAATTTTTTTAACTTCTTAGAAAAAGAAACACCTAGGAAGAATTTTTTTTGACATTTATTGTTTTGTAACTCTATAAGACTATAACCACACCTACTAGACATATCCGTGTATAATAAGGATAATATAAGGTTAAGATTCAATAGAGCATATAAAGAATAAGATTTGATACAATGCTTAAATCCCTTATTTATAGGACGGGGAAAATGCACTAATTAACAATCCAATCATTTCTTTCTCTATAATTCCTTCCCGTTCCTTGCATATTCTTTCTTTACAATATTGAGCATTGGACTTGCTCAAAATTAATTTTCAGAACCCCTAAATGTTACACAAAAAAAATCCTAAATACAACATCAGTTAACATGTTAAGTTACCAAACTGTCCTCCTTCTATTTTAAAAGAAAAAAACTACACTTTAAAATAAATCTGTTTACCAAACTGCCCTCCTTCCATTAAAAAAAACACTCGTTACTAAACTAAATCAAATCAACACTTTAACTTATTTGATGAACTATTCTAAGGCCTGAATTTATGCATCAGAGCCATCACTGTTTGAGTCTGTTTCTCCCCAGGGCCCCATCTTAATCATATTTTTTGTTTAACACTTTAACTTGTTTGATGAACTATTCTTGCATTTATCCTCAAAGATGTATGCTCTGTAGCTTTAGTTTAGGACAAAAGTCGCCACTTTTTTCATTAAAAAATGACAAGTCGCCAGGTTTTTTTTTTAAATGAAAAAAGTCGCCACTTTTTTCATTAAAAAATGACAAAAATCGCCATGTTTTATTAAAAATTTTGAAAAAAGTCGCCCATTTGCTTTTTAAAAATCGCCTAAAAAGTTGAAAAAGTCGCCACTTTTTTAAACAAAAAATTGACAAAAATCGCAAGGTTTTTTAAATTTTTTTGAAAATAGTGAAAAAAATCACTAGCCTAAAAAAAATTGCCAAGTCTGAGAAAAAAACATTTTCTTCTTCTTTAAACATGATTTTTAATATCGAATATATATATATATATATATATATATGAGGATTAATTGAAATTCTTTTATATAAAAGGATAAGGATTAATTAGTAATTCGAGTTTAGGGTTAATTATAACTCCTTTTTATAAAAGGATTAATTAGTCATTAAACTTTTAAATGAATGTGGTATTTAGTGTTTTTTGTGTAGCATTTAGGGCCACTCTTAATTTTTATATAACAAGCAACTCTTGTACAAATTTCAACGGTATGACATACATGCGTGGGAGTATATGTAGATATTGTGTCGTAGAAGGGGAATATGTTGCACTCAACAAGTGTGAGTGTTGTGTTGGAGAATTCTTCATATCTCTCAATAGTTTTCATCAATAACTTTGCCATGATAATTACTTTCTCCCCTTGTGGTATAATATATATATATATATAACCAAAATTCTCTTACATTGCGTTGAAGAATAAGAAAATCTCATACGGCTTGATAATTTCTTCATCACCCATCCTAAAATGAGTATTTATATTTAATATTTAAAAAATTCAGTCACCGAAAGAATATTAAGTAAACTATCAATAACTACTTTCAGAATTTCGTAAGAACCCGTGAATCCTTGATGAGAATTTTAACCAAATTAACTAACAAAAGTCAAATTAGGACTATGGTTAAGGGATTGGCTTATTTTAAGGAAAAGCTACAAACATTTTTGTATGAATTTTTCATACGAATATAGGTATCAAGCATGTGATGGATTAAAGGGTGACATCACATGCTAAGTCCATTATGTAAGAACTAAATATTCACATGCTTGACGCATAAATTTTTACGAGAAAGCTGTAAAAAAAATTATTTTATCCCTATCACTATTCACTACTCTTATTTTAAAAAGAAAACACTTGTTTTAGAATAAAATAAGCATTTTAGATTCTAATTTTGTTGATAGACCACCAAAAAACAACTTGATTGGATAGCCTTTATAGGACTCGTATATAAATCAAAGTACACTATAATATATTCTTTGTTGTGACCAAATTGGCATTCTTAGATGTTACCAGGTGACGAAAGATTTGGATGTGCTACTGGGAATCACACTATGCATAATATGGCCGTGAAGATTTCAAGAAATCACTTTTGTGGGCAGAATGCGATAAACACCATCTTTTAAGACAATGGGAGAATGCTCGTTATCCACGCCACCCGTTTGGACTTGGGAGTAAACAAATACTGAATTTCAGAACATTCCAATTCCCAAGTCAGTGCCCATAAACACCAAATCCTCCATCCAACTCCCAACAAGACGTGGATTTTATACAGGGTCAGTATGAGGAAAAGGCACTGTGCGGAGCTAGTGCTGCCCTTTAAACCTAAACTTTACATACTGATTCAACAAGGGAGAACCTTCTCCAAAGGAACGCCAAATAGACATTCAAGGGCAACTTAGTTAAGAAGGCCTGAAATATGCTCCATAATAAATTTGATGCTCATATCAATAGTTCAATACAAATACGAGATGGATACCAGAGGAAAGGCCGTTGTTACATCTTTGGACTCTTTTTTATTATTATTAGTTACATCTTTGGACATTGAGTCAACCAAAAAAAATTAAAAAGATTCATTAGCCGGACCTGTGTTCACCATGGTGCAAATAAACATGGCACCGTAAAACGAAACTAATACAGCTCCCTCCATGTATACAAGAACACAGAGCAGTCAACTCGCTGTTGGCGTTAACTCTTTAACCGTTACCAACTTCACCACAAAGTAAGCCACCAGATTACATAACATAAAATAACCACAATTAACCCGGAGGCCGGGAGGGCAGGGGGGAGGTGTTTAAATTATCCTGTTTGTTTGTCATAGGTTAGCTGTCTACCAGAGCAAACATCATCTCATGACGAAGATAAGAGTTTTTCCGTAAGTACAAACACTGGCATCACAATGGGACCATGTTATAAATTCCTTCCATACATTGATGCTCGATTCCAGGATACAGAGCAAACAAAAAGATAACTGAGGAAAATAAAACATCTTCGTAGCAACACACAGGGAGGCTTCAATGTAGAGCTGCTAATTCGACAAGCTCTTTGAATTGATCGGAGACATAAGACTTTACCTTGAAAGTGCCCCCTTCCTCGCCCTTACTTGGAGATATATACTTCAACCCAATCACAGTTGGCAAACCTGCAAAATAACACCAGATCACATGAAGAAGTGTAATTTTACCACACCCAGTTTTCCTTTAAAGAAGGAACTTCACTCCCACATCTAATTCATAGACTCACAAGACATTTAGTTTATTTTTTAAAGGAGGATGGAGTGAAATGGATTCTGAATTTTGTTTCTAATGGTCTTCTTAACATCAACCAATATTGAACTGGTCTGCACTTCTCATATTGTCTAGCTAAAAAAATCCAATCAAATCTTATACAATAACCCAGAAAATAAAGAATAAGAAAACAGGGAGCATATGATAAATTATATTTGGAGATACTTACTATTGTGCACACGTCCATATAATAATCTCTCACCCTTCCAGTATTCCAAAGGTCTATGCTTCACTCTGCTGCTTCGTCTCACACCAGATTTCCAGACTGTGCCAGCCCCTGCCAAGACCCAAATATGAAACAAGGATAAAAACTTAACCAAATATGAAGATAAAACATTTCGATTTGATGCATGAATAAACACCTGCAAGGCTTTGCCGGTGAGAAATATCTTTTCTCTGGCCCCCTTGACGTGTTGCCTTACTTCGTTCTTTCCGCATCACCCTTGGATGTTCCTGTTTATTTGACCAAAAAGAGAAATGGTCTTGGTCAAAACAAGCATATGGAAAATGTGAGTGTGTGAATGTGTGCTAGCAGCATCTGAAAGCATGTGATGTTGACACTGCCAAAGACTGGGCTATCAAAAATGTTGACATCTAGTTCATGAACTCTATTAATTTGACATGGGCAAACTTCTAGTGCATTTGAGGGTAGGCAGAGTGGTGTTTCTAAAGCACATATATTTCACTCACACCTGCCAAACTTTTTATGAGCCTACACATGCTAACATTATAAGACAGTTATCCAATCAAGTGGTTTTGTGGATAACATAGCCCAGATAACTTGCGTATGTGACCAACTAGTCAACTACTCCCTCCATCCCTAATTGAGTGTCCCTTTTTGGTTTTTTTTTTTGTAAAAATCAAGAAAGTTGACTTTCAAGCCATTTTCGCTTGGTAGTACATGAATGCCTTTAAATGTTCACACTATAGTACTGCAAGTGCACAATGGGACATATAGATAGCAAATGTGAATTTAGTAACTTCATACAAAACGGGACACTCATTTTGGGGGAAATTTTTTCCAAAAAAGGACAGCCAAGTAGGGACAGGATTTGTATGGAATAAGGAGAAGGTTGAGTAAATTAGAGAGTACTATTTCACTATTGCAGAAGAATCTCTCATATCCTGAGACAATACTTTCATTTTTGTATCTTAGTTGTTTACACTAGTTTTTCTCAATTGTGATTTTGTTTATATCTTTAACTTTTTCTTTTGGGGGGGAGAGGCGCACACATCTTCATTGGATGATAGTAAAAGCAGTTCAGAAGTTGCAGAGTCATTTTGGACAACTATAGTCTGAAGTTCTGATATCGAATAACAATTGTGCAAGAGAGGCTAATCAAGGGCTTTAAAGCATGGCTCCGAAAAAGTGAGGAGCTGATTAACATTCGAAAAAGCTATAGAAAACTGTTGATCCAAGCATGAGGGGAATTAAAAGTCGAGGTGAATGGCTGGTCCCAATTCTTGAATCAAGTGTAATCTTTTGGTTCCCGTGCCTGAGAAATGAGGTGTAAAGAATGCTATTTGGTATTTGGGCCAAAGGCAGGACGACATAACCTTTCAATCAAGCTGAGCTCCAACTTAAAATGATTTTATCTGTAACCTTAGTTCTGAGTTATGAATTTCATGTTACTGGCACCTGATTAATTCATTGGATAAGAATGTGAAAAGTTCAAAATTCTGGTCGTCAACAGTGAATGTTAAATCTGTAGGACCACTTTTTTTTATCAAATTTCAAGTTGGTCACTAACCTTTTTTTCCTTCGATTGAGTCATTGTAGTATCAAATTTAGTCCAATCTACGTCATTGCCTAATGGAGGTCAATTTCTCTAACGACGGGCCATGTGACATGCTGGTAGCTTAGTTGGCACTGTCTAGGCAATTAGTGAAGCCAACAAAGCATTATATTAAATATAGAGGGTTTAAATGAAAATTGTTATAACTAATGAAGGAGTAAAAGAATTAATTTACTTTAAATTAATTAAAAGTAAAACCTTCCACCCAAAAATCACGACATATAACAAAATCCTACTCTCTCTCTCTCTCACACACACACATACCCATGTCCTCTCTCCTAGAGTCCTAGTCCTATCTAACAAGCCACTTCCCCATTAGGCCAAAATACGAAAAAGACCCTGAAGTTTCCACCAAATTCCAAAGTGGTACCCAACCTAAGGTTTGTGCCATGCGAATACCTGACATTACAAATTGTCCCATAGTGAACCCTCGGCCAGACGGCCGTTTCAATTGGGACGTTAAATAGCACGTGCAATAGCACGTGCGGGGTAAAATAGACTTTTCCCTGCATAAAAAACGGTGAGAAACTTAAGGTATATAACGAACTCCTTTGCCCAAATCCTCTCTCTTTTCTCTCTCTCCTCTCTCTCTCTTCTCCCATCTCTCTCTCTCATCTCTCACCGATGCCCCCTTTCCCAAATCCTCTGTCAGCCCTCCTTCATCTTCATCGCCGGCAAACCCACATCCAGCCACCGGCCATCTCCTTCGTCTTCGCCCAAATCCACAACCGCCTCTGATCTCCAATTCACACCCCGTTCAGCGCCGCCGTCTTCCTCTATTCAAACAGATCCGGCCGTGCTCATCTCCGGTACCAGCCATCACCCAGTAAGCCCCCTTCGACCAAACCTCCCGTCTCTCTGGCCCATCTACATACCAAGCCGTCCATCTCCTTCCATCCTCACAAACAGCCCAGCCGCCATGTCTCCTACTTCCAACTCATTCACTGAAATCATCCACACCCAATCCCTTCGACCAAACCTCCCGTCTCCATCGCCATCTTCTTCGTGCTCACCATCACGGGTCATACCCTCATCCGCCTCCCTTCATCTCCTCCGAAATTCTTTTCCCAATCACGGCCGCCATCATCTTCGCCCTCTCTCGAATCCCCTCGATTCCATCCCCTAGCCACCGCCCCCATGCCCGTGACCAATCATCCTTCTTCTCCGGCCTCACCTGAACCACCATAAACAACCGGACCATTCTCCATCTCTCTGCCCCAATCGACATCACCGGCATTCCCCTCGCTAAAATCTGTCCAGCCGCCGGCGTCACCCCTTCTCCCATATCTGTCGCCTCTTCATCTCCCAAGCCTAGCTCTGTCCCAGCCACCGCCCCTATTTAAACCCAGCAGCTCCATCTTCTCTCAGCGAATCCCCATGGCCGCTACCCATCTCCCCCAGTTCGTGCTTCATCTCCCCATCCATCTCACCCACTCTAGCCGACCTCTTTTATCTTCTCCGGTAAATCAACCTCTTCACATTGGTGTATGGATTTGTGCTTTGACTAAAAGACTACAAATATATATACCTTGAAGTTTTCACTGTTTTTTATGCAGGGAAAAGTCTATTTTACCCCGCACGTGCTATTACACGTGCTATTTAACGTCCCAATTGAAACGGCCGTCTGGCCGAGGGTTCACTATGGGACAATTTGTAATGTCAGGTATTCGCATGGCACAAACCTTAGGTTGGGTACCACTTTGGAATTTGGTGGAAACTTCAGGGTCTTTTTCGTATTTTGGCCTCCCCATTAAGAAACCCAGCAACTCCACATGATGCACAGGGCTCCGGCATGCTTTACTGTTCTGTTGGATTTCATCGTCTTGTGGTTGAATTAGGCCGAGGTTGGAAGCTCTCTTCAAATGGTCATAAGTCACTCCTCCCTCATTTTTCCATCAACGATTTCAGATCTAGGTTTTGAATCCGCAACGACATTGGTGAATGAAGTGGTTGTCGCCTCGATTCCATTAATTAAACACTGGTGTTTCTGGTTTGATGTGTTTGATTGAAAAAAGGGAAGGTGTGTTGACTGTAGGAAAAAAATGTAAGGGGATAAATATTTCTTTTTATTGTTTAAACTTTAATTTCATTTGACTCTCAGGTGACTTTGACCTGCAAATGGGTGTCAGCATTGGTGTGGTGATGCGATGGAGGGCAGGGTATTTTAGTATAATTATGTTGGTGAATTTAGCTTCAAGTTGGTGGCAAATTGCCTAAGTTTCATCAAACCGCTAAATTTCTGGATATTGAAGAGGATTTAATTGGGTAAATAGAGTTAGAACCAGATTTGGGATTTTGGAGATAGTTGATTGGATTTAAAGTTTCTACTAAATTTTTCATTTCTTTCTCTTGTATCTTCTTATGATTTTTCCATCAATCATGAATACAGTAGTGCAAATTCATGTATTGAGAAGATGATGAACAAAGAACATTTCTTCATATCCTTTTCTTTATCCTTTTTTTAATTTTATTTTTTTCTGGAGAAAGATTTTTTTGTTGAAAAGAAAAAAGAAAAAAAAACAAAGGTAATACAAGAGAAATTTTATATATATATAAGTAATAATTATATAAATAGCATCAAAACAGGTGATGCGGCCGATGTACACTAGGAGTAACCTAGCCAAAAGAATTAGCCAATATCAATATTATTTACAAAATCTACATGAGCTACATGAGTAGTGTTAGGACTAGGAGTGGATTGAGCTGCCTCGGAACACCAAAAGTGAAAGGTGCGAATCAACAAATTTTCAGATCCGGGATAGCCATTTCCTCATTATCAAAAGCCCTGTGGTTCCTTTCCCTCCAAAGAATCCAGCACACTCCCAGAAGAGCTGTCTCCCAAATAGGGTTTCTCCTATTCAGCTATTCTTATACCCAATAGACCAGCCCCTAACATGAACAAGAATCGACCTCGGCATGACCCAACACAAAATTCCACAACACAGCAGCAACTTGGCAATGCTGGAGCAAATGATTCACACTCTCCTCGCAAGCCTTACACATATAACACCTATTGACAAAATCCATGTGATGTTTCCACAAATTGTCTCCGGTAAGAATAGCTTCGTGAAATGTTTCCCACGTGAAGAAAGCCAATCTCTTCGTGTGCACTACTGACTTAATCTCCCAGTCATGAGAATTCCTTCTAAACGTGGGATTCCAAGCCAGCTTACCCTCCTCCATAGACAATACAGAACTTACTCTACATCCTTGTCCATGGAGACCTCATATAAATTCTGGAACACCTCCCTCAAACTCAAATTACCATACCATCTATCTCCCCAAAAACTCACGGAAACCCCGTTGCCAACCTCAAAAGCAATGAATCTCTCAAAAGAACTCCACCCTTTCCTGATGCCTCTCCACACTCCCACCCCGAAAGTAGAATTTACCGTGTTTGGGAACCAACGGTGGTCCCCTGGCCCATACTTACAAACCACCACTTGTCTCCAAAAAGCTTCCTTATCTGTAAGATACTTCCACGGCCATTTCCCCAACAAAGCCTCGTTAACGTTCAGACCTCCAACTTGAATCCTAGAGCATACTTTCTCCCAATTCACGAGATGAAACTTGGAGCCTTCGACTCCCTTCCCACAAGAAATCTCTTTCCAACTCCTCCATTCTTTGTCTGACTGTAGCCGGAATCCCAAAGAGAGACAGAAAATTGGTCGGTGAATTAGAAAGAGTATTCTTAATTAAAACTAATCTCCCCTTTGAAAGAAGTTGATGCTTCCACCCTGCCAATCTCTGCTTGAATCGCTCAATCACCGGAGTCCACATCGCCCTACTCTTCGATTGAGCACCAATAGGAAGACCATGGTAAGAGGAAGGAAGATGTGCAATCTTGCACCCAATGAACGAAGCTAGAGCCCCAACATTATCCACAACCCCGACTAGAATAATCTCGCTCTTGGAAATGTTAACACGAAGCCCCGAAATTGTTTGAAAGAATAGTAATACCAATCTCGCTCTTGGAAATGTTAACACAAAGCCCCCGAAATTGCTTGAAAGAATAGATACCCCAACTGATGCCCCGCAAAAAACCAACATGCCATCAGCAAAGAGAAGATGAGATACCGACATCCCCCCCATCCCCTCTTCTCCCCACCTTGAAACCACTTATAAAACCTCCCCGCAATGCCTTCTCCAACATCTTGCTAAGAGCTTCCATAACAACAATAAACAGGAAAGGGGACAAGGGGTCCCCTTGGCGTAAACCTCTCGAACTAGAAAAAAACCCCGATGGTTCCCCGTTCACCAAAACAGAAAAGCACACCGTAGAAATACATAACCGAATCCATTGAATCCACTTAATGCCAAACCATCCAACGTGTAAAGCATAAAATCCCAGTGCTTCTCAATCTGTCATCAACTACTTTATTGGCGATTAAAGACGCATCCAGAATCTGTCTATTCTTCACAAAAGCATGTTGCGACGTTGAAATAATCCTGCCCATTACCCCATTCAATCTCTGAGCAAGCACTTTGGAAATAAGCTTGTAAATACCACCAACTAAACTAATCGGTCAGAAGTTTTTCAAATCAGTCGCGCCACGCTTTTTAGGAATTAAGGTTGTGAAGGCAGCATTAAGACTTTTTTCGAACCTCAAACAAGAATGAAAAGACTGGAACACCTCCATGATATCCCCCTTAACCACCTCCGAACAATGCTGAAAAAATGCCATAGAAAACCCATCGGGGCCTGGAGCTTTATCACCCTCCATCATACGAAGCATCACTGCCCTTCCTCGTCGAGAAGGGGAGCTCAATTAGAGTCATCTGCACTGAGTCTATCAAAGGCCATTCCATCCAGATTTGGTCTCCAATCCCCACTTTCTTCATAAAGACACCTATAAAAGCTTCCGATGCCTTCCTTAATCTCTGCCTCATCTTCCTGCAACACACCATCAATCTGGACAGAACTGATCTTTTTTGTTGCTCCTCTAATTTTTGCGATCATGCGGAAGAACTTGGTGTTACTATCTCCTTCCTTAAGCCACTGCACCCGGGACTTTTGTCTCCAAAAGATCTCTTCACGAATAAGAAGGCTTTTCAGCTCCTCTTTCAGCTGCACCCTGATAGACTCTTCTTCCTCATACAAAACACCATCCCTTGCTCTCTCATCCTTCTTTTTTTTTTTTGATTAGGAAGTATGATATAGAACAAAGCGTCAAAACAGGTGACACGTCCTTTGTACACTAGGATTATACATATTAATGAAAAGAAAGACTATTAACAAATTCTACAAAAGAATAATTAGTCAAAATAGTCTCCAAAGACTAAGAACACCAAAGAAATAGAATGTGAAACATGGTGTCTTCCAACTGAAGTATAGAACTTTCCTCATGCTCAAACGCCCTTTTTTTCTCCCCCCAAATAGTCCACACCAGAGCTAAAGGAATCGTATCCCAAAAAAAAATTCCTTCTTTTCCTCTTATAAATAGACCAACTCGGCAACACATCTTTAAATGAGCTAGGCATCACCCACGCAATCTTTAGCATTCCCAGAATCAAATCCCAAAGATGCCTAGCCACTTGGCAGTGAATCAACAAATTATTACACGCCTTCCAAGCAAAGAAGGCAACTCGGTTAGGGGCTCTGGTTTTCCAAATCGACTTCCATGGAAAATGACTGCGATTACTATGAAGCAGAACCTTATAAAATGACTTGAAAGAAAATATCCCATTTCTTTCTCCATCCCACCTTCGCTTCTCCCTACTTCCACACCATGAATTGTCTCGAAGAAGCGCATGAAGGATTCCATCTCCCAATCTTGAAAACTCCTAAAAATCGGATTCCACACAGCTTTGCCTTCATTTATTTAAAGGACTGAATTAATCAAGCAGTCTTTATTCCTTGCCAAAGTGAAAAGATCATGGAAACATCTTCGCAATTCTGCTTCTCCACACCATTTATCTGTCCAAAATTTAATAGAAGAATCATCCCCAATCTCAAAAGAAATATTCTTCGCGAAAAATTCTCAACCTCTACATATTCCTCTCCATACTTCCCATAGGGAATATCGATGGGTTTTGGAAAGCAAAAGTGATCTCCTTCGCCATATTTACTAATCACCACATTCTTCCATAGATCATTTCTTTCAACCAGAAATCTCCATAGCCATTTGCCTAAAAGAGCCAAATTGAAATTCTTCAACCTCTAAACCACCCTTGAGTAAAATGGAGCAAACCTTATCCCACCTAACAAGATGATATTTGTGCTCCTCCACTTGACCTTCCCCACAGAAACTCTCTTTCCAATTTTTCTAATCTATATCACGAATCGAAGAAGGGATCACAAATAGGGACATATAATAAGTGGATAGACTCGATAAAGTGTTTTTAATAAGAGTCGACCTTCCCCTTCCCCTGACAACCTCTCTTGCTTCCATCACGAAGCCGCTCTCTCAAACCTTTCAATAACCAGGTTCCACATCGCTTTATTCTTATATGGAGCTCCTAAAGGCAAACCGAGGTACGACGAAGGTAGACTTTCTGCTTTGCTTCCGAAAAAAGAAGCTAACAGCTGAATATCAACTACCTCTCTCATCCAATCTGCTAATCTCATCCGAAATGGTTTTGATTTTAAGCTCCACCTTACCGAAAACCTCTCTGTTCCAAAATTTTAAATCCTCCTTAAGTAACTTCAATTTTCTAGCTATTCTAAAGCTCGGATCACCTACCACCAAGTAAGAATCCCATCTAGCCTTCACCCATTCCAAAAATCCAGGCTCTTTTAACCACATATTCTCGAACCAAAAAGGAGATTTCCCTTTAGAGATACCACTGCAGAACTCAAGAAGCAAGGGCACAAGATCTGAAGATAGCCTTGGCAAACAAGACAGAGTAGAACCACTAAAGCTGCCTTCCCAATCCCCTGAAAGAAGAAATCTGTCTATTCTCTAAAATTGTTGACGCTCACCCTTTCTAAACCACATGAAATAACCCCCTACCAAAGCAAGATCCACCAACTCCATCTCATTAATGAAATCATTAAACTCCATTTCTCTAGAAAAATTCCGAGAGCCAGAACGCTCGTGAGGGAACCTAACTGCATTGAAATCACCCCCTATACACCACGGCACATCCCATCTAGCTTTAGTGTTCATTATTTCAGCCCAAAAACTCTCCCTAGCAGCAGTGCTGCAGGGACCATAGACCCCGGTAAAGAGCAAATCTCTGTTATTTTCCAGTCTCCAACAAACACGAAACTGAGAATTTGCCCAGCGAATAGTCTACTTTCGACAGAACTCCTCTGTCCCACTTAATTAACACTCCCCCCAGCTGCCCCTTCAGCTCCTAAGTCAATCCAATCTACCCCTCTAGCACTCCAAACACTATCAATTATTCTGACATCAACCGTCTCCATTTTCGTTTCTTGAAGACAAACAACATGCGGTTTCCATCTCCTGACCAAACCTTTAATCACAGTTCTTTTGCTTGCATCATTGAGACCCCACACATTCCAGGAAACAATTCTAAGATGCATATTAAACAATGTTTTTCCCCCTTTCCCCCCGCCTTCCTGGCCCATGAACATGTCAACATTAAAGCATTAAGACTGCTGCACAGTTGTTTAAGCTCCCTTTTACCCTTCTCCTTAGTCTTATTCAGTCTCTTACAACTGTCTCCACTTCTTCTCGATGTCAGTAAGTCCAGAATCTGATCATCAAAACCTGAACCAGACACCCCCAAAACCTTTAGCTTTCCGTTTAACCCAAACGGATATATCCTCATCCACCTCTTTATCTGTAAGATACACCACTTCACAGCTATCTCCTGGATGTAGTATAGTGATCAGACACCCCCAAAACCTTTAGCTTTCCGTTTAACCCAAACGGATATATCCTCATCCACCTCTTTATCTGTAAGATACACCACTTCACAGCTATCTCCTGGATGTAATATAGTGATCAGAGTATAGGATATAGGTTCTCCTTCCTCCTCTGGCAGCTCCACACAAGACGAAGCAAGCACATCCCCAAAAGTCCCATCATACGAGAGCTTCGCTTCCTGCTCCAGACCTATCTCAATAGGCTGCAGAACGCTATTACCAGCCACAATACCTTCTGCTACCAACACCTCCTCCTCGTCTTCAATGAAACAGCAATCATCCGCCTTATCCCAGTTTCCACTACCTTGGCGAAGGTCTCTGCCGAAGACACATTCCAGAAAATTCCCAGATTCTGCCATTCCCAAATTGGACGAGGGCCCTACTTCATTGTGGCCAGCCAAAGGCTGACCAGCTGCGACCTCTACAGGCAAATTCCTTATCGAAGACACCCCACTAGACCCTGCCGGAAGATGAATCGAAGCATCCTCCTCGACAGCAATACCTTCCACCAAAAAAGGACCAGCTTGTACAAAATCGACATTTGAGTAGAAAAAGTCACCATGCCTTCACTTTGATTCTCCGACCAGTCCGACTCAGCCTTTATAGAGGAAACCTTCTCAGATGAGTCCCCCTCTACCTGTCTCCCAAAAGCATCGATTTGGGCTTCATCCCCATCTACCAAAATAGGATTGACTGGACCACCCATTGGGTTAGAATCTCCCAGAATTACCTCCGGTCCACCCCTAAAAGTTGCCTTCAAAAATGCCTGTTGGGCCTGCTGGATCTCAGGGTGAAAGGTAAATACATTTGGGCCTTCAGGAGGAACCGACTCAGAATGACCCACCTCGATTCTCTCCAACCCCTAAAACAACACCGTCACTCTCAAAACTTTTGAAATTTGAATCACTAGCCACCCACGTGCATGTTCCAGCGCTGGCACTGCAACCTGCCTCCTTATCCTTTTTCTGACGCCGCACGTAACTAGGTTGCGCGTGCGCCCCACCTCCCTTATCTCCACCTCTCTTCGTCTTCTTAGGCTCACCTCCACCACGCCTCCCCTCCCGACACCGATTATGGCAGATAGCTGTCGTCTCAACCCAAATATAGGCACCTCAAAAATATTATCACCCTTTGCAATTTTAATTGAAGCCGGGAAATTAGACCTGGAGTGCACCAAAATTCTAGCCCACCTCAAATCACTTTGTTTCTTCGTCTCAGCGTCGACATCAATGAAACCTCCACACAAATCACCAACTGCACAAAACATTTTGCTACCACGAGATGAACAGGTAGTCCCACAGCTCGAATCCACGCCGAACTGGGTTTCCCTCCTTCCCAATGACAGCAAGCAAACAGACTCCATCTCTCCAATAACCGAGGCTGCGAATTAAACACCCAGGATTTTGAGAAAAGAATTCTTCTCGCTTCCTCCTTGGACGGAAAAACAAAGAGGAAGGACATCTCAACCATGACCCTAACTCCAACACCTCCCGCTATCTTCCACCTAAGATCAACCCACCTCTGCAGTCTGCATCTCATCCTTGTTCGGGATAAGGCAGTCATGATCACCAATCTTCCCCACCAGGCATCCCTCCAAAATCGCATAAGCCCTTCTAAAAGAGCTATCCTCCACCTGAATGTCCACTCCACCTTCTACGCTCTGGATTGCGAACACAAGAAACGAAATCTGGCCAAGGGGGAATCTCCGCTGCTTCCTTGTAAGATTTAGGTGGTCGCTTGAACCCAAAAGGACTGAATCCTACAAAACTACGAAGTTTTCCCACCACCCAACTCCACCCAGAACCATCTTCACTTCAGGGAGGGATACAGTCATACAGATCATCTTTTGCCTTCCTTGACCCTTCACAGCAACTCTGAAAAACTTCCCCGATCTGTTATACTCACTCGCCAACAATACTTCGTGAATCTTCCCTTGTATCTTCCTTCAGAAGACTCCTTTGATCTGTGCCTCCTTCTCCATCCACTCGCAAACCCAAACCAGCTCATGGAAAGAGATTACAATATCATGAAGTTTACCTCTGGATCTCTCGTGGAATCGAAACACGTCTCCACCCTGTTCTAGCCATATGTGAATTTCGAACAATTTCCTTCCCACATTGAAAAAAGTTCTCTCCATATTAGAGCCAAATTTTTCAGCTAATATGAAGACGACACACCAAGACGAGACTGGAGACCCAAAAATCTCGACCAAATTCCGGTGATCGGAGCTCTGGTGACGGCGAGGGTTTCCGGCCACGAAAAAGGAACCGCGTGACTCACCTTCGTAAGCGAACCCTTCTATGTGGCGCGTGTCTTGCGAAAATGACCTGAAGCTAGCTACCATATCTGAGGAAGACCCTCTCACACCCTGTCGTCCTCTCAGAAAGCTAATCGAACAATAAGCTTATTATAACCTACAATAAGCTAATCGAACAATTTACCAGGCAAAATTGTAGTTTTGATAGATTTTTAGTTAGCAAAGTTATCTTTTAATAGTTTTCGACTCAATAACTTGCCACAAGCATATGTTGAGTGACAACTAAGCGTTAGCGTGCCATGTCTGTGCCTTCTGTTAGTCAATTTGACGTTGGTTAGGGGCAATAGAGTAATATTTTTGTAGCTCATTTATATCTTCACCTATCAGATGCACTCATCAAACGTTGCTTATTCCAATCCACAAGAGAGTAAAAGTTTTTTCACTAAACACCAACAGCAACATTTAAAAGGATAAATAAGGGTCATCTGAGATTATCCTTGGGTTTTCACAACAAGTGGCAGAATAGTTCAAACAGTTTCCCCAGGAAAAGTCTATAAGTGCTCCGTCTAAAATAAACACACCCTCAATTCATCAACGCTTAGCCTCGCCTAATTCATCAGCTAAATCAATTTGTTTGTGCGCACTCTAAGAGGTCTTTCAAATTCCTAGAAATCAATTTGCCACAGACCAGCTCATGTGCAAAGTGGGAACCAAAATACCCATACTGAGATTTGCATAAGTAACCACCGTGCAATACGCAATGCTCTTGCTTGCTAAGTTTGCATTCAATCAAAATGAATGCAAGTATATACATTGTCAATATGACTCATTAGCAAGCTACAAAGAGACCTTTAATGTATATGGATCAAATGACTAGCTACAAACAACCAAAAAGAGAATTAAATAAAACTATCCACGCTAAGACCTTTTTTTGACAAGTAAAGATTGTATTAATTACGACGCCAAAAAGGGACGCACAACCATGTACACGGGGAGTATACTAAACAAAAATTGCAAATGGGAGGAATTATCCTCCATATACACAAAAAGGTTCCATTCAAGCGAAGAAGTCTCCGAGCACCATAGACGAAGGAGCTGAAAAACATTCTTCTTTAGCTTATCTAGCCCAACTTCCACATTATTGAAGGCTATTTGATTCCTCTCCTCACATATACTCCGCCAAATCGCCAACGGAACTGTATCCCAAACCACATTCCTCCTTCTCTTATACAGCGACCAACCACGAAGGAGCTCAACTATTGATCTTGGCATAACCCAAGAAATGACAGCTAAGAGGAAGAAATAACTCGATACCTCTCTCGCTACAGAGAGGTGCAGCAAAAGGTGATTAGTATACTCCTAAGCAGCCTCCCACGTAAAAAAAGCCTATCTGCTGGGAGCTTTAGATTTCCAAATGACTTTCCAAGGGAAGGAGTTTCTATCCATATCACATAAAGCTGAATAAAAGGACTTTACAGTAAACCTCCTGCTCTTTAATCTCAACCAAACCACCCTATCCTCAAGAGACCCTTGTCTCTTTATGGCGTAGAGTTTCTCAAAAAAAACTTGCCAATTCTCCAACCTCCCAATCTTGCAAGTTTCTTTTAAACGTAGGAACCCAGGTGTCTCTACCATCGAGGTTCTCGAACATCTCGCTCACCATAGCTTCACGGTTAACCACAAGGTCGTAAAGCCTAGGAAACTCTCCTGTTGGATAGTAATTTCCCCGCACCATTAATCCTTCCAAAACCTATCATTTTCCCCATTCCCTACATCAAAGAGAATGCCACGGTGGAAGTCCTCCCAGCCTTAGAAATCCCTTTCCACACACTAGACCTGTAAGAACAACTAACAACCGAGGGAAACCAAGGCCGACTACCTTGCCCAAATTTACCAATCACAATTTTCCTCCACAAAGCCTCTCTCTTCATAATGTATCTCCACAGCCATTTACTGATCAGAGCACTATTGAATTTCCTTAAGATTTTGATGCCCAAACCTCCGCTCTTGATTCTTGAACAAGCAGAAGTCCCAGTCCACAAGATGATATTTTCTCTCCTCATTGCCTCCCTTCCATAAGAAGTCCCTTTCCAAATTTTCAATTCTCTTGGCATCTGAGGTAGGAATCATAAAAAGGTGGTTAAGGCAGAGATTTAAAAGAAACTCCGTCCAGCTTCAGATTCAATTCTTCACCCTTCAAATAAAGCTCCTGATAAAACTCTACAGCTGTTGTGAGCCTTTGCCATCCAATGGAAAAATCTGGTATTCTTGTCTCCTTCCCGCAGCCACAGGGCTCTCGATTTCTGCCTCCAACTAATTTCTTTACTTAACAGAAAGTCTCTTAATTTCCAGATTTAACTCTGCTCTGCTACTATCTTCGACAGCCCCCAACCTGCCCTCACTCTCCAGAATGTCTAATCTACTGATTTCCTCCATAACCACTTTAATTCTCGATTCGATCTTCCCAAAAATCTCCCTGTTCGACACTCTAAAATCCACCTTAAGCAACTTTAATTTTCTGGCAATTCTGAAACACGGCTTCCCCTCGACCATGTACGCGTCCCATTTTAGTTTTACCCAATCCATAAATCTGGGATCTTCAAGCCACATATTTTCAAATCTAAACAGGGATTTCCTCCTATGAACCTCATCACTCTCCAACAGAATAGGGACGTGATCAGAGACAAATCTAAAAGTACGTTAAGAAAAATCACCCATCTGATCTGCCCAATCTGAGGGTAGGGGGAACCTGTCAATTCTCGAACGTTGCTGACTTTCCCCACCTCTAAACCAAGTGAAAGCAATCACTTCTAAAGGCAGATCCATCGAATTCATCTCATTAATGAAATCGTTAAAAATATCCATGGCTTGAGTGAACCCTTGAGTACTGAAGCGTTCATGGGGAAACCGAATCGAGTTAAAGTCCCCCCACCCACACACACCACGGAACACACCATTTTTGACGAACAAACTTTAACTCGTTCCATAACACTTCACGCTGACCTTCAGAAGACGGGCCATAAACCCCTGAGAAAACCCATAATTTTCCGCCATCTGCATTCTTAAAAAGAACAGATATGGAGTGAGATCCTTGAGTCATATCTACTTTGGAGACTATCCTGCTATCCCACACCAACAAAATACCTCCCACCGTCCCATCTGCTCCGAGATAAGCCCAGTCAAAACAACGATTTCTCCACACACTTTCCACCATACAATTATCAATTCTGCCCAGTTTTGTTTCCTGTAAACAAACGATGATAGGTTTCCCTCGTCTAAGAGCTCCTATCACTACCTGTCTCTTTCTAAAATCATTTAATCCCTGCACATTCCAGCTGAGAATTTTTATATCCATGAGTGTTTACACAGTTCTTTGAATCCTGGCTCCCTTGCATTCTTTGCCTGCTACCCCGTCAAAGTTGATGGTGCAACACAAATTTTTAAGTTCCCTATTGGATCTACTTTTTGTTTTGTTATGGGATTGTCCTGTCCTGTCCTGCCCTTGTTCGATAAACGACCTTTTTCGATATCCATAATCAACTCATTCTTTTCTTCATACCCTTCACACGAAACTCCCAAGACTCTTCTGTAGCTTTTAACCCTATTCCTCACCCACACCGAGATATCTTTATTAGTCTGATAATCCACTGCCTGTCGTCCCCACTATATTCCTCTGACGACTAGCGGAACCATTCTGAGAAGCGTACATATCACCACCTCCTTTGGAACTGGACTAGAAACCATAGCTGCTTTAGGTAACACTTCTACTTCACAAACACTCAGATAAACGACCTTTTTCGATATCCATAATCAACTCATTCTTTTCTTCATACCCTTCACACGAAACTCCCAAGACTCTTCTGTAGCTTTTAACCCTATTCCTCACCCACACCGAGATATCTTTATTAGTCTGATAATCCACTGCCTGTCGTCCCCACTATACGACTAGCGGAACCATTCTGAGAAGCGTACATATCACCACCTCCTTTGGAACTGGACTAGAAACCATAGCTGCTTTAGGTAACACTTCTACTTCACAAACACTCAGATCCTCATCCGCTGAAATTGCTTTCATCGACTGTCTTTGCCTCACTACAAAAACTTATTACTTCCTGCTCAATCAAGGTGATTCTCTCATGACCCAGGTTGCCTACTATCAAGGCTCTCTCCTCATTCAACACCCATTGCATTATCATATTGAACACATAGGAGCTACTACACCAGGGATTCTCAACTGAATATTCGGTAACAGGTAATGAATTCTCTTTCGAGACATCCTCGCAAGGAACACCGTAGGTTGTACCTACCATATCGTCCATATAGAAGCTACTGCTCCTAGTATTCTCTCGTGGAGTTTCACCCTCAGTATTTAAACACACTTTCGACACTCCCACGCAGGGGGCATCGTCTTCTATGTCGACCTGGGGGCCCTCGAAATTGGGGTGAAGGCTCTCCTCTGCGTGGATCTCGCAATTAACCTTTCTGTATTCCTGCTTCGTCTCTTCCTCTCAATACAGAAGACGAAATGGCTATTAGAAACTGCCCCATCAAATCA
The DNA here is from genome assembly GCA_013146195.2 of Codonopsis lanceolata. NCBI lineage: Eukaryota > Viridiplantae > Streptophyta > Magnoliopsida > Asterales > Campanulaceae > Codonopsis > Codonopsis lanceolata. The sequence continues at coordinate 13,311,655 of CM028378.1, read as the reverse complement.
TTCAACCACGAAGAATAAGCCCCAAAAATCATACCCCATGTTATTCCTTCAAAATCCCCTACAGACCCAACGTCCACCATCGACCACTTCTGAATCTAAGCCCAAGCCCAACGACCCTTTCTTGAAATTAGCTGGCGAAATAAATCCATAATTGTCTGGCCCATTACGAAAAGGTCCATCAGACGAGCCGAGCCCAACATTAAACTGCTTTTCCCTTCAACGGCACCGTTTCCGCATTTAATCTGTCTTCAAGAAACGAAGATGCAATCGATTGACAATAGGGTGGTTAGTAGTCTAGGGAATGGCAGTTGGACAGAATGGGTGTTTTCACGGTCTACTGGTTCAGCAGGAGGCATTCTTGTTATGTGGGATAAAAGGGTGATTTCTAAGGCGGATGTAGTGGTGGGAGATTATTCAGTTTCTGTTCTGATGAAGTCGATTGAGGATGACAAGGAGTGGATCTTTTCTAGGGTGTATGGGACTTGTGCAAACAACATTCGTCAGAAATTGTGGGAAGAGTTAAGAGCTATCAGTCTGAGATGGAGAGCTCCTTGGTGTATCAGAGGAGATTTTAATGTGGTCACACATCCTGTGGAATGTTCGGGTGCGCAGGTCTTTTCTCGAGCGATGTTGGAATTTAATGAGTTCATTAATGACTTGGGGCTGGTGGATCTGAATTTATTGGAGGAAATTTCACGTGGTTTAGACACGGGGATAGACATCAATTCTCTAGAATTGACAGATATCTTATTTCTGCAGACTGGACTGATGTGTTTAGTGATACGTCACAGCCTTGTTTAACTAGAGTAGTCTCAGACCATGTCCCCCGAATGCTGGAGTGTGGGGTTATGCGGAAAGGGAAGTTTCCTTTTAGATTCAAGAATATGTTGCTTTTAGAGCCTGGATGCTTGGACTGGATACGCTCTAGATGGTGTTCGTATGAGATAAATGGGAGCCCTGATTTTATCCTCGCTAAGAAACTGAAACTTCTTAAGATGGATTTGAAAGTGTGGAATAAGGAGGTGTTTGGGAGGATAGATATCAATATTAAGAAAGCCATGGAAGAGATCAGATTGTTGGATGAGAAGGCTGGTTCGGAGGTTTGGATGGGACAGAAGAATATGAAAAAGCGAGCTTGAGTTATTGATTTTAAAGGAGGAGGTATATTGGAGGCAAAAATCAAGGGTGCAGTGGCTAAAAGAAGGGGATAAGAATACAAAAAATTTCCATAAGATGGCGAGTGCGCATAAGAATGTGAATCAGATTCGGAAAGTTTCAATTGGAGAGAATCTGCTCGAAGATAGGGATGCTAAGTTGTATTCGGATAATGGGGAATGGCGTCACACTTATTTCAAGAATATGGAGGAGGATAGGTGTTCATTAAAACGTTTGTTCTCAGAAGAGGAGGTATTGACAGCCTTGCATAGTATGAATGGAGAAAAGGCTCCGGGTCCGGATGGTTTCTATATAGCCTTTTTTTCCTTCTTGTTGGGAGATTCTTAAAGATAATACCATGGATGTGTTCCACTATTTTCACGCCAACATGTGCTTCGAGAAGAGTTTCAATGCCACTTTTATTACTCTTATCCCGAAGAAGGCCGGTGCTACTAATCTGGGAGATTTTAGACCTATCAGTCTAGTTGGAGGATTTTATAAAATTTTATCTAAAGTGTCTATTTCTCAACATGCATTTGTGGGGGAGAAACAAATTATAGATGTGTCGTTCATCGCCAATGAGGTTGTGGATTCAAGGTTGCAATAGGACAGTCCCGGTTTGATGTGTAAGCTGGATATCGAGAAGGCATATGATCATGTTAATTGGGAGTTTTTGGTGTTTTAAATGGAAAGGATGGGGTTTGGTGTTAAATGGAGGAAGTGGATTATGTTTAGCATTTCTTCGACTTGGTTCTTGATAATGGTTAATGGTGAACATGCTGGTTTCTTTGCAAGTTCGAGGGGGGATCCCCTCTCTCGATTTTTATTCATCAAAATTATGGAAGCATTGAACAGCCTTATTGATAAAGTTGTGAGTGGAGGATTTATTCGTGGTTTTGGGTTCGGTAGATACAAAGGTGAGGAGGTTGCCATCTCTCATCTACTCTTTGCAGATGACACAATAATTTTCTGCGATGCGGAGATTGCGCAGTTGGGTTACCTTCGACTTGTGCTCATTTTCTTCCAGATGGTGTTGTGTCTTCGAATTAACATCACTAAGAATGAAATCATCCCGGTGGGCGTGGTGGAGAATATTCATCGGCTTGCTTCAATGCTTGGGTGTAAGGTATCTCATTTACCTTCGACTTATCTAGGTTTGCCGATTGGTGCGCCTTTCAAAAGTATAGCTATGTGAAATCCAGTTGTTGAAAGATTTGGCTGGTGGTTGACAGGGTGGAAGAAAAAATTGTTGTCCAAAGCGGGTAGACTTACGCTTATAAAAAAATACTTTATCCGGTCTGCCCACTTATTTCTTTTTGTTGTTTGTGGCTCCTGCTTTAGTATGTAACATATTGGAGAAGATGGAGAGAGACTTCTTGTGGGAGGATCAAGGGGAGGAGCATAAGTTCCATCTCGTTAAATGGGATAAGGTCTGTATGAACATCAGGGAGGGAATGAAGGAGGTCTAGGTATCAACAAATTAAGTTGTTTCAATTCAGCTCTACTTGGCAAATGGCTATGGCGTTATATGGGGGAGGAGCATGGGTTGTGGAGGAGGGTGATGATTTGTAGATACGGTGAGGGTGATCATAATTGGTTTCCTAAAATCGTTACCGGGTGCGTTTGGGTTAGGAGTTTGGAAAGGTATTTGCAAAGGGTGGGCGCTTGAAAGGTTTGTTTCTTTTGAGGTCGGTAATGATTTGAAAGTTCGATTTTGGAAAGATAAGTGGTGTGGGAGGATGAACTTTGGAGAGTCTATCCTGATTTGTACAATCTGGTTGTGGAGAAAAATTGTTATGTTAGTTCGGTGCTTCAAATTGATCATGTTAGAGTCGTTTGGAACCCCTTGTTTCGTAGGGATCCTTGAGACCGGGAGATGGAAATTTGTGGTAATTTTTTCACTTCGCTATATTCAGATCAGATTGACGAGAACAGAAATGATAAGGCGAGGTGGGCTGCGTCGAATAGCAAAAAGTTTACTGGCAGTGATGGGTATTCCTTTCCATGGAAAGGAATATGGAGAAGTATTGCTCCAAGTCGTGTTGCATTTTTTGTTTGGGAAGCCAGCCATGAGGCGATTCTTACAGGAAAAAACATTTGCAAGAGAGGATGGTTTATGTGAACCAATGTTACATGTGCAAAGGCAACGCATAGAGTGTTAATCACTTGTTATTGCATTGTCCGGTGGCTCATTCTTTATGGTATACGGTACTGGGGCTTTTTGGGATTTCGTGGGTAATGCCCTGTTTAGGGAATGCTTTTGAGTTGGTCGTGGTACAATAGCAGAGGAACAATATTCTTTGGGGTGCGGTGCTATTCGAGCGGGTGTTTGGTGGACCATTTGGAAAAAGAGGAATAGAAAAATCATCGATAACATTTGAGGTTTCGTTGGATCAATTCTTTTGCGTACTTTGTTTTTGTGGTGTTGCGACAAATCATTCTCTTGGTCATTCTTTTGTGGATTTTGTGAATAGTTTTAGTATTGAGTAGCATATATACTCCTAGCGTACAAGGACGCGTCACCTACTTTGACGCTCATATTTATACATATTTTTACCTATCAAAAAAAAAAATCAAATCCTTGGCAACCCACATGCTACCTATGTCGTTCTCTCGTTCTCTGTCGACTATCGTTCTGTGCCGTTCTGCACTTCTGCCCTATTGAACACACTCTTCGTGCGTGTCTCTCACTCCCCGTCTTCTTACCTTCTTTTCCCTTTGCCCTTTTTCTGCCTCTCGCGCCATTAGCACCAAATCACGGATAGCACACCGCCATAGTCTCCGCCCAAAGTGTTATCTCAAAAATCCGATTACTCTCCCCGATTCGAACAATCGCCGGTAAACTTCCATGATAGCTGATTAATATTCTCGCCCAGCTCAAGTCGAACCTTGACCTTGTAGCTTCGTCTACATCCAGGAAGCCACCACAAAAGTTTCCAATTTGGCGGAAGCACTTCCCCACAGATGAAGAGGCAAGCCTAGCACCCTAACCCACACTTCCTTCGGCGTGCTCCCTGCACTGTGACAGACTCATAGAATCCCATCTCTCAAGGAGCATAGATTCTTACTCAAAAAACCACCTTAGACATGATTCTTTGAGCTTCCTCCTTTGAAGGAAATTCAAACAAGAAAAACATCCCACATACCCACTCATGTCCACCACACGAACACCACCGACCACCTTCCATCTTTTGTCCACCCAAACTTGCAATTCTGATCTCAAAGGGATGGGGCTATTCAGGTCTCTCACTCTACCTACCAGACATCTCCAGAAAAAAGAGGGAATCCGCATTAGACCCTTCCTCTATGCCAAAGTCTGCTCAAGAATTCTTCGGAAGAGATTTTGTTTTCACCGATAAATCGGGCCATGGGGAATCCAAGTAGTCTCTGCAAAAGATTTATCAGATAAATTGACCTCACCTTTCCCTTCAAGCGCAAATCTTCTCAGCTTATCGGAGACATCTACCCACCCAAACCATTCTATGTTTTCCGGGATACGGATCGTCTTTGTTCTTCCAATCTTCCTAACTTTGATGCGAATAAAGCTTCCAGACCTATTATCTTCCTTCGCCACCGTCACCTCACGCTGTTGCGACTTGAGTTTCTTCCTAAAAAAATTCCTAAAGCTTGAAGCTTGCTTCATCCATTCGCACACCCATAAAAACTCCCTGAAAAAGGGTACAGCTTCGTTCACCCTTCCTTTACCTCTCTCTATCCACTTGAAGTTTAGTAGCTCCGAGCTTCCACTATTCACCACCTCAAAGGACTTTCTCCCCGTGTGAAAAGTCTTAGATTTAAGAATCTGGATTCATCATACTATACAAGTATATATGTGTATATATATATATATATAGCGAGAGAAAGAGAGACCAGAGAAAGGTATGATGCATGCACAGACCTAGATCAGATCAATAACTGAAGCAGTAATAGTGCTATTTGCTGTGAATGATAATAAACTATGAGACATATAACAATATGAGGACCTCATTGCGTTGATCTTGACCACTTTCTGGAGCCTTAGAGGATCCGCCCACTGGTTGGTCCTTGGTAGCAGAAGGGTTTCTTTGACCTGTCAGGAAATGAAAAAATGAGCCAACTACCAAAACCAACTAAAACGATCTGAGCCATGAAGAAATCAAAACCAACTAATTCAAGAATCAAAGAATTGATTCAGTACAGGAAGTTACTTAAATTGGCATGGCAGATAATCACAAGAAAAATAGAGTAAAGCTTATGATGGTTTCTGAATCTAGACATCCTGTTGAATATGTACAAGGCTACTGCCTATTGCTGGAGAGCAATATCCAAAGAAAATGTTCAATCTATTTGAAACAGGAATGATTAGAAAAATTCAAGGAAAATACTGTATTTAATATGTTCCACGATCTTGCAGTACATTGCAACTCATTCATGCTATGTTGTGATAACCCTCACGTCAGGCAGGATGTACCCACAGATTGAAAGGCAGAAAGTAATGATCATACCCAACAGATTCCGATCATCGTCGAAGCTTTCCATTTCGGAGAATTCAACATTTGAATCTGGTAATTCAAATGATGAGGCCTTCTCCTGCATATCTAAGGCCTATGATATGTGAAAATATCAGAATCAAGCATTTGGCATCAATATTTTAATTTTAACCCTGTAAAAGAGTGATGCAACACAGAAAAAAGTCATTACATTCCTGTCTATATCATGTAATCCATGTCGCTGAGCATCCATATCAGTTAACCCCTGCATGTTTACATTTGGTTTTGCAGAAGACACTGCTTCTAGAAGCACAGCTTCAGCCTGCATTTTGTCATAACCCATGCCGAATTCAGTACAAGATCCAGATAATTGTGCAAATCTCTTGTCCATCAACATCAATAAGAAACTTACATTTTCTTCCACCGTATTGAATTCGCATGTTTGAATGTTGGTTTCTGTATTAGGAGCACTAATGTTGACATCCATATCAATGCAGCGACCATGATCCTTCAAGTCACCATAAAATTCTCTTCCTCTAACATCAACAAGTAAACTAAGTTCGCCGGGGTTGTCGTTAACCAACTTGTCAGTTAGATCTCCCCTTGTCACTTTGTGAGTATCATTAGCTACGGTCATTGTAGCAGCTTTATCTTTAGCCAATGACTCCAATTTGCCGGAAATGCTCAGCTCCATCCTTGTACTAACCTGATCTGACTCTCTGCCAAGGATTTCAACAGGACTTGTGGCTGTAAATATATCATTATTATGAGATGAGAATGGATCACTTACTGCACTTGATTGCGAAATGCGCTTTCCTAACAGTGATATTGAAGCAAATGGACTTTTCAGTAGAGTGGGTGAAGTTATATGGATTGAGCTGTCAGATAACGGTTTTTGTTTTACAGGTGTTTCACCTCTCAATCCTTTCAGCAAATTATGTACATCAGATAACATGTACCGTTCTTTTGGCACTTTTTCTTCCAAAGCAACAACATCGGCTCTATTGACATCATGAAAATCAGGTAGACATAAATTTTCTAGATCAATAGGTTTGATCTGCAGACGATCTTGCAAGAAGGACACTGCCTCATCCCCATCAAAACTCTCAATATTACTAGACAGTAATTCATCGAAAAGCTCATTGACTTTGTTCTCGGACTTAAGTATCGATCCTGTTCAAAGAACAAGCAAACATGTTTATTAGGTAATACAGTTTATACTGTGACATGCATTGGACAGCACCACAGTAGCTGCAACAACAACTACATAAAAAATCTGTGAAATTGATGCATTTTAAGTTACTCCTATAAAAAGTATATTTTCTTTCTGGTGCTTTTTTCAAGTACATCATACAAGAAAAATGTAAGAAATCAAGGTCAAGTGGTACTCGACATTTATTTTAGAGGCACACACTAACCAACTGATTCCTTCTCTTGCGATTCCACAAAAGGGATAGCTGTTTCATGTTCTGAGCCATCTTTAGGTGGACTGGGAATGTCATGCTGCGATGCCTCTGAGGACAAGATATCATCTTCAGGGCGCACTGAATACTGATGGTGTTTGTACATGACCTTCTTCCTGAAACAGAATAAATCCAGTATGTGTGACATAAAAATAAATATTGAGAGGTCTAAACCTGCATCAATGCAAGCATTGTGAAGAATAGCTGGCAAAAATACTGGTGATAATATGGTACCCGGATATTCCTGGTCGACGGCATCTTGCATTCATGGACAAGTCAACCTCTTCTAAACTAGCCATGTCGCCACCCTTCTGTCTTTGAATTTCTTTTCTGGCATCTGGAAAACAGTTATAACATGGTGAAACCTGTTGCAAATAAATAATTACAAAGATCAATGACAGAAAATTTAAATTTACTTTCAAACTTTTCATAAGCCTCAAAAAAGTCTTCCGGGTTCTGCAGCGGATCAATATCAAAAGTTGGTTCCAAGGTCATTTTAGGCTGGCTGCCAATTAAAATGCATACTTAGTTAATTAAACATTTCTCAACTAAACCACTTCCCTTAAAGCATGAATATCATTAACCATTACCTTGTCTCAGGCTTCAAAGAAAATCGAGTCCGCTTTCGACCCAACCCTGGTCTACGTTCTTGGGGATTTTCATTGCCCTTTGCAGCAACAGCTTCATTTTTGCTCTCAGGTGCAGCTAAGCTAGTAAACATTTTTTTCGGGAATTCTAAACAACCATCCAATATGGTCTTTGCTTTCTCGAGAAGCTTATCAGGACTTCTTAGTGCCTTTAAATTAAACAAAAGAAACAAACAAATAAAATTTCATTATTTCCCTTCTGTGTAACAATATAATAATATATGACCTGTACTCGGGTCGAAAATCAAAATCAACTGAGTCACTGTCTCTGCATTATTACCTACTAAACCCGGACAAAGCTAAGATTTATGATTTAAGAGCTCGCTGAAATTGCAATTTGAACTCCAAACAAGGTACTGATAAAACAAGACCATACTGTTCATACACGTGAATCCGACAAAGATACTTTAACTGTGAACATAAAGGAATAAAAATGAAAGAAGGACACGATTCTGACCATGGATTTCATGAAATGGTGGATAGAGTCGAGATCGTCTGAGTGCTTGTGTGTTAGGGCATCGCTCGCCGACTCTTTGAGTGTTCGAGGAAATAGAGATAGCACGGAGTTTCCATGACCCTGATCCAACGGATTAGAGCTCTGAGCTTTGCTTACCATATCTCATGACAGTGCTCAAATGGAACCCTAGGGGAGAGAGTGTCAATGGTGTGTGTCTGTCTTTAATTTCTCGGATTTCGAACATGTGTCAGGCGGGAATCTACCGGCTATAGAAAAGGTCGTCAGCACAAAATATTGGATTAAATTGCGCTATGAACCCTGTAGCTGTACAAATTGCACATCTCCCCCATTTTGTTCGACATGTATCCATTTGGTGCTTTGGAAACAAACGTATATCTACATATCTATACACTAGATTTTGTGTCCACGCGGGCCACGCCTATGACACAGTATCAGTATAAATGTGATCAATATATGAAACGAGTGTATAGCAAGTATGATGTGAAGAAATTAATAAAGGACGATATCCCAAAATTAAAATAAAAAATGTGTAATTTATCTAAAAATAATATAATTAAGCATCAAAAAACTCTCTCTCTTGTACATATCAACCATACACATGTTAATTAAAATAAAGTTAAATATGAAAATTTCAGCAAACAAAAAACATAAAATAAATTGAATGAGACAGAGTGAACTAACAAAATACTATTTTGAAACCGAAACCACAAAGATTTCAGACCAATAAGGGAAACTTAGCAAAAATAAATTAAATAAAGAAATTAAAATACAAATATTTAAAATTACAAAACATATGAACAAACTTTTTAAAAAATCAAATCTAAATTGGACAAAAATTAAATTGAGATTCAGTTGATTACGATAACAATCAATTAAGAAACTATAAACTAAATATTTGTAAACAATAAATCTATGCCGGACAACAACAAAAAACAGGCTGGAAAAAAATTAAATTGATTCTTTTTAAAAAAAAAATCTAGGTGGGATGTTAGTAAAAAAATAAATCATGACCTCTAATAGTCCTAATCAAATGCATATGTGTAAAAAAGATAACTGTAAAATCGTAAAATAATAACGGTAAAATCGTAATAAAGGAGATGAATAACTGATGTTTGCATGCTTGAAAATCCAAATAAATCACAGTCGTATGATGTTAGTAAAAAAATAAATCCTGACCTCTTGTGATTTAAAAAAATGTCACCGTTGAGGGGTACATTGTTTCAAGTGATAGTTAAAGGATTGATGTTTTATAAGAGGTGACTGTTTAGAAGATTAATCGCATGGTTTGACTTTGTAATGTGAAGATAAAATATAGCAAGAAGAAAAAAGGGTGACTGTTTGACTGTTTACAGTTTGTGAATTTATCAATAAATAAAGCAGATAATGTGGAAATTAATTAATATTTACTTATAATTTGTCTAAGTTAATTGTGATAACAATTAAAAAGAAAAAAACAAATATTTTAAATTACAAAACTTACGATTTTTTAAAATTTATTTGTATACAAAATTGCAGGCCGGAAAAAAATTAAATTGATTAAGTTAATTACGATAACAATCAAAAAGAAAAAAATTAAAATAGAAATATTCAAAACTTAGACATAGATTAAATTGGGATTCGGTTTCAAAAAATAAATTTATTAAGTTAATTACGATAATAGTTAAAAAGAAAAAAAACAAATATTTCAAATTACAAAACTTATTAATTTTTTGCATAAAATTGATTAATTAATTAAAATATCGAAAAGAAAAGGAACGTGGGTTTGATGGAGGAAGGATTAACGGCCACCAACCGTAAATAGTGGGGGGAGTTGGAGAGAGAGAGGGGGGGTAGTTGCTCAACCGCCGTTCACACATGTGAACTCGGGGAGTGATAATAACCGTAGGATATCAGTAAATGAATCAATCTCAGCCCCTAAATAGTTTTAGTCAATTGCACATGTGCGACTATGAGCTATATTGTATTATAGACTAGTACTCTTGCCCGTGTCGATGGCACGACGCCAGTTTGTGAATTTATCAATAAATGAATGAATTAATATTTACTTATAATTTATCTAAGTTAATTATGATAACAGTTAAAAAAATATTTCAAATTACAAAATTTACGATTTTTTTGCATAAAATTAATTAATTAAAATATGAAAAGAAAAGGAACGTGGGTTTGGTGAAGGAAGGATTAGCGACCACCAATCGTGAATAGTGATGGGAGTTGTAGAGATAGAGGGGGTAGTTGCTCAATCGTCATTCACACATGTGAACTCGAGGATTGATAATGAACGTATGATCTCAATAAAGGAATCAATATCAGCACCTAAATAGCTTTAGTCAATTGCACATGTACGACTATGAGCTATGTTGTATTATAGATTCTATGGGGTAACTTGTAATATGGAAAGAAAAAATAGGGAGTAAAAAATAGATAACTACACATACATATGAATGTAAGGATGAATCTCAACAGTTAAATTTTTTAAGATGATTTAATTTCAACCACTTAACAGTCTTAGTCAATTGTACATGTATGAACCTAGCGGTTTTATAATATAATATTATTTTAAAATTAACTAATCAAAACCACATTAGTTTACAACAAACTAATATAATTTACAAATTGTACTCCATCTGTTCCGGACAAAGAGTCCCCATTGAAAAATTAATTTTTTTAAGAAAATGACACTTGTATTAATGTATTAGTAATAAAATGACATTTTACGTCTTAATTTTTTAAAGTTGATTATCTAAGTGAAACATCACAAAATGAATAGTGGACTCTTTGTCCTAACGGACAACGTATTACATTAATTAAGTACTCCCTCCGTCCAAAATTATTGTCATGCTTTCTTTTTTCGTATATTACAAAATAATTATCTTGTTTGAAAAAAAAATTATAACAACACTTTTACCACTTTACGCTTACTTTTTCATCATATTTTAATTATGGGCCAAATACACATGAGTTTTAAAGTAACTGCACATGAACCTAGATCTTCATACCCGTGTCTATGACACTTAAAATTATTGTTCCAGTAATGCTATTGAAAAATATTGACCATACTGCAGTGTTGTGCAATGGAACAAGACTACTCATCATAAATCTTGGGGATCACATTGTTGAAACAAATTTTTAGAAATGAAGCAATGTTGGAGAAAATATTTTTTATCCCAAGATTGTTATTAACTCTATTCGATGTAAGATTGTCTTTCAAATTTCAAAGAAGACAATTTACATTACTGGTATCATATGCAATGACAATTAACAAGTGTCAAAGTCAATAATCGCATGTATGTCTCTTTTTTAAAAAAAATCAATATTTAGCATTAGACAGTTATGTCGTAGTTTCTAGAGTAACAAATTATTTTGGTTTGAAGATATTGATATGCGGTGAAGATAAAAAACCAACTAATGAGACAACAGATATTGTGTATAAGTAATTTTTTTTAGAATCTATAACAATTAGTGATATACTTATGTGTAATTATTAATAAACCGATCTTCCTTATTTTGTTTATGTACGATTTAGTTGACATGCGTTTAACGTACGGGTTAAAAAAACTAGTTACAAAATAATTGTCTTGTTTGGAAAAAAAAAATTAGGACAACACGTTTACCACTTTACGCTTACTTTTTCATCATACTTTAATTATGGGTCACATACACATGAGTTTTAAAGTAACTACACATGAATCTAGATCTTCATACCCGTGCCTATGACACGGTGCCAATATATGTGATTTCGTTAATTGAAATGACATTGCATAAATAAAATGTGTGATTTAAAAAAAAGTTACAATTGAGGGGTAAATTGCTTCCCATGATAGTTGAATAATGGTTTTTTATAAGGGGTGACTGTTCAGAAGATTAATCGTAGGATATGACTTTGTAATGCGAATATAAAATATAGAGAGAAGAAAAAGGGGTGACTGCTCATAATATTACTTGTAGGGGGTGACTTGTAATAATAAGATAAAAAATAGGGAGTTAAAAATATATAACTATTCACAAATGTAAATGTGGGGTGAATCTCAACCGTTAAATGTTTTAAGAAAAATTAATCTCAACATCTGAATAGCCCTAGTCAATTACCTAGTTGTTTTATAATATAGATTTGCTAAAAACATTTAATGAATTTTATAATTAAACAATACAAAAACAAATATAGTACTTATAATTCCTTGAAAGTTTAAACTAACACATGAGAATTAAAACTATTGCATTAATTATTTTATCATCCAAACACACATTGTATGCATACAATTGTTAGTCTTCCTGTTAGAACACAAGTAGTTAAGATTCGCAAAAACACCCAATGCAGTTTCTGATGAAGCTACAATGGAAGTCACAATGGTCAGAAAAATTAAAACAGCAAAAAACTTAAAGACTAAAGTGCGAATTAAGCACAAAACGGTTACCAAACAATCCACAAGTCTATGCTTGTAGATCTAGCCTTATGGCCAAAAATATTTCACTAAAAAGGATGAATTGTTTTACAAAAAGAATGTGAAATCACCAAATAAATACTCTCACAAGACAACAAGTCTTGGAGAGCAAAAACACACAGAAAAACAGATACATAAAACGTGGGAAGAAAAAATAAGCTTCCTAGAACAGTTAGGAAGACAAAACAGTTCCAGCAGTTTTCAATGTAGCTTCTGGTGTTGTTGCATTGGAAGTTACATTCAAATTCTATATAATTATGGAATTCTGAAACTTTCTGAATATGATCTGAATTTCCTGCTCTGCTATGTTATGAATTCTCTCTATATGCTCGTGTGTCCAGCCGCTGCCCAAGCTCTCTATTTATATTGTGAAGGAGATCTACACATAAAGAAGGAAACAAACTCCAATATAGAAAATGATTAGAATTATAAATCAAATCAACTTCCTTATTTACTAGATTCTCTTCATATATTGACAAGGATTTTAAGACACGGCATTAGGAAGGATTTTTGCAAAGATTTTGTTTCCAAAAATTACTCATAAGTTTTAGTACCAAGAAACCCAAAATATAATGAATATTTTGTTTCCAAAAATTACACATGAACTTTAGGGCAAAGAAAAAAAAATCTTAGGAATATTTTGTTACAAAAAATTCCTAAACTTAATGACCAAGAAAGGAGAAACAAAACCAAAATAGACCATGCCTATTTTACCCTTACAATCTCCCCCTTTGCTGAGTCTTTCTAGTTAAATCAAATGACAAGTATTTATTCAACACCAATCAAACCATCTAACCTGCATTGGTTAGAAAATCTCATCTCCCTCTGAATTTGTGCAAGGTATAAAATCAGAAATCATTTACTAAGTACAAATCAGAATATACCAATGATACAATCACATGCATAAAAAACAAACATGATGAATCTACAAGGAATCAGATTCATCGTCATCACCAGAAATACTTTATCTCTCTCCCTTACTTGACCAAAAGAGGGAGAAACAATCTTTTAGGAATTATAAAAAATCCAAGATTTTGAAAAACACAATTAAGTGTTCACCATGCCTTGATTACACCCCTAGCAAAAATTGAGCACCTTATATCCAAATTCAATACCTCTTAGTTCCACACAAAAATTAGACATCCACAAAATATTTTTTAACATGGAAATTTTAGAAATTGATTTGCACAGTTTATTTTAAGACAAAATTTCACCAAGCTGACATCTTTACCAACAATGCATGCCCTAAAATTTTATGCATAAAAACATGATTACTAAAAGCTAGGCAAAAGAATAATGAAATCACAGACAAGTGATAAAGACCATATCAAAGCGATGTAGTTCCTAATGCAACTGCTTTGAGAGGAGCATTCATCAATAATAAAATTTTGTACAATTTTTGTATCTTTTCTTTTATCAAACATGCTTCTCTCCCAATATCATAAATTTTTCATAACAAAAATCCATAGGTACTTTATTTCCATGTGAATATAGCTCTACTTTATTTCAAGCTATACAAATATGCCACTTGGAACCTTTCAACTATTTACCAAGGGAAGTCATTTTGCTTTTGATCCATCCATGAAATCCAAGGATTCATAGTCCCAAAAGAAAATTGCCACAAACCTTGTTCATGGGTAGCTCTTTTCTGTTAGGTAGCTTTCACACTTTTTATTTCAAGGATATCCAGTTTTCTCAAGATCAATGATCGATGTTTTATTTAATTTTTTTCCTTGCAAGTGGACAAGACTATTATAGAATAATATTGGAAGCAAGGGTCGAACCCACAGAGACAAGTGATCATGAACAGTGCAATTATTGATAGCAAATTATTAATCTAACGAGGGTTTTTATGTGTAATTCTACTCTAAACTACAATTAATAGATGTTTAACTAATTAGACAGTAATAACAGATATGAAGATCTTATGATGGGTGGCAATCTAGGATTCTGGGTTTCACTTATATCTCCTTTATGTTTAATTCATAATAATGTCATTCAATGTATTGGGTTCGTTCACTAAAAATAGATATAGTATGTTGAACAATTGGTTCAGCCTCCATCCCCGCAAAATTCATCGATTCTATATCCTAAACACAGGAACTGTTAATCTATTTGTCACCTAGATTTATGATCTATCTGTCACCTAGATCATGTAAGAACCTGGTCCTAACTTATCACTCTCGTGCATCGATAGGTCCAATTTCTTGTGTTGGTGAGCCAGTGTACGACATATGCACTTGGTCATGCAGTTATCCGCACCTCTAAGCCTTTATTATTTGCAATTACATTCATTTGTTCAAAGCAGAATAATATAGGGGTTGATAAACAACGCAATCAACAAGCATTGAATGAACATATATATAAGAATCAAAACATAAATTTGATACAAGTTACCTCCCACCTCCTAGATTAAGGATGATTTAGTTCATCATAGACAATAAACAGCACGTGGAGATGATCGGATACATGATTTGATCTTCAATACTTGAAATTACAAAATCTAACTATGTTATACAATCTAAAAAATACCTAAAATCTATTAAAGAGAGCTTACAGCCGTCCTCCTTATGCTTTGGCTCGGCATCAGACTTCTATATATACTCGGGAGTTGTAATTCAATCGAATGACTGTGTGAAAATCCGACTTTGACGCATTCTGACCACCTTGCGGTCGCAGGTCTTTGGATACTGCCAAGGTCTCCGGTGTGTGTGGCCGTTTGATTTCTTGGTTTCGGCTCGAGGAGGACCTTGCCTACCTTGCGGTCGCAGTGCAGGCACCTGCGTCCATGAGGTGTCCAGTGTTGACAGCTTTCTTTGTTTCTTAATTTTTCCTTTTTGGTCCTTCTTGAAATTTGTACTTAAAACCCCGGAGTTTCCCGTATTTTCACAAATAATCCTGAAACTTACAAAACTCACCGAAAACATATATTAGTACCCAAAAGCCTCGTGAAATAGCATAATTTAAGTCATAGAAGCATATAAAATCGACGTATAAAATACATCGATCAATCAACCTATGAGAACCTAAGTTTCATAGTACCAAGATAAAGTGCTACAACCCTTGTTTTTAAAGGTAGCTCTTTCCTTTGTGGACTTCAAACATGCTCAATAGCTGGGAGAGAGTGCGAATCATAACAAAAAAATCACAATTGATTTTGAATGCAATTTCCAAGTAACAACAAAAGGCACATACATGTGAAACAATTATCTAGAGTGCCCTCTAAAGACAAAATGCAAGCATGCATATATTTTTTTTAAACAAGTGTAAAGTCAAATGGCACACATAACACAAGAGATTTCCAAAGATTGGAAAAACTCTCAAAATCAAGACTCTTGGCAAATATATCAGCAAATCAATTTTTTGTCCCATCATGTTCAATGCAAACAATTCTTTGTTCAACCAAGTCTCTAATAAAGTGGTGTATTAAATTAATGTATTTTGTTAGAGAATGATGAACTAGATTTTTGTGTTATACAAAATGCATTGGTGTTATCAAAATACAAGGATAACACATCAATGTGTAGCCCATAATCTTTGATCATTTGGAGCATCCATAAAAGTTGTAAGGCTTCTCTCAAAAATATTTTGATAAACACGTTAATTTGTGAGAATCAACCTTACCTCTTCTCCTTGTGTATATGCCATCATGAATATTACCTATCACTTGAGAGATTTGATGATTTTTCTATACGCGGCTAGGAATATCATGACTTCGATCAGTTAGGCTTGATTCAGTTCACCTGCTCAGTTCGCCAAAGATTCGGTCGGGTTTCGACCAATGTAGCTTCTGATACAGCTACATTCGGAACTACATTCAGAGCTACATCCTGAGACTCATCCACTGAATTTCCAGTACTTTCAGATTATGTATCTTCTGTGGCAGGTTCACTGTTTGTAGTTGCAGGTTCTGAAGTTTGTGTAATTGGCTCATGATTTCCAAAATCTAGCAAACCTGAAATATCATCCTCAACTGTTTTGTGGCCAAGACCAGTTATAGTGGGAGCAGATTCATCATCGGACCACTTAGCACCAGGACATATATCAAAGGGCTTACAGTACTTGGATCTTGCATTCCTGTAACTACCTTTGGGAACCCATATTTTTTAAAAGGTTTTTGGCTGATATTGCTTCTGATGTTGCACTTGGTTACGAAGTAAGTTTGTCTAACCTCTTCCTTATAGACAGCATTTTTAAGGAAACAAAAGGGCTGAATATGTCCAGGCTTATGACAATAGTGGCACACAAAATTTTTCTTTATAATTTTTGGTTTTTTAAATAAGTTTGAATTTTGAAAATTTTGTGTGTGTTGTTTTGGTTTAGTAGACATACCTTCACGTTATTTGACAAACGTCTTTGGCTTGAAACCAATCCCAGACTTACCAGAATTCCCATAATTCAACCTATCATCCATTTTGTGTTGGCTTGAGTTCCATTTTGCCATGGTGTCATTGGTTTTGAGCAGTTCTTCTTTTAGTTCTTCAAGTTCCACATCTTTCTTACGCAGCTGTGGGTTCCCGGGACGTGCGCCCGCGCCCCGCACGCCCTTGGATAGGGGTGTACGTATGTGCGGATGCGGGACACCACTGCTCTCGTTCCACCCTCCCTTTTTAAGGGGAAGACGAAATCAAGAGTACCAGAGGAGTGCTGTCTAAAATAGCGCGTTGGAATGCGTCTCGGTTGCCTTTAGTGGATTTTTGATCCAATATGGGAACTTTTGGGTTTCCCGCATCAAGTTATCCATTTTTTAGGGGTATCAGGATTTGGAAATACATCACTCTTTCATTCTCATTTTCCTTTTTTTAGGGGAAAACAGAAAAGTGCAAAAAAGGATATTGCGACGCCCCCACTATGAATTTTATAAAAATAGCCTCATGGCCTATTTCAGATCACTATGGAAGCTTTAGGTTTCCCCCATCAAGTTATCTCTTGTTTAGGGGATATCAGGATATGAGAATACACCATCCTTTCATTCTCAGTTTCTCTTTTTTAAGGGAAAACGGAAAAGTGCAAGAAAGGAGTGCTGCGAGGCCCCACTGGATCCAAAATGTTTTTAGAGTCGCCATCTTTATTTTAAGGCAAAAATAAAGCAAAAAAAAAAACCAGAGATTGTAAAACGGGTTCGGAGGCTAAGTTACGAGTTTGGAAGGTGCTAGGCACCCAACTCGCCCTTTCGGTCTCAAAAGTGGTTTTTGGCTAAAGTATGTTTATTGTTATATTTATTTAGCAAATAAATATAACATTTAAAGACAAGAAAATAAAAACAAATACATTAGTGGCTACATTATTTACGGACTTGCAGTCATTTCCTTACAATAATTACAAATATATTTAAAAATATTTGGCCATTATAATGGCTCTTTTACATAATATTTTCTAATCTAATCCAAGCAGCACAACGGCTTATATTAGCTACATTCGACCGGATTTAAAAAAATATCTTTATAAAAAATAGCGCCCTTAAAGGCTATTACCTTTTAGAGCGCGGTGTGCTCGCTCTGTCCTTCAGGGAGAGGGAGTCTTTGTTGTTGTTGTTGTTGTGATTCGTGCAGAATGACTGCTTATTTCAGATGGCTTTGGCTCGTTCACTCGGGTAGAATGACGACTTATTTATGGTGGTTTTGGCTCGCTCACTCGGGCAAAATGACGGCTTATATGTGGTGGTTTTGGCCTTTTAAATCGGGCGAGCAACCCGCTCTTTCCCACCATTTTGGACCGGGGAAGTAGGGTGGAAACCTAGCTGGGGGGCTAAGGATCACTCTTATCGATGGGTTTTAAGTTTGGAGAAGTTTTGGCAGGGTTTTGAGACTTTGGTTGGATCACTCACTATTCTGATCTTTCAGCGTAACGAGAACGCGAGAGCTTTTGCGGAAGAAATTGATCTCTTGAAGGTCGACCCCGAAGCCTCTATTTATAGCCTGGGATGAGGACTCATCGGGGAATAAATTTTCTTCCTTCATGCTTCAGTGCCTTATACAGACTGCGGATAAATTGATACATTACGGCAAACTGTAGCAGCTCTGTAGCATTTGTGAGTGCACTGTAGCCCATTCCTGGCGCCACCCACACTAGTTCTTGGCGCCACTCCCACACTATGCATGGGTGGCGCCACTCTAAGCATATCTCTTTTATTTTTGACATCTTGACCCCTGCACTTCACTGTTTTACGCATCCTGCTCTGTCCTTTTGCATTTTCAACCCTGTAACTTGACATTTGTTAATGTTTTAACAGGTCTTGATATTTTATGTCATGTTAATACCAGGGGTACGAAATTGAGGTGTCTACAGAGCCCCTCAACGATGGAGTCTACGGGTAACCCACATCTTACTGAGTAGACGAACATCGTTGATACGAAATAGACTCTCCAATTTCGCTCAATCAATACGACGGGAGAGATACAACAGGTAGTAGTTACAATGCAATAGTTTATAATGCAAACCAACCCTCCATATCCTAGATTTTTTTAGTCAGTTATAGCAGGTTATCGCAATTTTTAAGTAGATATTCAAATTTAGTGCTCTGATGGTCGGACCTACTAATGTAGGCTGCCTACGTATTCCTTAATAAAGGAAATCAGACCAAACGTAGTTCGGCCCAAAAACAAGCAAGTCGAACAACCAATGAGGATGTCATGTCTTTCGGGTCGAAAACCCATTCAAGAACACAACGGGAAAAAGATTTTTATGCTTTTCGAAAAGTCGTATTCAAACGGTCGAGAACGACCGCCAAATACGGTATGAAGATTTTAAAGTTTTTTGAAAACCATATTCCAACTGGTCAAAACTTGTTATCGAAATACGTAAAGAGATATTTTCAAAAATTGTGCTCGACCGGTCAATACCTTGTCGCCAAACACAAATAAGAAATTTTCAAATTCTCCGAAAACTGCACTCGACCGATCAAAATCTGTCGCCGAGCACGGCAAAGAAAACTTTCTTAAAGTTTTTCGAAAACTATATAAGATCGACAAAAATCTGTCGCCAGATACGGTAAAAGAGATTGTTCTTTTTCCCTTTCCTCTTTTTTTTTTTTGTTGTTTTCTTTCAATATTCCTATTTTTTGTGTTTTTGAAATATTCTTCTTTTTTTGTTTTTTTTTTCAAATATTCCTATTGTTTGTTTTTTTTAAATCAAAACTCTTTTGAAAAATACTCTTTTTTTTAACAAAACCCCTTTTTTATTGAAAAACAAAACTCTTTTTGAAAAAACTTTTCTTTTATTTTATTTATTGAAAAACAAAACTCTTTTTGAAAAGACTTTTCTTTTCTTTTATTTTTTATTGAAGGTAGGATATGAATATTTTACCTTTCTTACCTTTTCGCATTTCGGACACTGCTGCTGATTCAGCTGATTCCGATATTCCTACAATTTTTATTTCTTCGAGCCGAGCATCTCTTTTCCTTTCATCTTTTTTTTTCTTTTCTTTTTTTTTCTTTACTCAAAATTCTTATCTTTGCCGCCGATTTTCTGGCTTTTCTGCTTATTTGGCAGCGGACCCGCTGGGGATATAACTTTTCCTTATTCCTGGATGGATGGCCGTCGAATATGGTTAACAAAATTACTTTTGTCAACTTCCTGTTAAGTTTTAGGGGCCACTTTGCAACTTTGGAATTTCGAGGACTTGAGCGCTGAGCTTGAGTTGTTTGGAGGGGGAAAAGTGAAAAATCCACTTTTTCCTCCTCTTTTCTTTACGGGATGAAGGCAGAAGCCTTCATCTTTTCTCCTTCATTTGCCCAGCCTCCATTGCCGACGGAGGAAGAAATTTTTTTTCTATTTTCTTCATTTCTTCTTATTTTCTCAATTTTCTTCCGTCAACTTGTTCATATTCTTGTAAAGATGGCTTCCTCCTCGAGATCTAGAAAAGGAAAAGCGTCGATGCACCCGGATTCGGGTGAAGAGAGGAAGGAACTTCCTCCTTTGACCCGTAATTATATTGAGTATTTTTATTCAAAGAATGATTGTGGTAACTTGGTGCGAGATCGGCATAAACACATTTCAAATCTTCAAAATCCCGATGTAAGTATATTTTCTATCAACCCATTCGGCTATTTTTCAGATATGTTCAATTCCCTTATTGTTTTGAATTTATTGAGTATATATATGCTTCTTATAATGCTTATACATGCAATTTATGAGCTAAAATGATACAATCTTAGGAATGATGTATGAAATTCACGCAATTTATTTTTGCGATGCATAATTGAACTAGTGATCACTATTTAACCTTACTATGCATGATTTATACTCTTAATGCAAATGTGGCTATATGATGCATGTTTTAGACTAAAATGGATTTTTACATGCGATATGTTCACGAAACGAACTTTTCGGAATACAATTCAATTTTTTCTGAACACGTCTTCGGGCACATTTTTCGGATAAATACATGACAAAACAGATATATTTTACGCCATAAAATTTATTTTTCATGCATGATTATGCTGCAGAGATATAATAAACGCCATGAGAATATTTATTTTCATGATTGGTGACATTTCATTCTCCTTTTGATGCACCCTCAATGCAGCTTATTGGACTATAAATGCGAATGATGAATGCATGTACTACTTTATTTAATACAAATGTGATGTAAAAAATTATAGGATGTTTACTAACATGATGCATGAGCATTCTTTTTATTCTATCATGCATATAAAAAATGCAAAAATGCAATACATATTAAATGCAAGCTACATTTTTATGATGTCTAAGATGCAAACGTGGCGGCTTTCTGTGAAATGTAAATAATTATAAAAAAATATGTGATGCCACGTGTCACCCTCTTATAAATTGTAGTTTTTTTTTACTCATAAAAGTTTTATCACATTTGATTTTGTAATTAGTTTATGATAAATTTTATACAGTTAGTTATGATAAGCTTGATATTATCACAATTGATTTCAAATATTGGTAAAATGTGATAAAGTTTGGAGCTTGATTCCACTAATCGGATTATTGTGATATTATCCCATTATTGTGTATCAAGAAGACGAAGCACCATCCGCTACAAATCTATCCCTTCGTTTTGTATCAAATTTCAAATGCTCAACTCTTCCTCTGAATCAGGTCACAGTTCTTCACTATGCTCAATCAAATAATTTCATTTTTTCTAATTTGTTTTTCTTATTCTCGTTTGGCATGGAATTGATTTTTTACATTTATGTTTATGTTATGTTGACCGACAATGGTGATTTCGATAGCATAATTGATGTTTACTTTGTGTTTATCATTGTTTCAGTTTAAAATAAATATCATAAGCTTGGCATTGGGAGTTGACGGACATTGGCGATCTCTATTACGTCTTAATTTAAGTTTAGGATTGTTTCAGATCAAAATAAGTATAAGCTTAAGGTCCTTGCAGTTTTTAGATAGATGCGGCTTTTGTTTCTTCCTTGACGCTAGGTTAAAGCAGTTATCACTTACATTAAGGTTTGACTATAAATGTGATTAAGATTTTCAGTTTTTGGTCCCTTCTCCATACTCCTCTCTTTGTAATACATGAAAATTTAAATTTGATCTTGTGAAAAGCACAACTTACTTGCCAGCTATCGTGATATAACTTTATGTTCATGCGACTTGCTTGCATCACGATTTCTCGAAGAAATCTTGTCTTAGCCATTTTCTCAAGGCCTGTTTCTCCTCCTGCTTCTGCCAGTACAACAATGTATGCTGCACACTTGGATATGGTCCATAATTTATTGATATTCTATTTAATGTTTTTGAGTAATAACTTTTTTATGCATCGGGGCATATTTTATAGATAAAATATAAAGAGATACATCAAATATCAAATATAAGAGAAAAAGAGAGGAATACATTAGAGTGAAAGATGACCAAGAAGTTGAAGAGGATGGGATTTCAAGGACCATGAGTCTCATCCTTTCGTAGAAAATCCTCTCTTCAAAAGGTAAAGCTTGCTTCCTAGAAAAGTTAAAAACCAAACTAAAACAACATTTATTATAGAATCTGAAGTGACATTAAGAGAGCTCCACCAATCAATTTAAACTGTATATTTTACAGAATTATCAACAAAATTGATGTGGCATGGATTCTACAGCCACTTCATCTTCACTAATTATAGTTAATGGTCCAGAATCTACCAGATTTGTAAACCTTCCTATAAATATTTGATGTAGATCGTTTCCTTTTCAAAAGGCCTTACTGTTGATTTGACCTCAAAATCGATACAACTAGATGCTTTGTTTTATAAATTATAATACTTGTAGGAGCCATAGTATTCTGAAAGTTGTCATGCAGCTTACATAAGGCTCTATTGGTCCACTGTCCTTTACTTATTCTTCTTATTTAATCTACTTTATTGAATCATTAGTAATAGAGGAACATACTCAAATTCGGTAATGTTGATCATACCACTGGACTCCCTCTTTGTCTATCTTAAGCTTGAGATATTATGTATGCAGGTGCTTCTTCATGGATGCCAACCAATTCCACTTATCAGAATAGTTTTTCCAACAATGGAAGAAGGCAGAGCCGTCTACATTCTGGGTTTCCAACTTCAACTGCTCAAGTTTCCTCTGTGAAGGATCTCTTTGAATTTATATGCTCGGGCCCCCTTATCGACAAAATGGGTCTAACCTCAGAGTCTGTAGCCGACTCCATAGACAAGTGGCTAGAGTATGGAATTCGTCTCTGTAAATTGTTTCAACTCAATGAACTCTTCCTGACAACACCTCAGAAAACTAGAATCTATCACTATTATATACCAGTCTTCTTATGGTGTGAACAGAAAATTTCTCATCATACGTCCGCGTTTAAAGATGGAGAAGGTGTCCTTCCTCTCGTGGTATATCTATAATCTTCTACCAGTGCTGTCCTGTTATTAATTGATTAATTTATTCATTTTAATGAGTTTTTTTTTCTTTTCAAATATCGCTTAATTAAACTAGATTTTATCCTATATAATTTATACAAGTTTAATTTGACTAAAACTCTTTTATTTCCATCTATTAATCTATTAATTATAACTAAAACAAAAGCCGCTACTGCCATGTGGCGGCTTTATGTAAAATGTAAAAAAAATTAAAAAAATTATGTGATGCCACATGTCACCCTCTTATAAATTGTAGTTTTTTTTTTAAATTTTACTCATAAAAGTTTAATCACATTTGATTTTGTAATTAGTTTAGGATAAATTTTATACGGTTAGTTATGATAATTTTGATATTATCACAATTGATTTCAAAGTTTTAGAGATAAAAAGTTAGTTTTTATCACATTTGATATTATCACAATTGTTGCGGATATATTTTATCAATTTGAAATGGTAAAAGTTTTTTACTTTAATTAAATGTTCAATGTTGCTGCCACGTATCATTTTTGAAATGATAAAAGTTTTTTCTTTTTTCAAAATCGATTAGTTTAAGATAAAAATTCTAATTATAATTAGATATGATAAAATTCCTAAAACTAATTTGATAAGATAAAACAAATTTATGATATAGTTTTACGAGAAAAATTATGATAGAGATTTAGGATTTTGGTATTTTTTTTTTCAAATATCGCTTAATTAAACTAGAATTTATCCTATATGATTTATACAAGTTTAATTTGACTAAAACTCTTCTATTTCCATCTTTTTTTATTTTCATAATTTTTAATTTATACAAATTATCCATGGGATAATTCTATATTATTTGTTATTCTACTAATCTATATTTATTAATTATTAATTACTAATATATTAATTATCTATCAACTAATATTAAAATAGAAGTCGTTGTTGCCACATGACGACTTTTTGTTGTACACTTAAAGTTTTAAAAGAATTATATGCTTCCACGTGTCACCTTCTATACAAGTTTATAATTTTTTTCCTATCAAAAATTAAAACCGGATAAATTTTAAAACCGGCGCCTCCTTTATATATGGTAAAAGTTTTTTTGTTTTTTTTTACCATTTTTTATTGCCAAAATCGGTTAATACCAGATATATTTTATAACATTTGATTTAAACACGTTTCACTTTATTAGAACTCCAATTTTACAGTAATTTTTTGAGCATTTTATCAATTCTTATAGATTTTAATCCTTCAATTACATGACTATATGATCAATTTTGAATATTTACCTTATTTTTTGTTTTTTTCTTCAAATTATTCTAATTAAAAATTAATTATTTATTACAAGTTTAGAAAATCATCTTATTATAAACAAGTTTTGCAAATAAAACAAAAATTATTTAAACCATGCATATGGTACTAAATATATCTATATAATTCTTTCTTTTTTCATGGTAAAAGTTTTTTATTTGTAGATAGATTTTATCACATTTGATTTTAACATGTTTCAATTGATTAGTACTCCAAATTTTCATGGTAAAATTTTTTTATTTGCGAATAGATTTTATCACATTTGATTTTAACGTGTTTCATCAATTTTCATGGTAAAAGTTTTTTTATTTACCATTTTTTGTTTACAAAATCAGTTTCTACCCGATAGATTTTATCACATTTGATTTAGACAAGTTTAATTTGATTAGGACTTCTCAATTCTTATGGTAGAAAATTTTTAATTTTTATTATTTTACCAAAACTTAGTCAATTTAAAATATATTTTATCCAATTTGATTAAACGTTTTTCACCAACACCACAGACAACCACTACGAAATAGCTTGCAAATTAAATCTACAAAATTCGCATGGATTTTCGGTTTGATGATTCAGTGTGATCTCACTTTTTTTTTGATTTATTAATTATGTAGATATCTTGCTGTTGTTGGTTCATTCAAATAGCTTACAAATTTTATCTACAAAATTAAGTTTCATAAACAATACTAAGTTAACCGTGCATCGCACGGGTAATAATCTAGTATTTTTTTTTATAAAACTAGTTTTACACCCGTGCGTTAAACGCACAGCCATACATTTTTTCAATTAACTTATACTCAAGCGAAACAAAGAAAAAAAACAAATTTCAAAAATAAAGAAAAAATAATGTTGGAGGCAACTACTTTCTATTAAAAAAAAAACTGATTTGTTTTGAATTAAAAATTAGAGATTTGTTTATTTAAGATCTGAGAAAATAAAGTCAATTTTTTAGGAAAAAAAAAATTGGGGCTTAATAGTATGGTGTGTGTTTCAAGGAGTTTTGACTATTTAATGTTATAAGGGATGCAATTGTAAATGATAAAGTTTGCTGTAAAAAAATGATGAATGTTTCGAGGAATATTCAAATTTAATGAAATCACATAAAAACATTGTGTTTAATTTTTTGTATAAAAAACTATTTTTGATATTTAGATCAATTGTGAATTTGTTAATATTTTTTATACATCGATTTTTGTTATTTATTTTTGAATAAATCTCCGAACTGTTTTAATCATTTAGAATTTTCGAAAGATATTTTTTCTGGTGATTTTTATTTCATAGTACTTCTAATTTGTCAATAGTTTTTTGCATCTCAAATTTTGGGTATTTCTTGATTTACTTGATTGTTTTAGTATAATATTTCAATATTTGATGAGTTCATGTTGTGAAGAATCACTGTTTAGGCGAGGAAGGAGACTGTGAAATAAATGTCGAACAATATTTGATGGGTTTATCTTTCTTGCAGGTAGCTGATCATATACGAAGAAGGAGATGGTGATTGTGAACTAATCTATATTCATTAATCATCATTTATAATGTGCTGATTCATTTTCATTTGACATAATCGAGAA
This sequence comes from Codonopsis lanceolata, assembly GCA_013146195.2. Classification (NCBI taxonomy): domain Eukaryota; kingdom Viridiplantae; phylum Streptophyta; class Magnoliopsida; order Asterales; family Campanulaceae; genus Codonopsis; species Codonopsis lanceolata. Next base: position 13,285,327 of record CM028378.1, on the reverse strand, counting down.
TTGGAAAACTGTGCAAATTAGGATAATTCATGGTGGAAGTTCCAAGGAGTTTTTGAATTATTTAATTAAAGAATGCATTAATTGTTTCTTGTTAATATATAAGAGTTTCTATTTTGGAAAACAAAATTTTGGTGGGATTTTTCCCTATATAGACTACCCTACTTTTATATATATATATAGATATTCATCTTTACTTGATATACCATGTGTTGATAGATTGAAATGTGAGAGAGTAGTGTTTCGTTTTAGACATTAGGTGACATAATTTTTGTGTAAGAAAAGGAAAAGGGAAATGAAAATGGCTGGGGGTGCAAACTGAATACAGTGAGAATTGGAGCACCGCCAAGTGCAAACTGCAAGCCCCCGTTATATCACTCGTTGAATAGTTGGGAGTTGATCGGTGAACCGTACTACCGGAGCAGGCCAACAGGTATATGCAGTTCCTTTTAGGGTTTGGATCTTATATGGATAATTGCTTTCCGTTTGATCATCTTCACTTGTCGCCCATTGAAACTTCAATATCAAGCACCTTGATTAATAATTTAATACGCATACGTAATTGAGCTGAATCGAGTAATTTAGGTTGACCTATTGACGTACTTTTATTATCTCTTGTTTCTCTTGATAGCTGGTTCATTCTTCTCGAATGACTTGTCAAGGGGAAGATATTGTAGTGGATGATTTAAGTGTAGTCGTAGGCTTTACTGTCAAGATACATTGTTTGTTTGGTACTCTTAACTGCGTTCGTGTTATTAATATGAACTCGGCGTGCTTATTGAAATTTCAGTTTTCACTTTATACATCCGCCTGGAAAATGTGCGTTGATATTTGGTAATGTAAAGAAAGTGGACGATTGCTATGTTAGTTCAAACCTGTAAGTCAATTTAACTATGAAGCAATGCCCATTATGTTAGTTCAGTACTCTTAACTTTATTCATCAGCTTGCTTACAGAATTTTCAATTTTTCATTATGGTTATCTGACTTTAGACTTGTTCTAAATCCGTCAAAAAATGAGTGTTGATATTTGGTAAGAGCATGAACACTTATAAAGGACTGATTGCTATACTAATTTTCTGCATATGAATCAATTTCACTCAAAGTAACCGGTAACGTCCATTTTGGATGAAAGTAGTATGAGTGAGTACATATGTAGTTTTATTTTTCTTCATCTTTGGGTGCAGGTAGGTGTAAGTATGCTGTCTTCAAAGATAACACTTGAGGAGGGATGCCCGTGCACAGTTGTAACTGTATACAAATGAGGAAGGCTTTTGTTTTACTTTGATTATATTTCTCACTTGCCTCTATTTTGTTTGTTTGGTATATAGTATTTGTAAGGTTTGCATGTATAGACATGTGACATGTCTGTCAAACATCTTAAATATATGGATAAACTAGCTTTTACCATGTCGTTGGCCACTGATTCAATTGGGGGATTCATATCTCATTTTTATAGTATGTACATGAGGTCCCGAATCCGAGTATACCTACTCTAGCAAGAGAGCAAACATCAAGGCTTGATTTTTATTATTTTTGTTTTGTTATTCTCAATAACAAGTATCATTTTATGATTTTGTTATTATGCTGGAATTTATGTGCAGGTTCCAATATACATCTTGTTGTGGAACACTGTTGAACTGGCCTTAGCTCTGGATGGTTTGAAAAGCAAGAGATCTTACTTTTTCTACTGAGAAGCGTTGGAAATCAATTGTTGGAAATCTATAGCTGCCATGCCCGATTCTGGAGCTGACAAGACTGCCACAGGGCGGAGTCTCCCTTCATGGATGAGTTCTAGAGTGAGTAAGAACAAATCTGACGAAAGAGAACCAGGTAATGTTGGTGCGAAAAAGGAAATGAAACTAGATGAAAGTGAGACACATGACCATGCCAAAAGACGGGGAAAAGCACATACTAACCAAACTCATTCAGAGGAAAATGAAAACAGCCAATCTTATTCAAAAGAAAACGCAAGCAAAACAAAATCTTCTGCATCCAATTTGGGTGCTACAAAGTTCTCCAAACTTCTGGTATCTATTTTTTTTGTACTTGAATTTAGGTGCTAGTGCAGCTTTTCCTATCTTATCATGTAATGAGACTATAATTTTGATTCACACAGGACGGGGTTATATTTGTCCTATCAGGGTTTGTTAATCCTGAGCGCGCTGTGCTGCGTTCTCAGGCCTTGGAAATGGGAGCACAGTATCAAGCTGATTGGAATGCAGATTGCACCCTCCTGGTTTGTGCATTTCCTAACACTCCAAAGTTTCGACAAGTCGAGGCAGACTCTGGAACTATTGTTTCCAAGGTTAACCATTTCCTCTATGTTCATAGTTAGAATGCAGTGCAAAACTTTGCGTTGTGCTTGGACTGTTTGTTAATCCTGGAGATGTCTACTATCTACAGCCTCATAAAGGTTTCTTGCCATTAAAATGGAGTCAGTTTTACTTATCAAAAAATAATAATAATAAAATGGAGTCAGTTTGTTGTCAGGAATAGATTCCTCAAAATGTCTCATTTGCGTCATAACTACATGCTCTCACATGTATAATACTCTTCACTTCACAATGTAAAAAAAAGATATTGTTAAACCTTCTTGATGGATGAGGAACCAGGTCCCACTTTCTTACTGCCCTCAGGTAAGATATTACAGGAGGGCTTGGGGGTGTAAATTCTGAAGTTATTACCTTCCGTACCAGGCTCTATTTCCAAGTTTCTAAACCCAGTCTTGATGTCTGTTCTTGTATCCATGGAACTTGTACTTGGTTTGCTTCACTTATTTTTTCAATAGCTTTTATTTACTGAGATTGAGAACCTCACAAACTTGAAAATCTGTGAATAGGAATGGATAACAGAGTGTTACAACCAGAAAAAGCTTGTTGACATTGAAACATACCTTATGAATGCTGGTAAGCCATGGCGCAGGCAAAGTATTTCTGTTGGAAGTCAAGCAAGGTCTCTCTCTCTCTCTCTCTCTCGTGCATCTAGTGTTACACATCTAACTATCTATCTAAACAGAGTAGGAATATTATTATCGATCTGCCTGTATATAAGTTTGCTATCTGGTTATTCCCCCTGAAAAGAAAAAACACAGTGAGCATTTATTCCATCTATCTAATGTTAATGCTTATAGAGTGCCGTAAGGACCTGATATGGCGATGGAAGACATCTGGATGCAGTCCAGCTACATCCCTTGCCTGATATCTCTTAGCGGCATGCATATACTTTTGACCACCTTTCAACATACCAATATTTAGGACCATGCAAAATTGACATCAAACACGACATCAGCAAATGTGATATGTGGGTACAACCTATGTTGCACGGACACGGCAAGTGCCCCGCGAATTCCGAGTCCGACACGGCAGGGATGTGGACAAGCCACGGACGCGGCCGATTCGGCCCAAAATTCGTATTGGGGCCGAATTTGGATTTTCGAAACTTTTGGACACGGACACCGGTGCGAGGCTTAGGGTATCGAGATACGCACCTGGAAGCCGGGAAGTCAGACGCGGCGGCTTGATCGACTACTAATATCGATCAACACTTCGACAGTCATGAATCTCGAACGCTATTAGCCTCCTCAAAATCCCGGACGATAGCCCCTAAAAAATCTCGTCGCCGACTCCCACCGTGTACGCCGCCGGCCGGGCCCCTTGCCCCTTCGAAGGCGACCTGCCGAGTGCCGACCTTCTCTGTCCACGGCGCGACCTTCTTGTTCAGAGTTCAGACTCGTCAATCGTCCAGTCAACTCCTCGTCGTCGATCTACTGATTCTACTCTTCGTCTCGTCTTCGTCGGTGGTGACTGACTGTCATCAGGTAAGTTTCTTACTCAGTTACTCTCTTAGTCTCTCTCCTCCGTCCTCTCTCCACTCAAGTCAATAAGTAATTTAAGACTTTAAGTCAACAAGAGTACAAGACAAGTAGACAACAACTACACGTCTACAGTCTACACGTCTAAGTCTTAGTTTATAGTATACTATTAAGTATTGTTTATTAACTATTTAACTTACTGAACAGTGAACACTGAACAGTGTTACAGTGAAACAGTGAACATGAGAAATTTTAATATTAATATTTAAGTATGTTGGAAGTATTTATTTTGTGGTTATAGCTTTTAATATTATAATTTGGTCCTTATATTTTGAATATTTACATTTTGATCTTTATAGTTTGAATATTTACACTTTACCCCCACCCGTGTCCTATATTTTTTGAAAATCATGTATCCCAGTGTCCCGTGTCCGCGTATCCGTGTCCGTGCAACATAGGGTACAACATCCACCAAATTTCATGTTATGATCTGAACTCCCTCTAGCTATTTTGAATGTTAAAGTTGAATTTGTCATGCTGTGGTCTAGTTGTTCCATACTCTTATAATGTTTGGAATCTTTGATTGCATTGCATGTGGTTGGTTATGAGCTCAGGTAATAGTGTTTAGCAAAAGTTCGGAGAGCAATGTATTTCTCTGAAGCCTGACTCGCACTTGTCCCGTCTGTTTTTCCTTTCATCATACACGAGTTTATGCGAGTTAATGACAAAATTCTTTTTATAAGCATGTACAAGGAGGCCATTTCCGAAGCTTATTTTTTGTAGGGAGTTTTCTGAAGTCTGAATACAGTTAGTACTTGCAGACAAAGAACTATCAGCTTTCAAAAAGTCTGAGAAGTGCGTAGAAAGAGCTGCACATTCAAAACCAACAACTTCTGCCTCAAGCAAGGTTCTAATCATAGTCGAATGTCTCACTTGGATACATCTTTTACTTTCTGTTTGAACTTTAAAGGCAATTATTACTTGGAAACAAGCACCAATACATCAGTTTTCTGTAAGCATGAGCAAGCTGCTTCGCAAGATGATGGACTGAAAGCTAGAAGCCAAAATATATTGGTGTCAATTTTCAGGCCCTACCAAAAACCTCATTTCATATGATTTATACCTTTTTGATGAAGTCTCACCACACATTTGTACTATAGATGTATCGACCTTGTCTCTTTAATGTTATATTTATTTATTTTGGCAAATTAAAGGACGCATCACCTCTTTTGATGCTTTTTTATCTATTATTTACTTATCAATTTTTTTTATATTTATTTTGGCAAATTTGGAAATAGACAGTCTACGGTACTGCCAAAGGTGGGTTTTCACCTTCTAAAGTAAAGAAATGGGCTATAGATGATCTGGAAAGAACACAATCATGGTTAGAAAGCCAAGAAGAAAAGGTAAGTCTCATTGATTTTAAATTTTTATCATACTAATCGATTGGGTAGTTGGGTTGAATTAAACATTGAAAAAAAAAGCATAGATGTTGGTATGCAATTCTCCTGAAATGTTCTTTACCATTTTTGATCAATCATGTGCTTTGCAGCCAGATCCTAGCGGGATAAAGAAGATAGCTGCTGAAGGAATCCTTACTTGTTTACAAGATGCCATAGACTCTCTTAAACAAGAGCAGGTATGCCATTCTTCTATAATGTTTTTTAACTCTTAAACTAGTGAAAAGCCTCTTAGTTGAAACTCTAATCCCATTCACGACTCATTCTTCTAGACTAGCATTTAGGTTAAGCTATATAAAGAATATGATCTCTGCAGGATGTTTGAAAATATAATGCTGAGCATCTCACAATAATGAGCTTCTGCAGTGACTTTCTTTCTCCTAGAGTTTTGAGAGTCTGCTTGCGTTATAAGCGGTGTTTTCTGTTCTGAAAGATTGTCGATTACACTAGCCTTCTCTTCGTTAACACTTAAGTAATGGGATAAATTTCATCACTTTTCTTGATCTGCTAGACAGCAACCCAGGGCGCTTAACATTTTAAAACATCAAATGAACTATCAATTTTTTTGTCAATTTTTTTAATTTAATATTTTAATTTTAAATCAATCTCCAATATGAATGTCATCAGAGAACCTTGATAAGTGACCTTCAGTAGGAATGGAGCCAAATAAACCCATTGGTAAAAAGTATTGGGTCAAACCAGAGAAGAATATCCTCTCTATCCCCCTATATAGCTCCCTCCTCAAAATGAGTGTCCATTTTTAGATTTTCACAAAAATTAAGAAAGTTGACTTTCAAGCAATTTTACTAACCCCTTTGTCCCAAAATGATTATCCATATCGGTTTTCAAGGAAATTAAGGAAGTTGACTTTTAAGCAATTTTAATAGCACATAGCCACATATACACAAGTACCCTTAGTGTCAACCTTATAGCATTACAAGTGGACATTGGGACATCATAGTTGGCAATACATCATTAGAAAATGTACACACATTTTGGGAATTTATTTTTTTTCAAGAAAGGTCACTTCATTTTGGGATGGAGGGAGTAGTACATATACTTGAATGCCCTTGGTGTTCCCATTATAGCATAGCAAGGGCACACTAGGACATGATAGTTGATGAATTTTAAATTTATAGGAACTAAATTTAAAAGTGTAGCTGCGTGGAGTCCGGTGGTCGAGAGAGTTGAAAGGAGAATGGCAGGGTGGAGAAGACGGTTGTTTTCTATAGGAGGTCGGCTCACATTGATTAATAATAGCACTTTAGCTAGTTTGTCGACGTACTTTTTGTCTATTCTGGTAATTCTGGCTGTGGTAGCAATACTGGCAAAGAGATTGGAGAAATTGGAGAGAGACTTTTTGTGGAAAGGTCATATGGAGGAGCGAAAATTCCATCTTGTTAAGTGGGAAAAAGTATGCTGTAATTTGAATGGAGGGTTAGGGATTAAGAATTGAGAGTTTTCAACAGAGTCCTAGGAAAATGGTTGTGGAAATACTTGATTGAGTTCCAGGCGCTTTGGAGACAAGTAGTGGTAAGTACGGAGAAGACCTATGAAAAGAAGATTTCCCAGATTATTTCATGTGACAGATGATAAAGACAGAATAGTCAACTCGGTGTTCCACGTTTCGGAAGGTAATATTTGTTGGAATCCTGTTTTTAGAAGAGATTTGCAAGACTGGGAATTAGGAGACATGTGTCTTTTATTAAGTGTCCTGCACAAGCACCATGTTGATGTCAATGGAGGAAGTTAGAGTTCTATGGAAAGGGTCGAAGAGGAGTAATTTCTCGGTGAATTCCTATTTTGATGTATTATCGAAGAGAGAGGGCAAAGACTTTCCGTGGAAGAGTATTTTGAAATCAGTGTCACCTAAAAGAGTGGCTTTTTTTTTTTTTTGTGTGGGAGGCAGTTCTTGAAGCCATTTTGACTGGAGACAATCTGAGAAGAAGAAAGATGATATATGTGAATTGGTGTTTTATGTGCAAAAAGATGAAGAAAATGTTAATCATCTGCTGATCCATTGTCCCATCACCAGGGAGGTATGGAGTTATATTATCTGCCTCTTTAATATTTTGTGGGTTATGTCAAGGACGATTAAAGATTTGTTTCGTGCGTGGTCCCTCTACAGTCTACAAGAGCAGTAAGAGGAGAACGGAAGTATGTGATGCAGTTCCTTTGGTAGTGTGTTGGAATATTTGGACGCAGAGAAATCAGAGGGTTTTTGATAATACAGAGATGGGTATTGACAAGCTGAAGGAGGGTATTATGGAGGAGATTCACTTATGGTGCACAATGCCCTTGGAGCATGGAGGATTCTTTTGTGAATTTTCTAGATAATGTTACTACTGTATAGACTTCTTTTGAGAAGTATACTCTTTGTATACAAAGGACGCGTCACCTGCTTTGACGCTTGTTTATAATACTACTTTTACTTATTTTTTTTGGGGATAAATGCACCATTAGTCCATGAACTTTGGCCAAATCCATCATTAGTCCCCTAACTTCAAAAGTGATCATCATTGACCAAACATCGCCATTTTAGTTCACCGCTAGTCCCTAGCCCTAACGCCGTTAGTGTATTATCGTTAAGTGTGCATGTGCCACTCACATGCATAAAAGTTGATGGCAAAACAGACCTTTTCATTTCAAATAAGGGGTCTGTTTGTTATCATCATCAAAACAGGGAGCTATGGATAACATCATAAAAATAAGGGGGCCATGTGAAAAATTTGACACCCATTTCATCACCTTCCTCTTCAGCTTCCGCGACCTCTTCCCGTCACTGCTCTCCTCCGCGAACAAATCCTTCCTGGTCACCCTCCCCAATGAATATTGAATACCATAGTTGTCAGAGTCGAGAGGCGCCAAAAAGGCGATAGGTCCAAATTAGAGGCGCTAAAAAGGCGCCAAAAAGGCGCTCACGGAAAAAAAAACTAAGGAAAATTACATAAAATACATATAACTTAACAAATATCAAGAAAACATGTTATAAGTGAGCATAATACATGAAACTAAGTTCTAACATAATATCAATAACACAAATTATGCATTCATAGTTGAAATTCCAATGCATTAGATGAACTTAACTAAATATTCAAACAAGAAAATAAACAGAACACTACAACAGAGACTCAGAGTAAAAAAAATTAAAATTAACACAACAAAGACTTAGAGACAATTTAATTGAAACAAAATAACAGAACAGAGACTTGAGACAATTTAATTGACACAAAATAACAGAGACTTCAAGTTTACAGAATAGAAATAGAAACATATTTCATTGACAATTTTTAAACATAGCTACAGAAAAGAGTTCCAGAACAAAGACTTGATTATTTTTAAATAGAGTTATAGAACAGAAATAGAAACAAATTTATAAAAAAAAATAGAACACAGTGAAGGAAACAAAATCAGTGAACTCTAAAGTCTGAATGGTGAACACTAAGTTACACTGTGTGAAAAAACTAAGAAAGTCTCAAAGACTCGAAGTCTCAAACACGACTGAAGAAAAAAAATGAAAACAGAAAAAGTCGAACACAAAGAAAATGAAGAAGAGTTTACTTGGAACTTGGAAGATAACAAACAGACTGAAGAAGGCAAAAGATAAAGATGAAACCCTCCTTGAAGTCGGAAAAGAAGACGAAGTTGACAGGTTCGATGCCCGAAGTCGACAGGTCCGACACCTGAATTGCACGCTGCGTCGCACTCGCAGGGCTCGTATCGTGAGTCCAACTGGTCGCTTTGTGGTTGAATGAAGTTTTGGGTTATTTTAGGGTTTATTTTATATTTATACTAAACCCTATACTACATCGTTTCACACTTAATCAGTTAAAAAAATTAAAAATAGTGAGCGCCTTATTAGACTTTTTGGCACCTATCGCCTTAAAAAAGCGCCAAAGTCGACGACTTTTCCATGACTTTAGCGCATTGACTCGCCTAGCTTATTTGAGGCGCCAAGGTGTCAACTCACCTCGACTCTCGCCTGAGGTGCCAAAGGCGCTCGCCTTTAACAATTATGATGAGTACTCCTTTTTCTTCGTCAACTGCGCACCGGAATCACAAGTCGCCATGGACTTCCGCACTGAATTATACAACCTAGACACTGGCGACGTCAAGGATTACCTTCCCGTCGGATGGACTTAGTTTCTAACGATTTACTTCACCACGTTTCTCGCTTACATTGTATTTCTAGGTTTCTGGGGTTACATGTGCCTCCAAAGGTATCGAACGAGACCGGGATCCGTAGACAGGATCCATCTTCTAATGGGCAGATTGCTCATCGCGAAAGCCTTTGACTTAATTTGTGCTGTGGACGACAAGCATGGATGACGCGACGGAGTTGGTGGCTCGAGATGTGGGCTTCGCAGAGGAGGAAGTTGAAGACAAAGATGATGTTAGGGAGAGGGGAGGAGAGGACTTGGGGGCACATGGAGATCGGGAGTGAGTCTCGGTAAAGATGAACCGGGTATTAAAATTTTCAATTGATCCCCTTATTTTGATGATGTTATTTATGACCCCTTGTTTTGATGATGATAACAAACTGACCACTTATTTGAAATGAAAAAGTCTGTTTTGCCCTCAATTTTTGTGCATGTGAGTGGCACATAATCACTAACGGCAATACACTAACGGTGTTAGGGCTAGGGACTAACGATGAACAAAAAGGGTGATGTTTGGTCAATGGTGCCACTTTTGAGGTTAGGGGACTGATGATGGGTTCGGCTAAAATTCAGGGACTAATGGTGCATTCAGCCCTAATTTTTTTAAAGGAAATAAAACACTTATTTTGGAACAAGAATATTTTTTCAGAAAGGACACTCATTTTGGGACGGAGGAGTATATATTTACCAATAGCTAACTCTAACTTGTATACATCTCTTTTCAAGAGTGCCCAATAGTTGAGAATTTCACCCACCAGCTTCAGCTCGTAACTATCACCAACAAACCTCCATGTATCCACCACAATCATCCCACTAAGTGAAAACTGTCACTTGCTTCACGGAATACCACGAAATACTTTGCCTACAGTTCACCAAAGACATTCACTGCCAATCCCCAAACACCGTACCACCACCATATTACATGTCACTGCTGCCACCAGAACAACTGGAACGGTACTTGCTCTCTTCGCCTATTCCTCCAACTACAACCCCAGACCTAAAATCCTTCAGCAAGGATTGCATCAGTTTTTATATACAGAGGCATGTCAATACACTCATATAAATAAATATAGACATGTATTCGCTGTACACTTGTAGGTGTACAGATAACACTCAATTATTTTTTGTTTCTGGAATTTTATTTTGGATTTGGACAGAGATGGTTTCGCTTTCTCGGGTAGGATTGTCGTATTGATGGTCAATCTCTTGTTAGATGAACTTGGAGCTGAATAGTTCTTCCAGTGCTAGTTGGTTAATGAGAACAATAGCAATGACAGAGATGGTGGTTGATTATATAGTTGGATATCAAGGCATCAGTGGTTAGATGGCACCTTGTGCTATTTACATCTGTGCATCCAGGCAGTGAGTTAGAGATAGGAGATGCTCGTGGGGGATAAAATGGGACAAGGAAGGCTGCAGTTTGTTAGGCCAGTCATGCTGTTGGGTTTGGAAGATAGTAGTTCAAGGTTTGATTTGTCTACGAAATAAGCGTTTGCTGGTGATAGAGGGTTGTTTGGGTTTGTGATGTATTTGATGGTGGCTGGTGAAGTTGTTGGTATCTTATAGATAATATGAGAAAGTAGAGAATAATAAAAAAACGGAAAGTACAAGTGTACAACAAGTAAGAGAGCGATAAAGAAATAGGAAAATTTAAACTTGACATGGCTGGAAAATTGGATGAAAAAACTAGGCCTCTAGTTCTTTTATTATAACTCGGCAGTGACTGTACGGGTTGATTTATTTTTTGTCAATTGAACATCAAAATTTGACGGTGTGAACTGTCATTGATCCTGAACAAAGAGTAGCCATGCAGATATGTTGGACATATCCAGATAGCTTTTGGGAAGCCAAACAGGATATCCCTTTTTCTCAAATTCTTCCTGCTGGACTATGGTTCTCTACATACATAGTTGTATCTACTTGAACAGGCTGACCGATTGGCCATCCGAGCATATGCAATGCTCCTTTTACTGGGAAGGTTGTAATCACATTTTAACCTTGTAAGTGCTACCTGAAAACTTGCGAGTCCACTTGCAGGCTGCTTCTTGTGTTAAATAATAGTCACTTATGTGTGCAAGCCTTGTAAAGGATTATGTACGAAAGCTCTTTAGCTTTACTGGTCAAAAAATATAAGGATCTAATTAGGAAACAAATGGAGCTTTCCCAAATATTCTTTTTAATAAATGGGATCTATGAACTGTATAAATGTTGATATTGTATGATTGTTCTGAGTTTATCTTGTGATATACTTTTTGTAGGATATCAAGCAAATAATCGCGCAGTGGAATTTTGTGCCACGGGTGGTTGAAGAGCTGGGAAAGCTGGAGAGTACTGGAGACGCCTCAGCTTCTCTTTCTAAGAAAGACCTTTATCAACGAGCAATGGCCTGTAAAGAGGTTTATGAGGCTGAACTAGGCAATTTGGATGATGATTCAGCAGGGAAGAAGAAAAGGCCAAAGATCGAAGAAAATGAGAGGGATCACAATGGAAGAACTAAATTTGCTGCTAGTGAGGTCAGCGGTTATGACAGTGATGAGACCATTGAGATGACGGAAGATGAGATAAATCATGCTTACAATACTGTAGCTTTTAGCATTGTAAATGCTAAGTAAAGTTCTCACATAGTACAGGGACTGATGCTGGATTAACTCTTGATGTGTGTGTGTGAGAGAGAGAAAGAGTCTCAGTCTGCCTCCGTTGTATTTTAGTTAGCTGGGACTCTCTCTCCATCTGGCTAGTTCCAAATAGAGTAGCGCTTAAGTTTCTTTTACATTTTTCCCAATTTCTACCGTTCCACTAAAACTTATTTGGGTGTTTACTAAAGTTTTGTTGATGTCATTTGCGAGTATCTTTTTTTTTTTTTCCTTTTCCTGGTATGTAGAAAGAAAAACTGTCAATACCAAGGTGATCTTATCTTCGTCTTCCTTTGTGTTTGTGTGTGTGTAGGAAGTATTTGAAGGTAATCGTAGAACCTATGATTTGTGATCTTTATGTCTGTGTGAGCACCCCACTTAAACCAGCTTGTGGCTTTCAGTTTGGGGTCTCGGCTTGAACCGTACCTCCCGGTTGAAGCTTCCCTTACCCCATCAGCGACGATAACAAAACAAGGGTTTGCTTTTTTACTATCAGGGATTCAGGGTATAAAGACGATGTGCATAGTCATAATATGTGGTTATGAAGACAATTCTGTGTTTGGCAAATGAGTTTTGAGGTTAGTTTTTGGGTTTATGAATTTAAATTTAGAATAGACTCATCTTAAACTAATTTTTAATGTTCTGCTTAAAAGCTCGACATGCGGCTAATATTGTGCTTAAATTAAGACACTCAATTTATATTGTGCTTAAAAAGTCCATATTTGGCCTATAATAATCTATATTATAATTAAGCTCAGTCTTTTTAAAAAATTAATTACTGATCATGATTTATTTTTACAAAACATAACTATTGGCCAGGATTAAGTCTTTATAAAAAGTTAACTATTGATCAAGATATTGCTGATTTCGTGAATCACGGGAACAATATAGGCGATATCTAATTTAATTCTTACGGTTGTCTTCATATACTCTTTATCATTTTCTTTCTCTGTATCTTTTTCCTTATATTCTCCGTATATTTTTCCTCTTCATTATATAACGTTTCTCTCAACGGCAAGACTGGTTGTCCTCCTCAAATTTTAATTTTTTTTCCACTGTTGAATGATCATATTGTTTTAATTGATTACCGAGAGATGTTCATTTTAAATTGGTTATTTTGAATATTGACACCGTCTCATACGACGTCGTTTCATAATGATGTCATCTCTTATTGGCACAATGTCACGGGCATGGGCACAAAATCTAATAATACTATAAGTCAAGGATTTTTTTATCATTTATTTTTTGTGAATTGCATGGTAGATTAATATATAAGGGGATGATGCATTTGTGAGCATTTTAATTGCCTGTCCAACAATTCTACGGTCATCTTAATAGATTAGTGAGAATATAATTTGAAGCAGAAATTAGTGTTTAAGACTCATTTTAATTGTCGCTATATTGATTAAAATATAACTAATAAACAACAATTATGCATGGTTGAATCTTTATCGTGAATCAAATCTCCTAATGTAACTTGCAAATAATATCTACGTACCAAGATCATCCAAAGGACAATGAGAATTTCTTTTTTTATATATATATATTGAAATTCACTCATATAATAACTACGATACATTATACAACTCTTTTGTTCCTATTCTCAAATGATGAAATTAAGTCTTAAACCGACAAATGCAAATAAGAATGGAAATAGGAAACGAAAATGAAAAGGGATGCGCTATATAACCCCCCAAATGCTATAAGTCGGCCCCCATAATCTAAACTTCCTAATTTACCTTTTATTCTCCAAACTCAAACCGCCCTCATCGCCTCCTCCCTCCTCACTGCATCTTCTTCCTCTCAAACCCCCTGACCGCCTCCTTCCTCCACCAGTGCATCCTCCACCCCTCCCTCCCACTGCGTCATCCACCCCTCCATCTCATTGCCTTCTCTTCTTCCCCTCTTACGCTCACCCTGCCTCTTCCCTTATTCTACGTCCTCCATCCCCCTCCCTCCCACCCGTTGTCTTCCCTTCTTCCCCTTCCTTCCCTCCCATCCACTTAATCCTTCATCCAACACCCAGTTCCCACCTTAGAACACCCCTCTTCTTCCCCGCCTCACCTAACTTTAAAAAAAATCAACTCAAATTGTTCGGTCATGGTTAACAGAACAAGCTTAAGTTGTTCGCCCATATACGACCTACCAACATTGTTTTCGAACAACACAATGTTGTTCGGCTGTCCATGGCCAAACAACTTGAATTGATTTATTTTAAAAAAATTAGAGTAAGGCAGGGAAGAAGGGAGAGATATGGATTGAACAGAAGAAAGATAAATGTAGAGACGAAATGGGACTGTGAGGGAGGTAGGAGGTGACAACGGAGATGGAGACGAATATGGGACTGGTAGGGAGGGAGTGGTGGAGGACGCACTGTGTGGAGGGAGAGAGGGATGGAGGGAGGGAGGAAGGAGGCGGTAGGGGGGTTTGAGAGGAATGAGGCGCATTGGGGAGGGAAGGGGCGATGAGGGGGGTTTGAGTGTGGATAATAAATGGTAAATTAGGTAGTTTAGATTATGGGGTGGGGAGCGCTATATAGTGCGTCCCAAATGAAAATATCTTTGGAGGTAGTTTTTATACTTTCCGGACTCCAAGTTGTCTAGTAATACATTGCACCTTATAGTATTGTTGCAAATGGTCACATCTAACTGGCTGCACATTCGATTCGAGTGATGTAAAGGTTAACTATAGAGAAAATTGTGGGTCGACACTTTGGTGATTTTCAACCGCTTTAATCAACAATAATATTATCAAATGTGCATTGCAATGCAACATTGATGCATCACGATGATAAATGCGTGCATCATTTGAAATGTATTGCGATGCATAAAACAATAAAAGTGTGCTTCAGTGATTTTATAATATTATCATAAACTAAAGCAGTTGAAAATTCACAAAAATGTATCGACCTACATTTCTCCCTTAATTTTACTTCTCCAGTCCTAGATAAATATTTCTACTTTATAATTTAGGATACCCCAACTAATCTTCCTAATGACTTTTGATTAACAAAATTTCTACATTTCTTCCCAATATACCCTTTCATTTAATACTTTTAACTAGGTAAGTTAAATAATTAATATAAGTGTGTGTGTGTGTGTGTGTGCGAGAGAGGGAAATAGAGAAAGAGAGAGAGTGTGTGTATGTGTGTGTTATGAGTACATAATTAATAAGAAATAAAAAGAATATAATGAGTAATATCGTCATAACACATTTTACAGATCATCATTTAAATGAAATCAATTTTAATTACAAAATCCAATTCTTGCACCGCAATTAATCAAATTTTACACCGCGATACATAAACTTTAATTACCTAATCTGAATTGCATCACATTGCATCAACTTTTATGTACCGCGGTGAGTTAATTTTTGCACCGCGGTACATAAAATATTATCTAATCTATTTTTGCATCGCGATACAAAATGATAATGAACCAGACCATGTCATTTAGATTCTTCTTTCATCTCTTCAAACGCAAGCCTTCTTCTTCCATTTTTTCCTTCACCTTCATCCTACTGAAAAATCCTTCAACCCAACATATATCCAGACAGGTCGATCCCCGTCATTGCACAACAATTGTGTTTTTCGAATCCAATGTGTTTGATGAATCTGTTAAAGGAGACAATTACATTTTTAGAACAATATTCGAAAAATAGTCTTTTACGGTAAAAAAAAAACGGATATTGAATATGGGACCGACCATAATTTCACCCATTTTTTTATCAAACTAGTTTTTTTAACTAGTACGTTAAACGCACGTCAACTAAATCGTACATAAATAAAATAAAGATGATAAAAAATCTTAAAGGATAAACTAAGAATAATCGGTTTATTAACAATTACACATAAGTATATCACTAATCATTATAAATTCTAAAAAAAATCCTTATACACAACATTTGTTATCTTATTAGTTGGTTTTTCATTTTTACCGCATATCAATATCTAGTTTCTTCAAAAAAAAAAAAAAAAAAAAAAAAAAAGACCTACGGCTACGTGCTTCTATTGACTTTGGCACTTGTTAATTGTTATTACATATGATACCAGCAATAATAATTGTTTTCTTTGAAACATGAAAGACAATCTTACATTGGATGGAGGTAATAACAATTTTAGGATAAAAATATTTTCTCCAACATTGCTTTCTTTCAAAAATTTTGTTTCAATAATATGATCCCCAAGATTTATGATGATTAGTCTTGTTCCATTGTACAACCCTGCAGCATGGTCAATGTTTCTCAATAGCATTACTGAAACACTAATTTTAAATGTCAATTCATGACCCGCCAACCCTGAACACTTTATATTATTCAAAAACTATGTAGAATGAATGTTTTTGAACAAACTTGAATTTTTTCCGACCTACAAATAAAATTTAAACTCAAATAAGTTTTTCATTTTAAATGATTACTTTTATTAAATTATATTTGTATTTTATGAATAAATAAATTTTTGATAAGAAAATAAACTAAAATAAAAACTAACGAAATTATTTTAGTAACTTCAGTTTAAATTGTTTTTGTTTTATTGACTCCGTAACTATTATTTTTGTTTCATCAAATATTTTTATTTTACTAACGTATTTTTGTTTTATTTTTTATAAGAATTTTTTAAAAACTTTTTTCTGTAAAATTATTTTATTTTACTAACCTCCGCATTAAATTATTTTTGTTTTGTTGATTATGTAACTTATATTTTTATAGCGGCTTGTTTCATAAATTATTTTTATTTTACTAATCTCTTATATTTTTGTTTTCTTGACTCTGGAACTATTACTTTTGTTTTAGTTATTATTTTTTTTGTTTAAAAAGAAAAAAATTGTTTAAGCACAATTAAAAGAGAGGAGATAATGGTGATGATAGAGAAAATATGAAGAAGACATGAGAGAGAAAGAGAAATACAATCAGAAGAGAGAAGATAGGAGAGATAAAACGTGGAATGGTAACTTAAAAGTCAAAATTTCAAAAGTGTGATTTTGGAATAATAAATATACCCTTTATATATATATATATATATATATATATATATATATATACATACATACATACATACATACATATCAAGATTCACGAAAACAAGATCAATCAATGGGGTCACCACCCAAAGTCGGGCTAACACAAAGGCAATGAGGCTTGGGCCTTGAGCCCCCTAAAATGTCTAATGTGTGATATTTAGGGCCACAAATTTTAGAAGAAATTTAGGATCAGTACCTTTTGTCAAACATTTTTTAATCTTACGATCTCCTGGTTTTTCTTTTGAACCGTTAAAATTTATTTTTCTAAATATTGTTCATAATATACCCAAGTCGTCTTTTTCCACAGCTCCGACCAATACTTTGGAATTCGAAAAAGCATTATTTTTGCACAACGAAATGGGTCAAGTCGAGGGGGTTCGGGCCGAGACAGCGCTCCTAAAAGATAAACGAGTTTTTCGATAAACTGTAATAGACATGTATTGGGTTGTAGGATTTTTCAGTATGAACGAAGACGTACGTATGAGAATGAGGAAAAGGAAGGCTTATGACGTAGGAGAAAGAAGAAGAAGGTGGAGGACATGAAGGTCTAGTTCATTATGATTTCGCAGTGCGATGCAAAATTGAATTAGGTTATTAAAATTAATGCATCGTAGTGCAAAACTTGATGTAGCGCGATGCAAAATTGGATTAGGTCATTAAAATTGATGCATTGTGGTGCAATAATTGATGCAACATAATGTAAAATTGAGTTAGGTAATTAAATTGATGCATCACGATGCAAAAATTAATGCAACGCGATGCATTTGAGTGAGTGGTATGTAGCACGTCTCAGACTCATTAAGGATATCATAGTAATTTATCCCCATAAATTGACTTTTTGTCTAGAAAAAAAAAATATGATACTATAGCGATTGAAAACTTATCAAAGTGGACCGACCTGAATTTACCCCCAAAACCCCAACTCATACGTTCAATCACTTATTTAGCCATTCACCCAACTCGGCAAATCCCAATCAAATTTCTTTTCATATTTTATCAAATTGCTTTCAATTTTTTTCAAGGAATTCGTGTAATCTTGTTGTTTTATGTTTGTAAAATGTGTATTCATTTATGTATTTTTTTCGATTTGCTAATTTCGATTCGGACCTTCACCTATTAATTTGAATTCTTGTTGTTAATTTGTTAATGTTGGTTTATGTGTTTTAAGCAAATAAAAGGCACCGTCCGACACAATCGACCTTCGGTCCTTACAAGTCGGCCTGCCACCACAACTCACATTTCTATTTAAGATATTATGTTGTATAAATTTGAGTTTTATTTTGCATGCCTATAATTGAATATTCATATTTGGAATAACTATAATTACATTGCATTGGAGTTCATGTAACCTTACGACAATAGATGTTTAGTACTCCCAACTAGTGAGACTCATGTGTGATGTATAAATTATTAGTTATTATACAATGAGTATAAAATGGAATAATTGAAGTTAGCCAGGGTACCTCTATTTAATAAAAAAATAATGGTAACTGAAAAATGTACATTATAATTTGTTGTAAAAATAATAAATTTAAAAGATGTGTATTGAAAATGGTACTTTTAAGGCTACTAGGCGGGAAAAATTAGCATGAAGGTGCCACTTATAAAGTGTGAGAAAAATGTATTTTGTTTTAGTAATGATTAGTTTTAACCCTGCGTTATACGCACGTCAATTAAATCGTACATAAACAAAATAAGGAGGATCGGTTTATTAACAATTACACATAAGTATATCACTAATCATTATAGATTCTAAAAATTTTCCTTATAGACAACATTTGTTGTCTTATTAGTTGGTTTTTCATCTTCAGCATATCATTATCTTCAAACAAAATAATGTAAATTGTTTCTTTGAAATTTGAAAGACAATCTTACATCGGATAGAGTTAATGACAATCTGAGATAAAAACATTTTTTCCAACATTGCTTCCTTTCAAAAAAATTGTTTCAACAATGTGATCTCCAAGATTTATGATGATTGGTCTTGTTCCATTGCACAACCCTGCAACATGGTCAATGTTTCTCAATAGCATTACTATAACACTAATTTTAAGTGTCACCATTTTTTACACCCATTTTTATAATTTTAAATATGTCGTTGTTGAAGGTTATATTTGCATGTAATTTTTTTTACAGTAAATTATATCTAATAGTTACGAAATAACGAATCCTTAGTACTGATGGAATATGACTATTTTGCTATAATTTAAATGACGCCTCGGGATACGGGTACGT
The DNA here is from genome assembly GCA_013146195.2 of Codonopsis lanceolata. Classification (NCBI taxonomy): domain Eukaryota; kingdom Viridiplantae; phylum Streptophyta; class Magnoliopsida; order Asterales; family Campanulaceae; genus Codonopsis; species Codonopsis lanceolata. Next base: position 13,266,012 of record CM028378.1, on the reverse strand, counting down.
GTGAGGGTAAGAGGCGGTAGGTGACGGCACATCCCTTCAATGCCTACTACGTCCCCAGGCTGGCATCCATTATCATAGCACTGCAACCACTTGCAAATATTCAAAATGGACCAAGTCTTGCAACGACCAAATTTCCAGAATGTCAAACTAGTGTGTTCCTCGCCCAAGCACGTATGCTCGCCAGGCCATTGGGCCACGAGCTCAAGCCCTGGCCCAAGCACCGGTCACGCAGCTTAGCACGCCACAGCCTCACATCCACGAGTGAAACACGTGCAATCCTGATGATCCAAGCCCAAGTCATAAACGAGCAGAGACCAATCTCTGGCCGCCTTTGCGTAGCAGGCAAGCACCCATCTACATGTAGCCTGAGGGCCAAGAATGCATCGAGCATGCAGAGAGGTCAAGGTGAGCATGTTCACTGTTCCCGGTAATACAGTAACGATCGTCTTGGATGTGGGCAGCTATTCCCAGGAAACCCGCCCCCACATTCAAGACGTGACCATTAATAATCGCCCTTCATGCCCCGGCATTCAATGGACGTCAGCCTCTCAAGTTGGCTACAAAAACCCCTCTAAATGAAGAAGGGAAGCACGTTATCATATACACAAAGCAATCAAATTGCTTACTTAGTTGAGTGTTTACTAATTCACACGTTGAGCGCATTTATAGGGTAAGCCCCTGCCCGCTCACGCTTCGTGTTTGCTTTGTTGACAGGTTTTGGGCCTTGAAGTTGTGGATAGAATTGAAAGCCAAATATACATATTAAAGCCCAATATCCGACTATTTTGGATACACCATAACTATTATTTTTGTTCCATCAAATATTTTTATTTTACTAACGTATTTTTGTTTTTTATATATATTTTTAAATAATTTGTTTTAAACTTTTGTTCCATAAATTATTGTATTTTATTAATCTTTGCATTAAATTATTTTTGTTTGCTGATTCTGTAACTTTTATTTTTATATTGGCATGTTCCATAAATTATTTTCATTTTACTAACTTCTTATATTTTGTTTTATTGACTAAACTATTAGTTTTGTTTAAGTTACTTTTTTATGTTTAAAGAGAAAAATGTTTAAACATAATTGAGGGAGATGTTGGTGATGAGAGAGAAAATAGGAAGGAGACTAGAGAGAAAGAGAAATACAACCAGACAATATAGGGGAGAGAAAGAGAAATGGTAACTCAAAATCAATAATTCAAACGTGAGATTTTGAAGGGAGAAATCTACCGTTAAATAATTCATTTATTCGTTGCATTCTTGGTCCTCGTGCTACATGCAGATGGGTGCTTGCTCTACGTAAAGGCGGTCGATATCGTCTCGCCACTTATGACTTGGGCTTGATCAGAGGATTGCACGTATCACTCGTGATCGAGGAAGGCGTGCTGAGCACGTGATCGGTGCTTGGGCCTGTTGGGCCGAGCAGCTTAGTGGCCCTCTGCTTCTTGTCTGATGAGCATACGTGCTCGAAGCGAGGAACACAATAGCTTGGCACTCTCTGGAAATTTGGTCATTGCAAGACTTGGTTCATTTCGAACATTTGCAAGTGGTTGCCCGAAGTCGTGCTATGATAGTGGATGCCATGGGGATGTAGTAGGCATTAAGAGGGATTGCCGTCACCTACCGCCATTCACTGCACGATCCCGAGGTGTCATTGAAGGTTATATTTGCGCTTACTAACCTCCGCATTAAATTATTTTATTTTGAGGTTAATTGTTAATAAACCGATCCTCTTTATTTTGTTTATATCATTTGGTGGCCATTTAAAATTTTTGGTTTACATAACTATTTTTAAAAATTTGTTTTAAACTTTTGTCAAGTAAATTATTTTTATAATTTTACTAACCCTCGCTTTTAATTATTTTATTTTGTTGATTTCAGAACTATTTTTTTGTTCCATCAAATATTTTTATTTAACTAATGCATTTTTATTTTACATAGCTATTTTTAAGAATTTGTTTTAAAATTTTGTTCCATAAATTATTTTTGTTTAGATGAGTAGGACATTAAGGCTTCATTTGTTTCACGACAAAAAACATTCGAAAACTTTTTCCTCACTTTCCGATTTTGATAACGTTAAGAAAATGTAGTCAACGTAAAATCTTTTCCGAATCAATTAAAATGAAGCTTTTTTTCCAGAAAATTACTTATTGATTCATTTTTCGTAAGTCATTTTCCAAATGTTCGAGCACTCCTCTACCCCCATCCCACAATTTCACATATTTACATACAAACTTAATATTTCACTCAACAAATAAATTGTTTAGAAATATAAATGAAGTTTACACTATTTATAAATTATAATTTTAATAATACCACGTAGTGTCCACTATATTATTTAGAACGCCTCAAACATTATCCATTTTATTTTTAAAACGTTTTTCATATCAATTTTCAATTTTTATATTTGTGAGATTGAAAAAGATGGACCTTATTGATTTGACACCACTAATGATAAATTGAGAGTTGTGGGTTCCTCGGCGCGCGCCATGTGCCTTTGACAGAACACCCTCCCTTGTTTAGGAGGAGATGAAATCAAAAAGAGGAGTGCTTGCTGAAGCAGCTGGAATCTTCTTTAGTGGATTTTTGATTCAATATGGGAACTTGGGTTTCACATCAAGTTATCCCTTTAGGGATACCAGATATGGGAATGCATCCCTTTCATTCTCATTTTCCTTTTTTGGGAAACAGTAAAAGTACAAAAAATGTTGCGATGCCCCCACTATGGATTTTATTAAAAATAGCCTTACGTCCGCTTCGATCACTATGGGAGCTTTGGATTTCTCGATCAAGTTATCCCTTGTTCAGGGATATCGATATGGGAATACATCACTTCTTCCATTCTCATTTTCCTTTAGGGAAAACTGAAAATGCAATGAAGGAGTGTTGCAGGCCCCACGGATCCAAAAAGTTTTAGAGTCGCCATCTTTATTTTAAGGCAAAAATAAAGCAAAACCGTAAAAGAAAAGAAAAACCGTAGATAGAAAACGGAAGTTCGGACAAAGAGTTTAGTGCTCGACACCAACTCATTCCTTTCGGTCTCAAAATAGTTTTGCTAAAGTATGCTTATTGTTATATTTATTTAGCAAATAAATAAAGCATTAAAAGATAGGAAAATAAAACAAATACATCCGTGGCTACATTATTTACGACTCGCTATTTCCTTACAATAATTACAAATGTATTTAAAAATATTTTACCATTATAACGACTCTTTTACATAATATTTTCTATTCTAATCCCGGCAAAGACAACAACTTATATTGACTACATTGGGCCGGATTTAAAAAATAACTTTAAATAATAAATAAATAAACGAATAAGTAAATAAATAAACGCCCTTAAAGACTATTACCTTTTAGAGCGGTAGTGTGCTCTCGCTCCGTCCTCGTGAAGAGGAGTCTTTTGTTGTTGTTGTTGTTGTGTCGTTGTTGTTGTGATTTTGTGAGGTTCCTAGATGCTCGCTCAGCCTCAGA